>CAWUFW010008012.1:0-600000 GCA_963921515.1 Calotriton arnoldi | reverse complement strand
ATTCGGAAAAAGTAAAAGAGCCAATCTGGAAGAATTTACAAACCTCAAATTGGTATCAAATTATTTATATGGGATTTTTAGTGTTTCACAAAATTACTGTTTGGCACTGCAAAAACACATATACAGGATCCCACCAATAAGCACTAATGCAACTTAATTGGGCTGTTGGTTGATGGGTGGTGAAACCCTACTTAAGCAACAGCCAGAATCCTTGTCGGGTGAACCACAAAACCTCACTAAATTAACCTGTTTAACCCACTGGCAGCTTGTAACAAAAACAGTCAGGCTTAGCTTAGAGGCAATATAATAAGTATTTACGCAGCATACAAAAAGCAATAAAGTGAGATTACAACACAAGAAAAATCCTACACCAATTTAGAAAAATCAAGTAAAATTCAATAAATTATTTGATACCAAAATAACTGGAATCCAATCATTATGACCAGAGATATGCAATTTTTAATATTTCAGGCAGATCACAATGGAGTGTGGGCCGGATACAAGGATCATGTTTTTCCAGCTGAAAAAGCTATCATCTAAAGTCTAGCGTGAAGAGTTCCATTCATGGTGGAGGAGGCCATGAGGAGCAGGGAGAGCATCGTAGATGGTTATTGCTGTAGCGCCACAAGTATGCCAGGTATCGCAGATGGAAGTTGCTGTAAGGCAAAGATCCTACAGGCATCATGTATGGTCATTGATGGAGATTCGAGTTGACGGTCACCATGGGCTGTCGATGCTGTCACATGAAGTGCAAATCATGTGCTGCCGTTATCGCTGGTATTCGCTGTAGTGAAAAGAGATGGGTTGGTCAGTGCGCGTGGCAAATTCTTGGCATGAATAGGCCAATTTGCGGTCCTGAATAGCTCAAAACTTCAGCATTTCACTTTTTCTTCAAGGGGGAGCTCCTCTTAGGGATCAGACTAGGAGATCAGTCCGCAGACCCTTGGAGTCACTGCAGCCTGGAATGAAGGGTGCAGGTCCAGTCTTTCTTCTCAGAAAGTAGGGCAGACCTCAAGTAGCAGGGCAGCAGAGCGTCCTTCTTCTGTAGTATCCACAAGTCCAGGAGTCTACTGAAGAGAGGGTCTGAGGGTCCTATTTGTATACCTGGTGCCCCATTTGAAGTGGGAGAAGCTTCTAGGGTTTACCCCCACAGACGCGTCTGGAATTTCCTTCTTCCCTGTCCTGGCCCCAGGTTGTCTTGGGTCACAATAGACTAGTGTGAAGCCTTTTGTGAGTGTGCTGAGGCAGTCACTTTGAAGTGCAAGTGTGATAGGTAACAGCTCTTCCCCACCCTTTCTGCCAGGGATGGCCCATCCTTCTAAACCTCACACCCTCGATTGGGATACTCTCTGGGGGAATACATAAAGTCCAACTTCCAACTACACTCAGTCATGTGCCCCAAGAACAGGCTGCAGGCAACAAATGGATAGGAGTAGAAAATGCCAACTGTCTAAAAGTGGCCTTTTCAGAATTGTGACTTACAATCTGACTTTAACATTAAAGAGGGTTTTAAATCACAATTCATCAGGCACCAAACATGACTTTCCTGCTACTCCCAATCACAAGATATCACATTTTAAATGTAATAAGATAACCCAGTGTTATCCTATGTGGGAGGTAGGCCTTGCAATAGTGAAAAACAAATTTGAGAATCTTTCACTACCACGGCATGTAAAACTTAAAATTACAGGCCCATCTTTTTGAAACAGACCCTGCCCTATGGGCTGTGTAGAGCCTACCCTAGGGTGACTAATATGTATTAAAAAGGAATATTTAGGTCTGGTAAAATGTTTATTTTTCCAGGTCTAAATGAGAGCTTAAAACTGCAAATACAAGCTGCTATGGCAGGCCTGGGACACGTTATAAAGGATACGTAAGTGGGTGGCACAGTCAGTGCTGCAGGTCCACGAGTAGCATTTAATTTACAGGTCCTGGGTACCTGTAGTACCACTTTACTAGGGACTTACAAGTCAAATTAAATGTGCCAATTGGGTGTACGTCAATTTCACCATGTTTAAAGGAGGGGGTACAAGCACTCTAGCACGGGTTAGCAGTAGCAAAGTGTGCAAAGTCCTAAGGCCAACAAAAATGACTTCAGCTGGACAGGAGGAGTGAAGGCAAAAGTTTGGGTGAAGACCACCCTAAGGATGACAGATCTAACACCTACTCTCCCCAAAGAAAACCTGCAAGTTAAAAAAACATGTATTCTTTCATTTTTACAGTCAACTGATAGTAGTATTTTAGTAGTATAAGGTTAGTGTTTGATTAAATAAAACCTTTACAGTCAATTTAGAAATAGCATGAAAAAATTATCTCGAGTACTGTACATTACTGTTGCAACTAGCATCTCATATTACATAAAATCAAAACTACCCCAGCTATACCTCTGCAGGAAAAACAAAACGTTAGTTAAAAACAATAAATATCTTAAGGGTGTCCAGCTGCATACTAATATAACAAGAGATCACTTTTCACAAATCAAAATTTTCACTCGAAATGGGACATGTGCAAATCATAAGACCTGTTTAAGACTTACTAAAATGTTCACCATATTTTAGCTACTGATCAGCTGCTGTTGAAAGTAGTACATGTAAAAAAAAACATAGGACTTTTATTAACAAGGCCTGTGGAAAAATTGCTAATGTGCTTAAAATTGATTCTCCTTCTTCAACCTTCTAATAAGCCACTATTGAACAATAGACAGCTCATTCGAAAACCTATGCAAATTTTGCTAAAATACTAACCATTTGTAGTACTTTTATGACAAGATACATGTTCACAGCAGTTCACTTTGTGCAAACACTAAGTCATCACTGAAGGTGGGATACGTGCAAATCGTACCCCACTTGCCTTCACAGATTACGAGATTGTACTCTAAACAAGGCTGTCAATTTGTAGTAGCAAGGGATATGAGTTTATTTCCTGAATTGCAATTTGGTATCCATGGTGCTTAATTTGTGTCAGTGTTAGCAGGTGGCGGGCACTGGGACTAATTTTCTTGATCTGTCTATAGGCAGATTTAGCTGTCTTTTGAAGACTGTATTGTAAGCAATATGTTAACATATATTCAAAGTGAGTTTTGGTCTGCCCCTTGCTCCTGATTGGATGACATTCTTGTCTATTCATTTCCCTGCTCCTGATATTATGACTTTCATCCAGATTATTGTCTTTATCCCTGGAGCATTTAGGTTTCACCCTGCTTTCTGAGTTAAGTGTATCCTGCCATTGCTGATGTCAGGAACTATTTTCCTTTCCATTTGAGTTTTAGCGCTCAATGCCCACTCTCTAGCTCTCTTTGTCTTTTTATCTCTCTCTTTTGTTCTTGATCTCTTTCTTACCCCCTCGCTGGCTCCCTAAGCTCACCTCCCAAGACACTTCCTCTTCCCCGGCAGTTCTACCACCTCTCAACTGCCTCTGTTTTACTCTCTCACCCTCGCCTACTGCTGACACAGTGCACTGCTTGGCCTGGTATTGCTCTCTCTCTCTCTCCCTCCCTCCCTGTTCCCTCCCCATATTTCTCTGCCCCACCCATTGCCCATTGTATGTCATTGTCTTTGCGAGTGATTGTAATTCTGCACGGGAATTGGCAAAGATCTGCACTGGTATTGGCAAAGCCAATAAACGGGGACTCCCAGGTTGCACTGTTATTTTCTGTACTTCGAAGATGACCATTACTGGTGTGATGTTGTGTGGAAACACAACTTGTCAGCCCTCTTGGAAGTATAGTGAAAAATGTTCATCCATCTTGGAATATTATTTTCTATATTTCTAAGTTAGCCACAATGTTTTATCTGGCATCAAATTAGCACCCATCTTAGAACTGTACAAAATAACGATCGGCCTTCTTTGTAAGTTATTTTTTATAATTCCAACATGGCTGACATGTTGCATATACACAGAGTGT
Organism: Calotriton arnoldi; assembly: GCA_963921515.1. Classification (NCBI taxonomy): domain Eukaryota; kingdom Metazoa; phylum Chordata; class Amphibia; order Caudata; family Salamandridae; genus Calotriton; species Calotriton arnoldi. The sequence goes on along the minus strand of CAWUFW010008012.1, from coordinate 596,096 downwards.
GGAGGGCCATTTCGTAAGTACCGTAAAAATGCCAATCCAATTGGACTCCCTTTGCCATTGACTTTTCCAATGATTTTAACCATTGGTACAGACAATAGAAGCAACCAACAAGCATAGGCAAGTGAGAGCTGGTGACATTGCTATTGCTTGCTATGGAATAGAACTTCATTTTCATCATCCGATTATGGCCGAGAGGAAGAGAAAGAAAGACAGAGAAGGGAGAAATAAGGAAGCAGCGAAAGATAGGAAAGTTATGAATGAAAAAGATTGAGCTAAACAGGCAAGAATTGTGGGGTGGCTGATGAAAGAGAATCTAGGTCACATCAAGAGGAGGACGACTTGTAATTCGTCTCCCTAGTATTTGAAAGTGCCAGCAGAATCCTAAGAAAAATGTGGGCATCTGTAATTTATTTACACATTTCACTTTGGGCATCCCTGCCACTGCATTTGCTACCCCTGGTCTCAGGGATATTGAAAACAATGGAACTTACAGAAAGTAAGCAGCATTTTATTTCCATGCTTAGTTTCTGTACTTTCTACTCCTTTCTCTTACTGTACTTCCTCAAAAGCAACAAGATGCTGTGTGGTGTAAAGAGTGTCACAAGGAGCCAGCCTGTCATTAGGGGACAAAGGATGATATTATCAAAATGTCCATTTTAAAAGTATTATGATTTGATGTAGGCACATTGTTAAAGTGTTTCACCTACTGCGAAAAATAGGGTTGTTGGTTGAGGGGGGTGAAACCCTACCCTTGCAGCAGCCACAATTCCTGTCGGGGTAAACCAGTTAGGTATAACTAATGGCAATGTGTAAAGTATTAATGCAGCACACAAAAAGTAATAAAGTGAAAAACCAACACAAGAAAAATCCCAAACCAATTTAGAAAAATAGATATACATATTACATTTTAATAAATTATTTGACACCAAAATATCAGGAATCCAAACAGTAGAACTGGAGATATACAATTTTAAAGATTTCAGCTAAATATAGTGCCTAAAAGTACAAAGCACCACTCTTGGCTATCTGGTCGTATGAGACTGGGTGAAAGTCACTTGTTCAGGCCAAATTCAGTGGAACGCGGGCCACATACAGGGACCAGCTTAGTCCTGTTGAAATAGTTACCTTCTAAAGTGTAGCGCAAAGAGTTCCATTCACAGTGGGGAATGCCACAAGGATTGTCACAGTAGCATGAAGAAGCTGTGAGGTACAGCGGATGGTCATTGCTGGAGATTAGCATTGTTGGTCACCGCAGGCTGTTGATGCTGTAGCGCAAAGTGCAGATCTCACGCTGGTGTTCGTCGCAGGTTGGCATTGTAGTGTAAATAGTCGCGTTTACCAGAACTTGGCTTTGGCAGTAAGCGCAGGTGGCTAGATCTTGGTGCGTACGTGCCCATTCGGGGTCGCCAAGAGTCAAAAGCGTCAGGATTTCTCCTTTTCTTCAAGGGGAGCTCAAATGATGCCACACCAAGGGTTAAGGAGGTGCCTCCCCAAGAAGGAGGCACCTTTTGGGGATCAGATCCTCATTCCAGCAGAGGTCAGCAGAGCTTAGACAGGTCCAATTGCAGTTCCATACAGTTCCAGTTGCAGCAGGTCAGCTGGGCAGTTGCAGAGAGACCTCAGGAGCTTGTCGTGCCCTTGTAGCACAGAACAGGAGGTCAGTCAACTGACCCTTGGAGTCACTTCCAACTGGGATGAATGGTGCAGAGCTATATTTCCTTCTCAGCAAGCAGCCAAGCCTCAAGCAGCAGGGCAGCAGTGTGTCCTTCTTCTGTAGTATCCACAGGTCCAGAAGTGTACTGAAGAGAGGGTCTCAGGATCATATTTTTCTACATGGTGCCTCCTTTGAAGTGGGAGAAGCTTCTAGGGTTCCCCCCACATATGTGTCTAGAATTTCCTTCCTCCTTGCCCTGGCCCATGGTTGGCTGGGGTCACAATCAACTAGTGTGAAGCCCTTAGTGAGTGTGCCGAGGCAGCCTCTTTGAAGTGTAAGTGTGGTAGGTAACAACTCCGCCTCCCTATCCTGCCAGGGATGGTCCATCCTTTCAACATTCAGACCCTCTATTGTGATGTTGTCTAGGGGGAATACACAAAAGCCAGCTGTCAAGTACACCCAGTCATGTGACCCAGGAACAAGCTGCAGGCACCAAATGGATAGGACAAGGAAATGCAAACTTTCTGAAAGTGGCAATTTCAGAATTATCACTAAAATCTGACTATAAAATTAAAGAGGGTTTAAAAGTACAATTCCTTAGACACCAAACATGACTTACCTACTGCTACCAATCACAAGATTTAATTTATTAAATGTAATAAGGTAACCCATTGTTATCCAACGGGAGAGGTAGGCCTTGCAGTAGTGAAAAACAAATCTGAGAGTCTTTCACTACCAGGACATGTAAAACTTAAAAGTACAGGTCCAACTTTTTAAATACAGCACACCTTACCCTATGGGCTGTATAGGGCCTACCCTATGGGAGACATATGTACTAAAAAGGAAGATTTAGGCCTGGCAAAAGGTTTATATTCAGGTCAAAATGGCAGTTTAAAACTGCCCACACCGACTGCAATATGAGGCCTGGGACATGTTTTAATAGGCTACTTCAGAGGGTGGGACAATCAGTGTTGCAGGTCCACTAGTAGCATTTAATGTACAGACCCTGGATACTTGTAGTACTACTTTACTAAGGACTTACAAGTAAATTAAATGCACCAATTGTGTGTAGCCAATTTCACCATGTTTAAAGGAGGGAGCACAAGTATTTTAGCACTTCTAACAGTGGCAAAGTGTGCAAAGTCCTAAGGCCAACAAAAACAACTTCAGCAAAACATGAGGAGTGAAGGCCAATAAAATCTGGGGGAAGACCACCCTAAGGCTGTCAGGTCTAACACGTGCCTCCTCCAGCTGAAGGTGGCGAGAACGACCCAACCTCCTAAGGCGGAAGAATCTGGATTGACTACCAACACTGGTGTAGTCAGATCTAGGGCGTTGTTCCACAGTGAACTCCAATTTCCTGTAGTGAGATGGACCACCTCAAATATTTGGGATTCATCTCTATTAGACATCTGAGGGGCTGTGGTCTATCTGAACCCAGAAGTGTGTCCCAAACAGGTATGGGCTCAGCTTTTGCAGAGCCCTGACCACAGCAAAGCCTTCCCCTTCAATAGCACTGGTTGTTCTAGGCCCTCCTCATTTAACTGTGCTACTACCACCCCATGCCATGCTCTGATGTGCCAGTCTACACAATAAACACCTGAGAGACGTCAGGGACCTTGAGCACTGATGCTGTGCCCATGGCCTTCTTGAGGGCGTCGAACGCTTTCTGTCAGTCCTCCGTCAAGATCATCATGTTGGGCTGTTTCTTAGAAGTCAGGTCAGTTAAGGGGGGAATAATGGTACCATAGCCCTTAACAAACCTGCTATAGCACCCAGTGACGCTAAAGAAGGCCCTCAATTTTGTCTGAGTTTTAGGAGGTTCCTAGAGCTGAATGGTTTCAATATTTGCCTGGAGGTTGCTACACCTTGCCCCCAACTACCAACTGTCACTTGCTGGCCGTAAATGTCAGGCCTGCCTGTCGCAGATATTGAAGTAACGCCTGGAGGTGGTACAGGGATTCCTCCCAACTGGAGCTGAAGACAGCTATGTCATCTAGTTAGGTGGCGTTGAATACCTCCTTCCCAGTCAGGACCCTGTTAACCAACTTCTAGAATGTGGCAGGGGTATTTTTAAATCCAAAGGGCATCACCCAAAATTGGAAGTGGCCCACTGAGGTGGAAAATGGGGGTATAAAATGTAGACCACTCTTTGTCCCCCTCAATCAGGGCAATCTGCCAGTAATCTGACCTCAATTAAAGGTACTCAGGAACTTGCCAGCTCCCAACCTGTCGAGGAGCGCATCAGCTTGGGGGATGAGGTGAGAATCAGTCTTGTTGACTGGGTTGACCCCCAATAATCCACACTAAACCTGAGTTCTTGGGTGGTGCCTGAGGGTGCAGCCTTAGGTACCTGTGCCCTAGGGCTAGACCAGGGATTATGGGAGTGCTTAATAACCCCTAATGCAAGCATTTTGGAGACTTCCTCCCTAATTCTAGCCCTCACTTTGTACGACAACCTGTACATTTTGTTTTGCAAAGACTTACTGTCTCCAGTGTCAATGTCATGGGTATACAAGTGTGTAAGCCCAGGGGTGGGGAAGAACAGGGAGACAAACTATCCTAGCATCTGGTGACAGTCCCTCTGCTGGTCTGGAATTAGAGTAGGGGAGGGGTTGACACCCTCTACTGACCCATCTTGCTCCTGGAATGATAGAGGGCCAGGCAGAGGTTAACTCTTCTCTTCCATACCATCATCTGTCGCCAGGAGCATGGTGACCTCAAACCTCTCATAGTGGGGGTTTCAAGACAGTTGACATGGAGTGCCTGTAAGGATTTCCTAGCGGTCTTAAGGTCCACAGGTAGGTGACCTACCCTGCTTTCTCCTTCACCTTGTAGCTTCCAGACCAGCGATCTTGGAGGGCCTTGGGTTCTACGGGTTCCATAACCCACACTTTTTGGCCAGGTTTGAGCTCTACCAGAGTGGTCTTCTAGTCATACCAGAGTTTCATAACCTCTTGGCTGGCCTCATGATTCTACTTAGCCTTCTTCCAGGAGTGCTGTGTAGGAGAGTAGGATCTGCTTCACATGAGTACCCCCACTTTTTGCTGATGCTTCACTGTTTTTCGACATTAGTCTGGCTGGGGCCCTGCTAATCAGAACCCCAGCCTAGCTGCTTTCTCTCTAAAATGGTTTCCATGTGCCTTAGGCACATCACTGATTGGAATCTGGAGTGCCCTTATAAGTCCCTAGTATATGGTATACTATGTACCAAGGGCATAGGTACCTCAGAGGCCTGCCAGGGGCTGCAGCATGTATTATGCCACCCCTGGAAGGCCATTCAAACTGACACCACAGGTCTGCTACTGCAGCCTGGGTAAGGTGGTGCATGCACCCCTTACTGTGATATAGGTTACCTATATCACTAAATACATACACACATATAAACCTATAAGTCACTCCTAAGGCAGGCCTTATCAATCCTAAAGGCAGAGTGCATGGTTCCTATGTGAGAGGGTGCCCCTGCATGAGCAGGGCCCCTCTGCAGCGTTCGGAGACCCTTCTCTGATGCTGTTTGTAGTGCAGCCTGACCATATACTCTTAAGCGCATTATAACCTCGCGTTAAATGCTAACTTTGGAATGGCTGCACCTAAACATGTCGTGTTTGGTGTCAAACATCTTGGAATACTACCCCCCCCACCAATTCTGGCGGCGGGGGTAGCATTCCACCCTTCTAGAGGGAGAGACATGTTAACCCTGGCCTGGCTGGTAACTTCTTTCCAAAGCCCTGGCATCACAAAATGGATGCTGCTGCCACAGACACGAGTCTGGCCTCCTGCTGCTGGACGAAACTCCGGCAGGGGAGGCCTGGACAATAGGTTTCCTGTCCCAGGGAGGTGTGACCACCTCCCCAGACAGGATAATGTGTATTGGGGCTGGGCGGGAGCACTTTCGGGTGCTTTGAAGTCCTGCACTGGGGGCACACTTGGTGTCCCTGTGCATACCCCAGTTCAAACCGGATCAGGGGCTTGCAGCCCCTGCTTTGGCGTGAACTGGACAAAGGGAAAGGGGTGTAGCCACCCCTCTGCCCTGACCCACCCATAGGTGGGGCCACCGAGTAGTCCAACCCCTATCCTTAGTATAAGTATAGGAACCCAGTCCTTAGGACTTTAGATTATCCCTGGACGAAACTCTGAAACTGAATCCTGGACCTTCGATGCTCTACTCATGATTAGAGGACAGAAGAATCTCCCTTGGGGTCAAGGAGTGACTCCCCTGCTTGGCAGGCACCAAAGAAGCATCTGTCCGGTTCGCATTTCTGAAGCTCCCATCGGACGCCGAAGTCATCGCATCACCAGAGGTGGATTCTCAGACTTCCCCGAGGCTACCCTGAGTCCTCAGCAAAGCTGAGGCCCGTGGCTATCGTGGGTGACTTGAGACCGTGACCCCTGGACACCGAGCACATTTGAAAGTGCATCCTCTTCTGGGTCTTTCCCGAAGTCATGCTTTGGGCTCTGAGTAGCCCTAGCCTCCAGCACCAACTGCACCGAAGATCACTGGCCTCCACTACACGAGTGTCCTGTGAGCCAGATCCACGTGCGACATCTTGAGGCTCCTTCGCGGTTGCTAGCCCGTTGGCTAGTAGCCCTTAACGAAGGCCAATCTTTTTCTATCTTGGCATCCTGGTTGCTCCAGGCCTGCCCTCACTTACCCTCGCTGGGTGAGTTCCCCAGACCTTGCTGGTCTGCACCATAGACGATCTTCCTCTGCATCAAGACTTGCCGTTGCCAAGGCTTGTTGGGTCCAATATGGTTGCCGACACCTCAGCACTCGCCAAACATCGTGTACCAGCCCGAATCCTGCTCCTGGTCACCGACAACGCCTCCTGGACCTCGTGGCTGAAGAGTCAAGACGACCGTCAATGCACCTGAAGCACTCAACATCGGTGGGTATCTGTCCATCGCCTTCCTGGTCACTGGCTAGTGACCCAGACTCTGTCCCCTCTGCTTTCAGGTTCTTCAGAACTCCGATCCACTCTTGGATCCACCCGGACACTTTCCACTTGGTCGCCAGCAGCACTTTGCAGCAGATCGCCATTCAAATCGACGACGAAACCCGACCCCGAAAGGCACCTATGCACCCGGCTTCCCTGTGTGAGGTAACACGAGTACTCCGGTGCTCCCGTGGGTAGAGACTCTTCAAAGTCCTAGATCTCAAAGGGTTTGCTCCAAGTCCTCCTTTAAGTGTCCTTTTTCTCTAATTTCCCGATCACGACTTTCTCCATAGAAGTCAACGGCGTATCGCGGTTGTGTATTTACACTGCACGCGTCCCCCGTGGGTCCCCTGTGTCACTACCTTGGGTGGTTCCTTGTGGTCCAAGCACTTCTAGAGGCTCTAGGCCTAGTGTCTAGTTCAGTCGTGGTTCTTATACCACTTTATTGGTATATGGTTTGGTACGCCCCTGGGGCCCAAACGTGTATTTGTGCTATTACTGTGTTTAAATAACTTCTAACTTATGTACTTCGAACTCTAGCCTCATAAAGAGACTAGAGGGGTGTGTTTAGTAATAAATACATATATTTTGAATATATACCTGGTGTGGTGCTCTTTCATTTGATCGCTCAAGAGATTATAGACTGGTAAAACAAGCTGCTTTACATTCCTTCAAGACTTAGCCTGAAGGCTGCTCTCCATAGCTACCACTAGGATAGCTTTCAATAAGGTTGTCTTTAACCTATCTCCAATAAGGGGTTGTTTGGACTGGTGCAAGGTGCCCACTATAATTAGTGGACGGCATATACCAGGCCAACTTCTCACATTGGTGTGCAGCGAGTGGGATTCCAGCTTGCTATTGTTTTACCAGATAATCTCAATTGAATTGATCAACTGAAAACCACTAAAGGTACCTAAGGTACATATAATTTAAGCTTAGAATACAGTAAGTTCTACTGAACTTAGAGTTGTGTGTTAAGGGATAGCACAACCCTTTCTACAACTCAAGAGAGTTTAGTAGGCCACACTAGAGTAGGTAGTGCATACACCACACCACACTAGTAATGTCTTTAAGGGTAGGATCTAAAGAATCCTTGCAGGAAGCCACTGAGCTTCCACCCTCCAAGTATGATACACTCCCATTCTTGGAATTGAGAGCTTTATGCAACTTGAGAAAAATAAGGACAGGCCAAAGCCCCACCACCCAACACCTCAAGGAGTTGTTGGTGGCTTATGACCTTAGTAAGCCCTTGGGGACTGAAGGGGTAGGAGCTGAGGGTGGGGCAGATGATGAGGATGGGACCAGGGGTACCAATACCCCCAGCCCCCCTCTGAAACTGGCCAGGAGGGCGACAATGGCCCTGACCTGGATAATCCAATCCCTCCTGAGGAAGATGAAGAGGATGATCAGAATGATGCCCTCTTTGTCCCCCAGGAAGGATTATGAGTGTGCCCAGAAGGTCTAGGTCTCCTTCTCAGGAGTCTAACCACTCTGGCACCTCCATAGGGAGCTCTGTCTCATCTCATAGGAGGGAATCCTCTCATGAGAGAAGAAAGAGGCTGGTTCAATATGAGGAAGCTCAGCTTGAAATCAAAAAGAAGCAACTGGCTATAGACAGGGAGTCCCTAGATCTCTTTAGAGAGAGAAGAAAGTTGGGACTAGAGTCCCATGGTGGCAGCCATGTCCCTAGAGATAGGGAAAGGTCCTATGACCATAGGAACCTGAGCAAGATTGTCCCTCCCTATCAGAATGGGGATGACATCCACAAGTGGATAACTGCTCTAGAGAGGGCCTGTAAGGTACAGAAGGTCCCTCAGGAGCAGTGGGCAGCAATCTTGTGGCTCTCCTTTGCAGACAAAGGTAGAGATAAGCTCCTCACTGTTAGAGAGGAGGATGCTGATAATTACAAGGTCTTGAAGAGTGCTCTTATTGATGGGTTTGGCCTAACCACTGAACAGTACAGGTTGAAGTTCAGAGATACCCAAAAAGCACAGACTCAAGACTGGGTAGACTATGTGGATTGTTCTGCCAAGGCTCTGGAAGGCTGGTTGATGGGCAGTAAGGTGTGTGACTTCTCAGGATTGTACAATCTGATAATGAGGGAGCAGATTCTTAATAACTGTCAAAATCAGCTGTTGCATCAATACCTGGTAGACTCTGATCTGACCTCTCCCCAAGAATTGGGAAAGAAGGCAGACAAATGGGTCAGAACCAGGGTGAAGCAGAAGGTACAGAACCAAGGTGGGGAAACCAAGAAGCAAGATGCTAAGAACTCTGAAAAGGGTGGGGAGAAGGGTAAAGATCAAAAGTCTTCATCAGGCCCCCAAAAATCTTCTTCTGGTGGGGATTCACAGTCTACCAAAGGGAAAGGCCAAAGAAAACCATGGTGCAAGGTCTGTAAGCAAAAGACCCACTGGACCAGTGATTGCACCAAGTCCAAAGACTCCAGTCCAGCACCCACCAATGCCCCTAAGGCACCTGTTCCCCCTAGTACAGTTGGTGGGAGTGCTCCAGCCAAGGGTTTAGTAGGGTTCACCCTGGGTACTGAGTTGGGCTCTGACCTAGTCAGAGAACTGACTCAGGCTGTGTTAGTCTGTGATGGAGGCATGGATGTGACCTCCACTGTGAGTCCCAGTAATCTGGGCAAGTACAGACAACAGCCTTTAATCAATGGACGTGAGGCTTTGGCATTTAGGGACACAGGGGCAAGTGTCACAATGGTGACACAAGACCTTGTGAATCCTGGGCAAGTTATACTTGGTGAGATGTACCAAGTGACCAATGCTAGCAATGTCAGAACAGACCATACTCTGGCAGTTGTTAACTTCTCCTGGGGAGGGGTAACTGGCCTTAAGAAGGTTGTGGTGAGTGCAAACCTACCAGTCGAATGCTTGCTTGGCAATGACTTAGAGACTTCTGCTTGGGCAGAAGTGGAGCTCAGGACCCATGCAGAAATGCTGGGGATCCGTGCAGATGTGTTTGCTGTGACCAGGTCACAAGCCAAAATGTCTAGCACTGAACAGGCCTTGGATTCTGGAAGAATGGACCAAGTGCCTTCCAAGAGGAGGAGTAGTAGGGTTAAGGCAGTGCCTTCCCCCTTGGCTCAGGAGGAAGATCAGTCCCTTGAGGGGGATGATCTCAGCCCTGAAGAAGGAACTGTCCCAGAGGAACTTGAACCTGACCAGGTTGAGTTCTTGGGGACAGGGGGACCTTCTAGGGCAGATCTGAGCCAGGAGCAGCAGAGCTGCCCCTCCCTTGAACCCCTCAGACAGCAAGCTGCTGCTGAGGCTGCTGGGAAAGCTAGTGGTCCCCATAAAGTGTATTGGGATGATGGACTCCTGTACTCAGAGAGTAGAGACCCCAAGCCTGGTGCTACCAGGAGGTTGGTTATACCTTTGAAGTTCAGGGGCTTCCTATTGACCCTAGCCCATGATATTCCCTTGGCAGGTCACCTGGGCCAGAACAAGACTTGGGACAGAATTGTCCCTCACTTTCACTGGCCCCACATGTCTGAAGACACCAAGGAGTTTTGTCGCTCCTGTGTAACCTGCCAAGCCAGTGGCAAGGCAGGTGGCACTAAAAAGGCCCCCCTGATACCACTACCTGTGGTGGGGGTGCCCTTTGAAAGGGTAGGGATTGACATTGTTGGTCCCATGGATCCCCAAACAGCCTCTGGGCACAGGTTTATCCTGGTGGTAGTGGATCATGCCACCAGGTACCCAGAAGCTATTCCCCTCAGGAACACTCCAGCACCTGTGGTGGCAAGGGCCCTCCTGGGAATTTTCTCAAGAGTGGGCTTTCCTAAGGAGGTAGTATCAGACAGGGGTGCTAACTTCATGTCTGGGTACTTAAAAGCAATGTGGAAGGAGTGTGGAGTGACTTATAAGTTCACCACACCCTATCACCCACAATGCAATGGTTTAGTTGAGAGATTCAACAAAACCTTGAAGGGCATGATTAAAGGGCTCCCAGAAAAGCTTAGGCGTAGATGGGACATACTCTTGCCCTGCCTTTTATTCGCATATAGGGAGGTGCCTCAGAAGGGGGTTGGTTACAGCCCTTTTGAACTTCTGTTTGGCCACCCTGTGAGGGGTCCACTGTGCTTGGTGAAGGAAGGATGGGAGTTACCTCTCAAGCCCCCAAAGCAAGATATAGTGGACTATGTACTTGGGCTCCGCTCCAGGATGGCTGAGTACATGAAAAAGGCAACCAAAAACATTGAGGCTAGCCAGGAACTTCAAAAGGCCTGGCATGACCAAAGGCTGTTCTGACTGTTTACCAGCCAGGACAGAAGGTGTGGGTGTTGGAGCCAGTGGCCCCAGCAGCTCTCCAAGACAAATGGAGTGGACCCCACACTATTGTTGAGCAGAAGGGTGAGGTTACCTACCTAGTAGACCTAGGAACACCCAGGAGTCCCCACAGGGTTCTCCATGTCAACAGGTTAAAACCATATGTGGACAGGGCAGACATGGGCTTGCTCATGGCTACTGATGAAGGGCAGGAAGAAGAGAGTGACCCACTCCCTGACCTGCTCTCACAGAACCCTGACGATGGGTCAGTAGATGGTGTAGCCTTGGCAGGCAGCCTCACTACCCAGCAACAAACTGATTGTAGACAAGTTCTCAATCAGTTTAGACATATGTTTTCACTGACACCCAGTCAGACCACCTGGTGCACTCATGAAGTGGACACTGGGGACAGTCTGCCTATTAAAAATAAGATTTATAGGCAACCTCACCATGTCAGGGACTGTATCAGGACTGAAGTCCAGAAAATGTTGGAATTGGGAGTTATTGAACCCTCAGATGGCCCTTGGGCTAGTCCAGTGGTCCTTGTGCCAAAACCTCACACCAGGGGGGGAAAAGAGAGATGAGGTTTTGTGTGGACTACAGGGGTCTCAATGCAGTCACTAGGACTGATGCCCATCCAATACCAAGGGCAGATGAGCTCATAGATACTTTGGCCTCAGCCAAATATCTCAGCACATTTGACTTGACAGCTGGCTACTGACAGATCAGACTAGCTGATACTGCAAAGCCCAAGACAGCATTCTCAACCCCTAGTGGGCATTATCAATTTGTGGTAATGCCCTTTGGTCTGAAGAATGCACCTGCCACTTTCTAGAGGTTGGTGAATACAGTTCTCACAGGTCTGGAAGCCTATAGTGCAGCATATCTAGATGATATTGCTGTCTTTAGCTCCACCTGGGAGGATCACCTGGTCCACCTCAGGAATGTTTTACAGGCCCTGCAAAAGGCAGGCCTGACTATCAAGGCCACTAAGTGCCAGATAGGGCAGAGTCAGGTTGTGTACCTGGGCCACCTTGTGGGTGGAGGCCAGGTTCAACCTTTGCAGAGCAAGATCCAGACTATCATGGACTGGACTGCTCCCACTACCCAGACTCAGGTGAGAGCCTTCTTAGGCCTGACTGGGTACTATAGGAGATTTGTCAAGGGGTATGGATCAATAGTGACACCCCTGAATGACTTAACTTCTAAGAAAATGCCCAAAAAGGTTCAGTGGACAGTTAGCTGTCAAAAGGCATTTGATGACCTGAAGCAGGCCATGTGCACTGCTCCCATTCTACAGAGTCCTGATTACTCCAAGAAGTTCATTGTTCAAACTGATGCATCTGAATTGGGGGTAGGGGCTGTACTGTCACAATTGAATGAAGAAGGTCAGGATCAGCCAGTAGCTTTCATTAGCAGAAGGCTGACCCCTAGAGAGAAACGTTGGTCAGCCATAGAGAGGAGGCCTTTGCTGTGGTCTGGGCTCTGAAGAAGTTGAGGCCATACTTGTTTGGTACACACTTCCTGGTTCAGACAGACCATAAGCCCCTCTTATGGCTAAAACAAATGAAGGGTGAAAACCCCAAACTGCTTAGGTGGTCCATTTCCCTACAGGGGATGGACTTTACAGTGGAACATAGACCTGGGAGTAACCATGCCAATGCAGATGGACTCTCTAGGTACTTCCACTTAGAACATGAAGACTTAACTGGGCAAGGTTAGTTTAATGTCCCTACGTTTGGGGGGTTGTGTAGGAGAGTAGGATCTGCTTCACATGGGTACCCCCACTTTTTGCTGATGCTTCACTGTTTTTCGACATTAGTCTGGCTGGGGCCCTGCTAATCAGAACCCCAGCCTAGCTGCTTCCTCTCTAAAATGGTTTCCATGTGCCTTAGGCACATCACTGATTGGAATCTGGAGTGCCCTTATAAGTCCCTAGTATATGGTATACTATGTACCCAGGGCATAGGTACCCCAGAGGCCTGCCAGGGGCTGCAGCATGTATTATGCCACCCCAGGAAGGCCATCCAAACTGACACCACAGGTCTGCTACTGCAGCCTGGGTAAGGTGGTGCATGCACCCCTTACTGTGATATAGGTTACCTATATCACTAAATACATACACACAAATAAACCTATAAGTCACTCCTAAGGCAGGCCTTATCAATCCTAAAGGCAGATTGCATGGTTCCTATGTGAGAGGGTGCCCCTGCATGAGCAGGGCCCCTCTGCAGCGTTCGGAGACCCTTCTCTGATGCTGTTTGTAGTGCAGCCTGACCATATACTCTTAAGCGCATTATAACCTCGCGTTAAATGCTAACTTTGGAATGGCTGCACCTAAACATGTCGTGTTTGGTGTCAAACATCTTGGAATACTACCCCCCCGCCAATTCTGGCGGCGGGGGTAGCATTCCACCCTTCTAGAGGGAGAGACATGTTAACCCTGGCCTGGCCGGTAACTTCTTTCCAAAGCCCTGGCATCACAAAATGGAGGCTGCTGCCACAGACACGAGTCTGGCCTCCTGCTGCTGGACGAAACTCCGGCAGGGGAGGCCTGGACAATAGGTTTCCTGTCCCAGGGAGGTGTGACCACCTCCCCAGACAGGATAATGTGTATTGGGGCTGGGCGGGAGCACTTTCGGGTGCTTTGAAGTCCTGCACTGGGGGCACACTTGGTGTCCCTGTGCATACCCTAGTTCAAACCGGATCAGGGGCTTGCAGCCCCTGCTTTGGCGCAAACTGGACAAAGGGAAAGGGGTGTAGCCACCCCTCTGCCCTGACCCACCCATAGGTGGGGCCACCGAGTAGTCCAACCCCTATCCTTAGTATAAGTATAGGAACCCAGTCCTTAGGACTTTAGATTATCCCTGGACGAAACTCTGAAACTGAATCCTGGACCTTCGACGCTCTACTCACGATTAGAGGACAGAAGAATCTCCCTTGGGGTCAAGGAGTGACTCCCCTGCTTGGCAGGCACCAAAGAAGCATCTGTCCGGTTCGCATTTCTGAAGCTCCCGCCGGACGCCGAAGTCATCGCATCACCAGAGGTGGATTCTCAGACTTCTCTGAGGCTACCCTGAGTCCCCAGCAAAGCTGAGGCCCGTGGCTATCGTGGGTGACTTGAGACCATGACCCCTGGACACCGAGCACATTTGCAAGTGCATCCTCTTCTGGGTCTCCCCCGAAGTCGTGCTTTGGGCTCCCAGTAGTCCTAGCCTCCAGCACCAATTGCACCGAAGATCACTGGCCTCCACTCCACGAGTGTCCTGTGAGCCAGATCCACGTGTGACGTCTCGAGGCTCCTTCGCGGTCGCTAGCCCGTTGGCTAGTAGCCCTTAACGAAGGCCAATCTTTTTCTAACTTGGCATCCTGGTTGCTCCAGGACTGCCCTCACTTACCCTCGCTGGGTGAGTTCCCCAGACCTTGCTGGTCTGCACCATCGATGATCTTCCTCTGCATTGAGACTTGCCGTTGCCAAGGCTTGTTGGGTTCAATCCGGTCGCCGACACCTCAGCACTCGACAAACATTGTGTACCAGCCCGAATCCTGCTCCTGGTCGCCGACAACGCCTCCTGGACCTCGTGGCTGAAGAGTCAAGACAACTGTCAACGCACCTGAAGCACTCGACATCGGTGGGCATCTGTCCATCGCCTTCCTGGTCACTGGCTAGTGACCCAGACTCTGTCCCCTCTGCTTTCAGGTTCTTCAGAACTCCGATCCACTCTTGGATCCACCCGGACACTTTCCACTTGGTCGCCAGCAGCACTTTGCATCAGATCGCCATTCAAATCGACGACGAAACCCGACCCCGAAAGGCACCTATGCACCCGGCTTCCCTGGGTGAGGTAACACGAGTACTCCGGTGCTCCCGTGGGTAGAGACTCTTCAAAGTCCTAGATCTCAAAGGGTTTGCTCCAAGTCCTCCTTTAAGTGTCCCTTTTCTCTAATTTCCCGATCACGACTTTCTCCATAGAAGTCAACGGCGTATCGCGGTTGTGTATTTACACTGCACGCGTCCCCCGTGGGTCCCCTGTGTCACTACCTTGGGTGGTTCCTTGTGGTCCAAGCACTTCTAGAGGCTCTAGGCCTAGTGTCTAGTTAAGTCGTGGTTCTTATACCACTTTATTGGTATATGGTTTGGTACGCCCCTAGGGCCCAAACGTGTATTTGTGCTATTACTGTGTTTAAATAACTTCTAACTTATGTACTTCGAACTCTAGCCTCATAAAGAAACTAGAGGGGTGTGTTTAGTAATAAATACATATATTTTGAATATATACCTCGTGTGGTGCTCTTTCATTTGATCACTCATGAGATTATAGACTGGTAAAACAAGCTGCTTTACATTCCTTCAAGACTTAGCCTGAAGGCTGCTCTCCATAGCTACCACTAGGATAGCTTTCAATAAGGTTGTCTTTAACCTATCTCCAATAAGGGCTTGTTTGGACTGGTGCAAGGTGCCCACTATAATTAGTGGACGGCATATACCAGGCCAACTTCTCACATGCTGCATCTGGTGTAGCAGGTAGCTGACTACCATCCTCAGAGTGCTTCTTGGGAGCTTGCTCCCACCCCAGCTTCACCAGACTGTGAGGTCCCCAAAGAAGGTGACTGTAGAGGAGCAATCCTTCTGCTGTTCTGAAATCAGAGTAGGGGAGAGATTGGCACCCTCTACTCACCCATCATGCTCATGGGAGGATAGGAGGTCAGGGAGAAGTTAATTTTCCCCAAACACACCATCATCTGTCACTAGGAGCATGTTGACCTCAGACATCTTGTAGTGGGGTTTAAGGCAGTTGATATAGATTTCATGTAGTCGGAGGACACGGCAGCCAGCTAGCTGCAGGTCTCAGGAGTGCTCGCGTGCAGGATGCAAGTATAGATGAAATAATGAAAAGAATTACAGCTATACTTACTGGCAGCAGGTTGTGAGATAAAAATAGAATCAAGAATAAACATCAGTTGGGGCAGTGGCGCACCTCCCCGGAGATAGCCAGCAAACTTAGAAAACAAGGACCAAGAAGCAGCATCAAGGGAAGCCGACCTAGAGCGGTGGCTGAGGGCCTCCCAGAAAGTAAAGGAGGCGCACCGAGTCACGTCCAGGATTGAGCTGCGGCAAAAGGGTGCCAGTGGCAGCACTCACATGTTGGCTACCCTGAGTTTAGTGGAAAGTCAGAATCCTAAATTCCCTGGTGAGGTTGTGGCAGAGGAAAGAGCCGGGTCAGCAATTGAAGCCCAGGAAAGTGAAGGAGGGCCAGCGATGGAGGAGGCAAAAAATACCCTTCAATGAAGCTGGGAAGGAAGGTAGGCAGAGACAGAGCGGAGGGCTGGTCAGTGAAAGGAAGAGCAAAAGAGACAGATATGCCCTGAGGAGCACGGTGGGACCGTTGAAAGATCCCCATAAAGACTGGCATAGAGCACACACAGGGAAAGGAAAAAGCCTCTGTGAGCCCATACAAGTCAAATTTAAAGTGAATAAAGTGGAAAAAAGATGAGCAACAACCTCTCTCAGCCAATACCCACAACACTGCCAAACCCAGACAAGCATACCTCCCTACAGAAAGGCCCCAGGGGGACACTAAAAGGGGGCCCTATAAACAACAGCCCTTGAAAATAATTCTCTCACTAAGGTCCTTTTTTACGGTCCATACTTAAACAGCAATGTCTGGCGACTCAGAAGCTATACCTGCAAAAAGAACAATTGATGGACAGAATGCAGAACAATGTCATACATTCACCCCAATACAGAGATCTGGGCCTAAATCCATCGTTTTTTTGCTCACCATGCCATTCCAGTTTGAACCCAGCCGTATGCAAATCAGTCTTGACCCTGCGCCCAATGGGAACAGTCAGCCCGAACTGCCAGGCCAGGTCCTCCCTGGACTGGAAACAAGCATCCTATGACCGGTTTTGGGGTTTCACCACTCATAGGCCAGAATAGCTTGACTCCAGTGGCATGGAGAGCACGGGACCCACGTCTGAGCATACCCGTCCCACTCGGGGTGACAAATGCAAAAAGAACAATTGATGGACAGAATGCAGAACAATGTCATACATTCACCCCAGTACAGGGATCTGGGCCTAAATCCATAGTTTTTTTGCTCACCATGCCATTCCAGTTTGAACCCAGCCATATCCAAATCAGTCTTGACCCTGAGTCCAATGGGAACAGTCCAGCCTGAACTGCCAGGCCAGGTCCTCCCTGGACTGGAAACAGCTTCCTAGGACCGGTTTTGGGGTTTCACCCCTCATCAGCCAGAATAGCTTGACTCCAGTGGCATGGAAAGCACGAGACCCACGTCTGGGCATACCCGTCCCACTCGGGGTGACAAATGCAAAAAGAACAATTGATGGACAGAATGCAGAACAATGTCATACATTGGCATAATTAAAGCAAGGGTGGTGGAAGAAACGGTCCTCAGTACAAGAGGCACAGACTTTAGAGGTGGAGGCAGATGGAGTCAGCAAAAATCAAGCACCCCTGGGGTCAAACAGGTACCAGTGCTTAGCTGAGTTGGGGGGAGGTGGAGTAGAGACATGAATGAGAACTGAGGAGGAGATCAGGACAAACATAATCTCAACACTAAGAGAGACATCCAGTACATCAGACCAGAGCATATAGACAACATTCTTGTTACCCTAGATGCAGGGGCAGCTACACCCTGATTGCCCTTAAATGCCACTGTATCCTCTACTAATGCCTTTAGAACAAATACTGCAGTTCCTTTCAGAAGAGGTTAAAAATTGTTTCTCCACCTCTCAAGCGAACCAGAGAGATATATATGGTGTATGTGAAGGTCGGGCAAAACAAACTGGACTCCCTGACAAAAAGAAGGACTCAGGTGCTCGATGAAACAGTATCAGAGCTCAAAGTCATCATGGTCTCAGATTGGGAAGAAATTCATATCTTGGAAAAAAGTGATAGAGAATGTCAAGAAAAGTTGGAATCATAGAGAACAATGCCAGAAGGAACAATATAAGAATCTTAATTGTCCCAGAGGTAAACAAAGGAGATGACATCAACGCCTTCATAGTGACTCTGTTAAAGTCAGGTGAGGTATGGGAGAGGACGGGGGAAGTGCTATTCAAGGACATACAAAGAGTCCATCGTGATCCATTTAAAAAACACCCACGTAAGACTAAACCTCCCAAAATTCTGTTCAATTTCCTTACATATTGCATCAAAGAATGCATTTCGAATAAGGCATTGAAACTGAATTCCCTGAAGGAAATTGTTTCTCCTTTGAAACCAGGTCAGACATTTCATGCACCACACTGAGTAAGCAGTGGGAGCGGGGGGAAAGAATAGAAGAGTTTAAGACACTAGGGGCCCGGCCACTCTTAGTTTGACAACAAAATGCACAATTTCAGGGATCACAAGGAGGCGGATGTGCTGTTAGAGCAGATCAAGAAGGCAAACCATTCCTCAGGATGAAAATGCCTTGACCTGACTTGAACACTCCTTATCTACTGCTCGGCCCTCCCAGGTTATAGAACTAAATTATGGTGGGAAGATGAGAGGGAGAGTTGGATAGGGTTTTGCTTTGCTGCTCTTAGCTTGGACTAGTTAAATTTTTATCACTGTTTCGCAATCTCATTTTCTTTTTCTTTAGTTATTATCCCTTTGCATCCCGACATGCACCCAAAAAGCTTTTCTAAGCCACGAAGAGATATAGGAGGGTTCTCTGGGGGATGAGGGTTTTAGGGGTGGGAAGCACTGGGTGGGAAGCATAGAGGGAGAAAATAAAAGAAAAAATTGTCCTCAGGTGCACCATTTAGGGCCGACTGATCTCCAGGTGACCTGTGCTAATCTTATCCCGGATAAGTCATAAAATAGGGAGAGACATTAATACAGTGCAAATTTTATCAAGGAATGTACACAGACTTCACTTAAAGAAGAATTGCCAAACTGAGAGGGATGGACTCAGTATCTTGCCTGAAGTGTAGGCTGTGAGACGCTGATGATATCCACATATTTATGACATGCCCAGGTAACCTGCATTTATGGATCGAGATTGGTAAGATCCTGAGAGACATATGTCGAGTCAACATCAAAGTAAGCCTTGAGATGATTGTCGCTGGATGAATGCCAGAGGCCATAAAATTTGGTAATGATTACCACAAATTACTGTTCTATCTAATTTTACTGAGAAGAAGAGAAATTTGTCGGCAGTGGCTATCCAAGTCAAGTCCCACTAAAGCTGAATGGATGAGAACTGCCTGCGTAAGATGGGCTCCACTGATAACATGGATGGGGAGAAACCCAGGGGAACAACTAGGAGGAATATAGGTGAATCAGAAAATAAATTGTTCTCCTTACCATCCCATGATTACACCCGAATGGGATCTCGGACACATAGCCAGGCAGAATCTGATCCATAAGAGTTGAAACCTTCTTCCCCAACTGAGAAACCTTTCACTCCCCAAATATAAGACAGAGGGTGGCCAAAGAAGATCTAAGGTGGACAGTCGGAAGTGATTGTGGTGAATGAGGACAAAAAAGAAGAAAAAAAATACCTCTCAAGTGGGGGTTCAAGACAGTTGACATGGAGTACCTGTAAGTATTTCCTAGGGGTCTTAGGGTCCATCAGGTAGGTGACGTCTCCTGTTTGTTCCTTCACCTTGTAGGGTCCAGAACAGTGGTCTTGGAGGGCTATGGGTTCCACGGACACCATAACCCACACTTTTTGGCCAGGTTGAAACTCTACCAGAGTGGCTTACTGGGCATTCCAGAGTTTCATAACCTTTTGGCTGGCCTCATGATTCTCTTTAGCCTTCTTCCAGAAGCACTGCATTTCATTTCAGAGACCCAGCATGTAGCTGACTCAATCATCAAGGGGCTCCTTTGGAGTTTGCTCCAACCCCTCCCTTATCAGACTGAGAGGTCCCCCAGCAGGGTGACTGTATAGGAGGGCAAATGGTCTAAACCCAACACCCTTCTGTGGTACCTCGCTGTAGTCAAAGAGCAGGCAGTGTACTGGGCAGACCTCACTGTCTGCTTATCAAAGAATCTATTCTTTTCTGATCAGGTGAGGCTGATTACTTTTCCATTGGGAATTTAAATTGGGCCTTTAGAAAACTCCTTATTTTTATGTTTTTGTCCCCCTCTTTCTTCTGGTGGAGACCATGACGACCCATTTAGGAATACCCCCAGATGTCTTTTTGGACATTCTAGTGCTGACCCAGAGGTCCGCCTCCTTAGCAAGCTCTCTGGGGTCAGTGAGATTACTATCCACTAGATGCTGGTACTGCTCTGTAAAACAAGTATTGGGCATGTGCTCTCTCAGGATCAAATTGTACAGCCAAATATAGGCATTGGCTTTGCTACCCCTCACCCAACCACTTAATTCTTGCTGGAGTAATCTAAGAAGTCTACCCAAGACTGTTTTGGGAGCTTGTAGCTGTCCCTGAATCTAAGGCGGTACCTTTCATGGGTCAGTCCAAACTTGGCTAATTAGATGGCCTTCATGGGAGCATATTGCATCTTTTCACCCACCTCTAGTCTTGGAAGGGTGCCCATACTCACTGTGGGCATGTGTTTCCACATGCTTGCTCCCCAATCCCCCTCTGGGATCTGTGCATTCTGAGTGCTACCCCATATGCTAAAAACCACTTATCTATGTCATCTCCCAGCACATACCTGGGCAACTGGTCTTTCAGCATGCATACTCGCACATCTCCAGTGGACACTGAGAGTACGATTCCACCATTGTTGCTACACTCTGTGGCTTGTTTTGCTTTGATGCCCAGCTCCTTCATGCTCACCTCATGAGCCAGTAATTGTTTCTTGTCAGTCAAATCCATTTCAGCCTCAGCCTTTTCCCTAGCCAAGGCTCTCTTTGTCTCAGCCTTTTCCTTTGTCAAGGCTCTCTCTTTGCATCCATGTTTAGTTTGCCCGTCTGCAGCCTGAATGCTTTCTAAGCCCTCATGTCTACCATCTTCTCAGGGGACAGGCCACAGGGAGACACACTGCTTGGTACCCTTGCAAGGAGCTCCTTTCCTGTAGGCAAGTTGTCAACCTCCTCTGAGTGCTGCATCTCAGGACCTGTGCCCATGTCCTCCTCTTGCCCTTCCATTGTCTCTTGGCCCTCTTTTGTAACTAACAACTGGTGGGCCTCTGAGGCTGAGGTCCAACTTCCTGGTGCCCCTCTTTGCTGTAAGCCCCCTCTCCTGGCAAAAATCTCTGAGCTCAGGTGCAGTGTAGCTCTCCAACTGGCAAAGCTCAAACTCCATTCTTTTTGGTAGAGTCACAGGCGCAGACAGGCATTTAGAATGGGAGTCAATTCGGAAAAAGTAAAAGAGCCAATCTGGAAGAATTTAAAAACCTCAAATTGGTATCAAATTATTTATACGGGATTTTTAGTGTTTCACAAAATTACTGTTTGGCACTGCAAAAACACATATACAGGATCCCACCAATAAGCACTAATGCAACTTAATTGGGCTGTTGGTTGATGGGTGGTGAAACCCTACTTAAGCAACAGCCATAATCCTTGTCGGGTGAACCACAAAACCTCACTAAATTAACCTGTTTAACCCACTGGCAGCTTGTAACAAAAACAGTCATGCTTAGCTTAGAGGCAATATAATAAGTATTTACGCAGCATACAAAAAGCAATAAAGTGAGATTACAACACAAGAAAAATCCTACACCAATTTAGAAAAATCAAGTAAAATTCAATAAATTATTTGACACCAAAATAACTGGAATCCAATCAGTATGACCAGAGATATGCAATTTTTAATATTTCAGGCAGATCACAATGGAGTGTGGGCCGGATACAAGGACCATGGTTTTCCAGCTGAAAAAGTTATCATCTAAAGTCTAGCGTGAAGAGTTCCATTCATGGTGGAGGAGGCCATGAGGAGCAGGGAGAGCATCGTAGATGGTTATTGCTGTAGCGCCACAAGTATGCCAGGTATCGCAGATGGAAGTCGCTGTAAGGCAAAGATCCTGCAGGCATCATGTATGGTCATTGCTGGAGATTCGAGTTGATGGTCACCATGGGCTGTCGATGCTGTCACATGAAGTGCAAATCATGTGCTGCCGTTATCGCTAGTATTCGCTGTAGCGCAAAGAGATGTGTTGGTCAGTGCGGGTGGCAAATTCTTGGCATGAATAGGCCCATTCGCGGTCCTGAATAGCTCAAAACTTCAGCATTTCACTTTTTCTTCAAGGGGGAGCTCCTCTTAGGGATCAGACTAGGAAATCAGTCTGCAGACCCTTGGAGTCACTGCAGCCTGGAATGAAGGGTGCAGGTCCAGTCTTTCTTCTCAGAAAGTAGGGCAGACCTCAAGTAGCAGGGCAGCAGAGCGTCCTTCTTCTGTAGTATCCACAAGTCCAGGAGTGTACTGAAGAGAGGGTCTGAGGGTCCTATTTGTATACCTGGTGCCCCATTTGAAGTGGGAGAAGCTTCTAGGGTTTACCCCCACAGACGCGTCTGGAATTTCCTTCTTCCCTGCCCTGGCCCCAGGTTGTCTGGGGTCACAATAGACTAGTGTGAAGCCTTTTGTGAGTGTGCTGAGGCAGTCACTTTGAAGTGCAAGTGTGATAGGTAACAGCTCTTCCCCACCCTTTCTGCCAGGGATGGCCCATCCTTCTAAACCTCACACCCTCTATTGGGATACTCTCTGGGGGAATACATAAAGTCCAACTTCCAACTACACCCAGTCATGTGCCCCAAGAACAGGCTGCAGGCAACAAATGGATAGGAGTAGAAAATGCCAACTGTCTAAAAGTGGCCTTTTCAGAATTGTGACTTACAATCTGACTTTAACATTAAAGAGGGTTTTAAATCACAATTCATCAGGCACCAAACATGACTTTCCTGCTACTTCCAATCACAAGATATCACATTTTAAATGTAATAAGATAACCCAGTGTTATCCTATGTGGGAGGTAGGCCTTGCAATAGTGAAAAACAAATTTGAGAATCTTTCACTACCACGGCATGTAAAACTTAAAATTACAGGCCCATCTTTTTGAAACAGACCCTGCCCTATGGGCTGTGTAGAGCCTACCCTAGGGTGACTAATATGTATTAAAAAGGAATATTTAGGTCTGGTAAAATGTTTATTTTTCCAGGTCTAAATGAGAGCTTAAAACTGCAAATACAAGCTGCTATAGCAGGCCTGGAACACGTTATAAAGGATACGTAAGTGGGTGGCACAGTCAGTGCTGCAGGTCCACGAGTAGCATTTAATTTACAGGTCCTGGGTACCTGTAGTACCACTTTACTAGGGACTTACAAGTCAAATTAAATGTGCCAATTGGGTGTACGTCAATTTCACCATGTTTAAAGGAGGGGGTACAAGCACTCTAGCACTGGTTAGCAGTAGTAAAGTGTGCAAAGTCCTAAGGCCAACAAAAATGACTTCAGCAGAACAGGAGGAGTGAAGGCAAAAGTTTGGGTGAAGTCCACCCTAAGGATGACAGATCTAACACCTACTCTCCCCAAAGAAAACCTGCAAGTTAAAAAAACATGTATTCTTTCATTTTTACAGTCAACTGATAGTAGTATTTTAGTAGTATAAGGTTATTGTTTGATTAAATAAAACCTTTACAGTCATTTTAGAAATAGCATGAAAAAATAATCTCGAGTACTGTACATTACTGTTGCAACTAGCATCTCATATTACATAAAATCAAAACTACCCCAGCTATACCTCTGCAGGAAAAACAAAACGTTAGTTAAAAACAATAAATATCTTAAGGGTGTCCAGCTGCATACTAATATAACAAGAGATCACTTTTCACAAATCAAAATTTTCACTCGAAATGGGACATGTGCAAATCATAAGACCTGTTTAAGACTTACTAAAATGTTCACCATATTTTAGCTACTGATCAGCTGCTGTTGAAAGTAGTACATGTAAAAAAAAACATAGGACTTTTATTAACAAGGCCTGTGGAAAAATTGCTAATGTGCTTAAAATTGATTCTCCTTCTTTAACCTTCTAATAAGCCACTATTGAACAATAGACAGCTCATTCGAAAACCTGTGCAAATTTTGCTAAAATACTAACCATTTGTAGGACTTTTATGACAAGATACATGTTCACAGCAGTTCACTTTATGCAAACACTAAGTCATCACTCAAGGTGGGATACGTGCAAATCGTTAACAAGACCTGTGCAAAAATGTCTAAAGTGCTTAACCTTGATTCTCTATCTTTAGCCTTCTGATCAGTTAGTATTTAATAATAACCAGCTCATTCACAAAACCTGTGCAAACTTTTGTAAAGTGCTAACCATTAGTTCATCAACTTTTGACTTCTATTCAATTATTGACTATCAGTAGATCATGTTTAAAACCTTCATAAGACATATGATATAAACCAGCAATTTCGATGGGGCATGTTCTGAACATTCGCAAGTCAAGCACAACCACACTAAGGAATTTATCATAAGTTTGATTATATTGCACTTACGTATATTAAAATCAAATAGTTGATTAAAATAGAAAAGCAACAATGTATGATAAGATCAAAAAACAAATTGCCATCCCAGTCAAAAATGTAACATACCAGCAGGTAATCTGAGTTTACTTGCCAGATAGACATAGAGTAAGTGATTTTCCGCAAGTTCTTACTCACGCTTTTAAAAACAAGTGGGGCATATTAACAAGGCCCGGTGATAAATATCGCAAAGCGCGCTTAGCGCTTGCATATTTATCGCCGGCTATCACTGTAATTTATCGCCCGGTTCGCGCGTTATCAACAACGCGCATCGCCGAGGCGCTAAAATTCCAGATATAGCGTGGATATCGCCGTTTTCCATGGTGGAAAACGGCGATATCCTAGATGATAGGGCCTGTGGTCTTAGCCACAGAATCCACCCCCCATGTTAAGTATGCCTTAGTCAGGAATTTAACAGACGTTAAATTCCTGCGTTAAGGCATACTTAACGCGATTTAAAAGATCGCTAACCCTCCTTGATAATATCGCGAAGCTGCCTTCGCGATATTATCCCTGTTTGGTTTCACAGCCACGCCTACTTTGCATCTCATTAGCGATGCAAAGTTAGGCGTGCTGGGAACGGGCGCTAAGTCAGCAAAACACGCGATAGCGTGTCTTTGCTGATAAGGCGATTAAATTATCGCCGCTTTTCGCCCGAAAACGGACGCAAAAGCGGCGATAATTTCATATCGCCCCCTTGTTAATATGCCCCAAGTATTTTTTTAAAATTTGGCGAACACATAACAGGCTTGGGCAGACACATATTGTATGTAAAAGTGTTTCCTGTGGATAGCTACAATGCCTGCAACTGCTAGTTGGCAATTCTTGGAGCCATTTTGGTGTTCCGTCCTTAGATGGATATAGGCCAAGTCTTAACTTCAAAAATACATCCTGCATGTGTGATGGAAAAGAGACAGTCATATAAGTCTGGATGCCAAAGTTCTCATAAGAATTTGTAACTGCCCAGGCATGTTTTTTGATTAATAGTGCATTTGTATCTACATGAAATTAAAGTTGTTTTGTTTCTTGGCTCAAAAAGCATATAAAGCACACTGCATTAATCTCTAGAAGCATAGAAGGCTATATTCCAAAAGTTTGATAAGACTGAATAGGATCTCCATGCACCAGTAGATGAGGATTTGCTGATTTCCTTCCAGCACATATTTGCAAGGAAACCAGGTTCAGATAAAAACAGAGAGTGCATACATTTTAAAAAGGCACCCTGTCGCACTAGAGCCTGCCCTTTGAGCCAAACTCCAATCATATTTTGGCCTGGCCAATATTCTTTGGAATCCTAAAAAACGATTTTATAGCCTTGATTTGCAGAAGGTCCAATAGTTTAGTGTTGTTTTTCCCACTGAAGATGACTGAGCCATAGGATAATTCTGGAATTCATTTTGCAGACATCATTTTCACAAGATGATCATAAGTGGGGCACATTAGTTTGTCTCGAAGTTATTAGACTGCAAAAATGAAAGAAGCTGTTTTGGCTCTTAATAGATACAAATGACCTCTAAAAGAGATCTTATTATCAAACAAAATGGAAAGGTATTTATAGCTCTTAACAAATTCTATAATCTGTCCTCTTGCATACCAGGCATGCAGTGTTGTTGTAGATGC
Source organism: Calotriton arnoldi (assembly GCA_963921515.1). Lineage (NCBI taxonomy): Eukaryota > Metazoa > Chordata > Amphibia > Caudata > Salamandridae > Calotriton > Calotriton arnoldi. The sequence goes on along the minus strand of CAWUFW010008012.1, from coordinate 570,142 downwards.
CCTGATTGCCATAATTTTGTTTTTTTTAAATATTAAACTCAAGGAGATTAAGAGATATATATTCATCAAAGGAATTGATAATGCACTGTAGACCTATGTGTGTCTGGTTCAGAAGTATGTCATCATCATATTGTAGATATTTTAGAGGTCTGTTTGCAAGAATGGGAATTTATTACTTTCAGATGTTGGTTCAAATCAACCATAAAAAGATTAAATAAACACGTGGCAAGCACACATCCGTGGTTTCAGCCATTAGATGTTTCAATTCTCTGTGTAAGGCAGGTTCCATCACCCAACTTAACCTGAGCCCAGGTGTTCATACGAAGGAGGATGATGAGGTTTAGTAATCTTGGAGGCACTCCCCAGGAAACTCATGTTTTCCATAAAAAAACTCTAGGAACTGAGCTGAGTACTGGTTTTAGATAGACAAAACAGATATATAGTGTTTGCTTTCTGAGTATTGCATTCTCAGCCATCAACGTTAGAGCAAGCAAATTTGTAGATGTCGGCTGACCCTTAGGGAAACCAGATTGGGTTACAGGAATTGAGTGCACTGTTGCCTTATGCCAAAAATGACTACAGCAAAACAGGAGAGTGAAGACAAAAAGTTTGGGTGAAGGCCACCCCAAGGATGACACTCCCCCTTAAAAAATTGCTAGTTAAACATACATTTTTACAATTTTACAGTCAGCCCATAGGAATTTAATGCCTAGGCATCTGTGGAGACAGTGCCTTTTCATCACAGTATGACATTATCTTTCCTACTCATTTGCCTAAAGGGTGTGCAGTTATAAACTTCATGACACAATGGGATGACCTACAGATAAATTAGTCTCTGTGGTAAGATCCTTTTAGTCCCGAGAGACTGATATGACTGTGACTGTGATTGACAGAAAGATGTATATTTAAGACTTTCAGTGCACTGTTCAAAGAATTGCCAGTGGTTATCCCTCCTAACAGAGGGTGCTACTTGTAGGTAATTGCTCCCCTGCAGTTTTGGGTTCAGCTAAAGCCAAAGGTGCTTAAGAGGGGAAGGCCAATTAATAGCGGTTATTGTGCAACAACATGTAATAATAATGCTACCAACATCTAGGCATTTGATGAGAACTTAACCTAGAAGAGGAATAGGTAATCAACTAAATCATCAGTGGCCATGGAACTCTGTATATAATTGTTTCAGCCAAAGTTTGAGACTCAAGTGATCAAATTTCAACCAAAATATAAAGGGGTCTTGTAAGGAGGTGGGAAGAAATCCTGCCAATTGATCAATACTGAAGGCAGGGGCACAACCAGAACATTATTTGTTAGTGAAACTTTCCCAATATCCACTAACACTCAATGAACAAAAAGTATTGATCAATGGGCCAGGATTTGTTCCCAGCACCTTACATGACCCCTTTATATTTTGATTGGGATTCAATCACTTGATTCCCAAAATTTGATTGAAGTTATTACTCAATAACCAATCTCTTTAAAGGTAGGTATTTACAATGGATTTTCACTGAGCCGTGATGTTCACTCCTTCATACAGCACTATGAGTGCTGAAGCATTTCAGAAAGCAGTGTTTAGGTAAACTGACAAATTAGAGGCTGGTCCTAACGGAGTATACACAAATTGGAATAATACAGAAAAGAAAGTGCTCAAAAACCTAGGACTGCTTATGATCCATTAGAGGACATCAGAAAATTGATAGACCCTACTGTTGATACCACCTAGGTTAACAATTGTGTAACAAATAAAGAGGTTCAATATTTAGTGGAACCAAATCCAAGAACACCAAGGTTGTACATACTACTCACATGGTATCAACATCAGCATCCCACCAGTGTGGGTAGGGAATATTGAAGACAGAGTATTAAAATGTCTCAATATTGTGAGCAGTATATTGAGGGAAAAAATATCAAAAGGTAAGTTTGCATAGATTTACTACACCTAACTCCACATATATGTCTGTTGGTGCTATATGTATTTTCAGGTAATGCTGAAGTGGAGTTAAGAGTAGACAATCCATACCTACCTCTGTTCATTTACGTCTTACATACTGTTACCCTTCGATATTCCCTCCCAGACTCTCAACTGCCACTGGGTTACCCAACAAATTTTCGAACAGAATCCCTAGTAGAATCTATCCAAATGTGGTGTTGAACATGATGTCTTGCATATGGAAAAAAAAGCATGCCCTGAATTTAACTAAATTTCTTGACTTTGATCATGAAAAAGACATACTTTTACCCAAGAATTTGAGGCACTGTACAAAACCATCTAAAAAAAAGGCAACACTGGCTGTTGTGGAGAGGTCCCTCAGAAATGCAAAGTTACTTTATGAGACACTGATTTCTATTGCAGAGGACAAAAATCAAACTAACTAAGAAATACTTTCTGTTTCAAGATCAGTACTTGAAGGTAGGTGGCGCCCGTAAGCCAGCTACATTTGCACCCAGCTTGGCCAAGATAAACGTAGGCCAGATTGAGCCTGTTTGCATTTACAGTGAAGACAATCCAGAAGGATCAATGATGAAAACCTGGAAACACATATAGGTGAGTTATTGTATATATGGATGGGATTGAATACCTTCCATAAATGCCCAAATTGGAGGAATGAAAAAGATCAACACTGGCACTTTAGAAGGACTACCGTTAAAGAAAGTCACTTTTTGGACCTTGCAGCATATGCTTTGAATTGAAATTCAGAATGCATAATCAGTTTTTTCGATTTTCACAACAAACTTCCAAAGTCTAAAATTGTCATTTAAAAAACAAATACATTAACCCCACACTCTGTAATTATTTTTATCCATCTAGATAAAATTGGCATGTGATGACTTTACTCTGACAGCCCTATCTATCTCTGTTGAGCCATCAGAGGTAGCTTTAAGTTGACAAAGACAGTGAGGGCTCCATTGACGGAAAGCTGATGGTCTTCCCAACCCTACAATATGGCTGGTGGACCATCACTGTGGCAGACAGGGTATACCACCATGTTTGTGATGGAGTATCCTGCCTGCCAAACTCTAAATCAGGCCCAAACTATTGTTCCCATGTCTTTGCTATGCTTAAAGGTAATGTTTATTTGCAGAGTGGATCCCATTTTCTTGTTTCTTGCTCCCTTTCTAATCACCCTCTACAGAAAAGAAATACCTGTAGTCCTGCCATCATTTCCAACTGCCCTTAACATTATCCACCCTCTCCCACCAAAATATGAAATAACAAAAATACCTTGGATCCTGCCATTTTACAACTTTCCTTTCCCTCCCCACCCGAAGTCATGCTGCCAACACAGATGGCAACACACTGATATTAGCTGTGTGATAAATACTTGTCACCATGAACTCAAATTCCAGTAACCTGCAAGTCTGCGTCGAACTGCAGCTGACATGGAGAAGCTTGTTGGTGGTGCTACAACCCAACTGACAGTCAAATGCCACTCTCTGGTCTATGAGACCCGAGAGAGGCAGGAAAAGGTGCATGAGATGGCAGACCAACATCTGCCACTCCATTACTTTGCTCATGTCTCTGGAGATCTGGTTGTGGAGGGGGGTAAGACCAGGCACTCAAAGCCTTCCCTGTGACATATCAACTGTTAAAAACACCGTTTGTCTCTTCACCACTATAATGTAGGAGCAGTGGATCCAAAGAATTAGAATTTTATATTCATGCTAATTGTGTCCCCAGGAAGTAATGCATAACATTTCAGATTATGCAGTCTATGCAATATGAAAAATGGAATCTGTAAAATCTGGTAGACTTATTTTAGGCAAGGAGCATTTCAAGTGAAAAGCAACAATGACCTAATGATGTCATTTTTTACTTAGTCAAATGGTGGCGTTCTGACAAAGAGGCCGAATTATATCTCGGCTGGCTACTCATTTCTCCAGCAGGATAAGGGAGTTAAGTACTCCATCGCCATGGCGGAGATGCCAGACGCTGAATTTAGGAATGACTGCCAAGCAGGTGGTTATTTCTAAAGCATTGGCAGGATCCACCATCATGGAGGCTCCTAATAATGCTTTTTTCATTTTGGTGAAGGCCTCCATCAACATGAAAATAAAAATTATAATGCCCCCCCTTGCCATGGGAGTCATCTCCCATGGCAGGTGGCCATTTTTTTTTCTATTGTCCCTTACTACCATGGTTTTCCTGGCAGTGACAGACAATAAAATATGGCTATAAGTCCGCCCTTCCTAATTGGCAGACAGGCATATAGCCAATCCCTAATGGCACTTACTCAGTCGGGCCGTCGGAGAAGTTTGGTTACGGCAATGGTGGAGTAGTCACCGTTGCAGCCAAACCTATGGTCCATCTGCATACAAATCGATGGGGCGAACCACTGTGTTGGCTTGGAGAGAACTCTGTTGTCGTTGCAATGGAGTTCCCTCTCCGCTAACATATAATACGGCCCCAAAGTCTTTAAGGACCTTGATTAGAATATTACCATTTGTGCTGATACAGAAGATGAGATACAAATGCATCACTACAACAGGAATGTTACAGCATTGGATCAGTAAAATGCCATTCAGATTCTAGAATATGAAAAACAAAACTCTTGATATGCGTTTTTGGTCCCAATAAAGTTCGTCAGAATAACATAGTTCAGTCCAGAGCTGAACCACGCACCTGCTACAAGTGAAAACCAATCATACTCTGAAGAACTGCATAAAACATGCAAACCAAAGAACTATCTCCGGGAGTTCAGCAAGACTCCAATGTTTACAATCAGATTCCAACAGTGCCAACATATTTTCTTTTTCAAATTTCTGTGTTTAGACAATAACTATGAGCATGTGGGGTATGCTATCCATGCTAAACTGTACACGTCAGACACTAAAAGCTTTCCAAACAAAGAATTACAGCATGTGGGCTTCTCTAAATCCACCATTAAATCAGTAAATTCCATATTTGTGATTCTCATTAGAGCTCACAAATGGATTTGCTGAGTCCAAACATGTGCAGCACACCTACCACTAGTGAAGATACACAAAGGGGAGCTTAGCATGGCACTTTATAATATGTCAAAGACTTGAAAATACACTTTGCGTGTCCGGGATGACTATGCTGATCTACAACTGGACGCTTGTAATGCAAAATCCCGAGATGATTTTTTTTCTACTAAAAAAGTAGAATATTCTGAAAATTCCACAGAAAGACGATTAACTCGTTCTGCTTCCATCCCAATTATTGTAACAAATATGGTTCTCGTTCGTTTAAATATACGTTTTAGTACATAAAATGAAGCGCATTTTTCCCTGGACAGGATAAAAATAATCTAATTGAGTACAATGTATTGAAAAAAAATTAACATGTGCAGGGGATGAGCAGAAGCGTTGCTTTGCAAGAAAATTATTGAAGATTAAAAGCAACCGAGGCTGTCACTAAAGTAATGATGCGTAAAAGTATCATTGAACCACTTTCATTTTTTTGTAATCCAGAATGTTGGAGTTTTGCGAAATTATGAAGTTGTGATTTATTGTTCAATTACACCTCTGTCGAAATACCTTTATTTTCCCACTCTCTTCAAATATGTCAGTTTGTGGTTGTTCACGTATCATGCTTAAGTAAAATTAGGTTGCATATATCTGTTCTTGAACAAAGCCTATTTTTGTGGCAGTATTTCCCATAATTGCTTAAAAATCTTCCAACATTTTCCCCCGTTTCACAAATTTACAGAAGAAAAGCTACAAATCTGAGCACTCTACACAAAACGTCTGCTGCACGTCTAAAAAATATGTACTAGTACTGTGTAAGTAAGTGTGTAGCGGTCTAAATTATTGGCCATCAATCACTTCGTAAAATTTATCCCATTTTTTTTTTCAAATGGGTCTGATACCCTTGCATGGGGTTTACACATTTGCAAAGTAGTGCCAATTCCGTGATAACAAATATCTATTCTGTCATTAGTCGACAACGGAGGTTGATTGGTATAAATCATTTGATGTGATAGTGCTCCATAAGAATATAAAAATCTTCATTCTAAGCACGTTTTCGCAAAACTAAACATAATACGAGCTCGAGCTGCAGAATCAATATCAGGCTGTATTACCTTTCGCGTGTACTTGAGAAAAGTCACCCAATTACTTATATTTTCTTTGTCTCTCAAGGATATGGCATTCATTAACTCGCATCCACATCAGTATTCCCATTGCAGTTTTACTTTCGTTTCAAACTTGAAATTACATCTTTAAAAAATCCTAATCGACATTGCACAAAGGATAATAACATTATGGAAAGAAGTGTTTTGAAGAGGGATGTAGGCCAGTTCATGTACATGCCCAGAATCATTGTAAAGGTACTATAGGCCCAAATGACCTGTGGGAGCTTAGGGGCTTAGGGTATGCTCGGTAAAAGAGACAAATAAGAACTTGGGTACAGCTCCCGGCAGCACTGGTCCTTGCTCGTTGTGCTACACCTCAGCTTGAAGAGGACGCATTTTGTGGCAGACTGCTGCAGGGTGGCAGGCACAAAAGTGCTGCCTGTGAGACAGCTTTGCTCACCAAGAGGGTGGCACAGAAGTGTCAGCCCAATGAGACTTTCTGAGAGAAAGACATGCCCAAGTAAGAGACTACCTCTGCGAGCTAGGGGTGTTCTGCATAAATTCCTTTTACGTGGCAATTTGAAAAATGATTCGACATTAAACAAAATGCAAATCTATCATTTAGAGCTATATTTTAGCACGAATTGCATCCTCATGTAAAAAAACCCAAAAGATATGGGGGAAAGTCCTGTATGAACAAAACAACTTACCATAAGTAGAGGTGAACAAAACAAGCAGGAGCGAGGGTTAAGGTTTCTGAGGAATGCAGCCAGTGCTTAATTTGTAAACTCAGGGGGCCACTGATGCCCGCACCACCCATTGTCCTTGCTAGCGCTGCCAATGACAGTACCAACACAACTACTAACCATTGCACTCCTACTAACATGACAATTCAGATTATGCAAGGCCACCCAAAGCTATAATAATGGTGTGAACAGCAGGTATTATTCATTATGTATATTCTTCGACTGAACCGGAGCTGCACCCCACCCCCCCAGCGCCTTGAGACCCTTACGGGTGAGTAGCGCGCTTTATAAACCCCCTGATTGATTGATTGATATATTGACTTATTAAACAATGTTTCTGCACTCATAACCAAATTAGACAGACAGCCCCACCATGTGGTGGACTGTCACTAGAGCCAGCGCTAAAAATTAAGTTCCGGTGCCCAGCACCGAAAGGCACCGGCTCAAATTAAGCACTGATTAGGCCAAATAGTACACCCCAGTAGTGCAGTTAGGGATTAAGGCCCAGATTTATGGACCTTTTTTTCGCTCGCAAATGGGCCAATTCACAGAATTGGCCCGTTTGCGAATGGAAAAAAGGCTTTTCAAATGTATCAAACCCAAATTCCGATTCTGTAACCTGTTACTGAATCGCAATTTGGGTTTGCGATTCGGTATTAGGAAGGGGCGTGTTTAGGGCGTCCCTTCCTAATACCGAATCGCATCGGTATGTATGAATGTTTTGTGACCGTAAATGCGGTCGCAAAACATTTGCATTTTACCACCTACTTCAGTAGGTGGTAACCCAGTCGCAAATGGGAAGGAGTCCCCAAGGCACCCCTTCCCCTTTGTGAATGTTTGTAAAAGCATTTTTAAGAGCAGACAGAGGTCCCATGGACCACTGCCTGCACTTAAAAATGAAAAGAAAACTTTTTCTTTTTTAAATGCAACCCGTTTTCCTTTAAGGAAAACTGTCTGCATTTAAAAAAAAGTGATTGCTTTATTTAAAGGCAATCACGAACATGATGGTCTTTTGACTCCAGCAGGCCCCCATCCCCGTGATTTTAGCGATACCTAGGGGGTCGCAAATTGCGACCTACCTCATTAATATTCATGAGGTAGGTCATTTGCGATTCCCTAGGAATCGCAGAAAGTGTTCAACACATTTTCATACATGCCGTTTTGCGATTTCCTAATTGCGAATCCTTGTGATTCGCAATTAGGAAATCGCAAAATGGTATTGTCATACATCTGGCCCTAAATGCTAAAAAAACAACAGGAATAACTGACGAATAAGTGAGGGATAAAGCAGAAATCAAATCGCTACAAGTTCTTGAAAAAAGGATTTTGATGGATTATTGCACCACTGAAACTTGATACCAATAAAGAGCAAGCTATTGTGAAATAAGAAATAGAAAGACCTATAGCATTTTAGAGCACTGTAAATTGTGATAGGAAGGAAGCAGAATATGCGAAACAGTAGCTCAAGTACAAGGAATTGACATTCAGAAGAATGTGAGAGATGACAGCACCACACAGAAGAAGGAAGAAAAAGCTGAAAATCCGTATTTAATCAATAATACACAACAGCAAATGACTGTCATTGGTGGGGAAATAAATCAAGCTAACATTTATACTGGGGATTTTAAATTCTATTTTATTTTATTGCGGAGGGACATTACCTGTAGCACAAATTCAAATAGAGACGAAAGAGGGTGTTGAGGACTCCACAGGTACTGGTTGACATTGTTATAAAGATGTCTGACTTTCTCATTTACACGAGCATACTTTTAGAAGTATCCCAAAAAAATTTATGTTTTCAAATCTTATAACCTTATCTTGGGGCACTTTGGAGGGCTGACATTGTTAAGATGCGAAAAGATAGTCTGCTGAAGGGGAGGAGGCTCTCATTACATGGGTCAAGATGAATATAGAAATGTGGCTGCAGGGCACTATCCATAAACTGTTCTATCGCTTTCTGGAGGACTAGCAGATTAGGGCAGGTCGCAAACATATGAGTTAAATCTGCGTCCCCACTGTCACATCGAGGGCACGTGGTTCCCGTCTGTCCCCCCCATTTGGCAATCCTAGCAGGAGTATAATACAAAGAAAATAATGTCTTATACTGTTGAGCTTGCAGCCCTGCTGAGCATAATGTTGTTTGACCTAATTCCAATGAGGTCTTAAAATCAGCATGAGCTACACCTAGTTTATCCGCCCATTTCTTCTCATATTTTCCTAAGTCATCCTGTTGTAACAAAGTGAGCTCGGAATAAAACCTCCATATAGTGCAGTCTGCCCCTCCTCTGACAACCTCCATAATATTATTTCTACCAAATCCACTTGGTCCCCCATTTTTCCCACCTAAAAAGCTGCGAATTTGGAGGTACTTGAAAAAGTCTCTTTTATTAATGCCATAAACATTCTGTAGAACTATAAACTGCACAATTCCGTGTGGCCCCATTATGTCAGCCAGACTCTGGATCCCGTACCTTCCCCATTCGACCATTATAGAATATGCAAAGATTTTCACAGGGAGCGTGGGGTTTCTGAGTAGCTGAGTATAGCCATTCAGCCGGCCAAGACCGGTCTTTTTGCGAAATGCTGTCCAGATCCCATAGCGATACAAAAGGGGATGATGGACGGAACGTTTGAGCCAATCAAACACTCACCCCCAGTCAACTGATCTGGGTTTAATCCATCATCATTCTTTAGCTCACTCCACCACCCCAGTTCAGACATGGCCATATGCAAATCAGTCTGACCCTGTGCCTCATGGGAACAGTCCAGCCCGAACTGCCAAGCCATGTCTTCCCTGGACCGGAAACAAGCATCCTAGGACCGGTTTCTGGCATTTCAGCCGTCATCAGCCAGGCTTGCTTGAATCCAGTGGCAAAGTGAGCAAGGGACCCACGTCTGGGCATACCCCCGCCAACTTAGGGCGACCAAGCGATACAAAAGGGGATGATGGACGGGCGTTTGAGCCAATCAAACACTCACCCCCAGTCAACTGATCTGGGTTTAATCCATCATCATTCTTTAGCTCACTCCACCACCCCAGTTCAGACATGGCCATATGCAAATCAGTCTGACCCTGTGCCTCATGGGAACAGTCCAGCCCGAACTGCCAAGCCATGTCTTCCCTGGACCGGAAACAAGCATCCTAGGACCGGTTTCTGGCCACTGGATTCAAGCAAGCCTGGCTGATGACGGCTGAAATGCCAGAAACCGGTCCTAGGATGCTTGTTTCCGGTCCAGGGAAGACATGGCTTGGCAGTTCGGGCTGGACTGTTCCCATGAGGCACAGGGTCAGACTGATTTGCATATGGCCATGTCTGAACTGGGGTGGTGGAGTGAGCTAAAGAATGATGATGGATTAAACCCAGATCAGTTGACTGGGAGTGAGTGTTTGATTGGCTCAAACATTCCGTCCATCATCCCCTTTTGTATCGCTTGATCGCCCTAAGTTGGCGGGGTATGCCCAGACGTGGGTCCCTTGCTCACTTTGCCACTGGATTCAAGCAAGCCTGGCTGATGACGGCTGAAATGCCAGAAACCGGTCCTAGGATGCTTGTTTCCGGTCCAGGGAAGACATGGCTTGGCAGTTCGGGCTGGACTGTTCCCATGAGGCACAGGGTCAGACTGATTTGCATATGGCCATGTCTGAACTGGGGTGGTGGAGTGAGCTAAAGAATGATGATGGATTAAACCCAGATCAGTTGACTGGGGGTGAGTGTTTGATTGGCTCAAACATTCCGTCCATCATCCCCTTTTGTATCGTCCAGATCCCATAAGCAGCCATCAGAGTTTTAAACCGGGTTCGCTTGAAGTAGCTAGGCTCAGTAAACTTCAGGAAGCAATTCTCCGCCTCTTTTCCAACCAGGTTTGAATACATATCTATTGAGCCCGACTTGACCCATGGATCGAATGCATCCCCACCAATTAACCCACTCATATATTGAAAGGCTGCTGCCCAGTAATACATTCTAAAGTCGGGGACAGCCAGCCCTCCCCTTTCCCTGGGTAAGGCCATAAAGCGTAATGCCCTTCTGGTTTTCCCATGTGCCCAGATAAACCTGTTGACTAGATGCTCCAATGCTGAAAACCATTTCTTCTCAAATTCAAGTGGAATGGCCCTAAAAAGATACAAGATCTTTGGTAAAAAGACCATTTTAACCACATTACATCGCCCAATGAGTGAAAGGTGTAGGTTGTGCATTCTATCAAAGTCCTGTTTGGCTTTAGTCAAAATTGGCTCAATGTTTCTATCTACGACTTTTCCCAGATCTGCAGATATACTAATCCCTAAGTACACTGCTGAATCAGTCACCCGGTTGTCCCCACACACTGCTCCTGCATTCTTGACAATCTGGGTTTTGGATCCGTTTAAAGCATACCCTGAAACCAGGCCAAAGGCTAGGGCCTCCACCTCAATAGCCCCTAGAGCGGTTTCCGGGTATGGAGTAACCAGGGCGATATCGTCAGCATATGCAAGGGTTTTATATTCTAAGCCATGAAATCTCATAGGAATGATGGCTCCATTAGCCTCCAGCTTCCGGATTAGGGGATCGATATAGATTGCAAAAAGCAACGGTGAACATGGGCATCCCTGCCAGGTACCCCGTTTGATTAATAAAAGAGCTGTATAACCACCGTTTACCTTGAGACGAGCTGTCGGTTCTTTATAAAGTGCCTGGATTGCTTTAATATATCCTCCCCCAATGCCAAACCGTCTCATAGCTGCCCACAGATAGTCCCAGGAGACCCTATCAAATGCTTTTTCGGTATCCATCAGCATGACTGCCATTGGTTCTCCTGAGACTTCGGCAGCATCAAAAAGCGTTACAACTCTACGAACATGCTGCGTTGTGCCTCTCCCTGGAATAAAACCATGCTGCGTCGGGCTAACCACCTTATCTATAATTTTACTAAGTCGAGTAGCCATAGACTTAGAATTTTTTTAACATCGGTATTCATTAGGGTTATTGGACGGTACAATCCTGGCTCTTTGGGTGGCTTCCCTTTTTTAAGAAAAATGACGATATCCGCCCCTGCCATTGAATCTGGCACAGAGCTACCCGATTGTGCTTGATGTATTATCTCAACTAGATCTGGCCCAATGATTCCCAGGAAAACTTTATAAAATTCTAGGGGGATCTGATCCGGCCCGGCTGCCTTGCCAGAAGGGAGGCTTCCTAGAGCGGCATGAATCTCTTCAACTGTCAAAGGTATTTCCAGTGCCTCCCTATCTTCATCGGTGATTGACTGTATTAGAACCTCATTAATGTACCTTTAGATTTCCCACGGGTCTTTTGCCTGTTCTTCCTCATATAGATTAGCATAGAATTGTCTGAATATCTCCCGTATTCTTTCAGGTTCAGCAGCTATGTTCCCTTTCCCGTCTTCTATCTCCTTAATCTCCCCATATGCTGTTCTCTGCCCCAGACGCACCGCTAGGGTATGCCCAACCCGTTCACTGAACTCGTAACATTGCTCCTTTCTTGCTATAAAGGTTGCAGCAGCTTTGGTAGCTATAGCTTCCTTTGCTTCCGCTTTAGCCAGAGTCAATTTTAACAGAATTTCATCCACCGCTACACCAGATGAGATTGCAACATACAATTCCTTTTCAATGTCAGCTACTACCTGAAATAGCTTTTTCCCTGCAAGTGCCTCTTTTTTCTGCCTGTGCAGGCTGTAGCTCAACGTCTCCCCTCGTACCCCAGCTTTCCAGGCGTCCCAAACGACTGCTGCCCTAGTACTACCCCTGTTGATATCCCAAAATCCCTCAATCCATGTCTTCATATGCTGTACATATCCTGGGTCTTTCAATAACCCTCTCTCAAAGGACCATACCCGCTCAGGTCTTCCCCCCCTTCCAATGTCAACTGATAGTACTAGGGGGCTATGATCTGAGAAAATGCGAGGGTGTTTCTCAATCCGGCACCTGGAAAGTAATGAGTTAGATGGATAGTGCATTGGAAATTAAAGTGACCCTGACACCGTCTATAATTCTGTTAGGTCTAAATGGTGAGGCCTGGCAAGACCCGCAGCAACACTTTATCTTTATGGCAATGGCGGTACTGCGTATCTGTATTTCTACAGTATGGATAGATAACATACCGCCCACATTTCAACAATGGCTTGCAAGGCTTTTATCTAGCTTTAATCTTGAAAAGGGGATTTATGAGAGGAAAGGGAAAAGAGGGAGGCTGCTGGGTAAACGTATATGGGGACCCATTTACAGATGGAAGGAAGGACGGTCTTAGTCGGCCACGGGGGCTAAGCTCCACTCCCCTATGTGTATGTGCCTTTTTTATGGTCTAGTGAGAAGGGGGATCGTCTGGGCAATGTTACTGTTTGGTCCCACAAATACCATTAGACGTTTACTGTTGATGCTCTCTGTATACTCTTGTGTGTTTTCCTATATGGCTGATACCTTCACCATGTTAATTTAATTTTTTTGTATAATCAAAATATGTATAGTACTCAGATGTCTGGTTTCGTTTCTGTATGGTTTTCAGCAAATGGCTGTGTCTGATAAAATATAAAATATTTTAAAAAAAGAAATGTGGCTGCAGGGACACAGCAGAATCATGTCTCTACAATTTTAACTGCCTCTCTTTATCTCTCCAAATCTTCAAGTGGAATCCCACACGATAAGGGGCGAGACAACTTCAAAGAATATGAGAACAGCAAACAGCTCTTCCTTTGTCTTTAGCAATGGTTCATGGTGGTCTATTAAAATAAGTTGCTAAATCTATACACAGTTCACATTTGGGAGAATTCCGAGCTTAGAAATCATCTTGAGCTCTGTGATCTCAACTGCAAGCTCCTTTCACCATCCCCAAAACTGTAGGCCTGATTCACAAAGGTAAACATACATTTTTGTGTGTTATATTTTTTGCAATTCACAAAGCAATTTTAGGAGTAGTATCTTTACTACTGCCTATCTTTTTATGTGCAGAGCCTCCTCCACGAGTGCAGAGACTCTGCAGTCGTAAAGATATTACTGCTAAAATTGCTTTGTGAACTGCAAGAAATTATAATCTTAAACATAAGTGAAAGTGTACCTTTGTGAATGAGGCCTTAAGTGTGAAACATTTGGCGGAAGAGCTTTCGAGTGGCAGTTGCTGAGTTATGGGATAAGCTCCCTTTTTCTATAGGATCTGAAACAAAACTAATTGGGTTCAGGAAAAAATAATAATGTGTCTTTCCTCATCACAAGCACCTACCTGTATGGGCCAGACCTGTTCGCTGCCTATCCTGTTATTGAATGTTCACCCTTTCACGACTGGGCGCTTTTGTGTCCTAAATAGCACCAAGAGACTCCTGGAGAGTGAAAGTAGTGTTTCAAAAATGTTCTTCAATAGAAAAATGAAAGCATTCATCACTTCGATTGAGGAAGAGTAGACAGGATCCACCACAATGTCAGATTGCAATTCCACCAGCAAAATACCAGGTCAGCCTGTTGTTTATTTTTCTTGAAGAATTGCTACCACCACAGCCTTTAAAGGACCCCTATAAAGCATCTTTACTGTACGACACTGTTTTAAGAATCAAGTGGGACTCTTTTATCTGTGTTAAAGTAATTTTGTTTTTAAGCTGATTTCAAGTTTAATTCAATCATAGTATATTTTGACCTCTTTGTCTTAGCATAGCAATTTTATCTTCTGGAAATGTAGCGAGTGGTACATTTAATTTCATATAATCTGATCACCTTTCACAGGATTAGGACAAGCAATAAATAAAAGATATGTTAGAGAGGTGATGAATCACCTCTGACTGTGAATTGCTGAGTTCAGGCTCCTTTCATACTTGAATATAACGGATTAAACCTTTCCTCTCTACATTAATATATCAGAGGTGTGGCATCCTCAAAGAGCAGACGAGGCATGCAGGATAAAGTGGCAGTTATTGGAAAATAATATGTTCAGATAAAATAATATCACACATGGAATTCTGAATTACTTTGACTAATCGTATGTAATACATAACACCATGCTGGCACCTAGAGTCGCATTTTAATTCTGATAATGCACTTAATTTACAATGTGACGCAAAATGTACTCATTTTAGTAAGAACGTTCAATGGTGTGATAAATGCACTTCAAGAGATTTTAAATGCATGAATTACAGACTGATCAACTATTTATCTGGAAACTGTTTTCTAATCCTATAGATAGAACAACTGGTAACAACTTACCTCCCTAGCTTGTTCAGAAACCTAAAAAATGACAAAATACACACCAGAACCCTAATCATAGAGATTCATGTCTGTGTCAACCTTGCCTTGAAAGAGGCGGTTCAATTATGTGAAATATCAAGTGATTCAAGGGTTGTAGATGTACCTACAAATTCAAAGAAACACTCAAAATAAAAGTCCCATAATACCACTCAATAGATGGATCTATGGATGCAAAGGCAACGAAATCATAAAAAATGCTTGAAACACATACAGATAACTGGGCAGTAAGAAGTTTAAAAAATGCCTCATATTTTACAATAAGCAACTGGTGCATTTTGTGATTGCTCCACACACAAGTGGTACCAGAAAAAAAATCTTCAAAGCACCTAAGTAGTTAACCAGTAAGGATATCCCTAGTAACATAGACCTTTAAGCAGGTATTAAACTTGAGGTGTATCACAGCTTTTACATTTTTCTAACTGGCAATTCATGTTTCCTGTTTTTCTCAGTTTCAATCTATTTGCAGTTTGAGGTGGAAACAGCAGTAAAAACCATGAATGAACATGGAAAGCTATATATTTCTGAAAAGTAGATCACTGAATTTAGGAATAGTGTGTTTTTGTATACCTTTGAATTTGGAGTTACCCATACTATCCTATGATTTAGAGGGTATTGTGCAAAATTTGTTCTTTATTGCACCGTAGCTTACAGTTGGAAGCCAAACATTCGCAATAGCAAGTGACCGCCTTTACCGAGCAAGCATTGCAACGCACTCCCTTTACCATTTATCCATTACCATGCATCCATTACCATGCATTGCCTTTACCGCACCTGTTTTTTACCACGTATACGGCTTTACCAGGCATGTCTTTACAACTAAATTGTAAGTATATATAAGGTACCTGTGTATATGTATATATATATACATGTATATATATGTGTGTGTGTGTATTTATGTATACATATATATATATATATATATATATATATATATTATCTACTGGCGGTCGCCAGTAGATAGTTATAGTTACAACCTATTATCCATAGGAAATCCGCGACATTCTATTTGCAATAACGTTGGCGTCGGTTGACGAATCTTCGCGAAAGCTTCCAACTTGTTGGGGCGCTCCGGTCCGCTCCTACCCTGAAAGTCTCGGGGTAATACGTCAAGCGGGGCCGAGAAAAAGGGGGTCCCAAAACGCGTTTTCCCCATTCATTTTTCCATAGGAACCTTTAGTCGCAGCTACAGCCCGAACTGCTGAACGGAATTACCCCAAATTTGGCAAAGAGGTAGTCCTTGGTTCAGACTGGTGCCTTTTGCTTAAATGGTGTAAATCCGTTCAGTAGTTCCTGAGAAAATCAAAAGTAAAAGTACATATATATCTATGGGCGCGTCGGATACGCGTACCCTCAGCGCACCCTGCGCGCACCCTCCCGATCACGAGCTGCATGCTAATTGGCTGTCAACACTCCAAATCAAGAAGTGTTGGCAGCCATTTTTGTCCCTCGGTAGAACCGAGGGACAGAAACAAGTGCGCAAAGCGCAAAAGGGGGCAGGGTAGAAACACCCTGACCCCCTAGGTCTGCTCAGGGGTCCCACAAGGACCCCTGGGCAGAAAAAAGATTTTTTTTTTTTTAAATCGGCGGGATGCGCTTAGGGTGCGCGTATCCCGACGAGAAAAAAAAGAAACAAGTGCGCAAACGCACAAAGGGGGCAGGGTAGAAACACCCTAACCCCTAGGCCTGCTCAGGGGGTCCCACAAGGACCCCCAGGGCCCAAAAAAGCATTTTTTTAAAAAAATTCGACGTAATTGGCGCTGGGGTCGTGAATCCCACCGTAATTTTAAAAAAAAATGAAGCGCGGGCTCGTGCGCTTCATTTAATTGAGGCCCCCGGGTGGGCCAGGTCCCGGAGACATTTCCAACAAATATATGCGGGGGCCCACGGGGGTCCCCGCAGCCCCAGGGACTGCCACCCCCGGGGCTTGGTTAACATTATGTGCGGGAGGGCACTTGGCTCTCCCGCAGCCCCGGGGACCCCCACCCCCCGGGGCTTTGTTTTTAATGTGTGGGGGGGCCTCCACCCCAAGACCTGGGGACCGCCACCCCTGGGGCTTTTTTAAAAACATAAATAAACCTGTGTGGGGGGGCTCGAGGCCCCCCACACGCTCCGGGGACCGCCACCTCTCTGGGGCACTAAAATGCAAATGCAGGGGTCCGTTATAGACCCCCGAGCCCCAGGGACCACCACCTCCCCGGGGCTTCAATCACATTGGGAGGAGGGCCGCGCGGCCCCCCTCCTGGAGCCCTTGATGGCCCTGGGGA
This sequence comes from Calotriton arnoldi, assembly GCA_963921515.1. Taxonomy (NCBI): domain Eukaryota; kingdom Metazoa; phylum Chordata; class Amphibia; order Caudata; family Salamandridae; genus Calotriton; species Calotriton arnoldi. The sequence continues at coordinate 552,879 of CAWUFW010008012.1, read as the reverse complement.
CCACCACCCCCCAGGGCTGGCTCCTGCAGTGTCCCGGGGTGCCCACCCCCGGGACACTGCTGTTTGCTATGGCAGGATGGGAGCCGTGCGGCTCCCGCCCTGTCATAACAAACTTGCTTTGGATTTTAGGCGAGAGCAGGGAAACCTGCTCTCGCTCCAAATCCAAAGCAGATTGCTTTCCACACGGGGAGCTGCATGTCAGCAGCTCCCCATGTGGAAAAGCAATGCCGGCTCCCGCAGGATGCGGGGAGCCGGCAGGGACCGTGGGGGCATTGGGGCTCCCCCCACGGTCCCCAACGGATAGGGCCTGCCCCGGGGGATGGGGTCCCCGGGGCTAGAAGTAGCCCAGGAGGGGGGCCACGTGGCCCCCCTCCCCCCCAAAAATATATATATAAATAAAGGCCGGCCCGGGGGATGGGGTCCCTGGGGCCAATAGAGGCCTCAGGAGGGGGGCCACACAGCCCCCCTCCTTAAAAAATTAAATAAAAGTGGCAATGCCCCGGGGATGGGGTCCCGGGGCCGGAATTGGCCACGGGAGGGGGGCCCACGTGGCCCTCTTCACGTTCAGATTTTTTTATTTTTTTAAAAATGGGGTCAGGCCCTGGGGGATGGGGTCCCAGGGCCCAAAAAAAGGAAAAAGAAGGGAGGCCACACAGCCCCCCGTCTAAAAAAAAAGAAATAAAAAAAAAGACCGGCACCGTGCCGAGGCCCCGCCCCCTCCCAGGAACACTCTGCAAACGCGCCCTGTGGCGCGTTTTAAGTTGGGGAATTAATTCCCCTTCAATACTGGGGGTCCCTGGGGGCCAACTAGCCCACCAGGTACCTCCAGTATGCGCCACAGGGCTGCCTTGCAGAGAGGTGGTCCGAGGCCACGCCCCTTTAAACACCTCTCTGCAACGCAGCTCTGTGGCGGTTACTGGAGGACCCTGGTGGGATAGTTGGACCACAGGGACCCTCAGGATTCAAGGGGACTTAATCCCCCAACTTAAAACGCACCACGGGGTGCGGTTACACAGTGGTGAAGGGAGGGGGCGGGGCCTGATATGGCAAGTGTGCAAATGGGCCCCCCTGGCGCGTTGTAACTTGGGGGATTAAGTCCCCTTCAATCCTGAGGGTCCCTGGGGGTCAACTAGCCCACCAGGTACCTTCAGTTTGCACCACAGAGCTGCGTTGCAGAGAGGTGTAAAAAGGGGCGTGGCCTCAGACCACCTCTCTGCAACGCAGCTCTGTGGCGCAAATTGAAGGTACATGGTGGGCTAGTTGGCCCCCAGGGACCCTCAGGATTGAAGGGGAATTAATTCCCCAACTTACAACGCACCAGGGGGCCTTTGTTTTTTTCAGTGAATTGCTAAGGTTGTTTTAAATGATGTTTCCTAACTATAACGTTCCTGTAACCATTGTTTTTTCCAGTGCATTTGTAGGTTTTTTAATGAAAAGTTATATTCTATTAAGTGGGTGTGTAAGTGGGTAAGTGAGTCAGTGTGTCAGTGGCTGTGTGAGTGGCTGTGTAAGTCTGTGAGTGGGTGGGTGTGTGAGTGGTTTTCTGGGTCTGTGAGTAGGTGTATGAGTGGCCATATAGGTGTGTGAGTGGGTGTGTGAGTGGTTGTGTGGGTGTGTAAGTGTGTACATGGGTGTGTGAGGGGTTGTGTAGGTGGGCAAGTAGGTGTGTGAGTGGGTTTGTGGGTGTGTATGTGAGTGGTTGTGTAAGTCTATGAGTGGGTGTGTGAGTGGTTTTGTGGGTCTGGGAGTGGGTGTGTAAGTGACTGTATGGGTGTGTGAGTGGGTGTACGGATGTGTGATAGGGTGTGTGAGTGGTTGTGTGGGTGTGTGAGTGGCTGAGTGAGTTGGCTGTGTAGGTCTGTTTGAGAGGTTTTGTGGGTATGTGAATATGTGAGTGAGTGTATGAGTGGCTGTATGGGTGTGTGAGTGGCTGTGTGAATGAGTATATGGATGTTGGAGTCGGTGTGTGAGAGTTTGGGTCTGTGAGTGGGTGTGTGAGTGGTATTCTGGGTCTGTGAGTGGGAGTGGGAATGGCTGTATGTGTGTGTGTCAGTGGGTGTGTGAGTGGTTGTGTGGGTGTGTAAGTGGATGAGTGAGTGTGTGAGTGGGTGTGTGAATGACTGTATGGGTCTGTGCATAGATATGTGAGTGACTGTATGGGTATGGGAGTAGCTGTGTGGATGTATAAGTAGGTGTATTAATGGGTGTGTGAGCAGTTGTGTTGGTCTGTGAGGGAGTGTGTCAGTGGTTTTGTGGGTGTGTGAGTGACTGTATGGGTGTGTGAGTGGGTGTGAGAGTGGTTGTGTGGGTGTGTAAGTGGATGTGTGAGTGTGTGAATGGGTGAATGGGTGAGTGAGTGTTTTAGAGGGGCTGTGTTTGGGTGTTTTAGTGGCTGTACAGATGTGTGAGTGGGTACATAAGTGGCTGTATGGGTGTGTGAGTGGGTGTGTGAGTAATTGTGTGGCTGCATAAGTGTGTGTGTGATTGTGTTAGTGGATGTGTGAGTGGCTGTGTGGGTGTGTGAGGGGGTATTTGAGTGATTTTATGGGTCTGTGAGTGGGTGTGAGTGGCTGTATGGGTGTGTGAGTACATGTATGAGTAAGTGTGTAAGTGGGTGTGTGAGTGTGTGAGTGGGTATTTGAGTAAGTGTGGTGAGTAGGTGTATGTGTTTTTTAATTGGGATCTGGATCCGTGAATTCAACAGGGATTCACATAGGGGTCACACTGAGTGCCGCAGTGAATCCGCTGATCCTCGCACATGAGAAATAAAGCATTTTTGGGCAATTTCTTGTACATGAGAGGTCCCTCACAGACCCCTCCATAAGTCCCACGGGGTCAGGATACCTTTATCCTGGCCACTTATATCCTATTTCACTTTGTTCCTCCCCCCTGGGAACCGTGTCCTGAATGACAAAATGGCAGCCTCGACTTTTCTCTCAACCAGCCAATCACAGCATTGCTGTTGGCATGCAGATCCACCAAGGTGCATCTGCAGTGGATCTGCATCTGTAGATATACATACATTTTTTTCTTTAATTACTCCAAAACTACTGAACAGATTTACACCAAATTACTAAAAGCATTCTTCTGAAGCAAGAATTAGTTTTCTGCCAAATTATTTTTTTATTTTTTTATTTTTCATTGAGCAGAGAAAATCACAGAAAATTAAACACCACATTATGATCAGAACCAACGAAGTGTTACACATTGACTAAAAGACTGGCACCTCAGCATACATAGCGAAGAGGAGGGATATAAAAGAAAATTAAAGAAAAAAAGAAAAACGGGGGAAGGGAGAATCCAATAAATAGCTTTTTCTTAAACTTTGCATAGATTTTATATTGTAAAGTGCAGATGAGCTAAAGTGCTATTGAGAGAAGAGGCGAGAATAAATACATTCATAAGTGAAAGTGCTATGGAATTATACTAGCCCCCATCTCTCTCCCTCGCCACCTCCTTTGTTTCCTTCTCCCTCCCTTCCTCCCCCTCCACTTCTCTTTGCCTTTTACCCCTTGCTTAGTAATTTATTTCGATGGACTTAAGTTTCGGTCATCTTTCTAATGTAGCGAGGGCCTAGCGAGGGCCTAAGGCAAACAAAAAAGTGCAGTACTTATCTACTGTATACAGTTATTAAGACCTCATTTACTAGTCTATTGCTAGTGCTGGGAACCCTTTATCTAAAATATAATTTACCCCTACAAACTGTTGTGTATTAATCTGGGGCGACTAGCCGCCCAAAATAGTTGCTCACACCCTTCCCCGCTTAGTGACAATATTGCCAGATTTTGTTAAATTTATTCGAAGCCCCTACGCGTTTAGCATAAGCCTCTTCAAAATTCATGGTGCAGGACATTTTATTCCTCCATTCAGCTAACGAAAAAAATCTTTCCAGATTTCCAATTCTGAAGAATAAGGGAGCGAGCGATGGATAGAGCTATTGAAACAAAATATTGCTGGGCTTTTGTTAAGGATTGGCTTGCTTTAGAAGCACCAAATAAAACTAATGTTGCTTCAGGCTGAATAGGATGGCTAATAGCATTACTATTAGCTGTAAGTACTTGACTCCATGAATTTGTTAAGTGTGCACAATTAAAAAACGTATGAAGCCAACCACCTTGGCCTGCTTGATGGCAGCGAAAGCAATTATTTGGTCTCTTGGGATACATCTTATGGAGATTCTCGAGTGTATAATACAATAGCCATCTTGAAAGGAATGCCATTCTTTTATAGCTGGCCGCCCGAAGGGATTTATTTCCTATCTCCGAAATTACTTGCCAGTCGCTTTCTGAGACACTATATTGGGTTTTTTCAAATAGCTTCAATAGAAAAGCAGGTATATCCGACTTGGCAGCGAGATTCTGAAGAAACGTATACCAATTGCCAATTCCCAATAGTTGGCTTTTTACAAGTGCTCTACTTATTGATTGAGTCGCTGGATTTGCATCATTACATCGAACCTGGAGAAAATGTGTAATCTTATTAAAGCTTAAAAAATGTTGTACAGATTGTGGGCCGAGCTGTGCTCGTAGTTCCTTCCATGAAATAATTTTTGATTGTATAAAAAAGTCGGCAAATATTTTGAACCCTACAGAGTACCAATATCTAATTTCTTGTTCTGCAAGGGGCAAACCCATATCTTTGCTCTCCTGAAGCTGGACTAGGGAAACATTAAAAGGAGTTTCATAGACTTTTCCCAGTGCATTCATTCGGCCACCAATATCTCGAAGAACTTTGTACCTAGTTTTTTTGGGCAGTTGTGCTGTTTTTATAAAAACTGGTAAACTCGTATCTGCTACTTGTATCATTCTCTCTAAAAAGAACTTGTCTACTGGATTGGCCCGATTTAAATAGGATGACAGTGCATCGAGTAATGCTGCCTGATAGTAAATACGAATATTGGGACATGCCAAACCACCTTGTGATTTATCAAGTTGCAAAATCGATAGCCTAAGCCTCACCGATTTTTTATTCCATATAAAGCTCCTCATTACTGAATTTAGTGCGTGAAAAAAACTATTAGGAACTTTTATCGGAACGTTAGAAAATAAAACAATTAATAACGGTAGAATTGACATTTTAAGCATTGATATACGGCCTATTATAGTCAAGGGGAGAAGAGCCCATTTATCTAGCAAGCCCTTGATTTTATATAACATTTTAGTGTAATTTAACTGGAAAAGGCTAGGGAAGTCATTTGTAACAAATATACCAAGATATCTGATTGAGAGCTGTGTCTTAGTGCCGGACTGTAATGATGGCGGGAGAGCATCCAATGCAACGTTAAAAAGCAAAATTTCCGTTTTGGTCTGATTGATCTTATACCCCCCTATCTTAGTAAAATCTGCAATAATCTGAAAGGCGCGTTCTATATTATCTTTTTTGGGGTTAAGATAGAGAATCATATAATCTGCAAATAATTTAAATTTTGCCATCCCCATCAATGGCGAATTTAAATTTGCCCTGATACGAATTTGTATTGCAAGTGGTTCTATAAAAAAAGTAAATAAAAGCGGGGAAAGGGGGCACCCCTGACGTGTGCCTCTTTTGATCTTAATTAGACCTGCTACCCTGGAATTAACCACCAGCTTTGCTTGGGCGCCGTTATATAAGTTGGTTAGCATTGAAATCACCTGAGGGGGAAAACCAAATTTTCCTAAACAGAAAAATAAGGCGTCCCAATTTACCAGATCGAATGCCTTCTCGGCATCGATCATCATCACTAGAGCTTTTACCTGATTTACTGAAAAATAATCTATGGCCTGAATCAAAAACTGGGTATTGGAAGACATTAAACGCCCTGCAACAAACTCAGTCTGATCTTGATGTATTAATTGTTATGCTGCTGGAGTGACATGGAGCGCCCAAAGCTTCATTAGTAATTTGTAGTCTGAATTAAGCAGGCTAATCAGCCTGTAAGAGTGCAGAGATTTTGGGTTCTTATCCTTTTTAAGAAATGAAACTATTATTGCTTCTGAAAAGGTTGAGGGGATCTTGCCCCCACTTTTAGTAAAATTGAATAAATGAACTAGAAATGGAAGAAGTTCATTTGAAAAGTTTTTGAAAAATTCTGTAGGTAGCCCATCATTACAGCAAGCTTTTGCGTTGGGTATTAACATTAAAGCTTGTTGAATCTCCAAGAGAGTCATTGGCTTCAACATCGCCTGATAATTCGATTCAGATAGAAGAGGCAAAGTCAATGAAGTGTAGTACTGACTGATAAGGCTCTCACATACCATATATTGAGTCTGGTAAATTTGAGAATAATGTTGAAAAAAAGTTTTTGAATTTCTTCCTGGTCAGTGACCTTCTGGCCTGTGATTGAATGTTCTAAAGAAATGACCAATTCCTTCTCTTTCTTTAGTCTTGTTGACCAGGCAAGAAACTTGCTGATGTGTTGATTCTCGTCATATATTTTTTGTTGGTACATGCAGGATTGTTTGATTTCTTCAAGCGTAATGAAGTCCGTAAGATTTTGTATTGCAGTGGCAATTGAACCTGGCTCTATCTCATGCCCATTGTTTTGTTCCCTGATTCTAATAGCATGTTCTAGAGTGGCCTGTAGGTTTGCTATCTGCTCGATACGTTGCTTATGTTTTCTTGCTTTAAATGCTATGATCCTTCCCCTTAAGGTCGCATTAAATGCCTCCCAAATAGAGAATAACTGAGCTGTATTGGAATGGAAGGTAAAAAACTCGAAAATAAACTGCTTTGTCTCCTCCACCAAGTCGGGATTTGACACCAAGGATCTATTGAATTGCCATCTAGATCCATCCCTATCTTTTGGCGGAAGTCCGACCTCTAAAGAAACAAGGGAATTATCTGAAAAGGCAATGGAGAGGATCTCTGTTCGGCCCCTGTTTAAAGATTTAGATATAAATAAAAAAATCAATGCGTGAGGCAGTTTTAAATCTGAACGAAAAACATGTAAACCGTCTACCTTCCGGGTAATCCTCTCTCCAAGGGTCAATCAGCTGAAAGCTGGACTTTAATACTTCTAGTATCTTTTTGGTTTTGGGCTTGAGTTGCTTTTTGTTTTTGTTGGAGGTGTCTTTAACAAGATGTTGTATAAAATTAAAGTCTCCCCCGCAAATCAAAGGACCTACAGCTCCAAGAGCAATATCAAAAATCCCAACAAGGGCATCTGTTTCGTCGCTAGTAGGACCATAGTAGTTTATAAGATTTATATTTTGCCCGTTCATTAAAACTTTGAGTTATAACCACCTCCCATGTATATCTCGAATGACTTCTCTCACCTCCCAGTCAACTTTACTACTCAAATATATGGTGACCCCCTGTTAGACTTGGCATCTTTTGGCGTGCTTCCCCTGAGTTTTTGCTTTCTGACCTCCCGGTTTTGACTCTGTTTTTGCTGGCTTAGTGTTTCTGCGCACTTTTCTCACTGCTGATCAGTGGTAAAGTGCAAATGCTCCTGTGGTAAAATGTGTTATGGATTGGTGTTTCCATGATTGGCCTATTTGATTTATGTGTCAGTCCCTAGCAAAGTGCACTGTGTGCCAGGGCCCGTAAATCAAATGCTGTTAGTGAGCTGCAGCACTGGATTGTGCCACCCACACAAACAGCCCGTAAATGTAACTCTGGCCTGCCATTGCAGAGCCTGTGTGCAGTCTGGGACTGCCATGTCGACTTGGCAAGATCACCCACTTGCCAGGCCCTAACCTTCCCTTTTCTTACATGTCAGTCAGCCCTAAGGTATGCCCAAGGTACTTCTGTGGGCAGGGTGCAGTGTATGTGAAAGGTAGGACATGCCCTGGTGTGTGTGGCATGTCCTGATAATGAATTACTGCCAATTTCGTTTTTCACTATTTCAAGGCTACCTGTTCCCCATAGGACAGAATGGGGAGTTTGTTCATCAATCAATCAATAAATCAATCAATGAATTTGTAGAGCGCACTACTTACCCGCGAGGGTCTCAAGGCGCTGGGGAAAAAAAAGGGGGGGTTGCCGCTACTGGTCGAACAGCCAGGTCTTGAGTAGCCTCCTGAAGGTCAGTAGGTCTTGGGTCTGTCGTAGGCTGAGTGGGAGGGTGTTCCAGGTCTTGGCGGCGAGGTGGGAGAAGGATCTGCCACCGGTGGTTGTTCTTCGAATGCGAGGGATGGTGGCGAGGGAGAGGTCGGCGGAGCGGAGCTGGCGGTTGGGGACGTAGAAGAAGAGTCGTCTGTTGAGGTAGGCTGGGCCGGTCTTGTGGAGTGCCTTGTGAGCGTGGATGAGGAGTTTGAAGGAGATTCTCCTGTCGACGGGGAGCCAGTGCAGGTTCCTCAGGTGGGGGGTGATGTGGCTGTGGCGTGGTACGTCGAGGATCAGGCATGCGGAGGCGTTTTGTATGCGTTGCAGTCGTTTGATGAGCTTGGCCGGGGCTCCCGCGTAGAGGGCGTTCCCATAGTCGAGTCTGCTACTGACGAAGGCCTGGGTGACTGTTCTTCTTGTGGCTGTCGGGATCCACCTGTAGATCTTGCGAAGCATGCGGAGGGTGCTGAAGCAGGAGGAGGAGACCGCGTTGACTTGTTTGGCCATGGAGAGCGTTGAGTCGAGGATGACTCCCAGGTTGCGTGCGTGGTCGGTGGGTGTCGGGGCTGCACCCAGTGTCGTTGGCCACCAGGAGTCGTCCCAGGCTGAGGGGTTGGAGCCGAGGATGAGGACCTCCGTCTTGTCCGAGTTCAGCTTTAGTCGGCTGTTCTTCATCCAGTCGGCGACGGCCTTCATTCCTTCGTGGAGGTTGGATTTGGCGGTGAGGGGTCCTTGGTGAGGGAGAGGATCAGTTGAGTGTCGTCGGCGTAGGAGATTATGTTGAGGTCGTGCTGTCTGGTGATGCGTGCGAGCGGGGCCATGTAGATGTTGAACAGTGTTGGGCTAAGGGATGATCCCTGGGGTACGCCGCAGATGATCTCGGAGGCTTCGGATCGGAATGGTGGGAGGCGGACTCTCTGGGTTCTGCCGGTGAGGAAGGAGGTGGTCCACTCCAGGGCCTTGTCTTGGATCCCTGCGTCGTGGAGGCGTGCGCGTAGAGTGCGGTGGCAGACAGTGTCGAAGGTGGCGGAGAGGTCCAGCAGGATGAGGGCTGCGGTCTCACCGTTGTCCAGCAGGGTCCTGATGTCGTGGGTGGCGGCGATGAGGGCAGTCTCAGTGCTGTGGTTGCTGCGGAACCCTGACTGGGATGGGTCCAGGATGCTGTTTTCTTCAAGGTATCGGGTTAGCTGTCTGTTGACGATCTTCTCGATGACCTTGGCTGGGAACGGAAGCAGGGAGATGGGCCGGAAGTTCTTTGGGTCTCTTGGGTCCGCCTTGGGTTTTTTGAGTAGGGCGTTGATCTCGGCGTGTTGCCAGCTCTCTGGGAAGGTCGCGGTCTCGAAGGAGAGATTGATGACGTTGTGCAGGTGGGGTGCGATGGAGCTGCTGGCTTTGTTGAAGATGTGGTGCGGGAAAGGGTCTGACGGGGAGCCGGAGTGTATCGTGCTCATGGTCTTGATGGTGTCATCGATGTTCACACTGGCCCAGGCTGGCAAGGGGTCGTGGTCGATGGTGTGCGGCGGGTCTGGTGCATCGGTCTCAGTTGGGGCTGTCTGGGTGTTGAAGCTGTCGTGGATGTCGGCGATCTTGCAGTGGAAGAAGGTGGTGAGGGAGTCGCACAGGGCTTGCGACGGCGGGATGTCGTTGGTGTTGGAGCTGGGGTCGGAGAGTTCCTTCACGATGTTGAAGAGCTCCTTGCTGTTGTGTGCATTGTTGTCGAGGCGGTCTTTGAAGGAGATCCTCTTGGCGGACCTGATGAGGTGGTGGTGGTTACGGATGGCGTCTTTGTGGGCTGCGTGGCTGTCCGGTGTCTTTTCACTGTGCCATTTCTTCTCTAGTTTCCGGCAGGTACGCTTGGAAGCTAGGAGTTCTAGGGTGAACCAGCTGGCTCTTTTGGTGGTGTCACTGTAGGTGAGTTTTTTCAGCGGGCGAGGGTGTTGGCACAGTCGTCTATCCATCGTCTGAGGTTGCAGGCAGCGTCGTTGGTGTCGGATGGGTCGGAGGGTGGGCTGAGAGCGAGGTTTGCCCGTAGTTGGTCTTCGGTGACTTTGCTCCAGTAGCGGCGTGGGATCTGTTGGGTGCGGTGGTGTGTGGTGGGTTTCTGGAAGGTGAAGTGGATGCAGCGGTGGTTGGTCCAGAGGAGTTCGGTGGTGTGGCTGAAGGAGACGTGGGAGCTTGAGGAGAAGATGGGGTCGAGCGTGTGGCCGGCAACTTATAAACATAACTGGCCCTGGGAACTAGGTAGGAAAATAAAGTTTATTATGCCTGAACTCAGAATCTAAAAATGCATCTTTTAGTGAAGGTGATTTTTACATTCTGTGTTTGAAAATACCACTTTTAGAAAGTAGGTATTTTCCTGCTCAGCCATCCAGCAGGCCTCTGCTGGGTTTGTGGATTGACTGTCTGGGTTTTGGATGACAGGGGCTGGGGAGCAGGAGTGGCTCCGGATAGTCTAGGTGGGTCAGGAAAGGGCTGAATAGACCTGGGCTGCATTTAGAGTAGGAGGAGGAGATTTCTTTGCACCTGAATGGGCCTGGTCTGCCTCTGACAATGCCGTCTCCACCTCCTGCCAGGAAGCCATACCAGAGAGGGCAGAACTGGTTCTGGCTAGGCACAGACACTCTCTGCCTGAGAGAACAAAGGATTTTGGGCTATAAAAAGTGGAGCCCAAACCCCTGAACTTTATAACTCGCTGGAATCAAGGAACCTGCCAGGAAGAAGAGCTGGAAGAGCTACCAGGAGGAGTACTGCCCCTTTGCTGTGTTGTTGCTTTGTTGGGTTGGCCTGCAGTTGCTGCTTCTGCCTTGGGCAGTGAAAGGACTGGACTGAACTTTCTTTACTTGTGCTGAGTATCTCCAAGAGCCTGGAATCGAGCTGGCTCCTGTTCTGAAGTCTCAGGGACTGCAAAGACTTCACCAACCTCTGGGTACCACTTCTGGAACCACTGTTTCCGTTGCCACAGAGAAGGGAACCACAACTGACTCCGTCACCAACTCCGTCGCTGACTCTGTGTCCTAACGGCATCGCAGAACGCCCGTCCGCATCTCACACCGCAACCCTTGTCTCACCGACAACGACTGCCGCCGCCACCAAGCCGCTGCTCGCACCGTGACCTGTGGGCACCGCAGTCTGCACCGCCTCGCTTCACTTCGCCATCCTGGTCTCACTGACGCTGTCGCTGCTGCTGACTCGACACCCGTGACGGCATCGTGGTTGGGGGCACCACTCGTAAAGTTTCACGACGCACCGCCTTGTCCCACACAGCCGTCTGGGCCGACCGACGCCAGCTCCCGCCAACCGGCTCTGTCATCTGCACCGCAACCTGCCAGCACCGCATCGAGCCCCGTCTCGCCCTGCACCGTAAGCCTTGGTCTCACTGATGCCGTCTGGACGATCGTCACCGAGCCGCTGCCTGCACCGCATCGAGAGAACACGTGCCCTGCACCACTTCCATTTTGCAACGCAACCGCGACGGTTGCCACGACCGGCTCGCACCCCCATGTAAGCCACAACGAGAAAGGTACAGTTACCGAGTCTGTTCACGCTTTTGCTGGCCCGTATCGACGCGGTCAGCTGGAACTGTTCGACTCTGTTGTTTTCAGCCTCGCAGTAGCCCCGGACGGAGCTACCGACTCATATGAACTGTATTTTGGAGGTATTTCTGCAGTTTAGAAGACATCTTGCAAAGTATCTATTTTTCAAGTACTGTATTGTGGATTCTTTATCGTTTTTGTTCTTGTCTTAAGTATATAAAAATATTGGATATTTTTCTAAACTGGTGTGGTGTCCTTTTGTAGTGCTTACACTGTATTACTGTTGGTTATGTGCAAATGCTTTACACACTGCCTCTAAGATAAGCCTGACTGCTCGTGCCAAGCTACCAAGGGGGTGAGCAGGGGTTATTTTAGGAGTGTAACTCCCTTATCCTGACTAGGAAGAAGGGTCCCTACCTGGACAAAGGTGCAAGCCCTTGCCAACTAGAGACCCCCATTTCTAACACTCCCCTAACTGCAGAACTTGCTGACGCAAAAAAAATGCGTGTGAGTACAGACGTGGGATTCGCAGTTTTGGTGTATTACTCTTTAAATGGGTCTCTTGAAAATAAATAACAGCTGGTGTAAAGGAAGCTAGCCAACTCATCACGCTAGCATATTTTTGCTTATTGGCTATCCCATTAATATTGCATGACAAAATCCGAATAGTATTTTCTAAAGATAAAGACACTTAAAAAGAAAATCATTTTTCCTTGCATTTCTCTTCATGGCCCTACCACTGACATTCATGTTTTGCTGCATAAAATCGAATAATAATTTTCTGATCTCCTTGCATCTGCTCATTTTACAACCTAACAAGTGCTCCCCCACCACCCTGGTTGTGCCCCCTGAAAACCCTGAGTGCACCCCCAAAAACCCCCAATTGGGGAGGGAAGAGCCCATCTCGCTCCCTTCCCTGTGATGTTGAAGCTGTTGTGCCTTGGTTTGGCACTTAGGTTGTCACATCCACGGTGGCCGCCATAACTTGATTCGCTGTCAAAACAAACAAAAAAAATCTGTTTTACTCATTCTCATCCCAGCCCGGGACCCCCGATTGCTGTCTCAGTTTTTGTTGGAAGATCTCTTTCGCCTGTTTCACTGAATGTAGAATTTTAAACTGAAAGCCGGAAAGAGCGACCCGCCATGCTCTTCGGCTAGAGGCTGCGACACATCCGGTGCTGACTGCCGTCGTTAATCGCGTTTGAAGCAGAGGTGCTGTGGTTATGAAGTGGATGCGAGTGCAGCCGTAATCATTGAAAGCGGTCTCATTTTTGCCGTGATTGCCCAGAGGATGGACAAAATTTCAGTCAGGCCATGACGGCTCGTTCTCTCACTATTCCACGCCACGTCTTTGGGATTTCCCTACCACAGCGTAACGGCTACCGACATTAAGCCACAAGAGTGCAGGCTGCCCCATGTATCTTTTCCATCCTGGGCTGTGCGCTGTGGAGCGCCTGTTACTGTGACCTCGGAAGGTGCTTCAAGATACAACCTGGACTTAGCAACTCTGTTTGTGAGGTAGGAGGGGGGGCCCCCCTTTTTTTTCTTTTTGCTTTGCTTTTTTTAGTGCTTTTTCTCTTTCTTGAGGGAGATTTGCTGGAAGCTGGCTTGAAAGCTGGCTTGAAAGTGTTGTACATCCCCAGTTCTTAGTATCGGTGGTGAGCCAGATAGGTAGTGGAGGCGGCCCTTCCTAGCTGTTGGGTGCGGCTTGTTACCATTTGGCATACATACCCCCCTCCGATACCCTCAAGTGCTTTAGTGCAGTAGTCTCAAATGACCTTGCCATAAGCAGGTATAATGAAGCAGCTGACTGCACGCGATGGGTCATTTAAAGTTTGCACCCCAGCCAAGAATTCAAAGACTAATAAAGCGTCGAAAACGCGGGGTGGCAAAAAACAGATGGAAACACCAAGCCCATTAAGCCCAGAGAATCTGGAAGCCAATACAGAGGAGAGTAATGACAGCCTTAATCTCAGCGGTTCACGCTACAGACTACTGGCTTCGCCTGAGTCGGGAGAGCCAGACTGCTCAACGGGACAAGACAAGGAGCTCTCAAATTCGCAGAAAAGATCTTCTTTACAGGAGGATGTAGCTCAACTTAATAGTTCCCTTCCAGAGGCACCAGTAATACCACAAACTGATAACCTCGGAACCAAACCCTCATATCCGCTTTTTGAGCAGAAAGCAATAAAGACAACAGCTCAGGCAGTGGCTGAATCCCCAGTGGCAGTTCAAGATGTACAACTGCAAGTTGAATCTTTTCCATCATTAAGTTCATTGCTCGAGGGAAGTAACTTCTCGATGATTGGAATCAATGTACAGGACATTTTCTAAGGGGCAGTCAGAGTCTCGAAATGAAATTTCTAATTCAATAGCACCAGGCAAAGAAAATTTACAAAAAGAGTCTGAGGGAAATAAGGAATGCCTGACAGATGTAGTCGTAGATAACTTCCAATCACAAGTGACCCTGAGTGAAATCTTGCAGAAAATAAGGCAATTAAGGAATGCACAGGAAAAAGCCCACAAGGAAGTCAAGGGCCAGCTAGAGAAGATCAATGACAATATATCGCAGTTAAATCAGAAACTAGCCTTTGCAGAGCAGCGAATCTCTGATCTCGAGTACGTTCAGAAAAAACTTGAACATTGTCAGTCTAAACATAGTAGGGAGCTGGAGGAAATTCAGATCAAGCTCGAAGAATTTGAGAACAGGTGAAGGAGGTCAAATTTGCGTTTTGTGGGTATCCCGTAAGGGCAAGAAGCTGGGCAAGATCCCATTAAATTTAATTCAGATCTCATCCAAAAGTATGCGATCCCAGTTGAACAGTCTAGTAGTGACTAACCCTGGGCACTGAACTCTGCTTCGCTGGCAGAGTTTGCGGAATTTTGCATACTCCACGTTCTGCGGAGAACGCGAAGTTCCTGAAAAACTTCCGACTCCGCAGCGGAGCGGAGTTCAGCCCCGGACCCTCCCGCCTCCCACCCCCGCAATAAATATTTTCTAAATACAATATACAATTAAAGTAAAATAAAACCGCACTTACCTTATCGCGGCGTCCCGGGCTGCCCTCCTCCTCCTCGCCGTAATCCCCTATGTCAGACATACATCATGGTAGGATTACGCATGCACGTGCATGCACGCGCAGTCCTACCATGACGTACGGGATTACGGCGAGGAGGAGGAGGGCAGCCCGGGATGCCGCGATAAGGTAAGTGCGGTTTTATTTTACTTTAATTGTAAATTTTATTTAGAAAATATTTATTGCGGGTGGGTGGGAGGCGCGTAGCGGAGCTCCACTGAGTTTTTGGCCAACTCCGTAGAGCTCCGCATAAAGCAACTCCGCCTGCTACGCCGGGGCTTAGTAGTGACTTTCATTCGATCATGAGAGCTCATCGTGTCCCATTCCATCAGCAGCCTAACGCCAAATATCCACGCACGTTCCTTGTTAATTTTGGAGACTATCGTATAAAGGAGTCAATTCTAGCTGCTGCAATTAAAATGAAGGGATTTCAAACAGAGGATAAAGTTCGGTTTAACATCTTTTCCGACATGTCAGCAGCAGCCGCAAGACGACGCCGTGAATTCAGAACAATGCTGAATAAATTAAAGAATCAAGGATACCAGGTATCTATAGTCCAACAGTCTAAATTAAAAATACTTGCCAAAGTTTTCTGCCAAATTTGGTGTAATTCCGTTCAGCGATTCAGGCTGTAGTCGTGTCTAAAATCCTTATCTGAAATTGCATGGCGAAAATGAGTTTTGGAATCCCCCTTTTTCTTGGCCCCCCACTTGTCGAATAACCCCAAAACTTTCCAGACAGCTACTGAAGTGACCGTTCAGAGTTCTTGAGTTTTTAAAGGAAAACCAAATTTGTATATTTAGGGATGCAGACCCTCTGCGACTCTTGCCGATCTCGTGCAGAGATCTGATTGGCTGCCAATACTTCAACCAGGAAGGGTTGCTAACCATTTTGGGACTCGGCCTCAGCTGAGTCCCATAACAGAGCATAAAAATAAATAAAAGGGGTCAGGATAGGAATACCCTGACTCCCTAGTCCTGGTGTTGGGGTTCTGTAGGGACTCTGCCAGGGCAAAAAATAAATTTAAAAAAAAATATTTTGCCCTTAATTCACAGGGATTCAGGGATTCGCACATTTTCAGCAAAAATGTAAAAAAATAAGTAGTGTGGTATCCCGAACTTCAGTAAAACTGGTGGGCCAGGTCCCAGGGGCATATTTAAATATAAATAATGGGGAGGGGGTGCATACAGCCACCCTCTACAAGGCCAGTTTGAGCCCCAGGAACTGTCTCCTGCCTAAAGCAGGCTGATTCAAATTTTAATTGGAGGGGGGCCGCACCACTCCCCTCCTAAGGCTCCTAAGAGCCCGAGGGACCACCACCTCCCTGGGGCTCTATTAAAAATATTGAAGGAGGGTAGCACTGACCCCTCATTCTTGAGTAGGGGCCTGGGCACCACCACATCCCCGGGGCCAGGAAACAATTTGAAGTGGGATTGGGACCACGCGGCCGCGGGCCATATTCGGCTCCGGGGACCACCACCTCCCTGGGCATAGCCATTTTTACAAAGGAAGGTGGGGCCATGCAATTTTTTCAGCGAGTAGCACGCTACTCCAGAACACAAAAAGGATTAGTGGTGAATTAGTATAGGGACATATTAAATTAATTTGAGTGCTGGACATATGAGGTTGTCATTTGGATTGAAAAATGATAGTGGAGGGATAGAAGATGGAAGGGTTTACATTTCTATAGCACTTGCTACCCCTGATGAGGTGTCGTAGTGCTTTTTGGTGGATACCAAGCTACTCCAGAACCCAAACAGGATTAGTGGGGAATTAGTATAGGGAAATATGAAATCAATTTGAGCCATGGACATGTTAGTCTGCTAGTTGGATTGAAAAGGATAGTGGAGGGATAGAAGAGAGAAGGTCTACTTGTTTTTTGGGAGCTCATAGCAGTAGGAGGAGGTTTGGGATGAGTAAAGGGGAGGTGAAGGGGGAAGAGTCAGAGGGAAGGGTTTAGAAAGGCTTGTTTGGGAGATCTAAATAATAAAAGAGATATGAGATGATGCAAGGAGGAGTAGCAGAGGGAAGAGGCTATAAAGGATTATTTTGGGGATCACAGTGTCGGAGTTGCCGGTCGTACGCGACCGATGAACTACAACAATGGCTGGCTCCCGCAAACACGCATGCGCGGGAGCCAGCCAAAGAGCACAAATCTTCCTGAATCCCGAGCAGAGACACTTCACGTTCCTGCTTCTGGAAGGAGTGTAGCACTTCCTGTTCTTACATGACCTTCCAGGTCCCCGCATCGGCGTTCTTATCGTCGGAGCAGCTCTTCGTTTCCAGGCTCCGTTCTCCTTTGGCGCGCTCTGCTTTGCCTCCCAGTCTCCGGTTGTACTATGTGCCAGCGTCCTTCCTCCGAAAGCGATGTCTCATCGTAGCACCGCCCTCCCTCTCTTTCGGCACTGCACAAGAAAAGAAAAGAAGGAAAAAATACAAAGCTGCATAATTCAATTTTAGGTAACAGCGCCTGGGCACTTAATATATTAATAATTATACTTATTTTTAAGTTACTTATCTGACATGGACTTGGTGATTTCTGATGATCTGCTTTTTCTTTTACTCCTGAAAAGATAAGGAATATTGTTCAACTCCCCTGAAGTTAAGGTGGAGTATTTATCTAAATGCTTCAGATTGAATCAAGAACCACCTGAATAGCATCAAAATGATAAAGGCAATCACAACATTCTTTTTTTTTGTGAGCTTTCTGTACTAATTTCTCGTACATACAACATTTTCTTTTCTTCAAAAGACAATTAACGTTATTGCTCCGACCTTTTTTCTCTCTAGACACACACCATCTATCCTTCTAACACCACTTACCAGATGTCCTGGAAGAAGGGAACAATTCAGGTAGATATATACATCACACATAAAACCTGCATAGATAAAGTCACATTTGAGGTAGCAATACTTAGCATACATAGCTATTATTTGTCCTTTTTCTTGACAGAAACCTTCCTTGGCTGTTTTGAATTTCGTCCTTGAGTGGGGTGCAGCGTGGGACCTTTTCTCTTCCCTCCTTGTTTTCTCCCTTCTTCCCCGGGTTACCATTCGGTACTTAGACTTGGTTGGGTCCGGTTGGTGATCAGGGGAGGTAGAGGATCTTGCATCATTTGCCTGGCATTCCTGCATAGACGTGAGTAAACCCTGACAGAACGCGAAGCCATAAATAGTGTATTCTCCACCCGAACGTCATGGAAATGAGCTAAGTGATGCTTTCAGACCTAGCCCACATTTTGGGAAATCTCCAAAAAGAAACCCAAGCCTTATCTGTTCGAGTAGATGCCCTACAACAGGGTATGGGGGCCGAATCTAATATAGGTAACATGGCAGGTGGCACAGGGGTCCAATCTCAACCAATTAGCGTTAATATCCCTGTTGTACAAGTCACAACTCCCCAGACCATCCCGTTGGCCCCTGCTGAACATTTTATGGGGGATCCCACCAAATTCGCTGCGTTTATTAGTCAGTGCCAGCTCCACTTCATGTCTAAAGCTGCTTGCTTTCCTAATGACCAAGCTAAAGTTGCATTTGTACTTTCGTATCTGGGGGGGTCTGCAGCCAATTGGCCCATACCCCTTATAGAAAGAAATGACACATTGCTGCATAATTACACTGCCTTCAAGGGAGAGTTGAAGAAATTATTTGATAGGCATTCCTTCATGCAGTCTGTAGATTCAGAGTTGTTGAGTTTGAAACAAGGTATGAAAGACTTAACAAACTATATTTCTACTTTAATAGGCTGGTAGCAGAGGCTGGTTGGCCAGAACAAAAACGTAGTGCCCTGTTTTATAGGGGGTTAAGAGATGACTTGAAAGACCTTTTAGCACAAGTGGTGGATCCTCCAGAATCATGCTCGGGCCTTATAGATTTAGTAGTCAAATTAGATCATAGAATCAGTGAAAGAAAAAGAGAAAAAGGACGGTCCGAAGGCAGTGTTTTCACCTATAAAGAGAAAAAAACGGATCTAGAAAAACCCATAGAAGAACCAGAACCTATGCAGATTGGAAGCATTAGGGGGGCCCTCAGTGAAGAAGAAAAGCAGCGAAGACGTGACAAAAAATTATGCTTATATTGCGGAAAACAGGGCCATTTTCTTAGGGAATGCCTTGCAAAACAAAAAAAACAAAAAAAAAATGTAAATCCGTATTTGTAAAGCTCGAACTACTCACCCTTACGGGTTTCAAGGCGCTGGGGGCTGTCGTGGAAATTAAGTGAGCTTTTGCCCAGCGTCACATGGTGCTAGGCTGAGCTGCCGCAGCCGGGGATTGATCCGTGAGCCCTGTGCTCCGAAGTCAGCTGCCCTGGCCGCTGCACCACACCTCTCCACCCAAGCAGAAAAGACCTTCGGAAAACTAGTAAGCCCGAAGTCTCCTGAGACAAAGGCTTCGGGTAGTTCAGGAGTAATTATCTCACAGAATGAAGCGGTTTTGTCTTCACTCCGTCATTTTCTCCTAACCTCTCGGTTACTTAGGGGGCATCAGAGTATGGACATTCAAGTAATGGTGGATTCCGGTGCCACCGGTAACTTCATGGACTTGAGTTGGGCACACAGGAACAATATTCCCATAGTATACAAACCCTCGTGGGAAGAAGTCACAACCATAGATGGCAGTGATCTTAAGTCTGGACCAATTACACACACAACTGGTGAAGTAACATTGATAATCAAGGAAAAACATCAAGAGAAGATAACATTTGATCTTATTCAATCTCCTCAGTTCCCTGCCATATTAGGCCTACCTTGGTTGTGTAAGCTGTACTTACCAGCTCTGAATTGCCTGAACTACCCGTTGTGTATCATGACCTGAAAGAGGTGTTTGATCAAGAGAAGGCTACTAGCCTCCCCCCCACAGGCCATATGACTGCAGAATTGATCTGTTCCCAGGTGCTTGCATACCTTGTAGTAGAATATATGCTTTAACTGAGAAAGAGAATGTGTATTTGCTAGATTACTTGGATGAAATGCTTAGAATTGGGTTCATTCGCCCTTCCAGATCACCGGCCTCTTCTTCTCTCTTTTTTATACCAAAACGAGAAGGGGGCCTTAGGTGTTGCATTGATCATAGAGCACTCAATAATGTCACGGTTAAGAAACGGTATCCCCTACCACTCATACCCTCTCTCCTTGATCAAATTAAAGAGGCAAAAATATTCACCAAATTGGATTTACGAGGAGCCTACCATTTGGTGAGAATTAGAAAAGGGGACGAGTGGAAAACTGATTTCTGTACCAAGTTTGGTTTATTTGGTAAGGCCTTTCGGATTATGTAATGCCCCCTCAGCTTTTCAGTTCTTTATCAACGAGGTTTTGAAGGATATGTTGGATCTTTTTGTAATTGCATACATAGAAGATATTTTGATTTATTCTTCATCGATACAAGAACATGAAACCCATGTTAGAAGAGTCCTTGAACGCTTACGAGATAACCATCTATATTGTAAATTAGAGAAGTGTCAATTCCATACCTCTCAGGTCCGCTTCCTTGGATTCATAGTATCCTCTTAAGGAATCAGTATGGACCCACAGAAAGTGGAAGCTATCACACATTGGAAGGCTCCAAAGAGCGTTAAAGACATTCAGTGCTGTCTTGGCTTTGCCAACTTTTACAGACGCTTTATTAATAATTTTTCTGATATAGTCTCCCCTATTACTCAGCTCCTAAAAAAGGGGATTAAGTTTCATTGGACACCAACCGCTGAGGAAGCTTTCTGTAAACTAAAAAAAGCATTTACACAAGCACCCATACTGAGACATCCTGATCCTTCTTAACCGGCGGCGGAGGCAAGATGGCTGAGTGGTCGTAATCCACTTAGCTCCGGAGCCTCGCTACGCTCGGAGTGACATACAGCCACCACTCGCTGTTCCAAATGTAACAGCCAGGTCCAGGAACGTCGCGGGAGCAAGTAGAGAGGCTGCTTCTGCAGTGATTCCGCCGAGATCCCCGCTATTTGGGCGCGAACCCGGAGGTCGAGGGGCGCCCGCGGCTACAAGATGGCGGCAGCGTCTGAGCTCCCGGGAGAGATGAACGGGCTCTGAGGCACTCCCGCGAGCCGGAGACGGTGAGCGGAATCATCGGTGTAATCCCGGTCACCGCAGCATGACGGAATTTATGGCCCCGTTAATCGGCGATCGCACACGGGCAGTGGAGCCAGTCGCTTCCGTGACTACCCCGAGTCACATAAATCTGACGCCTTGAGGACAGAGGAGGTGAGGAGGATCGATAAGCGTGGCAGCGGGAACAGCCCAGGAGGGCGACCCCCCCCTAGTAAGCACTCATGCAGACCGTGCGGCCGGGAGCTTCGAAGGGGATGAACTTAGTGGCCTAACTCCGTGATGGCGCCCACACATAGAAAGCCTGTAAGGAATGGGGACACAGCTTGATGACACACAGGCACAGGGTCTTTTTCAGGGGCCAAGAGGAGAGACCCTCACAATTCATAGCAAGCGCGCGGCCTTCAAAGATATGCTATACAAGATCACACCCTGTGCCTGACCTTAAGATGGCCGCCATGTCACACATGAGGGGATCGTCGTGTTTTTAAAAAAAGTTAAAAAAAAAAAAAACAGAATCAAAAAGGAGTGACCAGGCGCTGCGGAATGGCTACTCCCTATCCTTCCTCCATCCGGCCTACCCATCAGGATACTTTTTAAGAACTAAGGGAGACTGGCCCATCCTTCCCAGTAAAGTACTGTAGCACCTGCCATCTTGATCAGCCCTCACCTGACCCTGTTCCTGCTCACCCACCAGGACATTTAATCTGAGAACTTTCCCTAATCAGCTGAGACCTAGCCATTTTGACTGATGCCCGGTGGAGCTAACTCGCGAGCTAAAGGGGAGATGGACTATGGATTCCCTCCTTGGCCATCACCTACCCAGCCGGTCTTTGGGCAAACTCTCCTGCGTCTCTCCTGTCCTTATCTCCCTCCTCCCCCCTACCCCTTTTCGCTCTACCCCTCTCCTCTTTCCAGCTATTGACCTTTGCCCTCACCCGTCCTTGCTCATAGTTCCCACCCTGATTACCAACTGGACTTTCTTCTGTGAACTTCCCTCGTCAGTTGAGACCTAGCTATTTGACCGATGCCCGATGGAGCTACCTTGTTTAGCTATAGGGGAGACGGACTATGGATTCCCTCCTAGGACGTCACCTACCCAGTCGGTCATTGGGCAGACCTCCTTTCGTCTCTCCTGCCAGTCTTTTCCCTCATCCTCATCCTTCACACTTCCCCCTTCCCTCCCTCCGCTCTATATGCCCCGCCTTCCTTTCCTCTCTCAATGTGTTGCTTATTCTTGATGTTATGTGTAATAGTTATCTTTTTCTGTAACATTGTGTAATCTATTGTAAAGCGCTCTGATAGCTACGGGTCTAGCCAGCGCTATATAAAACTCTTAAAATAAATAAATAAATAAAAATAACCCTTTGTGGTTGAGACTGATGCCTCTCAAATGGCTGTTGGAGGGGTCCTGTCCCAAGTAGACCCAACTACTGGATGCCTTCATCCTGTGGCGTATTATTCACACAAATTAACACCTGCTGAATTGAATTACACTATAGGAGACAAGGAATTACTAGCTATAAAGAAGGCTTTTGAGGAGTGGAGACAGTATCGTTTAGGGGCCAACCATAGAATAACGGTTTTTAAAGATCACCGTAATTTGCAGTTTCTTAAATCAGCCAGAGCTTTATCTATTCGTCAACTGCGTTGGACGCAATTCTTTAGCGATTATGACTTCGTTATACAATTTCAAGTAGGAAAGAAAAATGGAAAGGCGGATGCTTTGTCCCGTTTAGGTTATGACTTCGAAGAACAACAGAGTGAGCCCCCTATTGTATCTAGGGAGTGAATAATTGGTGTTACTTGTTCAGAAGGGGAGTACATAAAATCAGTGAAAGAGGCACAAGAATCTATAAACCTAGAAGAGTTCATGCAAACTCAAGAGGTCACTAAAAATCAGAATTTATATCATGTCCAAGGAGGCCTGGTGCTTCCTACACATAACCTCCAACAACAAGCCTTAGAAAGGTGTCACACCCATTTTCTTTCTGGTCATCCTGGGTATAAACGGACTACGGAAAAACTGAAAAGAAACTTTTGGTGTCCCAACATGGGGAAGGACGCTAGAAAATACATACAAACTTGCCATGTTTGTGCTCAGAGGAAGGCTTCACATCAGGCCCCTGCCGGATTATTAAGACCCCTGTCCACTCCACCTAGCCCCTGGCATACAGTGTCTATGGATTTTATTGTGGACTTACCGAAAACAGCTCAGGGAAACACTACTCTCCTTGTAGTGGTTGATATACTAACAAAGATGGCCCATTTTATCCCATTAAAAGCAATCCCATTGTCTAAGATATTAGCTTCCTTGTTTGTCCAACACATTGTTCACTTACATGGTCCTCCCTCTGTTCTTATATCCGATAGGGGTGCTCAATTTATTTCCAAATTCTGGAGAGGAATGGCTACTCTATTGCAAATAGATGTAAGATTGTCCTCTAGCCATCATCCTCAAACAGATGGCCAAACAGAGAGGGTGAATCAGTGTTTTGAACAGTATATTCGATGTCAGTCTTTACACTCTTCATCAGACTGGGATACTCTGATATGGGCTACTGATTTTTCATACAACAATAACTATCACTCCTCTACTGGTTATTCTCCTTTTTATTGTACTTACAGTTTTCACCCACGAACCATGTTCTCTCCGCTGTCTTCCTCTTGTTCTATTCCTGCAGCTCTGGGTTTTGTAAAAAACCTACAAGACATACACAAAATGGCAATAATTAACTTAGAAAAAGCTAAAGCTAATTATAAGGAAAAAGCGGATCTCCATAGACGCCCTGAGCCTATGTACACCCTTGGAAATGAAGTATGGCTATCTACTAAGAACCTTGCCTTGAAAGGACATTGTAAATTTAAACCTAAATATATTGGACCTTACAAGATATGTAAGGTAATAAATCCTGTCGCTGTAAAATTAGACCTTCCTGCTACGTTAAAGATACATCCAGTGTTTCACGTCTCTCTCTCTTAAAACCCGTAGAACCTGGCACCCATATCCATAACACTCCAGCTCCAGTACTCGTAGACAACGAACCTGAATATGAAGTCGGGGCTATCATTGACTCGAGAAGGGTGATGTGTTAACTTCAGTATTTAATACATTGGAAAGGATACGGTATTGAAGAGCGTACCTGGGAACCAACCAGCCAAGTACATGCCCCTCGTCTACTGCGTCTATTCCACAGAACACATCCTGATAAGCCTAAGCCGGTAGGGGGGATCTTAGGGGGGGTGTACTGTCAGAGTTGCCGGTCGTACGCGACCGGCGAACTACAACAATGGCTGGCTCCCGCAAACATGCATGCGCGGGAGCCAGCCAAAGAGCACAAATCTTCCTGAATCCCGAGCAGAGACACTTCACTTTCCTGCTCCTGGAAGGAGTGTAGCACTTCCTGTTCTTACCTGAACTTCCGGGTCCCCGCATCGGCGTTCCTATTGTTGGAGCAGCTCTTCGTTTCCAGACTCCGTTCTCCTTCGGCATGCTCTGCTTCGCCTCCCAGTCTCCGGTTGTACTATGTGCCGGCGTCCTTCCTCTGAAAGCGACGTCTCATCATAGCACTGCCCTCCCTCTCTTTCGACACTGCACCTGAAAAGAAAAGAAGGAAAAAATACAAAGCTGCATAATTCAATTTTGGGTAGCAGCGCCTGGGCGCTGAATATATTAATAATTATACTTATTTTTAAGTTACTTATCTGATTTGTGAAGATCTGCTTTTTCTTTTACTCCTGAAAAGATAAGGAATATTGTTAAACTCCCCTGCAGTTAAGGTGGAGTATTTATCTAAATGCTTCAGATTGAATCAAGAACTACCTGAATAGCACCAAATGATAAAGGCAATCACAACATTCTTTTTTTTTGGTGAGCTTTCTGTACTAATTTCTCGTACATACAACATTTTCTTTTCTTCAAAAGACAATTAACTTTATTGCTCCAACGTTTTTTCTCTCTAGACACACACATCTATCCCCCTAACACCACTTACCAGACGTCCTGGAAGAAGGGAACAATTCAGGTAGATATATACAGCACACATAAAACCCGCATAGATAAAGTCACATTTGAGGTAGCAATACTTAGCATACTTACCTATTATTTGTCCTTTTTCTTGACAGAAACCTTCCTTGGCTGTTTTGAATTTCATCCTTGAGTGGGGTGCAGCGTGGGACCTTTTCTCTTCCCTCCTTGTTTCTCTCTTCTTCCCTGGGTTACCATTCGGTACTTAGACTTGGTTGTGTCCGGTTGGTGACTGGGGTCATAGGACCATTAAACTTCAAGTGACCCCCTTCTTTGTTTTTTAATATCCCCGACAGATCCACGAATAAAGGGAAACCGGGATCTGTCTGCGGATTTTTAATCTTTAATTCCCCCTGGCTAAAATCTCACTAAGAGCTCCCTGGAATACGGTCGAGCCCACCCTGACTTTTAGGCGTCAGGGTGACCCGATGATGAAGCATGACACCACTAGGGTGTGTGAGGGTAAAATAAACAAAAGGACTTGCCTCCTTTCCCACTCCCAAGTGGCTAACATCTGACTGCTTCAAATAGGATCTTCCCATTTCTAACCCACTAGGGTTAGTTTTAGGAACTTGTGAACCTTGTTCACTAGACCGTGGGATACTTTATGTGAAAACGCATTAAAACACGGGAGGACGTACTCCCACAAGAGTTTACCTCTCTGCCCTTACGGTACAGGGGAAAGCCCTTTTCCCTGCTGACCATAGTTCTTTCGTCTTTTGAATTTCATCCTTGAGTGGGGTGCAGAGTGGGACCTTGTCTCTTCCCTCCTTGTTTTCTCCCTTCTTCCCCGGGTTACCATTCTGTACCTAGACTTGGTTGGGTCCGGTTGGTGATCAGGGGAGGTAGAGGATCTTGCATCATTTGCCTGGCGTTTCTGCGGAGACGTGAGTAAACCCTGACACACAGTAGTAGAATTGGATTTGGGATGAGTCAGAGAGTGGAGGTAGGGGATATATTGAAAGAGGTATAGGGTGAAAAAGAGGGTAGGGCTTTGGGGAGAGTAGTAGAATGAGGTGTGAGATAAGTCAGAGAGTGGAGGTAGAGGATATATTGAGAGAGGTATAGGGTGAGATATAGGGTAGTGCATTGGATATGCTGAATTAGAAGTAAAGTAATAAATAAAAAGATATATAGGTACATGAAAGGTATATATGTATAAGGAAGGTAATATGTATAGATTTAAGTTGTATTTAATAAACCCAGACTGTGTTGCTGTACTTTAAGTTAATTTTTTTATATATATTTTTTGTAATTCAATAGTAAAGCAATTGTAAATAAATAGTTATGATAAAATATTTACTTTTTTATGCAGTCACCTATATACATGTTAACTTAAAATAATAGAACCATAAGTAATATGTACATTTGTTTAGCAGAACTAACGAATATCTATATATTTATTAACATCATTATTATACATGTTTATACAAAGCAATACACATATGTAGGTACACATCTATAGTCTAAATTAATGCTTATATACAGAGGGATATGTTGTATATTTATGTTTGAGTATGGTGGTTATGTTGGGAAGAGCCAACTCTTGAGTAACCTTCTGAAGATAAAGTTGTTGTCCGTGGATCTTATGCTTGAGGGTAAAGAGTTCCATACTTTGGCTGTTTGAACAGAGAAGGATGTGCCATCTATGGGTTTTATTCTTGTATAGTGGGATATTGAGGTGAGGTGCCAATCTGGAGAGGAAGTTCCTTTGTTGAATGTATTTGGTGACTTTATTCCTGATGAAGAGCTGTCCTCTTCCATGTATTGCTTTGTGGGTGATACAAAGCAGCTTGAATGTGGATCTTCTGGCAACCGGTAACCAATGTAGGTCTGTCAAGACTGGAGAGATGTAGGCTTGTGGCTTTATATGAAAGAGCAGTCTGGCAGCAGAGTTCTCAATCTGTTGTAGTCTTTTCATAGTTGGTAAAGATGATCCATGGTAGATTGGTGGAATCACGTTTATACAGAACAAGAGCGATAGTAGCCTGGACCTTGTATGAAAATCCCAGGTGGGGGAAGTTGTGTGGCTGTGTAAGTGGGTGTGTCGCAGAGTTTTTATTGTAACAAAGATTGATTTTGATAGTTTATCCACTTGGGCATTCACTGATAGCTTGGAGTCCATGGTAATTCTGTGTTTCTTACTTCCTTTGATACTTTAGGCGGTGTTCCCAGATTGTCAGGCCAGGCGGTGAGTGGGTCATACTTTTTCCAATTGCCATGAGTATTTCCGTTTTGGAAGAATTCAGTTTGAGATGGCTCAATGTCATCCACTGATCCACGGCTCTGAGGCAACTGAAAATTTGTGAGTTTCCAATGTCTTTGGGCTTTCCAGTTTAAGGAGTATTTGTGTGTCATCTGCATAGTCATAGCATGTGAGGTGAAATTGATTGATCAGTGCTGGTAATGACTTTATGTAAATTCTGAAAAGCATGGGTGAGATGATAGAGCCTTGAGGGACCCCTGCTTTTGCGAAGTACGGTTTGGCTGAGAAAGGGAGAGTATGGATGATATTAGTTCTGTTTCGGCAACATATCTCTCCGCATATTAGAGAATTACATTGGCTTCCGGTAGCCAAGAGAATCAAATTTAAGACCCTAACCCTAGCATTTCGGGCATTTAACGGAACGTGCCCTTGCTATTTGAAGCAGAGGCTAGGCGTCTACACGCAAACGCGTGCTTTGAGATCCAATTCCCAGAAATTACTTAGCACTCCACGAGTGAAGAAAACCCGGCTGGGTGGCAGATCTTTTACGCTTGGGCGTCCAAATTATGGAATTCCCTTCCTAATTCCTTGCGTCAGATTTCTTCTGAAACACAATTTAGGAAGGCAGTAAAAACATGGCTTTTAACCTAGCCTAATCCTATGTGACTTGTTCGTTGCTTGTCTCCCGCGTGTCACTTGTCGCTCTAGCGCCGGGACACCTCTTTGGAGGTAGCTGTTCGCGCTCAATAAATGACTGTATTATTATTATTATTATTTTTAAGGTAGGATGTGATCCAATCGAGAGCAGTCCCCTCTATGCCGGCTTCATTGAATCTTTGTATTAGAGTGTCATGGTCAACCGTTTCAAAGGCAACTGAGAGGTCCAAGAGAAGGAGTGCAGCAACCCCGTTCCGGTCAACTGTGTTCTCCAGGTCATCCCAGAAGGCAATGAGGGCAGATTCTGTGCCTCTTCCTGGACGGAATCCTGTTTGGAAGTCGGAAAGTATGGAATTATCTTCAATGAATTGTGACATCTGGGTGAATACTGCTCTTTCTATCAGGTAAGGTCTATTTGTATTTGGTCTGTAGTTTTTGGGGTTAAGCGGGTCCAGGATTGTTTTCTTTAGGAATGGGCGTATGTATGACATTTTTAGATCTTCTGGAAACATTCCCGTAGTTAAGGAATTGTTGATGATTCTTCTTACTGGTGTGGCAGCAGAGGTAGTTAGAATAATTTTCTTGAAGGTTTGTAGTGGACACAGGCCAGAACGGCTGCCGGCAGGCCTGCTTACTTTGACCATGTCCATAAATTCATTATATGATACTTGTTGGAAGGAATGGAGAGGCTAGCCTAGCGTACTCTTGGAATGTGTTTTTGAAAAAGGGTCAGGGCTGTTGATTTTTCTTTGTTTTAAATAGGAGTCCAACTCCTTTGCTTTGGTCGTGTACTGATTTGCCAGTTTGTCCGTGAATTCTTGAGTAATGAGATGAGCTCCTTCTAGGCAATTTGGTAAACAAAATTCAGTGAGAATTTTATAGAAATCTTAGTTTATGAAATTCAGTGAGAATTTAATAGAAATAAGTCTAACCACTGGCAGTCTCTTGCCCAACATGCCACCTCAATTTGGACCCAGTCACATGCAAATCAGTCTTGACCCTGCTCCAATAGGAACAGTCCAACTGCCGGGACAGGTGGTCCCTGAGCCGGAACACAAGCGGGCATACATACACTTTGCCACTTGGGGCTCTACAACAAACACACACAATTATAAAGATGATTAATATTATATTATCCAGGATCCCTATATAATATTTCCATGATTTATGTTATTAGTAGCTAAATTATACATTTTTTGCTGCCTAACTATAATATGCTATATACCCATGGCACTAGTTTTGCACCTTTGTTATCTTAATAGCTTCAAATGCATTACATTCTACTGCCACCTTGTGGTGTTATCAAGTGTTTGTTCTCAGGCCCACGTCACATTGGCAGTAACCCGTGTGCCCTTCTGTTCTGTAGCATTGTGCCCACATGCCCTTTATTTTGACTTCTAAGAAAGAAAACAGTTACTGATCTTTACGCCAACTCTCACTGACAGCATGCAAGCAGCAGTGTATTTGTTGCCTTGGGGAATTGGTTTCCATGGATTCTTGAGCCTCCATAGATTTTTTAGCAATCTCCAAAAGCCTCGCTGTCTCCTACAGTGCTGAACATTTTCCCCTAAAGCCCTGTGTGTGCATGACTGAGGCGGGGACAGTGGGGACATTGAGGCTTTCCCCCTTGTCTCCAACATAGCACACTGGGTGCCCTGGGTGGGCTCCAAGGCACCCAGGAAGAAGAGGCTGGTCCCCGGGGGATGGGTTTCCTGGGGCAGAAATTTACCTGGGAATGGGGGCTGGGCTGCCCCACTCTCCTCCTGTAAAATAATTTCCTAAGCTTTCCGGATGCAAACCAAGTGTGTTCTCTCAGCAATTCCATATTCAAAGACAATCTGAAATCCTTTGTTTAGGTGAATGCATTGTTCATCTATTGGAGCACAATCTGTAGAGACTGTGACGCGTGGGCTCTTTCTTGTCCTGTCCTGGAGAGAGCAGAGCCCATGGTTTTCCCTTTAAATTACAATGAGTATGTAAATGTGTAAAATTACCTGGAAGCTCTGTCCATTTGGTCCCACCCCATCTACCTTAGTATTATGAAAAAGTCTTCCTGCCTTTTACCAGGATAATGGACAGCTTACCGAAAGGCCCGCAGCACATTTCCTGCTGATTTTGGTGACACACTCTTGATACCGAGGAAATGAGGACATCTCCACCAATCAAAGAAGCAGTTACTTCGTATAGTTAAGAGAAAGTACCCTTTTTGTTGGAGATTTACTTCCTTGTAGTCTCATTGTCTTCTCTTTTGGAGGATTCATGTTATCACAGATTTATGGCTAAAGCTGTGCATAGAACAATCACATTGCCAAAATGCACACAAGGTCACTGGAGACACTTCCACGTGGTCCATTATGCAGATGTACTGTAGAATACGCACTGGACATTTACCCAATGAGGCAGCACTTGGTAATAAACCAGTAGAAAGTACTCCAGTTGGGGAGATATGTTGTGCAAAACTGTGGACTCTAGTTGGATAAAAAGGAAGGTGAGGTTCTTTTGTGGCTGAGTCACCCACATAGCTACTGACATGCCCACACAGACACTTAACCACCCACTCAAACACCCATTCTACCATTCTCACACCTTAAAAACTGCTCACACACCCACTCACAGACTGATACAGACACTCACACACCCACTCATACACCCACATAACCAGTCACACACCCACTCACAAACTCATACAGCTACTCCCACACCCATACCACCACTCACAAACCTACTTACCGACCCATATAGTCACTCACACACCCACTCACAGACCCACACAGCTACTCACACACCCATATAATACACTCACACACCCATTCATATACCCATAAAACCACATACACACCCACTCACAGATGCATACAGTGACTCACACACCCACTCATCAACCCATACAGCCACCCATTCATAGACCCATACAGCCACTCACACACCCACTGACAAAACCATACAGCAACTAACACACCCACTCAAACAATCATTCAGCCACTCACACATCTATACAGTCACTCACACACCTACTCACACACCCACAAGACCACTAATATACCAACTCACAGACCCATAAAACCACTCACACACACACTGGCACAACCACATAACCACTCACATACCCACTCGCAGACCCATACAGCCACTTACACACCCATTCACAGACCCATACAGCCAATCCACACCCACTCAGAGACACATACAGCCAATCACAAAATAGGTCACACCCACACAGCTACTTATGCACCCACTCACTTTTAATTTAAGTAGCAAACCTGGGGAATAGAGTCCCCAGGGCCTTTTCAAAGCTTGGGAAGGGGGGCCACAAGTCTCCCTACCCTGAAAATATACTTTGAGCTCAGGGATGGGGTCCCTGGAGCCGAAAATGGCTGAGGGAGGGGGTCAGCATGCCCCTCCTATTAAAAACTTAAATTGGGCCTTGGAGATCGGTTCCCTGGAGCCAAAACAGCTCAGGGAGGGGTATTACACAACCCCTCTCCAAAATAATGAAATTGGGCCCCAGGGGATCGGGTCCCCTGGGTCAAAAATGGCTTGTGGCAGCATGCACTTCCCCATAATCATTGAATTAGGCCCCAGTGTTTTGGGGCCTTGGGGCCAAAAATGGCTCAGGGAGGGAGCCACATGTCTCCTCCCCTTAATTAAATAATGCAGCCATTGGCTGCCATTTTGGATTTTTCTCATGATCCCGTGGGAATGCAACAGGATCATGGAAAAAACACCATTTTGTTAAACATTTTGGTCCTGGAGGGGCCACCATGGGGCCTAGGAACAGGGAATCTCTCCCTGCCCTCTTCTTTTTTTTAAACAAGTTTAAGACAGGGGACTAAGTCCTCAAGTCCTGTAATGGCTGCCAACAACATTTTTCTCATGTTGCTGGCTGCCAACAGCGAGCGCTCTCTCCCACAGGAGTCTGACTCCTGATGGAGTGAAATGGTCCAGGGGAAATATAGCTCCATAGGCCTATCCGAATGCTCTATTTTTAAATTTGCGCTCCCGCAAGAGTCTTGCAAGAGCCTCGCAGATCAAACTGTCCAGATATAAAAATATTTTTTAGCTTTAATTTCTCAAAAACTACTGAAGAAATTTACATCAGATCGAAAAAGCACAATCTGTGCACCAGTGGAGTCTCTGGAAAATGCATGGATATTTTGCGTTAGATTTTTTCTCTGCGCCTGATTGACGGGTCACTCCAAAATATTTGTGCACAACTTAAGCAAAAAGGAGCACTTTTTTAGGAAGTATTGTGGCGATTCGCCAAACGGTGCCAAAGTTGTTAGGAACAGAAAAATGCATTTCCTATGTATACTGAAAAAAACAAAGGTGACAGGGATGTTATAGTTAGGCTCAGATTTTACTCACACAAAACCATAGAAATTCAGCAGTTATAATTACCTGGGCTAACTAACTTATGCCCCCGCAATGTAACGCTTATGACCTCATACATTACATCACTCATGACATGGTCAGTGACATCACTGATGACATCACTGATGAGATCTCAAATGACATCACCAATGACAACATCCCATGGGTATAAGTGTTTTGTAAACATTGCTGAGGCTTGAAGATATATACTAAGCTACAGCTAAATTACTATTCTTTCTGTACTACTAATTAGTCATACTATTTCTAACATATCTCATCTGAGTGGCTGTGTGACTGTCTGTATCAGTGTGTGAGTAGGTATCTGAGTGGCTGTATTGGTGTGTGAGTGTCTGTATGGATGTGTTAATGGGTATGGGAGTAGCTGAATGGGTGAGTGAGTGGCTGTGTGAGTGGCTATATAGGAGAGTGAGTGGATGTGTGCGCGGCTGTATGGGTGACTGGCTGTGAGAGTGGCTGTGTGGATGAGGTAGTGGGTGTGTGAGTGGCTGCATGGGTGAGGGAGTAGCTATTTGAGTGTGTGTATATGTAAGTGAGTAGATGTGAGTGGCTGTATTGAGATTGAATGTGTGAGTGGCAGTAAGGGTGAGTGAGTGTGTGAGTTGTTGTATGGATGTGTGAATGGGTATGTAAGTGGTTATGTAGGTGTGTGGGTGGTTGTATGGGTGAGTGAGTGGCTGTATGAGTGAGTGTGTGTGTGTATGTGTGAGTACCTGTATCGGTGAGTAGGTAGCTGTGTGAGTTTCTGTATGGGTGATTTAGTGGGTGTGTGAGTGGCTACAAGGAGATATGAGTGGATGTGTAAGTGCTGCAGCCCTTGATGATATAGACCATGAAAAAACCATAGGTAAAAGACAGGCATTATTCGATGAGTTTTATATAGCGCTGGCTAGACCCGTAGGTATCAGAGCGCTATACATGAGGTTAGCATTTTTAAACACGTTACAGCTGTTACATGAAAGAACGTTGCGAAGAGAGGAAAACATAATTACATAATTGCTTCTGTTATTAACTTATTACAAACAGAGACAGGTACTATGGTACCACGGGAGTGGAGGGGAAAAAGACGGAGGAAGGGATGAGGATCAGGACTGGAAGGAGAAGCCAAGGAGAATAGTACAAAGAGGGAACACAAAAATAGAGAAAGCGAGTCAACAAACCAGTAGGGTCCAGTAGATCAACAAAGTCCAAGGCAAGGCCTCCTACCCTGCTTCAGGTAGCGTTAGAAAGGGAACGGGATAGGAGGAGGGGGCAAATGGAAATATCCCAGTGAAATAGCAAGGAAAGGGGGGTGAAGAGATCCAAGAGGTGATCTATAAGGGCGATGACGAGTCTGGAGGGTACAAGGCGTGGACCGGCGGCCGGATTCAACCTATGAGTCTGTAGAGACAAGATGGCGGATCCAGTCAAGAACCCCAGATTAAGTGACAAAATGGCAGGAGGACGAGGAGGAAAATAGTCAGTTCGAAAAACCAACAAGGGATCCATCCCCTGGAGCAAGGTTTGTAGGGGAAGAGCAGTCATCGGATCTTGCATGGAAAGGCTGCGGGATGCCGGCCAAAATCGGGTCGAAGCAGACAGGAGGCAGTCAGAGCGGGCCCCCATGTAGCGACCTCGATGGGTGAAGGCAGCAGCCGTATCAGGGGGGCGGGCAAAATCAGAAGGGAGAAAAGGAAAAACAAGACCAGGGACAGTGGCGAGCATCGATTTCGGCACCCTTGAGGCTGATCAATTGAGGTGGAAGGTACCAAGCATCCCAGCCGCGGTCCATAAGATGGAGAAGGGTGACATGTGGCGGCCGCGGCTCAAGTCTGGAGGACGGGCTGCTCTCCAATCAATGCCCCCCGAAGCATCCAAGGCAGCCCAGTCGGGCATCGGCAGAGAAGATCAAGGATCCGCCATCAGCAAACCCCCGGTGGTTAATCGGACGACAGAGGAATTGAAGAACGAGGTGGAGGGAACGAGAAAAAGAGAGACCAGTCCAGAAGGAATGCGAGGCCGAGGAGGCTATGGAAGCAGCAGCGGAGACCAGGGCTCGGAAGGCGAAAGCCAGCTCAGGGGCACCACGCTGAGTCTAGCTCCATCGGCGGAAAATCATCGGTGAGGGGGACGGAAATAGCAGCGGGAGATGACGGCAACATTGTCCCATGTCCAAAGTGTAATTTGTTTATCGTGTTCTGTAACATTGTGTAACCCAATGTAAAGCACTCTGATACCTCCGGGTCTAGCCAGCGCTATATACAACTCTCAAAATAAAAAATAAATAAATGTCCGGCTGGGTAGGTGGCGGCCGAGGGATAGAACCCGGACCGGTCTCCTCTATAGCCAAACGAGTGGCTCCACTGGGCATCCGCCATATTGATCCGGATCTCCGCGGTCAGGACACTGTTCATCCGTGAAAATTCGAGACAGAGTTGCGGGAGTTGAAGAAGACGAGGACTGCTGACCACACAGTGCAGGTGAGCAGAAAGGGTCCAAGGAGGGGGTGAATTCGCGGGATTTGAGCCAAAAAGGCGATCCCTGGCCAGGAGCTCCCGGACGGAGCTCCTCACCTGTCGGCCATCTTGCTTCTTACCCAGCGCTGATTTAAAAAAATGTTGACCCATTTAGGAAGATATCAAAGGGAGTAGGTGGTGGTCACTTGTACATAAACTGATTGCTAAGGTGGAGGTTTTCCCTCCAGGACACCTTCCTTTTGTGGATCAGTTGCACCAGTCTGTAACTTTTCAATGGTTTGCAACTGTGGTCACAAATCATTTATACATGTATGTGCACCCATTTCATGCCTCTGCCCTTTGACCTTTGTAATGTATTTCAAAAGTTATTTGATGAATTGAAAACACTTTTCCGACTCATAAAGTTGCTTTAGCACATTTCAACTCAGTGTTTTTTGGTCACAAATCCTGAGATTTTGTGAATCATAGGCTTTGCAAACAGAAAACAGTATTGTACATCAGGCCTATTATTACTGAATGAGTTGAAACATTCTCTAGTTTATGTCAGTTGTGGACATATGTGTTTGATTCTGCATTCTTGGCATGGTAGTTTGATTACTCTGATTTCAAAAAAGGGTCTTATTCTGGGGTATCTTCTTTCAGGCAGATTTGACTCTTTGAGCATGCCAGGAAGATCTTTGATAATGTTTTTGTCGTAATTCTTTATTGAAAAATTAAAGGCAGATAAATTCATAAAAATATAGTACAACATAGTTGACCTACAATGGTCTATTAACAATACATATATTAATGTGGTATAGGGAGAAAAGCTGTACATATGAGAAGGAAGGAAGGTAAAAGGAGTGATGAAATAAAAGACAAGAAGTCAATAGTAGAAAAGAAGGGTATTGTACATAATATGTTAGAAAACCCTAACTCTGGTTGTTCATAAACACGGAATAGGTTAGACAGAATGGATCATGAGAATGGCGGACACATTTAAAGCTACAAAAATATTACATATATAAAATATGATGTATATTGGGAATGATGGAAGGTCATAAAGGGCAATAAATAAATAAATATATAGATAAATAGATAAGTGAATAAATAAATAGATAAATAAATAGATAATTCAGAAAGTAAATGAACAAATTGGTAGATGAATAAGTAGAAGGAAGAGTAAATAGAGGAATGAGAAGTGAGAAGAGAAAAGTCAACTCCTTACCCGGAAAAGGAAAGAACAAAAGCATGGGAAATTGAAAGAAGAGAGAAAAAGAGAAGAAGAGAAGAAAAGGGGAGAAATGAAGAGAGAGAAAGATAGAGAAGGAGAGGGAGACAGAAGGGAAGGAGAGGGAGAAGGAGAAAAGATGGGATGGAGGGGAGGGGAGGGGAGAGGAGAGGGAACAGACAAGGCAATAGAAGAAAATATTCAAGAGTCTCGAAGAAAAGAAGACCATACTTGTTGAAATATATCTTCCTTGTCTTGTAGTTTATATATTACACGTTAATGTGATGCCGTCTGAATCATTGCTACCATCCAATCCTCCTTCAAGGGAGTGTTAGGTGATTGCCACAGTCTTAAGATACAAATGTTAGCTTTAGAGAGTGCAGTGTGTAAAAGGTGACGCTGAGGATGTGTAATGTCAGGTGAACTTTCAAGATCATGTGGTAAAATAATGGAAGAAGTAAGGGGGAGTCGAAGGGGGATTGTTTCCTTTAGTGTATCTCCTATTTGAGTCTAGAAACCCTGTATAAAGGGACATTCACAAAGTATATGAAGAAGGTCAGAATTAACCCCAGAACACTTCCAACACTCAGAGTGTGGTAATAAACCTGCTCGTTGTAATTTCGAAGGTGTCCAGTACCAGTCATGTAAAGTTTTAAAAAGACAACATTTTAAGCGTGCTTCACGAGTACCCTTGTCTAAGGCTTCCAGTATGTCTGGCCAGACATCTTCGTCTACGGTAATGTGTGGGCGTTCCTGCCATTTCTCTCGAAGAGCTTTAAGAAGCAGTTGTGAGAATAGGTGATTAGTTAGACTAGAATATAATCCTGACATTACTCCTTTGAGTCGACCCCAAATATGAAGGTAATCCAATATCGGTGATGATTCTAACGTCCAAGGGAGAGAGCCAAGACATCTCCTCAGGCAATGTTGTAGTTCCATATGCCGTGAGGCCTGGTGCAAAGGAAGATCAAATTATCCACGAAGTAGGTCAAAGGATTTTAATTCGCCATCTATTATAACCTGGTCTAATGTCTGGATTCCTCTTGAACTCTTGAACTCCAGTTAGTCCAATGGAGCGATCGACCATTGATTCGGGTACTTTCATAGTGGAGCTTTAGAGTGTAGACGATGAGGAATCCCTAAGAGGCGATGTGCTCGTTGCCATGCTTGATATGTAGCTTGAATCACAGGATGCAAAGGAGAAGTTGGTGGTTTATGAGTAAAAAGTCAAGACCATCATCACAATCAAGTAGCAAGTGTTCTGTTGTGACCCATTGTGGAGGATCAGTCACACCTGGGAGCAGATAGGCTAATTGCGAAAGGTGTAAGGCTAAAGAGTAATGCTCCAACGATGGAAAACCTAAACCACCATGGGAGCAACGAGCCATTCGTTTAGCAGCCGTTAGAGGAGAACGCATAGAACCCCATACAAAGGCCCGTATTCGGGCATCCACGTGACGTAATATGGCCAAAGGGACTTCCATCGGAAGCATTCCAAGAGCATAAATAAAGCGAGGTATAGTAAACATTCTTACCGCCTGCACTCTTCCCCACATGGAGAAACCCAAAAGAGACCATTTGGCAAAATCAGTTTCCATTTATGCTATAAGGGGTGAGAGATTGTCTGAGATCCTCCCACCTAGTCCACGATTAATCAGAATTCTTAAATATTTAAATTGGGACCATTTCCAGCAAAAGGGGTACCCATCAATTGAAGCTTTTGTGGTACCAAAAGAGAGTGCGAGAGCTTCGCTTTTGTCCCAGTTCACCTTATATCCAGAAAGGGCTGAAAACTGATTAATAATCTCGAGTAAGGCTCGTAAAGAGTAAGAGAGATCTTTAAGAGTAAGAAGAATATCATCAGCGTATAAGTATAACTTTGATGTACCTCCCGCTATTGGTATACCCCGAATCTGTGAAGAGTGGCGAATGATTGAGGCAAGGGGTTCCATCATTAACAAGAATAAAAGGGGGGATAGGGGACAACCTTGGTGAGTACCTCTTCGAATTGGAAAAGGGTCCGAAAGAAAACCACCACACTTGACCTGGACTTTGGGGTTGTCATATAATAAGCGGACCTTGGAAATAAACTGATCTCCTAGACCAAAGCGTTTCCTAGTGGCAAAGAGATATACCCAGTCAATGCGATCGAACGTTTTTTTAGCGTCCAAGGAAAGAGCGACTGCGTCTTACGTCATTCCTTTTGCAGTCCATAAAGTATGAGCTAATGTTTCGGAGGTGATTTCTAGAGGAAAGACCTGGGACAAAGCCAACCTGTGAGTGATGTATGAGGGAAGGTATAACCTTGCGGAGTCATGACGCTAGAATACTTGCCAAGATTTTAACATAGCCATTTATTAAGGAGATGGGACGGTAGCTACTACAAACTATTGGGTGTCTGCCCGGCTTAGGGATAACCGCAATTAATGCCCTATTAGAAATAGGACCAAGAGAGCATGTCTGAACAGCCTCATAAAAAGCAGAATGAAGAGTATCAACTGTTTCTTCCTCAGAACATTTATAATATTCCACAGGGAATCCGTCTTCACCTGCGGATTTGTAATAAGGTAATTTGGAAATGGCTAAAGCAATTTCTTCCTTACTGATATCACCATCAAGTAATTGTCTACCTTCATCTGTGAGACATGGAAGATCAATATCCGCAAGATAAGCAGTTATTTGATCTTCAGTTGCTGAAGAGTCGGAAGTAGATTCTGAAGAGCGTACTCTGCTTTGGAAGTATATATAAATTGTTAAGTGCCATTTTAGCTAATTCTAGACTCGTGCGGTTGGGTACAGTGGGACGAGATGAATATAGACGTGTAAGAGAAATAATTTGAGCCTCAAGTTCTGTACGACCCAGGAATGCTGACTTATTGGCTTCGGCTGCATCTCTCATTAATTGACCATGAATAGTTGCTTTCGCAGCCGCCCAGACGGTTCTAGAAGAGGTAACTGATGATTTGTTATTGGCTAAATATTCAAAGAGATGAGAACGTAATTGGGCTTTACCCTGAGGTGAGCGGTATCGTTGAATGTTCATATGCCATGGTTTTCGGCCTGGGGAGGATAGACCTACTTCCAGAGCGAGAAGAACCGGGGAATGATTAGAGATAGCAGCTTTGAGAATATGGCATTCATTAGTAGTTGCAACTACAGAATGGGAGATAAGAAAATAATCAATCCTAGATTGTGTGCCATGATCAGAAGAGAGAAAGGTATATTCCTGGTCTGAGGGATGACAGAGACGCCAGTGATCCACCAAACCATGATCCGATATTATATCATCCAACAAGGCTCTGTCTCCCACATTACATCTGTCTAAGAGGCCTGTTCTTTCTAGAATTGCATCACGGGCGAGATTACAGTCACCGCCAATAACGTAGCTGGAAGCTCCAATCTCTACTAGTAGGCGATTCAGGTTGAGAAGGTAGGAGCGTTTAGCACCTGTTGGGGCATATACTGAGCCAACACAGAGGATCCCTTCTCCTATTTTTAACTTGGCAAAGACATATCTACCCTCTGGATAAATCCAGGTTTTGACAATTGTGACGGGTATGGATTTGTGTAAGAGAATAGCTACACCACATTTCCTTGGCTGACCCTTCTCAGAAGGGGATTGTGTTGTCAATCCACAATGAATAACTTTTCCCACCCATTCTCGCTGTAGCTTAGATGATTCCAAAGCATCCAAATGAGTCTCTTGTTAAAGAGCAAAATCAGTTCTTTTTGTTTTCAGATATGAGAGCACTTTTTTGCGTTTAATAAAGTGTGTGACACCATTAACATTTCATGAGATTATGCGTAATGGATGAGAGGAAGAAGATATGCTTGCTGTCATATGTGTGTTGGAAGTATAGAGAGGTTTGGTTTTAAAGAGAAGCTGATGTAAAGAGTAAGAGGTGCTAAGTTGTGAAGGGAATTGAAGTAAAGAAGGAAATAAAGTATAGAAGTAAAGGCTGCACAGATAATGGGGGAATTAAAGAAAAGAAGGGGAAATATGGAGACTAGATTCCGGGTAAGGAGAAAAGCCAAGGATGAGATCAATAACCTTCTAGAGTCACTTATATGTATACAGAGAAATAAGTAAAAAGGAGGGAGAGTAGGGTTCAAGAAAATTGAGTGGGAATACAAGGGAAAAAGTGGTAGATGTGCTGCGTAGGGAAAACACAGCACCAAGGGGATGGGACTGTTCTGTACAGATCTAGACTTTCAGGCTATTCGTACCGGAGGAGCCCCGTCCGGCGACAAAGTTAGTATTGAAAGACACATTTATACAATAATATTAACGGTATTGGGGATGAGATTATAAAAATATTCAAGTTTTCAAAGGTTCTAGTATTAAACCGACAATATAAAGAACGGAATTAAAGTTGAAGGAATAGAGGGAAGAGACGAACATCTTAAGAGTATAGTGTTAAAGGAGAAGAGGAGAGCAAAGGGAAAAGGAGAGTAAGAAAGAAGAATGAAGAAGAGAAAGGTCAACGCACTATAAAATTGTCATATTTATAGTGCAATAAAACAAACTTTGTGTAGCAAAGTAGTAGTAGTAACTAAATATTAAATATTAACATAGATAAATATTAACATAGTTGAGTATAATCATATTTAAATAATAGCACTATA
The DNA here is from genome assembly GCA_963921515.1 of Calotriton arnoldi. Classification (NCBI taxonomy): domain Eukaryota; kingdom Metazoa; phylum Chordata; class Amphibia; order Caudata; family Salamandridae; genus Calotriton; species Calotriton arnoldi. The sequence continues at coordinate 512,615 of CAWUFW010008012.1, read as the reverse complement.
TAGTTAAATAATATCAAAGTTAAATATTAGGATAATTAAATGTTAAATATTATCATATTTAAATAATATCATAAATACCGGTTAAACAGAGGAAGAGGGAAGAAAAGTGTGTATAAAGGGAATACTAGAGGAGGAGTGTGATAGTGTTTATAATTCATAATAAGTTCATAAGAAATTCATAACAAATAAATGGTCATTCATATATATAGTCAATTATCCCAATACCTGTCATATAAGGGTTAAAAACAATACCTAGGGAGAAAACATAGGTAAACAGGCTATGGAGGAAACTTTGAAAATTAAGAAATGGTAACATATATGTATGGTATATTCAAACAAACTCATTGCCTAATAAAGATAATAACAGTAATTAATGTTAAATACTTTCCTAAGTAAGTATCATCACAGATATGTTTTACCAAATCTAAATACTAGCACTGTCTAAGTAAATATCATCGTAGTTAAATATTAAGAAAATTAAATATTATATGTTAAAATAGTTAAGTAATATCATAGAAATGTGTTAGAGAAAGGAAGGAGAGAAGGAGATGCGTGAAAATTGATTGAGAAAGAAGGGGCATAATAGTACTTATAATTCATAACAAATTTATAACAAATTCAAAACAAATATGCGAGAATTCATGTATATTGTCAATTGTCAATTATCTTAATTCATTGACATATAACGTTTAACAATACCCAACAGACAGGAAAGAAGAGGCAAGTAGGCAATGAAAGAAACTTTGAGGACAGAGAAGTGTTAACATGAGTATATATTGGAGATTATTGCATTAACGTGGAGTCCAGCCTCCTTAAGGGCCTGAAAAACCTTTAGGCAATGGAGTAAATGTTGCTCCCAGCTGGGACTGTAGATCACTATATTGTCTAAGTAGGCGGACGAATACGCTTGGTGCCCCTGGAGTAGCTGGGGCACCATGTAAGCAGAAAGGCAATACAGTGAATTCATATAGACCTGATGGGGTGGAAAAAGCTGTTTTCTCTTGGTCTTCGGGACGTAGGGGAACTTGCCAATATCCCATTGTGAGGTCAAGTGTGGTGATATACTGGGCTTCTCCTAGCTTCTCGATCAGCTTGTCTATTCGAGGGAGGGGATAGGAGTCAAACTTCGAAAAAGCATTGACCACTCGGAAGTCGATACAGAACCGAACTGATCCATTGGGTTTTGGTACGAGGACCAACAAAGAGAACCAGTTGCTGTAGGAGGGTTTGATGACTCCCATTTTCAACATACTGTCTATTTCATCCTGGATGGCCTTTCGACAGGCGGCTGATGACGGCTGGAATGCCAGAAACCGGTCCTAGGATGCTTGTTTCCGGTCCAGGGAAGACATGGCTTGGCAGTTCGGGCTGGACTGTTCCCATGAGGCACAGGGTCAGACTGATTTGCATATGGCCATGTCTGAACTGGGGTGGTGGGAGTGAGCTAAAGAATGATGATGGATTAAACCCAGATCAGTTGACTGGGGGTGAGTGTTTGATTGGCTCAAGCGTTCCGTCCATCATCCCCTTTTGTATCGCTTTGTTCGCCCTAAGTTGGCGGGGGTATGCCCAGACGTGGGTCCCTTGCTCACTTTGCCACTGGATTCAAGCAAGCCTGGCTGATGACGGCTGGAATGCCAGAAACCGGTCCTAGGATGCTTGTTTCCGGTCCAGGGAAGACATGGCTTGGCAGTTCGGGCTGGACTGTTCCCATGAGGCACAGGGTCAGACTGATTTGCATATGGCCATGTCTGAACTGGGGTGGTGGAGTGAGCTAAAGAATGATGATGGATTAAACCCAGATCAGTTGACTGGGGGTGAGTGTTTGATTGGCTCAAGCGTTCCGTCCATCATCCCCTTTTGTATCGGTATGCGGTAAGGGCATTGTTTCACCACCTTCCCGGGGGTTGAAGGGACAGAATGCTCCACTATCGTGATTCTCCCTGGGAGATCCGAAAAGAGGGAGGAAAAAGGGACTAATACCTACTGTAGGGAGGTCTTCTGCTTTACAGATAGAGTCTCATTGATAACTAATTGGTTTAGGATGGAGATAACTTCTTTCTGTTCTGGAGCAATCAGATGATTGTTCTTGGGAGGAGACCCTAACCATTTATGGAGGTTAATGTGAAAAATCTGAGATTTTTTTGGACTGAGTTGTAAACGATAAGTGGTCAGTCCTATCTTTTCAATTACCTCATAGGGGCCCTTCCATTCCGCTCTAACTTTGGTAAGGAGGATGGTAAAAGGACTAACACCCAGTCGTGTATATTAAGGTAATGCCACTTTTTTCCCTTATCATAAAAAAACTGCTGACGGGCCTGTGCTTTCTCTAGGTTGGCTTGTGCAAACTCACTTAATTTGTGGATACGCGACCTTAAGCCCTGGGTATAATCATAAAAGGCTTTGCAGTCTGTTGTAATTTATCCTTCTCTTTCCTTTCTTTCCCGTATATGGTTCCTTCCACCTCCCCCCCCTTTTCTGTTGCCTTAAACTGCTCCTAGAATGCTCCAACGTTCTACTGTGCGCTCCCGGTCCCAACTGTCATTCTGGGCCATGGATGTCGAGTCAAACTGACAAATAAAGTTTTCTCACCTTGATTGAAGCCTCATTGTTTCACTGGCGATGATTTTGTTGCGTGGAGGGCAACTCTCCGACATCCCCTCCGCTTGTAGCCCAGCTGCGCTGTTTGCTGATCAACTTCCCGACATCGTCGAGAAGCTCGTCAACGGGAGGATTCTTCTCTGTCCACTGTATGAGGCAGTTGTCATCGAGCACATCCTGTGTGCACTCCAGAAGTGAGGTAGTACGGAGCCTCAGCTAAACCCATCCGGGTCAGTTGAGCAGCATCGCTTTATGGGAGGAGTCCACCCCGAACAGGCTTCTCAAAACAGCATGTACGCATTGTGTGCGTTAGCACTGCCCATGGGTGGGGTTTCGTTGACTGGGAAGTGGTGAGGTGCGTGCCACTTCACTCTGTGCGGACCGACATTTACATACTTCCTGGCTATCATCTTTCTTCAAACCTTTATGAGGGAATCCTGCAACCAGTGGTGAGTGCCTGCATTCTCTTGGCGCTGCTTGGAAGTGTACATTGAGGAAAATATACGCCATTACGCATATTGTGAGGGGGAGAGCCACGTTTTAGCATTAGTGTTGAGGTATTATCTCCCTCATGGTGGTGGCATGACTAATCAGACTTCACGGCTTGTGTCTTTCCCCTGACATTCTGTAAAAGGAACTTTGCATTCCTCAGTAAGCGCCTGCTAAAACTTGTAATAATTGACAGAAAGTTATTCTGTCGAAAGGAACTTCCTTGTTGCTGACTTAGAGTCTGAGGGGTGATCCACTTCATTCCGGTCACGTTCTGTCAATCCTTACGGGTGCGTTTATACATCCTCCTCCTCAGTAGCACGAAGTTGTCAGCTCTCTTCACCTTCTTGGTCTTGCACTTAGGGTGTCTTTACCTTGGGGCAGAGGTTGTGCATTTTTTTTGTGAGGAAAATCTCCTAGCACAGCAGTGATATTTCAATTATCCTTGGTGGACAGTCACACAGTAATCAAAATGTAAGAAACGTTTAATTATATTTCTGGCTCTCCGGTTGTATCATCATTCAAACCACTATAAGGGTTAAGGAAAGCACCTTCTAGCGTTTCGCTTCTGAACTGCATCCACAGTATATTTATGGTAACAAAGTACCTTGCGTGGAAGTATTGCCCAGCAGTATTGTCTCGAACATTAGGAACTGTGACTTCCAGAGGTACTCCTTGTTCTGGCTTATATCCACCCTGACTGCTCCACCCTTGGAAATAATATTGAAGAACTTGTAATTTAGAGAAGAATTTGATATTGTTTTATTTACCTTTCCCTCTAACCATTTTTATCCACAGGGAGTTCTGTATTGTTTCTAACTTTGAACTATTATTGACATAAAAATGGCTGCGGCTAGCATGAACCAACCTCCACCCTTCCTATTTGAGGCAGGGGAACCCCTCATGGCATGGAAAAACTGGATCAAAGGGTTTGGAACATACTTGATTGCCATAGGCGCAAGTGGGTTTTCTGCGATACGTAGACAGCACATTTTATTACATAACCTAGGCGCTGAGGGGAGGAAGGTATTTGACAGTCTTCCTGATTTGGAAGAAGAGGAAGAAGAATATGGTGAGAGGGATGTTTATGCTATTACCCTTAAGAAGTTAGAACTCCAATTTGCAGATAAGATAAACGTGGTTTTAGAGCAACATACATTTTTTGGAAGAAGTCAGGGAAAGAATGAGAAAGTAGGAAACTACATAGCGATATTAAGAGGTTTAGCAAATACTTGCGAGTTCAATGAATTGACAGATTCCCTCATTAGGGACCAATTGGTGCGATGTACAAATAACAAAAAGATACAGGAGAAGTTATTGGTAGGGAATCCTGATTTAAAGAATGCAATTGATATAGCAAAGAGTATAGAACACACTGCAGAATGCATAAAGGAAATTACTGTTACCAGTGACAAAGAAGTAAATGAAATCTGTGGTGAATTTAAAAATGTATGTGCTATTAAGGAACAGAAGAAAGGTGAAACGGTTAAAAAGGATCACAAGGGAAGATTTACCCCAGAAAACCGGATGAAGTGCTTTAGGTGTGGAAGCCTAGGGCACCTTGCCAATAGTGTTAATTGGCAGCCACGTGCAGGAAGTGTAACCGCAAGGGACATTTTGTACGTATGTGCAAAGACATTTCTGGTAGAACAGTTAATGCTATTGAATCCAGTGATGATGACAGGAAAAAATATGTACTTCAAGTTGATGTGGAAGGTAGTAAGGATGTGTATATGGTTAACTTGCCCAAGTGTGAGATCGGATTGGATGGGAGAAGAGTGGAAGTTTTTGCTGACTCGTGTTCTCCTTTTACATTCATTAATAGCGAAACTTATCATTCTAAGTTTCATGATCAGGTATCACCCCTTGTTGAACCAGATGTTGTTCCAGTTGAGTATAACAAAGACCCCATACCACTGGAAGGTGTAGCCATTATGAAAATCACGTTTAAAGACAGAAGCACAGTAGGAAAGGTGTACATAGCCAAACAAGGATCCAATCTTTTAGGATGGGCACATCAAAAATATTTAGGAATTAAACTAGATCCTACAGCGGAAGTGCCTGTCATGCTTGTAGAAAGATCGGCGTGTGGTATGGAATTACTTGATGAATTCCCAAAAGTATTCACAGACAAGCTTGGATGTTTAAAAGAATTTCAACATAAAATAATATTGAAGGAAAGTGCCAAACCGGTAGCACACAAATGCAGAAACATACCCATAATGTTGAGAGAACCCCTTAGGCAAGAACTAGACAAGGTAGTCAGTCAAAGTGTAATTGAACCTATCGAAAGTGCTGAATGGGTTGCCCCCATAGTTATTACATCTAAACCCAACACTAAGGCCATCAGATTATGCATAGACTTGAGGGAATTAAACAGCAATATTTGGATTGACAGGCATCCCTTGCATAACATAAATGAAATGCTGAGTCAAGTTAGAAATGCTGAGTTTTTCTCGGTAATCGATTTATCCTCAGCCTACCACCAGGTGGAGCTTCACCCCTCTAGCAAAGCATTGACATCATTCATCACACCGTTTGGCGCATTTAGATTCTGTAGGATGCCATTCGGACTTGCATCCGCTGCCGCGGTGTTCCAAAGGGCTATGCAAAGGATCCTGGAAGGAATAAACCGCGTGTTATGCTTCCAGGATGATTTGCTGGTTTTTGGAAAAGATGAAAATGAACATAATGAGACCTTCAGGACAGTGTTGACCAAGTTGAAAGAGGCAGGACTAACTTTGAAAAGGGAGAAGTGTCAAGTAGGAGTGCGGTCAGTCACCTACCTAGGACATGTTATATCCAGAGAGGGTATTAAGCCTAAGGTGGATTTGGTAGAAGCGATCAGATCAGCTCCAGTACCTACCACCAAGGAAGAAGTAAAGTCCTTCCTTGGTTTGTCGCAATATTATTCCAAGTTTGTGAAAAACTTTGCCTACATTACCCATTCATTGCGAAACTTGTTAAAAAAAGGTGTTAAGTTCGTTTGGAACAAAGAATGTATGGAAGCAGTCAATGAATTGAAGTGTCTGATTGTGAATGCTCCTTTCTTAGGACAATTTGATACTAGTAAACGCACCATACTGACAACTGATGCCAGCACCAAGGGTATAGGGGCGACTCTCAGCCAAATAGTGGATGGGGAAGAAAGGATAGTGGCATTTGCATCGAGAGCATTAACTGAAACAGAAGCTTGATACTCAGTCGTTGAAAGAGAAGCACTGGCCTGCTTCTGGGCAGTAAAACATATCCGTGTATTTCTGTGGGGTATTCCTTTCACTCTAAAAACGGACCACAAACCCTTGATAAATGCATTTTCAGTAAAAAAATATTGAAAGAACCACTCCCAGAATATCCAAATGGTTCCTTGGTTTAGAAGGGTACAACTTCAAGATTGTGTACATTCCAGGACCTAGTAACCAAGCAGCTGACTGCTTGTCTAGACTCCTTTTGCCAGGAGATGAGTTGGGGAAAAATGATGTTGAAGAATATGTGGTAGGTGCTATTACAGAAGGCATTCAAAAAAAGGAGTGGGAAGACAGCGTGAAAGATGACCTAACAATTCAAAGTGTGAAAGAACTCATCTTGAAAGGATGGCCAACTAAGTGTTCTGACTTAAAAAATGATGTGAAGGGATTTTGGGAGGTGAGGAACGAATTGTACATACACAAAGACAATTTGCATTTGGGGTAACAAACTTGTTCCCCCTGAAAGTTTGTTTGGGAAAATAGTAGCGCTGGCACATGAAGGTCACCTAGGGTGCAGTCTAACGAAGAGCAAGACCAGGTTACATTATTGGTGGCCGGGCATGGACACCATGACCAAGAGAAGCATCAGGCAATGCATAAGTTGTGCATGCAGTGACAAGAGCAAACATGTAAGCAAAGGTCATATTTCTGCTGTAGAAGTGCCCATGGTCCCTTGGAACAAACTGGCGCTAGACATCATCAGTCCTATAAATGCTAAGGGACTAGGAGGAAGGTATATATTGACATTAGTGGACTATCATTCCAAATGGGTGGTCATCAAAGTTGTAGAAAATGTAATCACCAGCACTGTCATTACATTTCTACAAGATGTATTCCGAAGTGAGGGTGTACCCCAGACCTTAATAACAGAAAATGGTGTCCAATTTTCTTCATCACTAATGAAAGAATTTTTAAAAATATTTTCTGTAAACCACTTGCAAACTGCTTTGTATTGTCCAAGAGCTAACGGATTAGTTGAAAGAGTCAACCGTATGATTAAAGACTGTATCCAACTAAACATTAACAGAGGGTCGAATATTAAGAAGGAGTTGGACGCAATGATCTGGTCCTACCTTGTAACCCCTCACTCCATCACAGGGGTTTCCCCATTTAAGTCTTTCAAAGGAAGGGAACCAGGCACTAAGTTAAGTCCCCTGTGGCTAGTCGGTAACAATGTGGAGGAGGTAGATCGAGACAAGATAAGGGAGAAGGTCCAAGAGAATCAAAGGAAATATGTTAACAGGTACAACAGTAAAGTGCTGGAAAGGAGTAAGATTTGGAAGGAAGGGGATGTTGTAAAAGTGAAATTACCAAGATCTGTTTATTCTGGTTCTTTCAAGTTTTCTGAGAGGAAGAAAATACGTAAAGTGTTCAAAAATGTTGTACTTTTTGATGATGGACAAGTGTGGAGCAATGACAGGATTGTCAGAGACAACAGTGAGGATGTACAAGGTTCCTCCAGGGAAAACAGAACACAGGTAAACGATGGACCTGATACTCAACCGAGAAATGAGTTCCTTAGGAACCAATGTAAGAAACCGTTGTGGCACAAAGATTACAAAATGTTCTAACATTATATTTTTCTTCTGTACTCTCAGCTTTGTTACGTGAAAATATTTTAACTCTACTGTGTTTCCCTAGGGAAGGAGATGTGTTGTAATTTATCCTTCTCTTTCCTTTCTTTCCCGTATATGATTCCTTCCACCTCCCCCCCTTTTCTGTTGCCTTAAAATGTTCCTAGAATGCTCCAAAGTTCTACTGTGCGCTCCTGGTCCCAACTGTCATTCTGGGCCATGGATGTCGAGTCAAACTGATGAATAAAGTTTTCTCACCTTGATTGAAGCCTCATTGTTTCACAGTCATCGGGTTTTTCTCTTTCCCAAGCCTCCTTTGCCATCTCCAAAAGGGTATGTGGCAGCCTCCCATAGAGTAGCTCAAAGGGGGAGCACCCCAAGCTACTCTGTTTTTGACACCTGATGACAAAGACGGCCAAGGGGAGAAGCATATCCCAGTCCCTTCCTTCTATCGTTATAATTTTTTTAATGTTAGCTTGAGCGTGGCATTGTATTTCTCACATAAGCCATCCGTCTGGGGATTTGATATGGGAAATTTTCATGGACTTACAGAATTGGCCCATCAGGGTGGAGATGAACGGGGTGCCTTGGTCGGTCAGAATTTCTCGTGGAAACCCTACGTAGGAAAACAGCTCCAGTAGTTTGTCACTGTTCGAGGTGCTAGGAGCCCTTAAGGGAAAGGGTTCCGGATATCGGGTACCATAATCCACAATGACCAAGGCATATTGGTTTTCTTTCTTGGACTTTGGAAGAGGTCCAGTAAGGTCCATCCCTACACTTTCGAAAGTTTTTCTGATTATCGGAAGAGGTTGCAGTGGGACAGCAGGGGGACTGTGAGGGTTCTTTTTCTGGCATATCTCACACTCCTGGCAGTATTTGGTTATGTGAGCGAATATGCCAGGCCAATAAAAGTGTTCTAGAATGGTCTGGCTGTTTTTCTCTGCTCCGCTGTGTCTGGCCAGTAAGTGGGAATGTGCAAAGAAGAGTACCTGTTCCCGAAAACTCTGGGGTACCAATAGCTGAGGAGGGATAGAGGGTTTCCCTATCCTATATAGTAGGCCGTTTTTTCACAGTGAAGGAGGGGTAGGGGAAGTTGGAAGAGGGGGGGCTGGTTGCTTGTTGCCATGCAGTCCGGAGAGTGGGGTCATGGGCTTGGCATATCTAAAATTGTTGTCGCTAAGCCATGGAGCCTGAGTAAGGAGAATAGAGGTTCCAGAGGGCTTTTCCCGGGAAGCCTCTATTCCCCTTCTGAGAAGCCCTAAAAACTATGGGTTATCTAGATCCAGTATCAACTTCTCTGGTAGGGTAGGTAATACTCCTACTCTGACTTGTATGTTCTTCCCATCCGGCAACTGTACGGGTATCAGCGCTGCTGGATACGTTTTGAAATCCCCATGCACACACCTTATGGGTACCTGTTGGTTCTCGAAGATCTGTTATTGATTCACTAGGGCCCTTTGTATAACCGACTGGCAGCAGCCAGAATCTAGTAAGGTTTTAACCTGACCCCCATTTATCACTAAACTTACATAAAAACAGGAGCCTAATTCTTCTGTATACAGAACTGTTTTAGGGAGATAGCTGATGCCCATCGGCTCCTCGCTGGTCTTCTTGTGGGGACAGAATCGTGCTATGTATCCCCAGTCTCCGCAGTCAAAACACTGGGGTCCTCTTGATGGGACAGGTTCGTGTTTAGGGAGACAGAGCCTTGCAGGGTACGCTTCGGGTTTGTTATATTTTTTTTCGGGCTTTCCTGTCGTGGGACGTGAAACCTTGTTGTTTTCCCAGGGGAGGATTCTGGGTTGGGTGCTGGAGTATGTGGTTGCCATCTCAATGGCCTTTTCAACCGTGAGCCTAGTGTGCTGTCTTAGCCACTGTTGGGTTGAGACGGGTAGAGCTTTCATATGCTGTTCTAAGTACATTAAGGACATGATTTCCTCCTTGGTTCTTTCTTGCGGTTTTAACCACTTATCAGCTGCTGTTTTTAATTTAAAGAGCAGGGTTTTTGGATTGTCTCCGGGTGACCCCCTTTCTTTCCTAAGCGTCACTCGGTACGCTTCGGAGTCCATACCTAAATGGTCCAATATTATCTCCTTAATATCATTATAAGGGGTGTTTTCTGAAGGATTGGCCACTTGATTTGATAGGCAGCTCAAGCTTCCCCGGTTAATAAGGGGCGAGAAAAAAAGGCCACTTCTTTTCGGGCCAGCCCGAAGCCTTAGCTGCTCTCTCAAAGTTCCGCAGAAAAGCGTCCGGGTCGTCTCCTGGAGAGTATTTCTGTAACGCTATGTTGGGATACCCCATCTGATTTTCCTGTCGAGCATAGGAGAGATGTAAGGGGGGAATACATCCTCTCTCTCTTCCTCGCCCTCGACCCGACCAGGTAAGTCATGACACACTCAAAGCCACTCCAGGTCCTTGATGTCTTTCCCCATTCTCTTGCTTGGAGTTATCTCATCCTTCCACATGCAGTAGCACAACAGAAACTTAGCTTGTTTGTTTCTGCACGTGCAGCACATGTAGAACTGAATGCTGCCACATTGTATTTGCCTGAGTTCTTGCATCTCCTCTGTGATTGTGTCAGAGTATCTAGTACTTCTTTTGGATTTCACAGTCTACAGAGTGCAGTCAAATCACTGGGTTGTTTGTGGAAACAATGACTGAAAACCACAAGATTTTTTTTCTTTTGTTTGGAAAATTGCTTCGGTTCTCTTTATGACCTTATTTTGTTGAGTTTAGGACTTAGAGCCTTTGCAAGCATTATACTGAGCCGTGCTTTGGGATTTACTTTTCAATTAGGTAGAACATAAATGTGAATATTAAATGATGTTTAAGTTCCAGGATGAAGAGTTGTAAAAGCATAACAAGAATTCAAAAAAGTTCAAAGATTACAGTAGAAATTGCTTTATTCAAATGTACACCACCTAGTAACTTGTGTTAGTTATTAAATTATTAAAGGTTACTAATGTACTTAATTATTCCTGTTCGGAACATACTTCGATACTAATTCGAAGAAGAGATGTTAATAGCAATCAATACTAAACCATCAGGTCATTTGGAAATCCAAGTCACAGAGAGAAAGCGAAATAAGGTCTATATATTTATATTATTATCAAAAAGTAAATTGCTCTCAGTTTTTTCCCCTCATTGGGAAACAGCATTCTGGCATTCTAAAGATTATGGCCACTCCAGGGCCATCTCCATATCAGATTCTGAAAGCCGGTGGCTTGTTTGTATCTTCTTTTCACTCTATCCAATTTACCTTCCGCATGCTGGTCTAGGCATGTTTCCACCATTTTTGTATGGTGAGCATGTGTTTAGACATTATCAGGAACTGGGAACTGAGCAACTCAGTTTTGGAATCATATCCCCCCTCACAATTGACATGCAGGTTAGAGTATTTTTTCAATGTTTATGACACCTTCCAACTGGTAGTCGACTTCTTCTCTGTGTTCATCATGCTGGGCTTTTCCGCCTGAATAGGCTCTCTTTCTGCAGGGCTAAGCACTCACTTTCCATTTTCATAGCAGGTGGCAGGTTTCTAGGTGCTAGGCAGACCCTCAGCTCTTCCAGCAGGTGATGTCTCCTCAACTCTGGTTCTCATGGAAAAATGAGCCCTGGTCACACAACAGTCCGAGTTTAAGTGGAACACTTCCTTCCTTCCTGAGGAACTTGGAATTGGAACAAAGTGAGGTGGTTTGGGTCCCACTTTTATAACCATTTTCAAGACAGGGGATGTGGATCCATTGTCTAACCTTTTCCAACTGGGTTGAGTTACTTCGCTTACAAATGTAATTTTCTGTTTGATTCTGAGACCCAGTGTTTGTGCAAGGTGTTAGCTCTCACTGCAGCTTGCATCGATGCTGATTTCAAGCATGAGTATCGAAAAGAAGGGTAAAAGGAAATTTGTGATCTCTTCACCTGGCTTTTATCATGAAGCTCTAATGAGGGACAGACAAAAGGACAGGCCCTGCCTCACCTTAAACAGCACAAATGTCTGTCTCACCCATCAACCCTAAAATCAACCGAATGGCAGTGCCCAGAAAGAACTAATCAGCAGCCTTTTGGTAACAAGGTCCTCAGTGAATTTCTGAGGCTAGTCCTGTCACCTTCCTCCCTCACTTCAGTGTCTGGGTCTCCATCCTCCAGTCACAGGAATGCAGTCAAAGTTGTCCACTGTCTGGGGAATCTGTATCTACCCTTTAACTTGTGCCATGCTAAACTAAGGTTTAGCCAAAAGCCCGCTGGTCCCAATACTCAGACTTTCACCACACACAAAGTTCTACTACCACACAGGTGCTATATATTGGTGCTATATATCTACTGAACATACTCATACTTGACATGCACACAGAATGTCAGTGCAATGGTCTGTGTTTCTTACTAAAGCAGAACATTACATTAGTGGGATCAGTAACCTATACTGTGCTCTGACACAGAAAAGAGGATTGGTCATAAATAAAGAGTCACAAAAACTCAGTACCCATGGCTTGGATAGTAGTCCTATGCCAATTATGAGGGCATTTTTGGTGCCACCATCCAGGGCACAAAAGAGGTTCCAGATCTCAAGTTGTCGTAGACAGGTATAGTCCTCTGTAAATGCAATAGATTAGTGTGGTTACAGAGCCAAACAAGGCACCAGATACTAGTTTCATATGCAGAAGGGGTTGCATGGCAGAGGTACACACAACTTTTCCAGGAAGTCACATTCATGTCTCAGTAGTAAAGCCCCAACTGAATGTATTTTCCTCTGTTGCTGGAACGTCACAGGAAACCCTTAACAAAGCAAAACTAACACTTCACTCTCATTGCAAGTAGTGGCTGGGTACACAACCAGTCGTTCAAAAATGCCGTCTTCTGACCTCATTACAATTTTATAGTTGCATCGATTTTCATTTATTTGAAATTGCATTTATATATCACTTCATACCGCTCGGAGGCATCAAAGTACTTTAGGTAAATGAGTAGCAAGCTACTCCCCAAACTGAAACAAAATCCCACTGTCACTGCTGCCACCTCTGTCTAGAAAGCTACACAATGCCTATTGGTGGGGAAAATGGTCTACTTAAAGATGGAACTTTCAATATCAAACAATTGAACAATCGCAACAAGAATTTACCAGTATGACAAATAGTCAATTTTTCTATTACTGTAATAAATTGTCTAGAGATGTCTCATCGTGTGTTTTGCTCGAGTATGCATTCATTAAAATACAGTATTGTATAGTAATATGGCCTCACCGAAATTACCTAAATTTCTTGTTTATAGCAGGTTATTCAAGTGTGTAAATATGAGAGATTAATAGGAGCCTTTATTAATACCAAATACAATCTTATTCCGTTTCTTTAATTTTGCAGAGGAAAGCTGGCATGGCATCCAGCTCCAATTTAATTAAGATTTTTTCATGTGTTCATTGATTCAATTACAATACTTTCATTTGTTAACGTTTAAAAGTTGAGCCTTATTAGAAAGGTGTTTTCTTTCTTGAAGTTTTGAAACTCCCACCACTGATTGCTCAATACTTTTCTGTAATTATTCTCCACTCCCATAGAAAACAATGTCTTGCTCTATGGATTATTTTGAGCGCTATAATTTCACGTCCAATAAAAAAATTGAAGTCTGTTACTTTGAAAATTGGAAATTAGAATCGCTTTTGTTCTCTGTTCACATTGTTGCGCAGTCAGAAAGCTAGGAAATGTTAACAACAAAGAGTTGTGTTATCTAGTGGTGGTTGGTAGAGGGTGATAGGGCTCAAATACCTGCTTTAAATGGCAACGAGCAAAGGGAGCAATGCGAGCATTGTGGCCTTTCCAGAGGACGGTTTGCGAAAGTCACCATACGAGAACATTTTAAAAACAATGGGGCAGATTTACAAGAAAGTGACGCATCTGAAGAGATGCGTCACTTTCCCTGGGCCAAGCTGAGAAACCCTTGCGTCACCATGAATATGTTACAATATGGCGCACCACGGCGCAAGGATTGACAGATGCGTCAGAAATTCTGACGCATCTGTTGGCACAAAAGTCAGGCATTGCTGGAGTCGTGTTGCAAGCACGATGCAATTCCAGCAATGCATGTTGAGGCCTATCCTCATTGTGCTGCGTCACTCCTTACGCCTGCTTCAAGCAGACGTAAGGTTTTGACGCAGTGGCGTCCTAGAAGTGGCGCAGTGAAATCTTGTAGATTTCACGGCATCACTTTTACGAGGCTTTCCTGTATGGGAACGCTCACCCTGCAGCCTCAGGTATAATGTGACGCAGGGCTTTACAACGTGACACATCTCCCTAGATGCGGCACGTTGTAAATGGGCCGCATTTTTACACTGCCGCTGCGTCACAAATTGTGACGCAACGGCGGTGCAAAAATGACCCAAGGGGCTTGTAAATCTGCCCCAATGTGCCTATATAGCCATTTTACACCACAGTTTTCATATAAACTAGCTTTAGAAAATATAGATTCTGATATGGAACATAGGATTATTCCTAGAAATTCTTACCCTCTCCATGGGCTTTGTGCAGGCACCATTTCCAAGACAATATTGAGGAAATGCTTGTAAAAACGGGGCATTTTTTCTAGCACAAATGCCCTATAAAAAGCTAAAGCTAATCTAACAATTTTACACGTACTACCATTCTTCATAGAATCTTTTATCATTTCTGCATTTTACTTCTATTATTTGTTTTCATCCTGCTCCTTCCAAGGATATTCTCAGCCGCATTGTAATACTGAGGTTCTCCTTGGTGGGATAGAGAAAAATCAAATATACTCATATCTGTCAATTCCAGGCCCTAAGCACCAGAGCAAGTACTACTGCTCACTTGACAGATGTCTTACAAGTTACAGCCGGGAGAGTATACTAATCCTACCGGTTATAGTTTCAGACAGAAGAAGTAACTATCATTCAAATATTAACTTTATACTTGCATTTGGAAATGCAATCAAGTTGTCTACAAATATCTACTAGCCAAAGGACACCTATTTTTCTGTTTACAGAAGCTTTTCATGTATCTGCTACCCAAAGAAAAAAAGTTTAAAATTGTCATGAAAAATTACTGTTTTGCTTTGTATTATCACATCTTCATTTCTGGCAAATACATGTTTCAGGACCAAACAACAGTTTGTCATTTTCATACTTGCGTGCACTACTGTCTGACACGGATATATTCTGTCTTGTGTGTCCATGAATCACCATCCTGCAGGGTGACTCAGTTAATCAAACCATTGCTGCTGAAAAATACCGTGATCTGCTGGTCACATGTTCAAATTATGAGAAGATCAACAGAGCTTTACATCCACAAGAGACAGCTAAATTCCGAACCATTGAATTTAATAATGGGAAAACCCGTTATTAAAGGACTATGAAATATCAAAAGTGTGGTAAAAAGCAACTCGTAAAATATATTATTATTGATTAAAGCTAGGAATTGCGATTCTCCTATTACCATGACTAGAGAATCTGGATTTCATTAAAGACACGGAGGCTGACATTATGCATAATCTTTTAATGCAGTCCCAAGCAGCCGCATACATCACATTATTAAAAGGTTCCAGAACAGAACATTAGCAACACATAAAAGGCATGAGCCATCAACAATCTGCCTCTTTTAAATGTGGAGAAAAGAATAAGTCCATGAAACTTTAAACTTCTAAACTTCTAAAACATCCTCGGCTGAGCAATATGAAGGAGAAGGAAGAACGAGGGAAAATCCAAAGTCCAGACGTCTCGCAGTTAAGAAGGGTTACCTGAAAATAGAGAGAAGTAAATACCTCCTGAATGTAACAAATAGTATAAGACTTAACAAACTATAATACTAGTACTGTTAATAAAAAGAACATTTATTCACTGTAAGACCACCATCCAAGAGGTGGGATGGGTGGGATAATGTCAGCCTCCGTGTCAGATTCTCTAGTCATGGTAATAGGAGAATCGCAATTTCATTACAAGAACGGAGGCTACATTATGCATGTTGGTAGCTCTGTAAAACTACATCAGACATATGTTCGATAGGCTTGCAATAGTGTCGTGCAAAGGTGCTAGCATTCGACCAGTCAGCCGCTTTGAGAATGTCATCCAACTTACCTCCAGACCAGAGAGATTTACTGGCCATAGTACCTCTAAGGGAGTGAGCTTGAAATTTCTTTAAGTCAATACCTGCTAAACTCATAACAGTTTTAACCCATCTAGCAATAGAGGTTGAGGTTATACCTTTATGGGGTTTAACAAAAGATATAAGTAATTGATTCACACCTAGGGGACGAAGAGCAAACATTCTGCGATCATACTCTCTCATGCAATCTACTACACAAAGTGTTGGGCATAAATCAAAACGAGGATAAAAGATTGATTCAGACTATGGGGCCGATTCCGATCTCGGCCGGTAGTGCTCCGAATCGGATTCGGATTCACCAGATCCGATTCGGAGCCCTGTTTCCCGACCAAATCGTACGCGGGTCCGGCCGAGTGAGTACGATGCAAGCTCCCGCGAAATCGCCGACCGACTCGAACGCGGCTTCAACACGCTCCGACCGACTCGCATGGACACGACTCGCACCGCGCTATGGAGACGTTTCCCGGCCGGGTAAGTACGATGCGCGCCGCGAGCAGTCCGACCAACTCGCGCCGTCCGGCTCGAAAAAGCTGTCGGAGCCGGACTTTGGGGGTCCGCGTCGGACCCCCCTGTACGCGTAGGCGCGTGAGTCGCACACAGGGGGGACCCATGGGTCCCCCCTACCTGTGCATGTACGCCGCGATGCGCATGGACGCGTACCCGCTGTAGGGGGCGCCCTTGTTCGCCTCGCACCCATTGAGTCAATGGGAGCCCACGTACGCGTTGTACGACCGGCTCCCATTGACTTCAATGGGAGTCCGACCGACTCGAGTCCGATTGCATGCGAATGCATCGTACTCGTCCGGTCCGACTGCTAGGGTCCGAATCGGTCGGAATTCTCTCCGGGTCCGGCTAGGTCGGAGAGATTTCCGACCGGAATCGGCCCCATAGTCTTAGTTCTTTTATATAACTCGAATTTGACACCAAACATGTTATAGGATCTATTGGTGATTTCTAAGGCTTTAACATCAGAAACCCTTTGGCAGGAGATTAGGCATAGCAGAGTTGCAAGCTTGATGGAAAGATTTTTTCTATTCAGGAGAGTGTTATCCGGCCAGTTAGTGAAAAGATCTAGAATTAGCTTAACGTCCCAGAGACTCTCGTATTTGTGTTTAGGAGGCCTTCTTAGACGAATGTTTTTCATTACTCTGCAAACAATGACATTTTTACCTACCGTTTTACCGTTGACAAGGACATGGCCAGCAGAGATAGCCAATCTATAGCAGTTGATAGTTCTATAGCTGAGACCTCTTTCAAATTGTTCAACAAGGAAATTAACTATGTCAACAATAGGTGCCTCCAAGCAATCCAGGTTCGTTTCCAGGCACCAACGTACCCAGCTTCTCCATATGTTGTTATATCTGTAGTGAGTGCCTGGGGCTCAAGACTCTCCGAGGAGAGTTGTAGCTGTCGACGAAAGCCCTGAGATTTCATTGGATCTCCTGACACTCTCCAGGCAAGAAGGGTTAAACTCCCGCTCTGAATTAGGGGGTGACCTCCTCCATCTACGTCTGTTAGAAGATTCTCTTGGGTAGGAATTAAGAAGGGGGGGTTGTAAGCTAGTTCTAGAGTGGTGGGGAACCAAGCCTGAGATGGCCAAAAGGGAGTTATTAGGACAAGGGAGCACAGATCCTGTCTCACTTTCTGAAGAACTCTTTGAATCATGGCAAATGGAGGGAAGGCGTACGCATTGACTCCTTTGCAAGACTGAAGGAAGGCGTTGACTGCCAGAGCACCGGGGTCGGGCATCCAGCTGAAATATTTCTCCAATTGAAAGGTTAGTCTGCTCGCAAACATGTCTATCTCAAGGGGACCCCAAATCTTGTTCAGGGTCCTGAAAACGGAACCATTGAGTTTTCAATCGCAGTGATCTAATAGGAATCTGGAGTTCCAGTCTGCAGAGATGTTCGATTTCCCCAGAAGGTATTCCGCTTTGAGAGCGATCTTGTGCTCCAGACAGAACATCCAAAGTTTCCTGGCTAAGTTGGATAGGTCCGCAGATTTGGTGCCTCCCAGGCGATTTATATAGGCAACCGCTGACATGTTGTCCATCTTTAGAATGACTGACCTGCCCTGGAGAGAGTGTTTGAAGCTCATTAAGGCGTAAAGGCCAGCTGTTAGTTCCAAGTAATTTATGTGGTGAGAGGATTCCTCCTGAGACCAGATACCACCCATGTTCTGATCGAGAAGACAAGCTCCCCAGCCATGGAGGCTTGCATCCGATTCTAAAACAAATTCTGGTTTTGACCCAAAGATCGCTTTGCCATTCCACGCGTCTAGGTTCTCGAGCCAACAGGAAAGTTCCGATTGGGCTTCCTGATCCAGAGTAATCCGATCTCCGTACCAGAGTCCAGATTTTAGGGCTCTCGCTTTTACCCTTTGGAGGGCCCGATAGTTTAGGGGACCGGGAAAGATGGCTTGGATGGAGGAGGAGAGGAGACCCAGTAGTCTGGCTAGCTCTCTCAGAGATAAATCTTGTTGTTTCAGGACATGTCTTATTTCCTTCTTGATTTTGGTAATTTTTTTGGAAGGGAGCAAAAGGAGACATCTCGATGTATCTACCGTGAAACCTAGGAATTCCAGAGTTCTGGAAGGGGTCAAGATTGATTTTTCTTTGTTTATGATAAAACCTAAGCTTTCTAGGAGGTCCATCACGGTCTTCAGGTCTTGGACTATTTGTGAAAGGTCTTGCGACATTATAAGAATGTCGTCTAGGTAAATGATCATGCGAATACCTCTTTCTCTTAGGGAGGAGGCAATTGCTCTCATGACCTTGGTGAAACACCAAGGGGCAGAAGATAGTCCAAAGGGAAGAGCTTGGAATTGGTATAGATGGTTTTTCCAAATGAATTGGAGAAAGGGTTGGTGGATAGTGGCCATAGGGATGGTGAAATAAGCGTCTTTCAAGTCTAGTTTGACTAGCCAGTCTTCCTCTAAAAGTAGATCCCTCAGGAGGTGGATGCCCTCCATCTTAAAGTGCCTGTAGACCAAATATTTGTTTAGTTCTCTTAAGTTTATCACAGGTCTCCAACCCTTGTCCTTTTTCTTTACAAGAAAGAGTGTGCTTATAAATCTTAACG
Organism: Calotriton arnoldi; assembly: GCA_963921515.1. Taxonomy (NCBI): domain Eukaryota; kingdom Metazoa; phylum Chordata; class Amphibia; order Caudata; family Salamandridae; genus Calotriton; species Calotriton arnoldi. Next base: position 493,515 of record CAWUFW010008012.1, on the reverse strand, counting down.
CTTCTAAGGGGACCTCTATTATAGCTCCTTTCTGAAGCATGGAGGAGATCTCCTCCTCTACTATTTTTTGTTGATCGAGAGAGAGAGGCATGTCTCTCGGGAAAGAAGTTTGTGTAGGTGTATGAGTGAAATCTATCATAAATCCCTTGATGGTGTTTAAAACCCAAGGGTCTTGAGTGATCAAACTCCAATTCTGATAAAAGTATTTGAGTCTGCCTCCCACTTTTTGAGGGAAAGAAGGGAAAGGAGAAGGGGAAAGAGTACTCACTTGTAGAGTTGATGGAGTTGGTGGTTCCGCAGGATCTAAATCCTCTGCTGCGGGGTCCTCTCCCTCTTTGGGGGTAGAATTGAGGTGTGTTGTACTGCTGGTACCCTCTTCCGTAGCCACGGGATCTTGAATAGGGCCTTTGGTTAAATCGGCCGGAAGAGAGGCCCCTTCTTCCGGCCAGGCCAAAAAGGTTAGGATTAAATACTCTGCGCATATTTTGTTGTGCCTTATCCAAGGCAGTAAATGTAGATACGTACTTCCCCAAGGATTTAATGAGATCTTCCCCAAAGAGTAATCCTTTTGGGTTTTGTGAGGGCTCTCTGTCTGCCATATCACTGAGTTTGGGATTTATTTTGGTCAAAACGACTCTACGTCTTTCTGCGTTGAGGCTCGCGTTTGCATTGCCCAGGAGTATCAGTGCCCTCTGGCTCCATCCTCTGATCAGGTCGGTGTTGAGAGGTGTGCCATTGATATGGCTTTCTTCAGCGGAATCTATGATTCTGGCTAGTGGTCCCAGGACGTCGAGAAGACGGTCTTGGCATCCTTTCAGGGATCTTTCCATCCCTTTCCTTGGATCTCGGCTGAGCTTGAAGAGGAATTTAATCAGCTCGGGGTCCAAGTTGGGGGTTTGGCAGGTTTTGTCTTTGATAGATGGTCTAGAGCATTCAGCTCTAAGAATGTTCAGAGTGTCCCTTTCTAAGAGGTTTCTTAACCATTTTTTAATGAATTAAGCAACGTGGTCTTGTGGGCACCATTCGGAGCTTCTGGGGTGTTTGATATTTAGTGGGGAAAACATTTCTTCTCCTAAGGGGTCAAAGATATTGTCCTTTGACGATGATGGGAGTTCCTCCTCCTGACTGTAAAATTCTTGGTCGTCGTCGTCTAAATCAAGAATGTATTCATCAGGTATGTCTGACGAATCATCGTCGTTGAATTCATTATCTCCCGTATTATAGTGAGCACTGTGATATTTTGTGCCGCTAGGGACACCCAGATATTTTGTGCCTCCAAGGACACCCGAATACGTCGTGCCTCTAGGGACACCTAGGGAGTTCGAGGTGCGGTGACCTCCATTAATAATTGAGGTGCTAGGACCTCCCAGATTTGATGAGGTGCTGGGACCTCCCGTAGTGCATTTAGGGGTTACTTCATCAATGTTTTTCTTTTTCTTTAGTCTTTTACCCCTTAACTCAATGATGTCTTTGTTGGGGATCTCTCTGAGCTCGTCCTCCTCAGTGGGGAGTGACCTTTTAGAGGACATGACCTGGCTCAAGGTCTCAATCATACAGGATCTCATTTCTTTATGTAAGAGTTTTTTGAGGGCTTCACTGTCTAACTTAGGAGTAGGGGCGGTAGCGTCATCTGAATCAGAGTCAGACATGGCGCAATAGTTGTTAGTTATGTTAAAGCAGATTCGTTTTTTATTTTTTTTTAATTGGTAGTAATGCCCTTTAAATGATGTAAGGTACGGTAAAGTATGCCAAAATAAGGGAGATTTCCCTTTGGAGTTAGAGGTAATACCGTTTAAACAATATAGATTTCTCTTTTCAAGATAGAGGGTAAAATAATGCCCAAATGATCCCTTTTCTGGTATTTCTTTTTTTTAAATTTTTTAATAAGGTTTATTGAAATTTCACTTGCAGTAGGGTCGAGCAGCAGCTGATCATCTTCGAGGGTCAATCAACTGACGCTCGTATGCTCGAGCGATCAGCTGATGCTGCGTTGTCAAGGGGATAACCGGCCTCGAGTATGATCGTCTGTGCGATCAGCTGGAGGCCGGGAGAGAGTGCGGGGAAGAAAGGCTCCTGGCAACGGGAAGACGTGGCGTTCCCGTTGCCAAGGAGCTTTTCTCTAATCCCTTACGCGATGCAGAGTCGCGCTGGAGCCCGCGGCCTGCATCGGAGGGAGATGAGTCCCGAGTCTTCTGATGCTGCAGGACCCGAAAAGGTTATAATGGCATACATTACCTGAAGCAGTACGCACATAGTAAATCGGTGAATAACGAAGTGCGACGGGCAATGGTTACCATAAAACATAACATTTTAAAAGGTATTATCGGCGCTACGGATTAAATACATAAAAATTCAGTGAAATGGATAGAAAAACGGGTTAATCAGAGTGCCGTTAGGGGAGGGTGGGGGTGCCCAGGCAGGGGTGAAGAAGGGTGGAAAGAAAGGGGAAGGAGATCTCCGTAAATTGGAGATCGGTATGTAGTTAGAGGAGGGTGGGTGGGGTTAAGCCACGCAGGAAAAGTACTTAAAAGGGAAGAAAGAGGCAATTATAGTAAGGAGTAAAGTTCAACTTATCTGCTCGGAGCCGCATTTAAAAGAGGCAGATTGTTGATGGCTCATGCCTTTTATGTGTTGCTAATGTTCTGTTCTGGAACCTTTTAATATTGTGATGTATGTGGCTGCTTGGGACTGCATTAAAAGATTATGCATAATGTAGCCTCCGTTCTTGTAATGAAATTCCTATCCTGTACAAAAAGTTGCCAGTGCTCTGCAAGTGCTATGCCAGGGTCGTCATTATAAAATGCGTGGACAACTTTATGCCATATATGCAAGTTATATTCCACAAATTACCACCATTATTCCAGAGTCAGCATTATATGAGTGATGGGCACAATAATTGTACGGGTTCCTACAACATCACGTCATTGAGGCAGAACGAGGATTATGCCAGTGGGAATCAAGATCACTCAGTGGATGCCCACAAAGCCCTTCAGATTATCACTATTATGCCACAGCCAGCAATTTATTAATGGCAGGCACATCATGCCATCAATGTCCACAATATTTCAAGAATTACCCATCCCAAGCATAATGATGGCCGTGTGTTTACAGTTAACCACGGCCATCATTATGCCTGGGGTGGGTACCATCATCTCATGTACTATTCCCACAATATGTCAACATATCATGTTTGGGCATGACATGCAATCCCATACACAAATACACATATGCACTCTTGTACACACTTAAAACTGAGCAAAGTAACTTTTACTGTTATATTTTGTTCCTCATTTGTATGGGCACATGGGGCCTGATTGAAAATGGTCCATATCATCTGATTGTGCCTGAATCACAATTCCAAGTGGTGCAACAATTACCAGGTGAGATAAATAAGATACCCTTTGTTAAATGTTAGTTAAATGTAAAACCTGCTGGATTTAACTAAGGGGAAAATGCTCAGTATTTACAGTGAAATCTTATTTTGATATACCTAGCATGAAAATCTGCATCTTTTTCCCCCAAAACTTCGGATATGTGATCATTATTACGTGTTATAAATTCTAAACACCTCAGTGTTGAATTTGTATCAGATGCAATAATTATTGTATGTGACTGGGCCTACTTATAATCAGGTCCATAGTATATTTCAGACGTATATGTTTGCAGAAAGACCATTCCAAATATGCTGAGAGCGGTATTATGTTGGATGGCAGTTTTCCCCTATAATTGTGCTCTGATGAGGGAGGTCCTGAAGAAAACTGCTACATGAGGGTGACTAGGCTAAAACATGTCAACCACATTTTGACACTAACTGCAGGTATATGTTTTTCCCGCGAGTGCCCTGTTTTTAATCCTGGCCTAGGGACACACAAATAAAGGGTTATTGCATACTGTGGAGCTTGTTTTATTATCAATTTTCATTTGCTCTGCTTTTCATTTGCTCTACTATCTTGAGCTCATCACTGTGGTATTTAGATGAAGCATGCCCTTTGTGGCTAGGTCTTTGTTTTGACAGTTGCTTTTTGTTTTGATACAGTTGTGTTTCCCTACCAAGAGTGCCCAACTGCATATGTGTAGCATGTGCATTGAGGCCTAGTCCTGTTTCTTGACGTGAGTGAGGTCCTGAACCTGTCCTTTGATCAAGAGGGTGCAACAAGCCAACCCTCATTCACAGACAGTGAACCTCTGTGCCTGTCTAGTTTATAGCACATAGAGTGAAGGTGGCAGCATACTGTGTTTTGTGAATCCATAATTTTGCCCAAACCTTATTATCTGTGTCACTGAAGTGGAAGCCTACTGGCTCATGCATGTATAGTTCTGCTTCTATAACTTGTGGTGCAAACATTCCAAGAGTATGTTTTGTGTGTTTGTGTGTGGTACATTCATCGTGTGTGTATGCATGTGTGTGAGCAATAGAAATGGCAACCATTTTGGATACATGTGATCTGGTATACTACAGAAGATGGAGGTGAGGTTGTTTTCTGAGACATTGCAAGGGTATTGCTAACATTCCTGAAGCTGAGGGGAAGAGGCCTAGGTGAAGGAAAAGGAGGCAATGCTCCTTTAGAAATTGAAGTGAGCATTTTGCTGAGGCTGGGGCTCTAATTAGTACTGCCATTTGGTTGATGGTAGGGTGAAGGGTGAGACTTGTTTATGCAAGGTAAAAGGAACATCTGAAGTGAGTGCTGGCCATTTGTCTTTCCCTGATCACTGTTTAACATTGACTGATAACAGCTAGGTGCAGAATGCTGACACCCTTCTTTGTGCCTCTGTTGTGGCTGCTCCAGACAGGATACAACTATACTGTAAGAAGCATCACTCTACACAAAGGTTGTGTTTAGAGAGCAGCCTAGAGAAGACATGTGAAAGGAGAAACAGCCCAAACTGGTTTTGGCAGTGTAGACAATGGATAAACATATCCTGTCTGCTGTTATGTATAAAAGTGGAATCCTCTTGCCCCACTTGTTGTTTCATTACTAAACCGTAGTGCCCAAAAGAAGTACAGCCTGATTTAAGCCATACTGCCAGGAAAAAGCATGGTCTGACAAAAGCCCTTTTATCTAGAAATTACACCATGTGCAGACTTTTTGTCCAGAGGAGATCAGCAGGTGCATGGCTGTAAGGCCAGTCAGAGATCGGCCTGTGAATTGTTGCACCACTAAGTGAGGAACAGCTTATGCATGGCTGCACTTCCTGAGCACAACAGCCCATGCGGGGCTGCACTGATCCCGAAGCATCTGCCTAATGGACGCCTACACTCCACCCATGTAATGCCCTCACCACGCAGTGTAAAACAAGGCAGCAACCTGGACTGGATTACCTTGTGTTACACTAGATTTGCCAAGCCACGTAGGGTGGCCTTGTGTAACTTGATAAATCTCATTGTAGGTTTTGCACCACCCTGGGTCACCTTGCGTGGTGCAGGGTGATGCAAAACCTATAACAAACATGCCCCTTATTTTAAAAGTAAGATAAAACGCTAAAACGTTTTTTTAAATGTAACTCATCTACATATTCCAGGATTAAGTAAGATTCTCACCTTACAACAAATCCTCTGGCCTAGAATTAGGGACCAAGTTTAGTACATACCCCAAATGCTGAGAAACCGTATTAAAATAGATCTCTGTCCATATGTGAAAAAGAACATGAAGAAATGGCTGTCAATGCATGTCACCCTACATTAATGTCTTTCAGAAATCATTTCCAAAAAGTGTCTTAAAAACCACATAAATAACAAATCTAGTCCTCAATTTAACATTGGGAAATTGGCTTTTTATAGTGATGTTGTGACATTTATATCGATGTAAATGTTAAATAGTGATAACACTTCCCTCTAGTTTCACATTAAATGAAATACTGGTGTCTCACTGCCATTGTCCTTTAAGGTCCAGCAGAGCATGAAATCGATGTGAACATTTAGCTACAGCACACGTGAGCAAAGCGTCTTTTCAACCTCAGGGATTCTTTAAATAACTGGCTATTCTCGAGCCATTCTTCCAAACACCAGTTCAATCTTGTCTTTAGATAAGATCGTTTACAAAATTAAAATGAGCTCTTTAGAAGAAAATGATAACATTTTACAATCTGACCTTCGCTTCTCGCGCTACCTTGTAACTATGTTTCATGCTAATAGCTGGATAGATCAGCATGCCCTTTACAAACCTTTCTGAATTAATTTTGTTAGTATTAGTCACAAAGAAAATAATAGTACCAATTCAGTGGCAAGGATCATATACCTTAGATGAAAAACCGTAATGCTCCATAGGAGGGAGATGTGCTGGGAAGTCTTAATGGTACATATTTTAATATTTGCTGCAGTTTCTATTAACCTAGTAGAGTTGCTGCTCAAACCTGAAACACTATCTTCATCAATATCACAATATTTTTGTGGTTAAACCAAGTCCTCTTTCAGTTGACATGGACATATGTTACATCACTCAAAAGACTCGGGATAACACATGTTTAATTGTTGCTATTTCGAATCTTTAGTGACAAGTTAAGGTAGTGATTGGTGCAAACACCCCTTATTATGAAAGAAGGCTTCTGGAGGTGGGAATTTGTGACAAGAATGTTTGCGCATATTTCTTGAGTGGTATTTTGTTGTGGTCATGATATGCCCTATTATTTTTTTGTGCTGCTGTATTTTTGTGCTGCTATATTGTAATGTGTTTTTGTTGTCTTGTACTATGGATGTTGTTTTACTCATTTGACTGTTTTGTTCAGTTGTCACTGTTATGTTTTAATTGTATTGTTAAGTTGCTTTTTTCTATGTTAATGTGTTATGTTCTGTTGTTTACTTTAGAGATGTCAAAAGTAATGATACATTTCAGGTAAAAACAAAACCGGCTATAAACTTCCCATGACAACCAACCATTAACCATTTTCTAAAGTTGTAAAAGGTGCTGCTCCAGGTAGTTACCTATCTAAGACAAAAAATAGGTAAAAAAAGACAAAGCCGTATGTTATCATAACTGTATCCTAAACTCAAATAATAAATCCAACTATGGAGGATTTTGATCCATTTAGACATATAGCACATTCACCAGCAGCAACCACCTGCATTGCTGCCTCACAAGATCTGTGCAGTAGTTTATCTGACTTTTTACAAGGTAAGATCGCTAAGCTGACAAACTACTTCGGGAAAGTCAGTATGTCGAATAGACCACTCCACAAGGATCTCAAAAAACGAATCTAGTTCTCCTTTGAACTTGCGACTAGAACAGATTAACGGATATCTTACTTAGGCTGTCCCCACTAGATGTCTGTTCAGTACATAAGTTAAAGAAGGTAGCTAGTTCTATCACTCCTGTGCTGACAGACCTTTGTAACTCTTCTGTTCATTCAAGAATAGTTCCTGCAAAGTGGAAAAAAGCGCTTGTTACCCCCTTATTGAAAAAGCCCGCACTTGGTCCAATAATTCTGTTAAGCTGCTTTCCCATTTCTCTGCTACCCCTCTTTGCAACCATTAAAGAATCAGTGATCAAAAAGCAACCTGTGAGCTACTTGTAAGCACATCTGCTCCTCCTTCTGGTCCAATCCAATTTCTGGGAAGGCAAAAGTACAGAAAATGTTCTAGCAAAAGCCACATACGATATCCACCTCATTCTGGATAATGGAGGCATTGCAGCCCTGATTTTGCTTGACTTATCAGTTGCGTTCAACATCATTTCCCATGATATTTGCAACAGCGCATGGCTGAGATTGGTATTACTTTGGTATGAAGCAGAGAAAAAACTGAGGTCATCATTTTTGGAAACTCCACCATGTGGTCGGCTGAATGGTGGCATGAATCCCCTGCAACATATCAGAAACCCGGGATTCGTTTTGGATTCCAAACTTACCATTGAGGCATATGTCACTTGCTATTGTTGGACCTGGCACTTTTTTCAGGGTTATCCCCAAATTTTTTTTGCTTTCTTCCTCCTATTTTTTTTCTGACCTGTTTTTCTTGGCTCTAGGCCTCTGGGCACTTTACCACTGAAGTGCATATGCTCTTTGTGTAAACGGTCATTGTGATTGGTTATCCATGATTAGCATATTTGATTTACTGGTAAGGCCTTAGTAAAGTGCACTGTATGTGCCAAGGGCCTGTAAATCAAATGCTACTAGTGGGCCTGCAGCACTAATTGTGCCACCCACATGAGTAGCCCTGTAACTGTGGCTCGGGCCTGCCACTGCAGTGTCTGCAAGTGCAGTTTTAAACTGCCATGTCGAACTGGCAAGTGTACTAACTTGTCAGGCCCAAACCTTCCCTCTTACTACATGTAAGGCACCCCTAAAGTAGGCCCAAGGTACTCCAATGGGCAGGATGCAATGTATGTGAAAGGTAGGACTTGTACTGGTATGTTTTACATGTCCTAATAGTGAAATACTGCCAATTTAGTTTTTCACTATTGAGAGGACAAGCTCTCCCATAGGCTATCATTGGTGCTGCCTTGTAACATTTTACAAGTGTATCTTTCAATTGGGAACATATAGGGATTAGGAGTTTGAGCTCTCTGAGCTCAGAATTTAAAAGCACATCTTTTAGTAAAGATGGTTTTTAAATTGTATGTTTGAAAATGCCACTTTTAGAAAGTGAGCATTTACTTGCTTAACCATCCTGTGCTTATGCGTGCCTGTGGAATCAAAGTCTGGTTTAGACTGACAGGGACTTGTTTGTGCATTCACTCTAGACAGTCACACAAAGGGAGTTGAGGGTGCCCTGCATATCCTGATGGCCCATCACCAGGCTGATGGGCCTTCCTGAGCTAGGGTGGTGAGAGGAGTTGTGACATACACCTAAATAGGGCTATGCCTGGCCTCTCACAATGTTGTCTCCACCCTCTGGAGTGTGTCTGGAGCAACGACTAGGCAGGACAGGAACTTGTGCACCACAAAGACAATCATTTGAAGAATGCCTACTTCAAAGGCCAAAAGGGGGATAAGTATTGGACCTAAAAACCCCAGACTTTTAGAACACTTCTGGATCAAAAGGAGACTCTACCAAGGAGAAGAGCTGAAGAGTTGTAAGGGGGAGAAGTACCCCTTTGTTGTGTGTGGCTTTGCTGGGCTGGCCTGCAGTTGCTGCTTCTGCTTTGGAGAGGAAAAGGACTAGACTTTCCTGTTTATCCTGCTTGTGAAGTTTCTCCAAGGGCTTGTGTGTGCTTACCTCCTATTAAGACTTCACTTGCTGCATCCCTGAACTCCACTGTTGGGAGTTCTGACCTGTAAAGTGGTGCCAATTCCAGTTCTGGCTCTTGAAGTTTGTTTCTGCTAACCAAAAGCTGCAAAAGACTTAAAAATCGACACATCGGCCTCCCAGCGCCTTTTTTTCCAATGCAGCACCGCCATGCGGGACAAATTTCCATGCACCACTGCTGTGGGGCTGAAGAAATCAACGCAGCGCCTGCCCGCGGGTGAAGAAACGGCTGCAGCCCGAATTCAGCGCACCATGTCTCTGAAGTCTGAGACCTCCGCAATGACTCTGAAGCAGGTCCTGCTGTGCGGCTGAAAGAATAGACGCATCGTGGGATCGTGGCTGAAGAAATTGGCGCAGCGCCTGTTTGCCACCGCCGCATCGACCTCCAGCGCATCCGGATTTCCACCCAATGCGCCTAAGCATCAAGGTTTTCCACCGTATCACCCGCAGACCGAAACTGTGTTGGAGTTCGATGCATCTCCTTCCCGTACAGTCTGGATTCGACGCAACACTTCTCCTGCGTTCAGCAGAATTGATGCATCGCCTCCCCAGGGACTCAGGAATCGAGCATCGTTGTGGTTTCCGATGCTTCCCTCCTCTGCTGCTGTTTTTCTTTGTTGATTTTGATGCATCTAAGGCACTTGTGTAAAGATCACCGCATCCATAGAGTTCTATGAACAGAATTGCTTCAAACCTTTAAAAAGTCATATTTTGAGATCTGTATGTTGGATTTTTGTCGTTTTGGTCTTGTTTGGTTCAGATAAAGATACCTCATTTTTCTAAACTGGTGTGGTGTCCATCTGTAGTGTTTTCATTCATTCATTAATCTTTATTCGGTTTAAAAAACCATAAAAAATACAAGATAAAACAGTTCATACATGTTAGATAAACACAATTGGAATACTTGTTTTTCCATAGTGCACTCTTGGGTAACTATAATTGGTAAAATTTTACCTTTACATATAAAACCACCTGCTCGATGTGTTGATAAAAATGCAATAAAATGCTAAACTTGCTGTACAATGCATTTAAAACATAGAGGGAAATATAGATTCCAAACAGAAGATACGATAAAATGCCAAGCTTGCTATACAATGCATTTAAAACATAGAGGGAAATATAGGTTCCCGGCAAAGGGTTTATAAAGTGCAAATGCTAGGAAGGTACATATGGGTGTTTAAAATGTTCTACATAGATTCTAGACAGGAAATAAAGTGCAAATGCTAGAAAAGTGCAAATTGGCTACTCAAGGCGACACATTGAAATTGCACAAAAACATATAGGTTTCTTGAACTTTGTGCATAGAGTCTAGGCAAGAAGTAAAGTGCAAATGCAAAAAGTGCATATAGAAATTTAAAGTAGCACATGGAAGTTGTAAAGTCAAAATTTCATGCCTTTTTCCTTCCTTATTAAATTGATAGCAAATAAATATATGGTAACACTAAAAACAATTTTCTGTGAGGTATCTGTTTTTAGAATTCTTGTTGCGTCAGAGCAAGACCTGGTTCCCAGATTCCGGCAAATGGGTTTAATCCATTTTCGCCTTGGGATGGCATATACTGGACAGAAGAATTGTATATGGGAATCATTTTCTACTGCGTTGGGTTGACATAAGGAGCAATCGTCATTGTTGTCATCACCATTTTTGCATACCCATTTGGCTGTATTAGATTGAACTTGTAGAACGCCGTAGCGAAACTTCATGTACAAAGATTTTGCCAGTTGAGGTTGGACTTCTTCCAGAAATTACTCCAAAAACGGGAGTGGTTTTGTAAGAAGGAACTGGAATGTCAATCTGCCAGTATCTGAACTATGGGAAATACTGTTTTGCATGTATGCCCAAAATGTGGTTTTCAGAATCTTTTTTGAGGATGATGTCAGTGAGATGGGCGCTTCCCAGTAATGGTTTAGCCCAAGTTTGAAGAACCAGGTACGCACATGTTTAACCCATTGAAAGCTTACACACTGATCAAGCCTTAAGATCTCTTCTAGCCCTTCTTTATAACTTGTAAGTTCTACCTGTAGTCCACAGACGCACCCAGAATAGCAACGGACTCAATATAGCCTGGTGGTCTATGCGCTTAAAATTAAAATCTATGGTGATAGGAATCATGGGTGTGCGCACAGGAAGACGTAACAGCGTCCATAAAACTTGTTTTCCTCCCCCGCAAACGTATTCATGCAGGTAGCCCCCCACAGTTCTGCGCCATAGAGGGTTGCAGATTGTGCCCTGTATTTGTAGACTTCGAGTACAGGAGACACTGCCTTATTTATACTATTCTGGTGTTTTTTTTAGTATTGGCGAGAAATTTTGGAGCAGAATAGTCTTACTTTTTTGCAGGTGCGGGTACCAACTCAATTTAGTGTCTAATGTGATACCTAAATAATTAAAATTCGGCACATATTCTAGCTTCTATTTTGGGACAGTAATATTCTTCTTGAAAAGTTTATGCGGTTTGACTGCCATATATTTTCTTTTGCTAGAATTTATTTCAAGGTCCTTTGAGTCGCAATTAACCCTGGGCGAAGTACTACGCTACGCTCGCGTAATTTGCGAAGTTTGCGCTACTTCGCACTATGCGAATTGCACGTAGCACAGTGCAAACACGCGTAGCAGTCATTTTTTGCTTGCTCGCGGTCCTCAACGTCAAGTTGGCGACCGCGAGCAAGCAAAATGACATCCCGGCGAGACTTTTTCCTCATTCGCGATCAGCAACATCAAGTTGCCGATCGCGAGCGTGGAAAATAAACCTCCCGGCGAGATTCTCAACGCGGGGAGGTCAGGTTTCTCATTGCGAGTGGTCGCGTATGCTCGCGACCGCTCGCGATGAGAAACTACCAGTCCGCATTGAAAGCTGCCGCTCGAGTAGAAATCTACTCGAGCGGCAGAAAACGACTGCTTGCACTGTGCAAGATGCGGTTTGCACTGATTGCACAGTGCGGACAAGCATCCGGCACTGTGCAATCAGTGCGAACAGCATTTTGCACAGTGCACTACACAGTTCGCGTGGCTACGCGTAGCTCGCGTAGTGCGAAGTGCACTTCGCGTAGCTACGCGTAGCGCTACTACGCGAACTACGCCCAGGGTTAGTCGCAATAATCAGTCCCTTTGGGGTTTGAGATGTTAAAATAGTATCATCAGCAAATAAAAGAGCCGGGCCTGGCACCCCACCTAACTTTGGTGAATCATGTCTGCACCCCAGAAGATGTTTCGGAGCGTCATTAACATATAGTGAGAAAAGGGTGGGTGCCAGCACACAGCCCTGCCTTACATCTCTCCTTATAGGGATTGCCTCGGTAAGGGTCCCCATCTGACTTTTGCATAATTAATTATCTTCATGTAATCTCATTATCTGTACAAGAAGATCTTCGGGTACACCTTGGTTTTTTAGGGAGCTCCAAAGCAAATCTCTGGAGATAAGGTCAAAGGCGGCTTTCAGATCTATAAAAGCTATGTACAAGTGACCTTTCCTTAAAATAGTGTATTTCCAACCCATACAAAGAAGCCTAAAGGCCTGATCAATTGTACTGGTTTTGCTCTAAACTCAACCTGGTACTGTGATAAAATATTATGTCCCTCTATCCAATCATTAAGTTTTGATAAAATCTGCTTGGCATAAATCTTTTGTAAGGTGTCAATTAGGCGTATTGGCCTATAATTGCCAGGATTTTGGCGGTCTCCCTTTTTAAAAATTGGGATGATTTCAGCTCCTTTCCAAGAGTCTGGTACTGGGGCTCCTGCCGCCACAGAATTACAAAGAAGATTTATGTATGGTCTCCATGCAGCTTTATCATGTTTCAGCAGGTCGCCTGCTATTTTATCAGGACCTGGTGCTTTCCCAGGCTTGACTGCATCAATAGCTACCAAAGTTTCTTCTGCACTAAAATATGGGGAATAAATATGTTGAGATTGCTGCAAGGTTTATTGTAATTCTTTGGTGGTTACTTATTAGTTCAGTAGAAATCTCTGAGTATAACTTTGAAAAATGGCTGACCCATGTACTTGAGTCCAAAAAAAAGATCCATGCTGTTTCTTCCCGTTTTGTTGCCCTTGGCTAGCAATCTCCAAAAACCCACGTGGTCCTTAATTTTTGCAGAGATAATGAGTTCGGCCCAGACACTGTCATCCCAGTCTCTCTTTGTTTGTATTAATAGTCTTTTGTACTTAGCCCTTTCATCTCTTAGTGCTTTAACATCATTAGCTCACTCTTTACTTTGCGGCACTCACTATTATACCACTGATTAGCTGAGGGTAAATAGCTACATATCCACCTCGTTTTCTCTACAAGTTTTGCTCAGGATCAGTTTTAATTTGTCAGTAATATTATGGTGAATCTGCTCTATAGGGATCTCTAAGATAGGCAATTCAGTATAAGGGGAGATGACATCTGAGAAGGTGTTATAGATCTTTGTCATAACTTCATCATTACCTACAATGGATGGCCATTTCAGTGCTCTACGGTTATTACTAACTATAGATAGGGTTCGAATTAAGTTATTAACATTATTTCTCCTATTTGTAGATTCAAAGATGAATCCTGCTAATGTTAAGCACAGTGGGTAATAATCGCTTTCGTCTCTAATTTCAACTTTTAGATCATACATATTAGGCCAGGAATTAGCAGATACCATTATGTAATCAATGCTACTCTTAGAAGAACCCCTACTAAATGTAGGGGCACTCGGTCTGTCTGAGGGCAGCCTGCCATTGCAGGCCCTAAGTCCCTGCCCTGAGACTAATCGAAAAAGTTGTGACACTGCAACTGTACAGCGCACAGTAGGGACGGCCTCCAGAGAGGGAATGTTGTTTGCCATGTCCTCCTCTTCAAAGATAGTTTCCAACCCCACTACCGGTTCAAATTTACAATTAAAATCTCCCCCTATAATTGCCATTGCTCTGGAGTCAATTGTACTTAAAAACGTGTCCAATAACTCTATCGCTGGGGATTCCTTGCTAGTTGGATTTGATCTATTGTAAATATTTACTATATAGATTTCAGCTTTGTCATGTGTTGTTATCTTTATCCCCAATATGTCTTGTGATGGAAAATCCAGCCGAGATATTTCAACATTTAAGGTGATCTTTACCCATAAGACGAGACCACCCAACGGTCTGCCTCTTACTGAGGGGACGGCATTAACACTGAATGTTTTATACCCAAGTTTATGGGGAATTTCCAGTGACCAAGTTTCTTGCAGCAGACAGATTTCGCTTTGGATAATGTAGTCCTGCCATTCACAATCTATTAGTTTTCGTTTCAGCCGAGCTATATTCCATGATGTCAAGCGCATTTCTATATGATTGTCAGTCGACTGCCTCCAGGTTTTTATGCGAGGGATCGAGATTTGGTAGTGGTCTGGGAATGGCTAACTCTTGATGGCTCCCTTCTATTATACCACTGGTTTTGAATCGTTTAAATCTCACCAGGCTGCTGGAAGGTGATCCTGTTCTCAAATCGCGTGCTATTAACCCATCAGCTATGTTTTTTTTTTTAATGTAAGGAGTATGGTATCGAGAGTTGAATTTTTGCTAGTTAAGCGCTCCACCTCCAATAGATCTGGGAGTATTACAGATAGACAATTACGCTTGTATCGGATCCAGTGTATTACTTTATTTTTCAGCAACTCTTCATCCTCCCTATATGAAGAGAGACTAAGCGTGGGAATATTCGTCATACACACTTTCCAGCCCATATGTTTGGAAATTCCAGTTTTTCTATATGTTGTGGAGGTCTGCCTACGCTCTATATGGCTATTAAATGGGTATCTCATGTGTTGTGTAGCATGCTGATCCTGTTCCCATGCTGAACTTTTCCTGCCCTTTCCGTGCGAATTACTTTGACCCCCCCAAGTTTGCAATCAGGTGCACATTGTAGCCCCAGTTCCTTTGCGCTTCCTCTTGTTCCTACTCTCAGATCTTGCTCTTCCATAACTACAACTCGTTCTGTTTTCCCATCCATGTCTATCCTTGGAGTTTTTGCATACTGGCTCAAATCTTGGGCCCTCTAGTTGTTTCTCAATTCTTGGGTCCTTAAGTTTATTGCCCCCATTTTTGGGGTCTTGTAGTCTTAGATTAGTAGTTACAGGAACTCGGGGGTCTATCTGATTCCTATTACGGCATACACAGGATTCGTCTAGGGTTGCATCCCTAGCTGTGCCAGTTAAGTTACCTATTTATTACCTTTAAGTTGGCAACCTCTTTTGTTAAAGTGTCTAGTTTCTGAACAAACTCAAATATCAGTTGGGAGCTTTCATTGATCTGTGCACTGCTGGCCTGTGTTGCTGTTACTTTTAGTGGAATGTGTGTTTCGCTATCTTTCCCTTGTATATTACCATGTTGTTGTGCCTGTGCGTTTAGATTAGGAATCTGTGTAGGTGGAACCATAGTGTCAGTGTCTGGTATTGGTACAGAGGCCTGGGTGAATACCTATGTGTGCACACAATAGGCAAAGAAACCTCTCTGCCTCTCTCGGTTCTATCGGACTCATCCGAAGCACGAGTCTTTGACTCCTCATGGACGTCATGATCGTTTTGTTTGTGCAGCAAATATTGAGGGGAGAGGGTGTCTGGAGTGCGGAGCAGGGTCTCGATTGTTACTTTTATCTGGCCCTTTGATGTAAGGCTCTCCACTTGAGAGCCTGGGGGACATTTGGTATAAAAGGCGGTAATTTTTGCTTTGCTCTTATTGATTGATTTGCATTTATGGCTTAGCATTGATTCCACCTCTTCAATCAAGTTATCTATTTCATCGATGGAACAGTTTTCAGCTGCGCTCTATCTCAATTTTGAGGATTTGCCTTTAGCAAGTCCCTCAGGGGCCTTCCGCTTGCCCATTATAGCGGCAAAGTTTATTTGTTTAGGGCAAAAGAAGCGTCCCTTTTCCCACACAATGTACCCTTAAAACTTCCCCCTTTTGCTTGTTGTTAATACGGAGGTCCGCCAAGTGGGGGGGAGCGATTGACAATAGGGCAAAAAAAGCAAAAGGGAAAAAGGGAAGAGTGGATCCTAACGTAACCCTAGACGTATTATTTTCACCAGTATATCGCAAATTGGGTTCCCAACCAGGGTTTTCACAATACACAGTACACCCCACAGATGGAAATGATAAGCTTTTGAGTCCTTTTGGAGCCTCACCCCTACTAGTTAAGTATCAAAGTTCAAATATATTCCCGTGCTTGATTGCAGGAAGGATCAATAGTCTTTCTTAAATGTTTTTATAGAAGTAGCACTTAAAAAACAGTCTTACCTAGGATTGAGGACAGTCAGGGCACCAAATCAAGGGGGGTGGCCCTGCCCTGCCTCCTCCTGGTGCTGCGGGACCCGGACGTTATTTTTATGCACCTCCGGGAGCAGACTGGTGGCGAAATCAGTGGCAACGGCTGCGAAGACTGCTGGGGCTTGATGTCCTAGCTGCCCCCTTATGCTCCTCAGTTAATGGCTCCCGCATTGCGGGACCCAGCTGTCGTTTTTATGCGCCTCCGGCCACAGACTGGTGGTGAAATCAGTGGCAACGGCCACGAAGAGTGCTGGGGCTTGATGCCCTGGCTGCCCTCTCCTGCTCCTCAGTTACGGGCTCCCGCGCTGCAGGACCCGGCCGTCGTTTTTATGCGCCTCTGGGCGCAGACTGGTGGCAAAATCAGCGGCAAGGGCCGCAAAGACTGCTGGGGCTTGATGTCCTAGCTGCCCCCTCTTGCTCCTCAGATACCGGCTCCCATGCTGCAGGACCCGGCCGCCGTTTTTATGCACCTCCGGGCACAGACTGGTGGTGAAATCAGCGGCAACAGCCACGAAGGCTACTGGGGCTTGATGTCCTGGTTGCCTACTCCTCAGTTACGGGCTCCTGCGCTGCAGGACCCGGCCTTCATTTTTATGTGCCTCCGGGCGCAGACTGGTGGTGAAAACAGCGACAACGGCCGTGAAGACTGCTGGGGCTTGATGTCCTGGCTGCTCCCTCCTGCTCCTCAGTTACGGGCTTACTGTATCACTGTGTTTGATATGTACGCATACTTTACACATTGCCTCTGAGTTAGGCCTGACTGATCATGCCAAGCTGCCAAGGGGGTGAGCAGGAGTTATCTTGGATGTGTAACTCCCTTACTCTGACTAGAACAAAGGGTCCCTACCTGGACAGGGTGCATACCACTGTCAACTTGAGACCCCCATTTCTAACAGTTATCTATCATTAAAAAGATTCTTTCCTTCCTTCCATCCTCCTCTAGGAAAAGCAGGTCCAAGCTCTGATAATCTCCAGATTGGACTATTATAACTCAATATTAGTCAGGCTTACCAAAGACCATGTACACTGGAAGTGGTGCAACAAAACTTGAGGGAGCCCCTGTGTAAAGTACTTGGATGGCACCCCGCTACCCCCGTACCCAGTCAGGAGCTCTCAGGCTAGGGTTCTGCCACTCATGCACAGTCCCGAAGGGGGCCCCATGGATCCCCGCAGGGCTATTGTTACACCACTGCACATAGGTTACAGATATTACAAATGCTGCTGCATGAACAATTCTGGGATTAAAAAGAAGCTCACCCATCTCCACACATCTTTGTCGACTAAGATGGTTGCCCATCACCTACAGAAGTCACTTTAAATCACTATGCCTCTTCCACCATACTACGTACAAAGCCAGACCAGAGACATATATGTCCTCCAGGTCCTCATGGTACTCACTTACTCGCTCCCTGCACTCAAAGTCCTAGTATCTAATTTTAGTGCCCAAATAGAAAACAACCAGGTTGAGAGGATGCTTCCAATCAGTTCTGATGACTGTTGCAGAGAATGCTATGCCAACACCTCTCCCTATTCAGTACAATTATGACATTACTAGGAAACTGCTGAAAACCCAGCTGTTCAGCAAAAAATGTAATCTTCCCATCACTCTCTATCCTGTTCTGTTGAATTTGTCATGGTAGCAATGGAACACTTCTTTTTGAAATACTCGTGCACTGAACAAATATATTTTAAATTTCATAAGACACCAACCAGCCCAAAATTTTGGCCTTGTACATATCTTAAATTACCACTTGCAGAGCTCACTCTATCTTTACACAGCCCCAGACCCTCATTATGCGTTGCCTGTAAATAATGACTGGCAAAACCGTACCCAGCAAAAGCAATACTAGGGGTAATGATAATACAGCGTCCAGGTATTGCTAGGGGATCACACTTTGATACGCCCAGCCTATTATACTATGTGTTATCCAAAGTCATCCACCCCATCAGGAAATCTGGGCACCCCTTGTAGATCAAAATCTAGAAACTGAATACATTTATGTGAGGTGGCGTGTGATTTTAGTTCCTTTTTAGTGAAAAGCAAAAACTTACCTCCTGGTGCTTAGTGAACTGCTGTTTGAGAAGATGTATCAACAGGTCCAGAAGGGCATTTGTTCACGTTTAGTGGGCATTTTACCCATCACTGCGTGCAGTGTTTGTTGTGTAATTTTGGTTGTAGAAGTTTGGACTGGTCCTGGTTGTGTAGTCCGTGTTGGCTGAAGTGTGAGTTTTCTCATCACAAACTGTGTCATGTTTCTGTAAAGTCTTATTAATTCTTTATGCTGTACGAGTAATTCTCCTCCTGGCATTGTGTTAATGTCAGGATGTGGTGTGTAGGCCGCTAGCACTGGCCAAGTTGCTCCGTCTCTTCCGAGCGGGCCGAGTCTTACTCTATTTCTTGTATGGGGGAGGGCGCCTTTAAACCAGTAAAAATGTTTGTGGTAAGTTAGTGGAATTTCAATGTCCTCATATGGACTATATTAGTTTGGTATGTCATCTTCGACATAGTAGTGGAATGTTTTTGTTTGTGCATTTGCCTGCGGAAATTTAATCCATGAATAGAATACCTCTGTTCTATATGATTTGTGTGCCTCAATCACGAAAGTCACTTGCCCACCCCTAATTGTAACACCATATGCTACTAGTTTTATGGTGACGGCATTTCTAACATTTTCTGCAATGTATATTGCATCTGCATCGTCTTCTTTGGCTGAGAAGTTTAGTTCTCCTGTCGGCTCTCCGTGTACTGACATTGTTTTTAGTAAGAAGAGCTCTTCAAGGGTACTGAGATAAGGTGTTTATGCACAATTAGGAACAATCTATCCTTCAAGCTTGATAAGACCAACAGCCAATACATAGGAATTTTCCTACTCAGCTGCAGCAGATTTTTTTCCCTCACACTCCAGACGTCTCTGGGGAAATGTGAGTAGGGGTCTCTGAAAAATAGCACGACTGAACTACTCAGATTTGTCTGTTAAATAAGTGCCAATACCAACGTTGGTGGGGCCATGTCGTGTAGTTCTTATAAAACCTATATAGGATCTGCACGTTTAGACAACATACACTGCGGGACTGGTGACCAGACTGATTCCAGAGACCCCCAACGGGTATGTTGGTCTCTGTACCAGCTAGCTAGCGATGCCACTATCACTTCCCCTTACCAAGGAGAGAATAGTTCTTGGCAACTGTCGAACATGACAACCCTGATCCCTCAGGACCGTGGAAACAGTAACTTACTTTTCGCTTAGTCACTCGTGCTCACTTGTTCTCAGAGGGATGCACAGAATAAACGGTTGGGACGTTTTCAATAAGTATTTATTGTACAGTCGGTATTCTAGCGTAAAATAAGTGCACTGAAATCACCAGCAGACAGTAGCATAGATAAATGAGTAGACGCACTAAGAAAGAAAACAGATGGTAGGTCTCTACCATTTTGCTAAAATCATAAATACAGGCAAGTATATAAAATACATGGCAATAAAATGCGTACTCCTACTATGCACCCTAACTAGATGTGCCTAAGTGTACCTAGTATGTGAGGAGGTGTAAAGCCAAGAATCCCTCTAGGATAAAGCCAACCCCATTACCTGATGTGAGACTGCGGGACCCCGTTCTGGTCTCAAGCTGAACACCCCGCAAGGGATGTCAGACCACTGCGAGCTGGAGTATCTGCATGCAGGGACCTCAGCGTCTTGCGTCAGTGTGTCGGCCATGAAGTCCTGGTCTCCTCTGTCTATCTCGGCAAGATGTGATGTTTATATACCCTAAGGTATCCCCAGGGGTTCTACCTTGCTGTGCCAGTGTCGGACTTAGGATGACGTCGGGAATGAACTTTATACACAGTTATTATGCAGGAGATGGTGGTCCTGCTGTGTTCCAAGAAACTAAGAATCCTCATGCATAATTTATGAGGCCAGTGTTCAGGGAAACCCCTAAATACTGTGTATAGTATTGTAACTAGGCAAAAGGTCAGTCCCTCAAATCCGTTATGTATGTAGTATAGGAGAGAATGTAGGTGAAGGGTTATGATGTTACCTGGACCTATATCGGGGTACCTATATCAAATATACCACTTTCTTTAGGAGAAATGTAACATGGTTGCTTCGTTGCAACTTTGTGGCAATCAATGTTAGGTTGAAAAGATGTGGTCACTTGTGTGAAACCTTGGTTGATCAAGATTTTTGAAATCAAGGATGCTCTTCAGTGGAGCCAATGTGGAGTGTGTGTGGAAGTGGAGAATAAAGCATTGCTGCCATCCAAGTTGAAGAGAATCAAAGTTTGGACTGTAGTTCTAACATCATCAACAGGGATGTGAGGTTTATTTCTGGCTGATAGTTGTTACAAGGGTGTTTAGATCGATTGGCTATGCTAGACCAGAGAGGTTAGTGTTGAAGATGATGCCAAGTGATTTGTTGTCTTTGAAACATTGCAGGATAAAGCTACTGAAGTTGATATTTTAGAATATTCCTGAATTCTCATTTTTGTTACTGCTTTCAATGAGAAGGAATTTTATTTTCCATTAGGTTCAGCTTCACAAAGGTGCTAAACATATATTTTTGAATAAGGGCAAAGAGATCAATAAGTCAGTGAATGACATTAATATTGGAGACCAACATATTGAGGGATCTGGATTTGATGAATGATAACTAGTGACCCGAAAGAGCAATTATTTTGTGCTGTATTCGAGATGTCAACAAATGCTTTAAGACTGCTGCAGGTCTAAAAAGCCACAGCTATGCTTTTGTTTTGTAAGCAGCATAAATATCAGCACACAGAGGTGTGTGTATTTTTATATCCTCTTTTTTTTCTGAGGGCCCCATGTAGTGGTATCAATAAAGGGAGACAAAATGCTGGTTTACCCCCAAAAAAGATAATATTCATTTAATTTTGGATTCCAAATAGCATCTCAAATGGTGCTCTTACTCTGCATGGCATGGGGACTTGAAAAGGTAAAACAATTAAAGGCATTCACGCACAAAGAGAAAACTCCCTGTGCATTAGTTCCAGCTTTTGAAGTATGTTTATGAAAGAAAACAAAAAGAAAGAATTGTGAGTCGGCTGAAACAACATGGTGGCCAACTCATTATTCAGCTTTGTTTACAGTGCACCGGCCTCACCGGCCGATGAATTGTTAGCACAGAGATCCTTGCAAAACAGAATGCGATCCCTAAATATGATGGGGAGTAGAGGTGAAGGTCTGTGCCAATATTTGTCACTTTCCCTGGGCATTTGTGTATAACTGCTACCAGGAGGTAGACTCAGCATTTGGGGTATGTACTAAACTTGGTGCCACAACAATATACAATAATGAAAGGTAATGGTGAACTGTCAATGTGCTGTCCCTTTGACGACTGTTACATAGCAGTGAACTGGAAAGCATGGTGGAACTTACAGGCACATATATCATATGGTAGAAACTAAACAACACAGTCCAAAGTGCTTGCTGCTGTCAACATAGAAACAAGGAGTGATTACATTTTGACATGTATTGCAGTGTGTATGTGCAATAAATTGGGAATATTAGTTGAGGGGTGGTGATTTCCCACCTCAAATAATAATAACATACTATGTTAGGGTGAAACACTAAAGTTACTAAACTAACCTGAGCTCAACCCACTGGTAGCTATGGAACAGAGTCTCTCTATTACTGTTTTGATACTGTATAAATACTTTGCACATTGCCTCTAAGTTTATATTATATATACAGTACAAGAACAGTAATAAAGTCAAAACACAACAAAAGAAGAATCCCAAACCAATTTAGAAAAATAGAAACTATTTTAATAAATAAAATTAAACCAAAACGTCAAAAATCTAACAAGGGAAACCAAAGTTATGATTTTTTAAAGTTTAAATATACAAATAGAGTTTAAAAGCATTAAGCACTATCCACGGTCATCGCATTGTGCTTGACCGGTACTTAGGAGTAAGTTTCCTGGTATCGCTGGCCATTTGCAGAACTTACGGCATTTGTAGGATTTCAGTCGTCTTGGATCATTTCCATACATTTGGTTCACACATGATCCTTTTGGTCAGGTTCCTACCATTTTGTCTCGAGGACGACCCCGTTTAAATGACTTTCAGGCGTCGAAAATTCAACTGCGGAGTCTTAAGCATGATTGCATTAGATGCCGAACATTTAGAAATCCTGAAAAATTATTTTGTGCGTGTTCTATTATGTATTTGATGTCCTGGTGGTTAAGGCATTTATAAGTCAATTGCACTGTTTTTGCTTTCATCTTGTCAACCCACTTGTTTTCACCTACACTGCGCCAGCATTGGTAGCACTAACTCATCTTTTCGAATTTGCACTTGTATTTTGGTATGTAAAAAATGATTACATTAATTATCTTACAAATTTGTAGCACTTTGATTGTGATAGCAGGGCAATTGAATAGGATAGCCATTGTGAAAGATTTGAATGTTTTTCTGAGTGATCCCTTTAGGAAAATACTTGTGTAAATATAGGAACAAGTAAAGGCAGATTGTGATGGACCATGGGTTGTATACAGAAGCCAGGTTCGACCCAGTCAGAAGTTTTATCTTCGGAATTAGCCTTTGAAATGAAAGTTACAAATCCTCAGTGGGACAAGGCTGCAGGCTGCAGCCAAAGAGGGCTCCAAGTCATGGGATTGCTGCTGATCAGTGAAGCCGATGACTTTTGGCAAGACAGCAACAGAGAAGGTTCCTCACTGGCTAGAAACGTTTGACACCTTCACCTGGTAAAGGTTTCTACCTTTGGACTCAATCACTTTTTTGTAGCTGGGGGGTCTTTCCAGTGGGGAAAGGGTGTAGACTTCAGCCGAAGAGGGCTTAACAAGGTCAAATACCTTCTCTATGTTGAATTGGATTCGATGTTGCGGAGAAGCTCCCGGCAGGAGCCACCTGAATCTTGGATAAGCTTTGGAGGTTAGTCCCAGTCCTTTAGATGGTCTTTGAATCTAAAGCATTTCTAAGTCCCAGGTTTCACAGAAAGTTAGAAAGAGAACTCTTTGACGCCAGCCCAGAGTCTAGGACCTTAGGCGGTGCACTTGGGGGTCAAGACTCACTCTAGCAGAGTCCCATATGGAGGTCCAGGGTAGGTCCAGTTAGAATTGGTCACTTACACTTTTGCAGGAAAAGGCCTCTTGGAGCTTGTTGTGTTCTTGTAGTGTGAACAAGAGGTCAACCTTATGACTCTTGGAATCCGCTTCTTTATCCTAGGTGCAAGAGAGAGAGCAGGTCCAATCTTCTAGGCTCTTCTCAAGTCATCAATATACGGTCCAGTCCTCTTCTGTTCTTCCATATGTCCAAAAAGTGTTCTGAGTTGTTTTTCTGAGGGTGCCACATTTATGCTTGGCACCTGCCTGTAGATGAGGGAGACCCCTGGCTTCTCCCTAAGCAATAGGGTGAATTTTCCCTGGGGTAACTCTACTCACTTTTGTAGCATATCTTGTATGCCCTACTGCAAACAATTCCACAGTGGCAGCCCTACCTAAAAACAAAATGAAAGAAACATTCTTCCCCTGTGCAGAGCTCTTGTGCCCTCTCCAGAGGTGCGGCCATGGAAATCAGAAACCCCTCCTCTGTGGTCACTCTCAACCAACAATGGGGGCAGCTCCTCTCCCACTGGGATTGACACGTGCTTGACTGTGGGGACAAAGGAAAGGGGCAGGCCCAGGTATTAACTACAACTGTTTGTGACATGATAGGCCTCTTTGAAGTTTATCAAATTCCTGGCCTTCCTGTCAAGGGAAAAACAACACCTTCCAACACGCAAGGCCTTTTGTCCCCGCTCTGGGGGCAAGTTCACACCACACCAATGGAGCTACTTAGCTGCCCAGTGACATTTGGAGCTCATGCAAATGAGGCGTCCAGAGGCTTTAGGCAGGAAAAAGGAAACTTTCTAAAGGTGCCTTTTCCAAACTATATATTATGAATCCAACTTCACCAGTGAATTTGCCCTGTAATATATATTTCAAAAAGTCCAAGACTCACATTTGAAGGTATTTCCTAGATGGAGATAACATTATTCAATTTTATTTTTTTTCCCAATATTTTTTTTCTAAGTTACAGCCAACTCTGCCCCATTGAAAATTGCTTTTGGTGCCTTTCACTGTAAGGGCAAGTTTAACTTTAACAATTTACATGTCCTACTTTTATTACCATGCATCCTCCCTTATGGGCACTAAGCTAAGGCCTACTTAGGGGTGACTTAATTAATTTTTAAAAGGAAGGTTTAGGCCTGTCAAAATGGATTAGTTGACAGGTCGAATTTGCAGTTTAAAACTGCACAGCCAAGCAATAGAAGGTAGGCCTACAGTCATGTTAACACTGTCACTGTGGTGAATGGCACAACGGGTGCTGCTGTCCACTTGTGACATTTAACGTACAAGACTTGGGTACACTTTTGGACCATATGCTATGGACTTATAAGAAAGTTACCTATGCCAGCTAGGGATATGCCAATTTCATCATATTGAAAGGGGGAACACAGGCTCTTTATCCCTTGTAAGCAGAGGTAAAGTACACAGAGTTCTACAGCCAGCAAAAACAGTCAAGGCAAAAATATGCGGGCACACAATGCAAAAGATGGTAATTTCTAGGTCTGGGCAAAATTGCAATCATGCCGGAGTAATCAGAGTATGTTCATCAATTTTACCTGTCAGGTTTAGGGTGGTTTCCCCCAAACATTTTGTTTTCATCCCTCCTATTTTTGCTTGTCTAATTTATTCTGGCCTTAGGACTCTGTTCACTTTAGAACTGCTAACCAGTGCAAATGTGCTTCTGCTCTCTCCTCGATACATGGAAGAATTGGATTATACCAAATTGGGACATTTAGTTTACGTGTAAGTCCCTAGTAGTGGGGTACCCCATGTACCCAGGGTCTGTATATTAAATGCTACTGGTAGGCCTGCAGTACTGATTGTGCCACCCACTTAAGTAGCCATTCTAAACATACCTCAGGCCTGCCATTGCAGCCTCTGTGTGCAGTTTTTAAATTGTCATTTCAACCTGGCAAAATAAACCTTTTGCCAGGCCCAAATCTTCTTTCTTAATACATATAAGTCACCCCTATGCTATGGTTGGCCCTGAAAAGCACAAAGGGCAGGATGCTGTGTATTTGAAAAGTAGGACATGTACTTCCCAAGCAAGATAGTATGACAAAGAAACTGAGGAACACAGCACCAAAGAGCAGACTGTCCTGGTCAAGTGGACATAAACGTTGTGTACTGGGGAGTAGTGAGGGTAATGTTTAACCCTTGGGTTATGATGGCACCAAACATCTTTAATGGACCACTATTAGAGCCACGTTGACCAAGCTCTGAGCATTAGTGATTGTGGGAGTGTTAGAAAGGGGAGGGTGGGAGCGGTCCAATGTGGGGTCTAACACACAAATGAAATCTCCCCCTTAGTAACCAAGGTAAGTGGGTCCAAGTGGCTAGAAAGGAAGACAAGTGATGGAAAACTGTGATTGGTTTGAGTTTCGGGCCCAGGAGTTGGGCAAAGCCATCTAGTTTAATTACCAGAAGTACAAACCTACCTTCTGGATCCTCGTCTTGGGATATCACAGTAAGGGCGATACCCGCCTGCACTCAAATTAGTGTTCCCAAGCATATTTGAAGAAGTTGGTGGTAAAGAACTGGCCTCTCCAGTGCTTCTGGAGTCTGGCCCCTTCAACTCAAGTAATGTGGGACTCCTGGAGTACGGCTATCAAGACCCCCTCATGCTTAAGATAAGTATGGACTTTGTAGTGTTTGGAGGAGGAGTCTATACCCCTAGATAATATGGTAGGATGGTCTACTGATCATTCCCCAAAGTGTTTTCCTATCGGGTGTTCCCATGAAGAGGTTAAAGGGTGGAAATTTAGCAGCGAATGGGGGGATCTCTCAGGGGGAAGGGAGGTATTGAGGAGGGGTGAAAGCACAATGGAAGGGGGAGAGAAATTGCATACAAAAACAATCAACAATGACAATACTATGGGCAGGGGTCAA
This sequence comes from Calotriton arnoldi, assembly GCA_963921515.1. Lineage (NCBI taxonomy): Eukaryota > Metazoa > Chordata > Amphibia > Caudata > Salamandridae > Calotriton > Calotriton arnoldi. Next base: position 467,084 of record CAWUFW010008012.1, on the reverse strand, counting down.
ATGTTGAGTGCCCGAACCATGCACACCTTAATCCTCAGAGGGACAAGGACTGGCAAGGTAGTGGCAGAGACATGAGGGTGAGTAGGACTCAGTGAAAGAATGATGTTGGACAGGGTGACCCATATGCAGTCAGCCACAAGGAAGTTTTGGCCAATACAGAGGTAGCAGAAAAGGTCTTGCCCCCTGGTGGCGCCCAAGGATTATACCGAGTCAGGGACACCTTGAAGTCCATAAAGTATCATCATTTGTCTGGTCGAGAAATGGCTTTCTCAGTGAGGTGCGTGTTACAGGAGATCATCTGCTGTCTGGGAGGGCACTGGAGGAGGCGAGTCATGGTCACACAGAAAGGTCGTGGAGGAGGCCCCAGCATCTGAGTCTCCTGATACGGAGCTAGAGAAGTCTCTAGGAGGATCGCGGAATGCAGCTGCTGCATCCAGGGCCGACCATTATCCACTTTGAACTTGTTCTACGGCGGCCGGGCCTCTCCTCTCTCTCCTGTCTCTCCATGAGGGCAGCTGAATGCTTAGGAGAGGTCTGAGACTGCACCTAGTCCCAGGCATCAGAAGGGTCAGTAAAATAATTTGCCTTGTTATCCAAGATGATCTTCAACTTAGGGGCCGATTATGAATCTGTCCCGGAAACGTTTCCGAGCAACTCAGATTCGTGGAGTCCGAGCGAGCAACTACGATGATTTGCATGTAAAACCCCGACCGAGTCATTCGGAAAGAAATCCGCCCGACCGAATCGTCCGGAAACAAGCCCGATCCGACTGACTCGTTCTGACACGCCAAAGAATAGGCATTCCGGTTCCGGATCTGATGCGTTTTACCCGACGACCCGATTACGATGCATCAGACGCGGTTTCGGAACCGTGTCGTTTTGTGTCACAAATGGCAAGTGGAAACTGAAAAAAACAGTCACAGCAAGCATTGGCAATGCCAATTTTTTTATTTAAAAAAAATTAACTATTAGCCATGCCCACCAATCCACCTATATAAATAGCCAAAAACATGACCATGATACTTTGCTACTACACAACTGCTGCCAGGTTGCACTCCACATACTCTGATTACTGCCTCTCTGCCCCACACACACACACTTCACCCACCACTCACCTTGCACAGATTTAACTTTAAACAACTTATCAGAAAAACACACTCTTTTTTTTCACCCTCACCTTCACACTCACCCTCACTTTCACACTCACCCTCACCATGCCCCCGAGGAAGCAGCCACAGTTCACTGAGAAGTAGTTGGAAGTGCTTGTAGATGAAATAATCAGAGTAGAGCCACAGTTATTTGGGAAACAAGTCCAACAGACCCCCCTTTCCCAGGGAATTAGGATGTGGGACAGGATAGTCAACAAGGTGAACGTGAAGCACCTGTCCTGTGCACAATGGATGATATCAGGAATAGGTACTAGGGTCAAGAAACTGCTGGCAAAAGAACACGGCCAAAGCCAGCAGACCGGTGGTGGCCTTCCTGTACTACCTGTGCACTTCACTTCCTGGGAGGAGAAGGTGTGTCCCATCCTTCCGCCGGAGGGCGTCTATGGACTACCAGAAGTACCCGAATCTGGTAAGTACCTACTCCACATTCAAAGAAAGTTACCAATTACACCTCTATAGACATCACTGTAAAGGATACAGTTATACATATGACTGTTTTAACATATAAAAAAAACTAGAGACAATGAGCATGTGATGTGTATGTCATATTGATAACAAACATACCTGCAATGAAAATGAAAATGCATCAAACTATTACCATGTACATATTTCTCACAAACTCACAGCAAGGCTTTGTGCTCCAAACTCCAGTCACCAGCGTCAAGCCATCTAGCCAGCACATCTTCACTCACTCTCAGGAAAGCTGGGTCACAGGTAGGCTGGTTGAGATGGCTGGGAAGGTGGGTATGGGCACAGGCCTGAAGGGAGTTGTAGTGACAGCAAACACTCCTCCTCCCACACAACCCAAACAGCCCCACTGTAACTCTGCTTTCCTGGCAGTGAGTGGAAAATTACTGACAAGATGGCTGGCACTGGTGACTGGTGTTAGGAGCACAAGGCTTTGATGGGTGTTGTGGTCAAGTCAGGCACCAGTGTCAGCCATCTTGCTAGTACACTTACCCTCATTGTCAGGACACCACTCTTCCAGGTGGTCTGGTTGGGCTGGGAGGTAGGGTGTGTGTAGGACATCTCCCATCAGGCCCTGTCCTACACACACCCTCCCACCCAGCTCAAACAGCAAACCTGGGACTATGATGTCCCTGATGGTGAGTGGAAATGTACTGGCAAGATGGCTGACACTGGTGACTGGTGTTAGGAGCACAAGGCCATGGTGGGAGTTGTAGTCAACTCAGACACCAGGCACCAGTGTCAGACAACTTGCTAGTACACTTCCCCTCATTGTCAGGACACCACTCTTCCTGGTGGCATGGTTGGGGTGGGTGGGAAGGTGTGTGTAGGACAGAGCCTGATGGGAGATGTAGTCACGGGAAACACTCCTCCTCCCAACCAGCCCGAGTAGCTCATCTGGGCCTATGGCTACTTGACAGTGAATGGAAGTGTATTAGCAAGATGGCTGACACTGGTGCATGGTGTTTGGAGCACAGGGCCTTGATGGGAGTTGGCTTCAAGTTCAACACCATGTGGCAGTGACAATCATCTTGCAAGTACAGTTCCCCATACTGTCAGGTAGCCTTAGGCCCAGATGAGCTATTTGGGATGGGTGTGAGGAGGAGTGATTGCTGTCACTCCAACTCCCATCAGGTATCGGCCCACACACACACCTTCCCATACAGCTCAAACAGCACAACAGAAAGAGTGGTGTTCAGACAATGAGGGTTAGTGTACCATCAGGATGTCTGACACTGGTGCCTGGTGTCAGAGTTGACCACAAATCCCATCATGGCCTTGTGCTACAAACACCAGTCCCCAGTGTCAGCCATTTTGTCAGTACATTTCCACTCACTGTCAGGTATGCATGGCTCCTGGTGGGCTGTTTGGAGTGGGTGAGAGGAGGATTGTTAGCCCTGACTACATCTCTCATCAGGCCCTGTTCTACACACACTTTTATAACCCAGCCCAACCAACCTACCTGGTACTCTGCTTTCCTGACAGTGAGTGGAAAAGTGCTGGCAAGATGTCTGACACTGGTGCCTGTTGTCTGAGCGGCCACAACTCCCATCATGGCTTTGTGCTGTGAACACCAGTCCCCAGTGTCAGCAACCTTGCCAGCACATTTAACCTCAATGTCAGGAAAGCAGAGTCCCACGCGGTCTGTTTGTGCTTGGTGGGAAGGCGTGTTTAGGACAGGGCCTGATGGGAGATGGAGTCAGTGCAAACAGCGCCTGCTGCTCGGGTGTCTGAGCAAGACCTCTGACCTCCTGGTCAGAGACCTGCTCTCTCCCCCAACAGCTCCACTGTTGTGCTGCCTGCCGATCCCCCTATACCTCTCCTGGTAGGTGTTCGAGTTGCCTGTCTTTCTTTTTATTGTGCCTGTATCTGTCTTTTCTGTATTCCATACATTTTTATTTTATTGTACCTGTGCCCTTTTGTCTCAGTCCTCTGTTTTCGCTGACCTTTTTCCGCCGCTGCTGCCCCCGCGGCCCCTCCCCCTGCTGTTTCCCGCTCCCATCTCCCAGCTGCGCTTCCTTCCCCCTTCCCTATTTCATGGCGGCTGCTGCGTGGCCATGCTACTGGCGCGCCTAAGGTGCGCCAAAGGCAAGCCTGTCTGCATCCGTCCGCGACCAGCGCCAAGGACCCTGGCTCTCCGACCATCCACCACAACGACTCAGCTGCCCTCCTCGCACTCAACCCCGGAAGGAACAACAACTGCCAGCTGTCTTCGCTGAACTCCATCCATGGCCAGTTCTCCTGCCGACACTATCATCAAACCTTCGCCACCCTCTGCACCCCCGCAGCCGCTGCCCCCACGCCAGCACTCCGCAAGCCCTCAGGTGCATCCTCCTCAACAGGCGCTCCCTGCACAAACACGCTGTAGAGATCTTGGACCTCCTCGACACCCTCATGCCAGACGTCGCCTTCTTCACAGAAACTTGGACCAACTCCACCTCCGCCCCTGACATCGCCATGCCATCCCTGACGGATACAAGATTCAGAGGAAGGACAGCCCCAACCGCCTAGGAGGAGGACTCACCATCGCACACAAGAGCTCCCTCCAACTCACCACCTCCAGCACGAGCAACAGCCCGCCCACCACAGAACACCAACATTTCTAAATCCAGACCAGCTCCAGAACGACCCTACGAAGCACCCTTACCTACAGACCTCTCGGACCTCGAACCGCGTTCGCCACTACCATCGCCGACCTCATCATGCCCCACGCCATCACCTCCCTGGACTACATACTCATCGGAGACCTCAACTTTTACCTCGACAACCTCAACAACCCCAACTCTGCCACCATCCTGGACAACCTCGCCAACCTCGGACTGAAACAACGAGTCACCATCCCCACCCACAAGGCAGGACAGACCCTCGACCCCATCTTCGCAGGAGGTAGCTGGATCCACTTCAGACACACCACGCAACCCCCTGGACGAACCACCACTGCGTACATTTCAACATCAATAAACCCACTGCCCCCAAATCTGCACCCCGCCCGCAGCAAAGAAATTATAGCAAGGTCACCGAGGAGCGCCTCAACTCCACCCTCAACCACGATGCCCCCTCCACCTCGACCGACGCAAACCTCACAGCCAAAGAACTTCACAGATGGATCACCAACTGCGCAGACGAGCTCGCACCCCTCCGCAACCCCGACAGAAAGCGCCCCAGGAAGGCCACCTGGTTCACTGCTGACCTCCAAGAATCCAGACATACCTGCAGACGTCTCGAGAAGAATTAGAGAAAAAGCAAATCCTCGGAAGACTGCACCACCTACAAGAATGCCATGACAGAATACCACTATCTCATCAGATCCACCAAAAGGACCTTCATCCAGAACAAGATCCTCGCCAACTCCAGCAACTCAAAGGAACTCTTCAGCATCATCCAGGATTTAACAAAAAAAACAAGCAAAACCACAAACATCACTCCCTCCAAGGTCCTCTGCAACAAACTTGACTCCTACTTCCATCTGAAAATCAAGTTCCTCTACGACAACTTCAACGAACAGACACCCAACTCCGAAAACTCTCCCTCCTCCAGCAACACTTGCCAGCCCACCATCTCCTCCTGGACCCCAGTCATTACCGAAGACACTGCGTCAACCATGAAAGGCATTCACTCAGGAGCCCCCATGGACCCCTGCTTTCCACACATCTTCCAGAGAGCTGCCATCGCACCGGAGCTACGACGCACCATCAACGCCACCTTCGAAACCGGCACATTCCCCGACGACTGGGAATGCACAGAAGTCAAGCCCCTACTCAAGAAGCCCTCAGCAGATCCAACAGACCTCAAGAACTACCAACCCTTCTCCTTTCTCCCCTTTGTGGCCAAAGTCACTGAGAAGACCGTCAACGTCCAACTAACGAAATTCATCGAAGAGAAGTCCATCCTTGACCCCTCCCAATCTGGAGTCTGCAGCAAACACAGCACCGAGACTGCTCTACTCGCCGCTACAGATGACATCTGCACGCTCCTCGACCACGGCCACACCGCGGCCCTGATCCTACTCGACCTCTCTGCAGCCTTCGACACCGTCTCCCACCGCACACTCACCGCCAGACTCCGCAATGCTGGCATACAGGGAACCGCCCTCAACTGGCTCCGCTCCTTCATCACCGGCAGAACCCAAAAAATCAAATTTCCACCTTTCCTCTCCGAACCCACTGAGATCAACTGTGGAGTACCACAAGGATCATCGCTCAGCCCCACGCTCTTCAATATCTACATGGCCCCCCTCGCCGCCATCGTCAGACAGCACAGACTCAGCATAGTATCCTACGCCGACGACACCCAGCTCATCCTCTCCCTCACCAAGGACCCCATCACCACCAGACTCAGCTTCCAGGAAGGAATGAAGGACGTCACATCATGGATGATCAGCAGCTGTCTGAAGCTCAATTCGTAGAAGACAGAAATACCCATCATCGGACCCACCACCTCCGCATGGGACAACACCTGGTGGCCCACCGCTCTCGGCAGCTCCCCTCCACCCCATGGACCACACCCAGAACCTCGGCATCACACTCGACTCTTCCCTCTCCATGGCCTGACAGATCAACGCCGTCGCTTCCACCTGTTTCAACACCCTCCGTAAGACTTTCAAATGGATCCTCCCGAATCAAGAAAGACCGTCACCCACGCACTCATAACCAGCAGACTGGACTACGGAAACGCCCTCTATGCCGGGATCAACAAATCTCTGCTCCGCAAGCTCCAGACCATACAGAACACCGCAGCAAGACTCGTCCTCGGCATCCCTCGACACGAGCACATCACTCAACACCTGCAAGACCTCCACTGGCTCCCCGTCGAGAAGAGAGTAACTTTCAAAATACTCACCAATACTCCACAACACCGGACCCCAATATCTCAATGAAAGAATCTTCTTCCACGTATCCAAGAGAAACCTCCAATCCGCCGACCTTGCCCTCGCCGAAGCCCCTCACATCTGCAGAGCAAGAACGGGTGGAAGAGCCTTCTCCTACATCGCCGCTAAGACTTGGAATGACCGGAGCTGCTCCCCCACCAGCGCCTTGAGACCCTTTCGGGTGAGTAGCACGCTTCACAATTCCCTGATTGATTAATTGATTAATTGCAAACACTCCTCCTCCCACCCTGCACAACCACTTCGTCTGGGCCTATGTCTACCTGACAGTGAATGGAAGTGTACTAGCAAGATGGCTGACACTGGGGACTGGTTTGTGGAGCACAGGGCCTTGCTGGGAGTTGTCTTCAAGCAACACACCGTGCAGCAGTGTCAGCCATCTTGCTAGTCCACTTCCCCTTGCTGTGAGGTAAGAATAGGCCCAGAGGAGTTACCAGGGCTGGACAGGAGGAGGAGTATTTGCAGTGGCTACAACCCCCATCAGGCCTGTCCTATGTACACCTTCCCACCCAGTTCAAACAGCCCAACATGAACTATGCTTACCTCACAGTGGTGCAAAATGTACCAGCAGGATGTCTGACACTGGTGTCTGTTGTTTGACTTTACTACAACTCCCATCAAGGCCTTCTGCTCCAGACGCCATGCAGCAGTGTCAGCCATCTTGCTAGTACATTTCCACTCACTGTCAGGTAAGCATGGTTCTTGGTGGGCTGTTTGTGCAGGTTGGGAGGAGGAGTGTTTGCCCTGACTACATCTCCCATCAGACCATGTCCTACACACACTCTTCCCACCCAGCCCAACTAGCCTAACAGAAACTCTGCTTACCTAACAGTGAGTGGCAATGTTCTGTCAAGATGTTTGACACTGGGGACTGGTGTTTGGACCACAAGGCCCTGTTGGGAGTTGTGCACAAATCAGACACCAGTCCCCAGTGTCAGACATCTTGCAAGTATATTGCTACTTACTGTCAGGAAAGCAGAGTCCCAGAGAGGCTATTTGGGATGGGTGGGAAGGTGTGTGGAGGACAAGGCCCGATGTGAGTTGTAGCCATTGCAAATACTCCTCTCACCAAGCCCAGATAACTCCTCTGGGCCTAAGCCTCACTCACAGTGAGGGGAAGTGGACTAGCAAGATGGCTGACACTGCTGCATGGTGTTGAACTTGAAGCCAACTCCAATCAAGGCCTTGTGCTTCCAAAACCCGTCACAAGTGTCAGACATCTTGACAGTATATTCACAATCACTGTCAGGGAACCACAGTTCTGGGTGGGCTTGTTGGTATGGGTGTGAGGAGGAGTGTGTGCTGTCAATACAACTCCCATCAGGCCTGGGCCCACACACACCTTTCCACCCAGCTCAAACAGCCCACCCAGAAGAGTGGTGTCCTGACAATGATGGAAAGTGAACTAGCAAGATGTCTGACAGTGATGCCTGTTGTCTGAGTTTAACACAACTCCCATTGTCCATGTGGTTTGCACAGCAGGCCCCAGTGTCAGCCATCTTGGCAGTACATTGCCACTCACTGTGAGGTATGCATAGTTCCAGGTGGTCTGTTTGGGCTGGCTGGGAAGGTGTGTGGAGGACAAAGCCTGATGGGAGATGTCGTCAGGGCAAACACTCCCCCTCCTAACAGCACACACAGCACCCATGGAACTCTGCTTACCTGACAGTGAGTGGATATGTACTGGCAAGATAGATGACACTGGGGACTGGTGTGTGGAGCACAAGGCCCTGTTGGGATTCGTGGCTAACTCAGACACCAGGCACAAGTGTCACACATCTTGATAATACATTTCCAATCACTATAAGGAAACCATTCTGCCATGTGGTCAGTTTTCTCTGGGTGGGAAGAGTGTGTGTAGGACAGTGTCAGGTGAGAGTTGGAGAAATGGCAACCACTCCTCCCCCCACCCAGCACAACCACTTCATCTGGGCCTATGGCTACCTGACAGTGAGTGGAAGTGCACTAGCAAGATGGCTGACACTGTTGCATGGTGTTTGGTGCACAAGGCCTTGTTGGGTTTTTGATTTCAGTTTGACACCATGCAGCAGTTTCAGTCTCCTTGCTACACTTCCCCTCACTGCCAGACAGCTATAGTCTCAGAGGAGTTAGCTGGGCTGGGTGGGAGGAGGAGTATATGTAATGGCTACAACTCACATCAGGCACCATCCAACATACACCTTCACACCCAGCACAAGCAGCCCAACACGAACTAAGCTTACCCACAGTGTCTCAAAGTGTACTAGCAGGATGCATGACACTGGGCACTGGTGGCTGACTTTTCCACAACTACCAACAGGGCCTTGTGCTCCAAATACCAGGCACCAGTGTCAGCCATCTTTGTCAGTACTTATCCACTCACTCTCAGGAAAGCATAGTTCCAGGAGTGCTATTTGTGCACTGCGGAAAGAGTGTGTGTAATACAGGGACTGATGGGACATCTGGCCAATGCAAACACTCCTCCTCCCACCCAGCCCTACAAGCCCACTATGAACCATGCTTTCCTGGCAGTGACTGGAAATGCACCGATAAAATGGCTAAGACTGGGGCCTGGTATTTGTAGCACAAGGCCAAGAGGGGAGTTGTTGTAAAGTCAAACACCAGTGCCCAGTGTCAGGCCTCCTGCAGGTACATTATGACACACTGTGAGGTAAGCTTAAGTCTTGTTGGGCTGTTTGCGCTGGGTGGTAAGGTGTATGTAGGACAGGGCCTGATGGGAGATGGAGTCAGTGCAAACACTCCTCTTCCCACCCAAACCAAACAGATCAACTGGGCCTATGGCTACCTGACAGTGAGGGAATGTATACTAGCAAGATGGCTCACAGTGATCCCTCGTGTCTGAATTGAGCACAACTACCATCATGGCTTCATGCTTCAAAGACCAGTCCCTAGTGTCTGCCATCTTGCAAGTCCATTCTGAACTCACTGTCAGTTAGCCATAGGCCCAGATGAAGTGGTTGTGCCATTTGGGGGGAGTAGTGGTTGCCATTATTCCAAATCCCATCAGGCAATGCCATACACACACTCGTCCCACCAATCCTAAACAGCATCCCTGGGATCCATTTTGAATGAGAGTGAGTGGAAATGTACCAGCAAGATGTCTGACACTGGTGCATGGTGTTTGGAGCACAAGGCCCTGATGGGAGTTGCTTTCATCTTCAACACCATGCAGCAGTGTCAGCTAACTTGCTAGTACACTTCCCCTTCACTGTGAGGTACGCATAGGCACAGAGGAGTTAGTGGTGCTGTGTGGGAGGATGAGTAGTTGTCGTCAATAATACTACCACCATGCCTGGGCCCACACACACTTTCCCACCCATCCCAAACAGCCCACCTGGGACTCCACTTTTCTGAGAGTAAGTGTAAATGTACTGGCGAGATGGCTGACACTGGGGACTGGTGTGAGGAGCACAAGGCCCTGACGGGAGGCGGTCTCAAGACAGACACCTGTCCCCAGTGTCAGACATCTTGCAAGTACATTGCCACTAACTGTTAGTAACGCATTTTTTCCAGTTTGGCTGGTTGTGCTGCGTGGGAATGTGTATGTAGGACCGTGCCTGATGGGAGTTGTAATAAGAGAAACACTCCTCCACACACACAGCACAACCAATTCAGCAGGGCCTATGTCTACCTGACAGTGAGTTGATTTGTACTAGCAAGATGGCTGACACTGGGGACTGCTGTCGGAACCTATCACTGCTACCACATTTGCCTTTGTGCTACAAACACCAGCCACCAGTTTCAAACATCTTGAAAGTACACTTCCCAGCATTGTCTGGACAACACTCTTCCTGGTGGCCTGGTTGGGCTGGGTGGGAGGAGGAGTGTAAGTTTCGCTAATACACCATAAACACTCAAACCTCAACATATTAATTTAGTTTCTCACAAAATGGCAAAAAGCAGAGTTTGTGATATCATCTTAATATGGGGTCAATGTACAAAATACATTATCTGTGTGGGCCCAAAGCTAAGCAGTCACACATTTGACTCCTCACAGCCACTCACTTGTGTGTAATGAGATGAGAACAATAAGCACCTCACTCACACCATGGCCACACCTATGTGACTGCAAAATACATGGACGAAGCCCAGTACACAGGCCTGAAAAATACCAACATTGGGATCTAAAGCTTATTTATGTCACCATTAAACTACACATGTGGACAACACCAACCCACCTGTGTCATTCACAGAGTGTCAGGAACCGGTCAATGTCTTTGGACATGTAATGTGAACTAAACACAACATGCCCATTTATGCACATAGCTGGACATGCTCATCAATCCCATCTTGTCCAAAATACATTATTCTTCAAAAACATAGGCGACTATCATGGATGAAGGAGGCCAATCTATGTACATTAGCTCATCATTAGTTTCAATAACCTATGTAATGGGTATGATCTGAGGGCAGTGGACATTCATATCAATCATTGTGTCATTTCTGTACCCACAGGGTGAGCTGGAAACACCACTGGAATGAATCAGGACAGCCAGTCCCAGACTCTGGTCGACCAGGAGCTCTCCAGCATAGATGTCTGTCAACCATCCTCGGATGACGAGGACGACCTGGCCTATCAGGTTTGGGTCGCCAGAGAGCACCAGCAGCGGCTACAGCAGGATCCTCTGTGACCACTCCCGCCTCAGCTGACAACACACAGCTGACTCCTACCCTGCCGGACACAGTAGCCCGAGCCAACACCACAGCAACACGGGGCACTCTGCAGTTGGCGGACAACAACACCACTGTCAACGAGGAAGGATGCTCAGTGTTGACTGTGCCAGCACCAACTGGTCCTGCTTGGGTGGGTAGGGTGATGGGAGGGGCCGTGGGGACCTGCACCATCATGCAGCTTGTGCTGCTGATGAAGATCACCCAAACCTCTTCCGGGTGATCCACGCCTACCAGGCTTACCAGGGAGAGATAAGCCAGGTCATTGGGATCCTCTGCAACATGGAGCAGCTGCAGGCAGGGCAAAACCAATGCCTTGACGCATTCAATGCCAAAATTGACAATTTAACTGGGGAGCTGAGGGACATTGGTAACGGCCTCCACCGGATGGCAGACCACCTAACCACACCTCCCTGTGTGCCCACAACATCTGGTGCCTCAACATCTGCACAAGCCAGAGGGAGGGACGTGGAGTCCGGAGGAGAGTCCCCAGCACCAGTTGCCTGCAGCTGAGGGTCCCCCCCGCAAAGCGTGGAAAGGGTCATCCGAGGAAGAATCCTTGAGAGACAGATGACTATGCATCACCCCCAGTAAGTGACAATGTGCCCCTGATATCCTCCATTGTGTGCCAAGAGTTCTTTTTGTTGACTGTCATTGAACTGTACCACATTGGATGGAGGGTCTAAGTTGGACTTTGGACTACAATAACCGTGGATTTACTTTTTAAGACTTCATCCACAAACACTTCCAACTCCTATCTGCACTTTTCTATTTTTTTGTTGAGAACTCCACCATTGTGTTGGATGATCTCCTAACGTCATGCACTAAAATAAATCACTTTTCACAAAATACTTGCTCATGTCATGACTGTGAATCCCAAATGTACAGATTGAAATGATGCACAAAAACACAAAGAAGAAAGTATCAACAACATTGGTAACAAATCACTTCCAAAATGTCAACTAATGGTTTGTGAGTAAATGTACCTTGTCACAGCATGATAGATAGACACAACCAGGTTATCACACAACCAGTAGTACATGGTACTGATTCAATGTAAGTCTATTGTCTACAAAACTATCACCATTTGCAAGCAAAATTAACAATCATTGTCAGCAAACCAGCTCATCATGGTACATATTTTGTTTAAAAAAATCTTTGGATGTGTGAAAACAGACAAGGAATACTTCAACGTGGAGGCCAGGTTTATTCTCCAGATACAACCTGGCACCTTAACCCAAAGTCAGATCACATCACACAGTAACAAAATGCTCCCAAGTAAAAAGAAATGGCCATCAGTTGAGAAGGAAGTGCGTGCCAGGGATTTCCACAACAGTTCAATGTTGGAGTATGTCACAGCATCATGGGTCTGGTGAGGTCACAACTCTGCAGTTGACATGGCAAAGTAGCCTGGAAAGGAGAAACATAGAACAGAGTCAGGAATCCAGGACTAAGGTAGTTCAATTTTGCAAACTATGTCATCTGAAGCATCAGAATGTCAGTGTGAACACTAAATAGGATTCACGGTAGCACTGTACATGTGAACCTGCAAATGTAATTGAACCATTTCAGTAAAAACCTCAGGACAGTTATCATACACTCACAGGCATACATACATATTGTACACCAGCAACACACAATCAAACAATTGGGGTTTGTCACCTCCTCTCATTGCAAACTTACACTCATGTGAAAAAGTTGTGGATAAGCTGTTGTCTGAAATCCAAGCTGTTCTCATCATCACCACTGTCATCATATCCTTGTCCTGGATCCTCCCTCGCTGGCGGCTGCTGGTCTCCGTCATCCTGTATGAGAGGTATTGACTTCCATATTGCCAGGTTGTGGAGCATGCAGCAAGCTGTGATGATATGGCACACCTTCATTGGGGCATATTGGAGGGCGCCTCCTGTGATCCAGACAGCGGAATCTGGTCTTCAGTATCCCAAAAGTCCGCTCGACAACTTGCCGTGTCCTACCATGGACCTCATTAAACTGCACTTCTTCAGGGGTGACAGGGTTACAGAGTGGTGTCAGTAACCAAGGCTGGTTGGGGTATCCAGAGTCTCCCACATTTAACACAGAAAAAAGATTCAGTTGTCTGATAACAGAGCACTATCTGACATACAATCAACACACACCACAACATACACATGCCACATCACCTACCAACAAGCCAGGCACAGTCACGTTGCAGCTGAGACATCAAATGGGGATTGACACTGTTTCTCAGGATATATGCATCATGTGCCGAGCCAGGGAAACGTGCGCAGACATTGGAGATGGACATGTCAGCCAAATATACCACCTGGACATTGATGGAGTGGTAATGTTTTCTGTTCCAATAAACTTGCTTATTTGCCTGTGGTGGGATCAATGCAACGTGGGTGGCATCAAAAAAGCCAATGGCATGGGGTATCCATCCCAAGGCGTAGAATTCCCCCTTGATGTCTGACAACTCTTCAGGTGTCTGGAACTTTATGTACTGGTCCAGGTAACGAAGCAATGCCTCCAACACATCCCGAAGGGCATGGCTGAACATTGCTTGGACATTCCACCAGATGTTGCCACTGTGTACTGGAATGAACCAGTGGCAAAGAAATGTAATGCTGCTATAACCTTCATTTTGGGTGTCAGTGCAGTTGGATACGTGCAATCAGGCTTCAAATGAGGTGACAACTGCTCAGACAACTCTTCAACTATTGGCCTCGTGAAAAGATATTTCCTTATGGTATCCCATTCTTCCATGATCTGTAGGTCTGGAAAGGGCCTATACACTGGAGGTTGTCTGCGATACCTATGTGTAGAGTGTAAACACAGTTGGTGTTAGTTCACAATGTACAAAGCAACATGCATTGAGACAAACAGAACATGAAATCTGAACACAACTAAAACTACAGAACAGAGGAAATACACATTTCAATAAAAAGGCTGACCTTAGATACATATCACAGCATTAGGACCCTTCCCAGATATGTTACCAAGGTATGGTGGCACAGCAATTAGATGCTGTAGTGTAAAAATCACTAGTGTCTGTCACCGTTCATGTGATCAAGCATCACATACTCAACAACTCCCCACCAAATAAGCCAAGATATAGGGTTGTGAGAACAATTACATGGTTAAAAGGTACCCACAATAGGATCATGTAATGCCAGATATGTGGGAAACCAAATACACACAGTATCTCACAATGTAAAATATGCACACTACTGTCACAGGGTGGACACTGTCATGTTGTCATGTCTGCAATACACATACAATCACATACACAAACCATTAACTATGTAGGAGTTGCATGGATAACGCCATCATCCACTTAAGTCTGGGACACAAAGATACACTAGTAAATCACATTACAAACACAAGCAGATGTGGCTGCATAATATCACGGTCTACTCATTTAAAGGTAAATGCATTATTTATGACTTAGGCACAAAACATTTACAGTCAGAAATCACATGGATTGCACACTGAGTCACACAGTTCCCAAATGCTGTGAATATGTCAAGAATGCACTTGTACATCCCCAAAAACTCATTGGCACTGTGACCAAGCCTAGGAGGGTAAATGGAGTAGTTTTGTTTCATGTTGGTATTAGCCTTAAAATCAGTGTGTCGTGTGCCCCTCAAGGTTTGCTCCTCATGGGAGTGTGAACTATTTATTTAAAGGTCCATTTCATAATGAAAAAACTGCCTCCACACATGTAATGCACAAAAATACATCAATTACAATAGTGTCTGCCCTGCCGACCGATTATTGAAAGGACGTGGTAGCCGCATCCTAACCGATTCGGACAGAGCCATAGGCTGCAAGTTGTTATGGTGACAGACGCAGGTGAATATTCAAAGGATGCGGTAACTGTATCCTAACCGATTCGGACAGAGCCATATGCTGCAAGTTATTATGGTGACAGACGCGGGGAAATATTCAAAGGACGCAGTAGCCGCATCCTAACCGATTCGGACACAGCCACTAGCTGTTGGTTGTTATGGTGACAGATGCGCGTTTCAGATCGTGACCTCATCGCGTGGAAACCAACTCGGTAACCTCCCATTACCAATGAATCAAAGTCAATCGCGGTCCGATGATGAGTTTTTTAATGTTGCGGTGGGCGTTTTGTCTGCAAGCAATGCATTGCATTGGACCGATTTGTAAAATGCGACCGACGAGAACCTATCACTTTGGCCGCATGGATTGAAGACCGCCTCTGTAAATTAGATATAAGTCTGTCTATTCCCTACAGACTTCACTTGCCTGCACTACCTGCATCATTCCTGCACCTCCCCATCTCTCTGCTGCTGTGTCCACATCCTCTGGGAGCTACTATGGCACGCACAGTTGGCAGGGCCCCAGCTTTCACCGAGGAGGAGAACCAGGTCCTGCTGGACACCCTCCTGCCACTGTACAGCCAGCTCTAGGGCAAGCCAGAGGAGCAGGTGAGTGATGACTACACTGCATTTTCATTGAACATGTGCAATTACCATGCACTGCTAGCATTATGAATCTCATAGGCAAGCATGTAAACTGTGTTTTTTGTAAATTTAACAGTGTGTAGATAACTGTTCTGGGCAGGTACACTGCTGTAGAAGTGGTGTACTGGGGTAAACATCTTATCACTGTTCTCATGGGATGGAGTTATCATTGAATACAGGACAACTGCACATAATGCCACTTGCCTATCCCTTAGACATTGTTGCCAATCTGACCATGACCTATGTGTACAAGTGTTTGACACAGAAATATGTTGCGTGTGAACTAAGGGTCTGTCACCATGTCATCCTTACAGGTCAGCTCCCATCAGAAGGCCTAGCTGTGGAGGACCATCGCCCGGAAGGTTTGCTCCATGGGGGTCGCAATTCGCCACGTCCGACACTGCCGCAAACGCTGGCAGGACCTTCGTGGCTGGACCAAGAAGATCGCAGACGTCCAGCTGGGTCTTTCAGCTCCAGGCAAGAGGGGCAGGCTTTAAACACTGACCCCCACATGCTCCGCATCCTAGCGGTGGTCTTCCCTGACCTGGATGGGAAGTTGAAAGCCACACAGCAGCAAGGAGGGGGTGAGGATGTGTCTTGTCGCACACCTTTTTTAACCATGCATGTTGTAGTATCTTAGCCTGCTGGCCCTTTTACAGGTTGTAAGACACACAAAACCACTGTTCAGTTTTAAAAGATGCATATGCACAAGGATTATGAGGTGCCTGGTTATGCCTCTTTCATCAGGGACATGTGAGGAAGTTATGTTCAGGGTAGTGACAGTAGTGCCATGCTCATGTGATCAGCACACATGACAACAACATGTGCATGGTGATAACCTTCAGGAGTAATGTGATTGCTCGACATGTGTCAGCACATTGACTAATGTATGACCTATTTTCAGTGTGGTTTCAAAAAATCTGTGAAATATGTTGTTATTGGAGCACTCAAGTGTGTAAAGCCCATGCTATACTTCCTGGCAGCAGGTGAAGTCTATGTTGATGCATTGGTGAGTTTTGCTTGGTCAGTGTGTCATGTTAGGTCCCAGTCGTGGTGCTCAGTGAATTCAAATGTATCCCATGGACCAATTACAGGTTTGCTAAATTGGGTCACCTGTCACACTGGCCTTTCACATGGTTGTGTGTAAGATTCCATTCTCTCCATTCAAAAGAGTGAGCCCATGTGTCTGACTCTGTAACGGTGACAACACATGCCATTCAGTGTCAAACATAGGTGGTCACTGGTGGAAACAGGGCTGTAATTGTAAGGTATGATGTTAGATACACATTCACAAAGGTTGACATGTGTGTAAAGGCTCTTGACTCTTCATACTTGATGGCTTTGTAAACCATGTTTTTGATGCATCACAGTCAGATTCAGAGATGTGAAATGTGCATCATTTTGGTGTAAGTTTATAAAATGAGATTGTAAACAAGAGCAATGTATGCTGTTCAAAGTGTGCATTATGTCTAAAATAAGTAAGGTACATTCAGACTTGGCCCCTACACATGGGGACTTCTGCAGTTTAGACAGGATTGGTACACAGTGTTGACTGGACTCTTAAAGACTAGAGGTTCATTAAGAATAGTCTGTACACACAATGTACCCAGTCGGCCCAGTAGCATAGAGTTCCACCTGTAGCATTGTGGAGATGCTGTCATCGGACTTGGAAGTGTGTTGACCAATGTTCACATCTAAAACTGGTGAGCTGTCTCCAATATGCACAACATTCTGAATCATCTTCATAACACTGTGCATAGATGACACAAAGTTGTGGGCCACGTGCCTCTCAACCTAGCTATGCCTTCTACCTTGGTGTCTACACGATAAGAGTCAGATGTGTGACCTGACAGTAAAGGACCAACGTAACAGGACAAATTATCACAATCACTGTAATCTGTGTGATATGACAAATACAATGACTACACCAGCTTGATGTATGACAATAAAGTTGTATGACCTGTAACATCAGAACCAATGCTTCCCAATTTGATGACTAGGGATTGCAGAATGGATACCATGTCTCAAATCATTTATGTTAATCCTATTTCCATTGTAAGGTCTAAACTCCCTTGCATGAGATGAGACAGGTATGTCATGACATGAGACCGTAAGGCGCAAAAGATGATACATCACCTGCTACATAGTGAAGTACTTGACATTGTGGTTGTGGAAATTGTAATGAAATGTAAGCTATATTTATATAGCGCAACTGTCACCCAAAGGGTATCCTGGTGCTGCGAGTTACCGAGATGTCAATGTGCCAGAATAGAAAGCGGCTATCCCCAAGAGAGGGCACGAAAAAGAAAAAAAAAGGAGGAAAAGGAGGTGCCTGAAGAAATCCATATCGCATCAGCGTATTGTGTTAATCCTCCCTAGGGAACAACCATGTTTTCACCTTCTTCCTAAATTGAAGCAGATCCTGAGTTTGTCTGATATTGAGAGGGAGAGTGTTCCACAGCCACGAGGCTGCAGAGCTGAAAGCTCTGCCTCCTGTCCTAGATCTTTTAAATCTCATGGTATTTACCAGATTTGTTGTAGCTGATCGAAGATTTCTTGAGGGAGCATACCACGAGAATTTCCTCTGAAGTGGTTTAGGTCCCAGACCATGGACTGCTCTGAAGACAATACAAAGAGATTTAAATTGTATTCTCTGATGAACTGGCAGCCAATGAAGATCCCTCAGAGCTAGAGATGTGGAGGACCTCCTCTGTCTTTTTAGGGCTAGTTTTGCTGCAATCGTCTGAATTCTTTGCAACTTCTGTATCAATAGATTGGGTGCTTCCAGATACAGAGAGTTGCAGTAATCCAGCCTGCTCAGGATTACACACCTCACCACTTGTACCCTAATGGAGTCTGGTAATAATGGGAGGATCTTCCGTAAAGCTCTGAACAAGGAGAAGCATGTGCCAACTACTTTATTGACTTGAGAGTCCAGCTGAAGGTTGTTGTCCATTAGTACCTCCAGATTTCGCACTGTTTTTGCTGGAGTTAGTGGTTTATCTGAAAGGGTAAGACGGAAGTCAGTGAGAAGGGGACGGGCTATTTTATTCGTAGCACAGTATACAATTTCCGTTTTGTCTCCATTAAATTGTAAATGATTGTTTCTGAGCCAGATTGTAGTGCTTTGCATGCACTTGTGGAATTTGTCCATTGTGACTGCCCGATTCCCCTCTAGCAAGAACACTAATTGCGTGTCATCTGCGTAATTTATTAATTCAATGCCAAAGGATTTAATGATAGGGATGAGTGGACGCAGATATATATTAAATAGAATCCGGCTTATTTCTGACCCCTGTGGCACCCCTTGTTTGATGGCACTTTTTGTAGATACGAAAGGGGAAATTGTCACTGCCTGCTGTCTACCCGTCCGGTAAGACTGGAGCCATTTTAATGTCTGACCCTTGATTCCTATATTCCTGAGTCTTTCCAGCAGGGTATCGTGGTTCACCGTGTCGAATGCGGCTGACATATCCAATAGTACCAGTACAACCAGGTTACCATTGTCAGCACGCATTCTCAGGTCATCAAGGACTGTGACTAAGGCCGTTTCTGTTGCGTGCTCAGGACGGAATCCAAATTGAGCCTCATCTAGTATTTTGTTTTCTTCTAGGAAGAGAGAGATGGATTTGCTAACAGCTCGCTCCAGAATTTTTACTGGATAAGGTAACAGTGAAATAGACCTGTAGTTGGACAGACAGAGAGGGTCAAGTGAAGGTTTCTTAAGCAGTGGAGTCACTATTGCCTGCTTCCAGCCTTCAGGTACCTCTCCTTTGTCCAGCGACTGGCAACAGATTTGATACAGCCGCGGGAAGAGTTCTGAGCTGAATTCCTTCCATATTCTCTGCGGAAGGGGGTCCAGTGGTGAGCCGGAGGTGACACTCAGAGCTAATTTATTGAATACATCCTCAGAGGGGATTTGGAAGTGCTCCAATATAGCCTGTTGATCAGTATCAGTTTCCTCCTCCTGCTTCTCCAACAGCAGTGGTGTAGCTGGAGTATTTCCATCACTCATGCTAGATGCTTGACTTAATTTAAGCCCGTTGATAATTTTGCTAATCTTATCGTCAAAGTAAGCTGCGAGATCATCACAGAACTTTTGTGTCGCTGTGATCTTACTGCTTGCACAGGCAGGTTTAGAGAGGTCTCTCACTATATTAAAAACGGTTTTGGCACTGTTAGGAGCCTGCAGAGTAATTTTAGAGTAGTATTCAGCTTTTGACTTAGTAATTGCTGCTTTATATATGACCATTCGTGTTTTCAAGGCTTTTTTTTATCTATTTCATCGTAACATCTCCTCCATTTTCTTTCTGCCTGTTTACATTCTTTCCGCATCAATTTCAGTTCCTCGCTGTACCAAGGGGCTGATTGTTTATTTCTATTTTTTAGCTTCTTCACTGGTAAGGTACGGTCCAGAGTGTGATATATCTGATCACAAAAGGTCTGATAGTTGGTTTCCACCGACTTACTGGGATCGAAGGGGTTCTTTCCTGTAAGTAGTGGGATATGTTTGTTTTTTATCAGCCTGGTCCATTCCCTTCCCTGGCGGAGGTGCTCCGACGGGATTGCTCTGCTACTCACATTAGGTAGAGTTAGCAAAAACTGAATCAGGGAGTGATCGGTCCACCATAAAGGTAGAACATCTACCACCTCCACCTCCGTGTGGTTGGCGAATACTAGGTCTAGAATATGCCCCCCTTGGTGTGTTGCTTGTGACACCAATTGCTGAAAACTTAAACTCTTGCATGCTTGCACTATTTCTTTCAATGCCGGGCCAAGACTCCCATTATCCCAAAGGTTAAAATCCCATAGTATAATCAACCGGGAGTGGGTCAGAGCCATGTTATAAAACATGTCGATCAGTGTCTGATACTGGAAATTCTGCCCTCCTGGCGGTCTGTAACACACTATGCCTGATAATATTTGTCCACTAGCCTCTATTAAGGAGAACCCTAGTAATTCAGTACCTGCCACATTGTCAATGTGTAGAGGTGCAAAGTTCCGTTCTTCTTTAAATATGACTCCCACCCCCCCTCCTCTCCCCTCTGCTCGAGGTTTATGAAAAGCTTGATACCCTGAGGGGCAGGCTAGTCCCAATTACACCTCCGAGTCATCGCGCATCCAAGTTTCCGTCAGGAACAATACATCCAGGTCCCGGCACTCCAATAGAGTAAAAATCTCTTGATGGTGCCTAACTAAAGACCTGGCATTCAATAGACCACATTTTAGTCTGTTTCCGGCCTCGAAATCTTTCCCCCTCCCAAAGTGGCCATTTTTGAATCTATATCACCCTGCTCACCTATATACAGGAGTTGCTCCCTTGAATATCGGAATTTGTGTTGTCCTGGTGGGCGACCGGCAGCATGGCTAGCGCGATCAGTGTGCGGACGGGCGTAGACGGGCTCGCTTGCATACCGGTTCCTTAAATAAGGCGGAGCGTTTACGGTATGCAGGTCAACTAGAACGCTGACCAAGATGGCGTGAGTTTCGGTGACCCGCTCTTACAGGCGGAGTACACCAGCTCACCTTGGTCAGCGGAAGATCAGGTATAGGTGCGGGTAAGTGTAGAAAAGTAGTCAATTAATACTGCTTTTAAAACCAATTATCCACACAGTTAAAAAACACAATTAAAACAGTTGCTAATATTTCCTAAAAACAGTCTTTCCTTCGATTCCAATACTTTACTAATTCACCCTTCGTGAGACGTGGGATTCTACAGCGGCAGCTATTAAACGCGCATCGGGTAAATTGTTATTGATACACCCAATGTTGCAGATAAAATCATGTGTGAGGGAGCAATGGTTAAGTGGCATACTGACAAGTGCCATGTACGGAACTATATCAAAATGTTATGGCACAAGTCCAAATGATGTTTTTGGTTGATCTGTGAAGATTTGTGATGATACCTATGTGTCAAGTATATACGGATGACTTATGTGAATCTTTTTCATGCTTTTTCACAGCATCGGCACAGGCCAGAGGAGGAGGCAGCGCCACGTCCCAAATGGAAGCAGCTCATCAGACTGGATCCAGTGCTGAGTCAGAGCAGGAGGGAACCAGTGGCACGGAGGGTGAGGGGAGCATCACTGATGACACTTCTGACGTGACATCAGTTGGATCACCAACTGGCTCCAGTGATGACTCCCATGTGGTGGTGGATGATCCAGGAACTGAATCATCTACATCTGAGTCCACCACCACCCCTACCATCTCCACCCTCCCAGCTGCTCCCCATCCTACTGTCCATGGCCGCTCCCCAAGAAAGGGACCTGCCCCCTTCATGCCAGGCACCTCACCCCCTGCCCCTGTCACCCCTGCTGCCCTGAGTGTGGAGGCCATTGACATCCTGAGGCAGATCTCTGTGCGGCAGACAGCAGTGCTGAATGTCCTCCAGATGCATACCAATCATTTGACACAAATGGTATCATTCCTGGAGGGCATTCACTCTGGCATGTCTGCCCTACAGAGATCCAATCAGGCTCTGGCCTCCACACTGATGGCAGCAGTGTCCCAGCTCCAGCTGTCCCACCCCACTCCTGCCTCTTCCCCATCCACATTCCCAACTACCCTCCCTGACCCAAGCACATGCAAACATGCACCCACCTCAACAGCCACACACAGCACACAAACACATGGACACAAGGACAAACCCACACACACACGCACACTTAGGAGACAGACATCACACCCACCCCCACAGACATACCACCAGACAACACACATGCATCCACAGACACTCTGCAGACCTCAGACCCCTCTACCTCCACACCCCCTACCCTTGCCTCTCCTGTTCCCCCCTCAGCCCAGGCACCCCACCTTGTTGCCATTGAATTCTTCCCTACCAAATCCTACACCCCCCCTCCCAAGAAGCATAAATCCCCCCCACGGCCCAGACATCTACATCTGCTGCCCCCTGAGAAGAAACCAAACCCCAAATCAGCCACCACCAGAAAATCCCCCCGGTCTCCCAAAAAGAAATCCACTCCAGTAACCCATACTTCCCCCACCCAGCCCAGTCCCTCCATCCCCAAAAAACTCACTCCTAAAAAGACCAAACCCCCCCTATTCCTGTCAAACCCATCAAAGATTTTAAAATCCCCAAATTAGTGAAGCCCAGCACATCCCCCTGCACCTACTGTTAAGAACAAAACACAATAATGAACATTCTGCGCCATCTTGTCTGATGAAAGTTCCTACGTGCACATAAACTACAGTCATTCTGATTTACCACAGCCATTTTGTACTCTGTTGGTCACCTTCATTTCACCCTGTCCTCTAGCAGCCTTCTGACTCTCTGACCAAACCTGATATGTGTGCTGGGGGCTATAAACTATTTCCACGACAAACATCAACATCACCTGCTGCCTCAAACTCGTCTTTCCTCTCATCCCTGCACAAACGGGTTACAAATACCAAACAGACTCTTGCAAACATGGTTTATTGCACTACACACAGCAAGACTGGTTTTTTGCCAACAATGGGACCTGTTCTTATCAACAGAACGGACTCTTAGATCTGGCCGGTCTCACTCGTTTTTAGACCCTGAAGCAAGGTCCAGCTGCAATTAAATTGTCTGTTTTTGACCTGGGTGGGAGGAGAGTTAATGTTGGGCTTGTGTAACCATGTTGATAAAACAATGTCAGGCTTGTGTGACAACCTGCCCGGGGCGGAGACTCCAAGCTTGTAACCATGATAAAAGAAACAAATACATTGTGTAAAACTGTATAAAAGGAAGAGTCAGAAGCATTGCCAGTAGAACACCTCCCTGAAGACATCCTGGTGTCAGCAGTTGACGTGGTCTCCTCTAAGAGTAATAAACCTTTTTCTTGCCTTCCAGCTTCCAGCGCCTGCCTCGTTATTTTAGATAGTGAATCCAAAGTGGATTAAAGGTGAATTTGCGCCGGGCAGCATTGGGGATCCCAGGAGACTCGCTGCTTTTCACAAATTGGCGACCCAACTGGGGGCCCATCAGAGACACGTGGGTCCAGTAGAGAGGTCCTAACGACGGAGTGAACGACTAAATGATTGGAGTGCACCTGCCTGAAAGAGACCCTCGTCTGGCTGCCAATCGACTGAACTTCACCGGTTCCGAACGGACCTCTCTCGAGTGACCTGCGGTCCTGACTGGGGCCTTACAGGAACGCCGCATTGATTGTTGGAGTGAGAGGACAACCAGGCGCTGGAAGGGGAAGACTAAGAACTGTCCATACGGTCCGGGTAAGGTCGTGAGAAAAACATGACTTAAATTGATTGATTGATAGAAATACTAGTATTCCTTTTGAGTTATTTGAGACATTCCTGCTTGCAAACAACGTAGAATAGGAATATTCTCTCTTTGCAGACAGCGAAGGACAGGTAGTGCAGACTTTTGTCTAACATTAATTGAGATATTCATTTTGACCGCTAAATACGTCATGCCTGTTTTCTCTAGATTGTTTGATTGTTTTGGAACGGACCGTTTGTTAGAGGTCAGTCATCCGGCACCGCCGGAAGGCACCTCAACAAGGACATGTACGTAAAATATGGATTAGCCACCGTAGCTTATAGCAAACTATGGCATAAGTACACTAGGAAGGACCGGGTAAATCAGTGGCCACTGACGGGATCTTTCGATCCCGCTAAAATAGAAACGTTAGAATTAGCTCTCCACAAAAAGAAAGCTAGACCAGCCATGTTTGATAGTTTTGGTTTATGGCGAAAAGAAGCAGCTCAACGAAAGAAAAGAGACGAAGCTAGACAAGATAAAGAAACGCGAAAATCAGCTTACCAAGCCTGTAAAAAGTTAGAAGAAGAACTAAAAGAAAAGGAAATCGATAAAAGGAACAGGAATCAAAAATATCAGGTCAATGCCCTGTTAGAATGCCCTTAACTCTTTACCCCGAGTTACCAGCAAAACAGGGGGTAGATGATGATTTATTGTTAGGTCCCCCAATGATATACATGCCACCCCTTATGCCCCTACTCATCCCGTAGTACAACGCCAGGACCCCCAAAGTATAGCTGGAGATGGCACAATCGCCTCAGTCTCCACCACCTCTGCTCCCACCGAGCCACCCACACCAAATGCCTCATCAAAGGAGGCAGTAGTAGAGGTAGGAACCAAGGAAATAGGAGCGCCCAGGGTCCCGCGATTAAGTAAAAATGAGCGAGCAGGCATTGATAAAATAGTTAAAACCCTCATAGATAGGAAAGAAACAGAAGAACACATAACAGACATATGCGACTCCTATGTTGAAAACCGCAAACGATACTTTATTGTACGTCTCTGTTGCCACACCCTTACTGCATATGAAGAGAAGTACCAAAACGTAGGGCCCGAGCGATTAGTGGCTCTCTACAGGAAGGTAGACATCGGAGATGAAGGCCACAACGATGTTGCAGAACTATTTTTATCCACACTAGAAGTATTGCGTCACCTCATAGAACAAGGACAGATAGATAGGGACAGGACAACTAAGGTAGCAGGACCCCCAGTGGAAAAAACAGATAGCATGATGCCAATAAAAGAAGCTGCCCCTTACTGGATACCTCCTAGAGGACAAGGGACTAATGACGATATAAACCATCAAGACGCTAGAGGAAGGGTGGTCTACAATTGGGTGTATCAGCCATGGGACAGACAGGACATCCTGACCTTCCGTAAATCTTTGCCGGATTTACGAAAGAACCCCACCGCCTTTTACGCCGAGCTAGGTACCGCTCTGGGATCAACAATAATGACACTTGCCGACATAGACTTGTTCTTCGGGTTATGTTTGCCAGCAGATGTGTGGAAACAGGTTAAGAAAGTAAACCATACTGAACTGTTTGGTCATACCTGGGAACAACTCGACACACTAGATAAACAGCGGAACCCTGGTCAAAAACCAGTTAAAGCAATATTAGACCTCCCTGACAAAATAGTGCAGAAAGTGAAAACGCTGATCCCAGAGAAAAAGATAGACTGGTCCATAGTAACCGCATGCCGCCAGAAACCACAAGAGGACGTCTCAGAGTACTTCTCCAGATTTGAAACTGTGTTCTCTGATTACAGTGGACAAGACATGTCCACCGCAACCGGACACCACTTATTTGTGCAGAACTACGTCAAAGGATTACTGCCAGATGTATCCCAGAAACTACAAGCCAGCGAAAGTAGTTGGGCAGCATCTAAACCGACGGCCATTCTCCAAATGGCCCAGTATTACGAGCATCAGAGAAACGAAAATGACAGGGCTACAGAAAGGAAAAAGAAGGACTTGAAGGAAAGGGTAATGATAGCACAACTCCAGGGGGCGAATACAGGAGGGGAGCAATATAGGGGAGGAAACCAGCAGAATACCCCTAGAGTACAGCCACCTAGGAACAATCCATCTACATCATATGTAGGACGCCAAGACCTAGGACAGGATCAATGTGCATTTTGCAAAAAATATGGACACTGGAAATCCCAATGCCCGGCTTTGTTAGGAGCTGCTAGGGGCAGAGGGGCGAGGGAAATAGCAAGTGGACAGAGAGGAAGAGGACGTGGGAGAGGGTACGCGAGTGAAGCAAGCGAGGAAAGGCCAGGAAGAGTGAACGCATTTGACCATCCCAGACAGAATCAGTACCAACAGACAGATTATGACAATACGTACGACTTTGCATAGGACAGCCAGGGGCAAGGGAGGGATCCAGTCGAGCTCTGCGTTGATCAGCAAGGCCCTTATGTTACCGCTGAGGTCCTGGGCACAAGGTCGCCATTTTTGGTAGACACAGGAGCAACACGTAGTGCACTATCCAAACGACTGATTCCAAGGGCACCCTTGTCAGGCTCACATGTGACCTCAATAGGATTTGACGGTATGCCCTCCACCAACCCTTTGTCCCGACCCATCCCTTTTAATCTTGACAGCAATGGCGTCGAAACGACATTCCTCCTCTCATCTAACACCCCAGACGCCATTATGGGCCTCGACCTTTTGAAACACTTCCATGCGACTATCAGATGCTCACCAGACGAAGTGCGTGTCATCCTGTATGACAACCCCCAACGCCATAGAGAGAACCCTTTTCAGCACATGTTTTCCATCTCTGAGACTGACACATCCCTACTGGACACTTTGCCATCACACTTATGGGCTAGGGCTGATTCAGACGTAGGACGAATGATGATTGACCCAGTACACGTAACAATACGACAGGACGCAACCCTACCGAAGGTACCGCAGTACAAAATATCGCCAGAGGGTGAGAAAGCACTAACAGAGATCATACACTCTTTGGTAGAGGCAGGGGTGGTAGAGGAAGTAGTGAGCAACATTTGTAACAGTCCCATACTACCGATTGTAAAGAGACAGGGAGAGGGAGATGGGAAAGCCTACCGCTTCATCATTGACCTGCGGGAGGTAAACAAAATCGTAGTACCACAATACCCAGTAGTTTCCGACATCACAACAATTTTGACTTTAATCCCTCCACTGCCACCACCTTCACTGTGATCGACCTCAAGAACGCCTTCTTTTCCATACCTATACACGAGGACAGCCGCTATCTTTTTGGATTTACCCTAAATTCCCGTTCGTATAGATTTTGTAGAGCACCTCAGGGGTACACTGAGAGCCCAAGTATCTATAGCCAGGCGCTTAAAAGACAGTTGGACGCCATACAATTGCCAGATGGAGTGGCACTAATACAATATGTAGACGACATCCTTCTAGCAGCAGACACCATACCAATAGCCGTCACAGCCACCATCATACTACTCCATTTCCTTGCTGAGAATGGTCACAAGGTCTCCCGAAAGAAACTGCAGTTCTGTAAATCACAAGTGACCTATTTGGGTCACCTTTTATCAAAAGAAGGGAGAAAACTCACGCCTGACAGGATCCAGACAATTCTAGACACCCCTGTCCCCAAAAATCAGAAGCAAGTCCGCTCTTTGATAGGCCTCACCTCGTTTTGCAGACAGTGGATACCGAACTTTAGCCTCATTGTCAAACCCCTTCTCTCCCTCCTAGCTAAGGACATCCCCTCACCTCTCCCCTGGACCCCCGAATGCCAGACAGCCTTTAAAGAACTACGCAATGCCCTTTGCTCAGCACCAGTCCTAGGAACCCCAGATTACTCCAAACAATTCTTCCTCTACACACACGAAAGGGAGGGATGTGCATTGTCTGTCCTAACACAATCAATTGGTCACAAACAACGCCCTTGTGCATATTTTTCTGCCACCCTCGATCCAGTAGCCAGAGCACTGCCAGCGTGCCTGCGCGCTGTGGCAGCTGCAGCGGTATCAATACGCCAGAGCGAAGGAATAGTGCTCTCCAATCCAGTCACTGTTTTAGTACCCCATGCAGTCGACACACTACTGAACCAGACCAAAACCCAACACTTGACTAGCGCCCGACTGACAGGATATGAGTTGACCCTGCTAGCACCGCACATTACCCTAAAGCGATGCACCACCCTCAATCCAGCCACACTGTTACCCCTACCCGAGAACGATTCTAACGTGGCTCCACTACACGACTGTGTGACACTAACCGATGAACAAACAAAAAGTAGAGTAGACCTCAGAGACACCGCCTTTCTAGAGCCAGATGGAGAACTATGGGTGGATGGTTCGTGCATCAAACTCCCCGACGGCACCACCTCAGCTGCATACGCTGTCACCACAGCCCGAACCATTCTAGAAACAGCCCGTATTGCCCAACGTTCCGCCCAGGCAGCAGAACTCATTGCCCTCACACGAGCATGTATTTTAGCAGCTGGCACGACAGTTAACATATACACCGACAGCCAATACGCCTTCGGGGTGGTTCACCATTTCGGGATTCTATGGAAAGAAAGAGGGTTCCTGACTTCACACGGTACACCCATCCTGCATGGAGATTTAGTCTCCGCCTTGACGGAAGCAGTCCTCCTCCCCAAAAAGCTAGCAGTGATAAAATGCCAAGCACATAGGAAAGTGACAGATCTCATTGGACAGGGAAATGCGCTAGCAGACGTTACTGCCCGAGCCACAGCAGAAGACAGAACCATGACACGAATGTATGTGACCAGGTCACAAGCTGAACAATGGACTGATGCTAGGACCACTGTAAGGGACATACAGACTACAGGCACACAAGACGAATTGACCGAGTGGGAAAAGGTGGGACTAAAAGACGAGGAAAATTGCTGGAGAACTAAAGACGGAAATAAATGGCTGTTACCCAATGCCTACCTCATCCCCATATTGACCATGGCACATTTACCAGCACACATAGGCTCCACCCCCATGATTGAACTAATCACAAGAGTATGGCATAATGTCAAGATAACAGAATCTGCAAAGCGCCTAGTACAACAATGTATAGTATGCCTACAACACAACCCAGGGAAAGGGACAGTAGTACCACGGGGAGGGTTTGGAGTCCCTGATCACCCCTTTGAAGTCCTTCAAATGGATTACATCCAACTAGAGAGATGCCATGGTCTAAAATATGTCCTGGTGGTTGTGTGCGCTTTTAGCAAATGGGTGGAGGCATATCCCACCCGCGACAATACTGCCATAGCCACTGCAAAAGTATTGTTGAAAGAATTCTACCCCCGGTACGGCCTTTGCAGAATTTTATGGAGCGACAACGGCCCACACTTCGTAGCCAAGTGATACAGAACATACTGAAAGGGTTGGGGGTAAAACAAAAATTCCATGCCGTCTTCCACCCCCAATCAGCGGGCCTGGTAGAGAGACACAATGCAACATTGAAACTAAAGCTAGCCAAAATAGTTGCCACAACCGGGTTGAAATGGCCCGACGCCCTTCCATTGGCATTGCTATCAATGCGCTCCACCCCGACCAAACACAGACTGACCCCGTATGAAGTGGTCTTCGGCAGGCCTATGAACATTTGGGCGGCACCAAGACCCACCTCCATTAACGATGTCCCGAACATATTAATGTCAGACTATCTGCATAAATTGACAAACGAGCTAACAATTATCCACCAACAGGTGCAGCAAGCCTTGCCTGACATATCCAGGGGCCCAGGACATGTGATAAAGCCTGGGGACTTCATCCTAGTTTGCAACTTCCAAAGAACGAAGAATCTGGAGCCCAGGTGGACGGGCCCCTGGCAAGTCTTGATCACCACTCAAACTGCCCTCCGAGTGGAAGGAAAAAAAAATTGGCTGCACGCCCACCACTGCAAGAAAGTCCCTCCAACGCTGGCAACCTGTGAAGAGGTGGAGGTGCAAGAGGAAGTACTCGCAAAAGACCGACCAGCTCTGAGTTGCTACCCACAAGAAGACACCCTCCAACTGTCTGAATTTCCCGACCCCACAGTGCCATCCAAGGAAGGGTACAACCTAAGATCGACGAAAAGGGGAGCTCCAACAACCAGGCCACTAACTGAGTCAGAGTCTCAGATCGGTAGCACAGCCAAACGACGCTACCAGGAAAAACACCAGACAAAAGTCTGTGGTCCTAACAGTTGGTGAGCTCCTCGAAGATGATGGAAGAAACGGAACACCTGCAAAGCCACCGCAAAGACACCAAGACTTTTGAACTGCACAGTACAAAGACAATTGCACTTGTAGCTGCATTTCTCACCTGCCTCCTGCTAATGGTCACACTCTGGATCATTGAAGAGAATGCACCTGCATACAGAACATTGTCACCAACCATGCAACCAATCACAAAGAAAGAACACTACCTGGTATCACTACCGCCACATCTCCGAGAACGACGCAAAGAATTCTGGAATAATTCTTTCGTACAGATGCTGCACCAGCACAATCTTGCCACCAATGCCACTAACTGTTGGGTCTGTGGGCTGCTACCACATGCCACTGAACATTCCATCCCTTTCATCCCTTCACCCTTTTCTGTTCATGGATCTTGCCTTGCCTGGATGATGCTCCTACAAGAAAGTTACAAAGACAATGCCACTTCCGATGGGACAATCGCTCAGTTCTACAATGAGTTCTGGCTAAACCAAACAGGAAGAACAGCAGCTCCCTTTTGCCCTCACACCTCCAATACGACATTCCCAATGAATGTCCCCTCCAAAGAACGAGTGGAAATACAAGTGTTCAATAATCCTGTCAGAGCCACATTTTCCTACCTGAAGAAAAGAACTGCTGCAACACTGACTGTGGCCCTATCTGTGGTGAACGTCTCTGGCCTTGTATGCATTGAAGGCCATGGGACTAAGAATGTGGGTCACAGCACTTGTAACATTGTAAGGACTTTGAACACTGTCAATCCTCCAGCATTTGTTACATCACCCAATATGTACTTTGTCTGTGGAACCAAAGCCTACACTTGGCTCCCAAGAAACTGGGGGGGCACGTGCTACATCGCCTTTGTTTTGCCACCGACCTACACAGCCCCTGCAGAGCATCATCGAGAAAAGCGTTCTAAAGACACTGATCAAGCAGACTCTGCCGCATCACAGTTCGTTGACGCAGCAAAAGGGCTCGTCCCGCTATGGGGTCCGATGGCAAACAGCCGAGCCATCAGACATCTGTCTCAAGCGGTAGAAACCGCCCTGAACGTCACAGCTGGCATCCTCACCAACAACACTGCCGAGCTTCAAGCGGTCCGTCTGGTGGCCCTACAAAACCGCATGGTCCTGGACGTGGTACTAGCGGATCGTGGAGGAGCATGTCACATCATTGGTGCCAGTTGCTGCATATACATCCCTGATAATTCACCCTCTGTCTATGAAGCAATCGAACATCTCCACAGACTGTCTTCAGAAATTCATCAAGGATCAGAGACTTGGACAATTGGAAGTTGGCTTTGGGGCATCTTAAAGGACTGGGGTTGGAAAATATCAATGTTTCTCTTGGTCCCAGTATTGGCAATATGTGGTTGCTGTTTGGGTGTACACTGTATACCACCTTTGTGTTCTCTTTGCATAAGTGCCTTGCGCCCTAAGACTATGGACACTCAGTTAACAAAAATGAGAGTAATGTATGAACAAGAAATACAGGACATTATGGAGATCGAAATAGACTGACAAGATGGCTAGTTATGTTCAAAGGGGCGACTGTTAAGAACAAAACACAATAATGAACATTCTGCGCCATCTTGTCTGATGAAAGTTCCTACGTGCACATAAACTACAGTCATTCTGATTTACCACAGCCATTTTGTACTCTGTTGGTCACCTTCATTTCACCCTGTCCTCTAGCAGCCTTCTGACTCTCTGACCAAACCTGATATGTGTGCTGGGGGCTATAAACTATTTCCACGACAAACATCAACATCACCTGCTGCCTCAAACTCGTCTTTCCTCTCATCCCTGCACAAACAGGTTACAAATACCAAACAGACTCTTGCAAACATGGTTTATTGCACTACACACAGCAAGACTGGTTTTTGCCAACAATGGGACCTGTTCTTATCAACAGAACGGACTCTTAGATCTGGCCGGTCTCACTCGCTTTTAGACCCTGAAGCAAGGTCCAGCTGCAATTAAATTGTCTGTTTTTGACCTGGGTGGGAGGAGAGTTAATGTTGGGCTTGTGTAACCATGTTGATAAAACAATGTCAGGCTTGTGTGACAACCTGCCTGGGGCGGAGACTCCAAGCTTGTAACCATGATAAAAGAAACAAATACATTGTGTAAAACTGTATAAAAGGAAGAGTCAGAAGCATTGCCAGTAGAACACCTCCCTGAAGACATCCTGGTGTCAGCAGTTGACGTGGTCTCCTCTAAGAGTAATAAACCTTTTTCTTGCCTTCCAGCTTCCAGCGCCTGCCTCGTTATTTTAGATAGTGAATCCAAAGTGGATTAAAGGTGACTTTGCGCCGGGCAGCATTGGGGATCCCAGGAGACTCGCTGCTTTTCACACTACCCCTCCCACTACAGCTGCCCCCTCAATCTGAGCCAACCACTGCAGTGAAGCCACCACCCCCTCAATCTGACCCTACCACTGCAGTGGACCCACACCACCCTCCTGATTCCATCCCTCTCAAAACCCAAACCAGTCCCCCCTAGTTTTGGCCCTTTGGTGCCCGGCATGCCTCCTAGATGCCCCTCCCAGGGGAGGTGTCCCTTTGTAGGAGAAGTGCAGGCAAGCAGCGAAGGCCAAGACATGTGTGGCCCTCGAAGCCATTGACTCTTATAGTACTGGCCATTGGCCTTTTTCGCATCACCGCTCCACATATAGTTTTGCTGAATAAAGCATTTTCTATTTATTTTTTCATATTTCTGTGTCCTCAAAATGGATTTCTGGTTAAATGTTATTCATGTGTAATATGTGGTGTAAGTATACAAAGATGTACGTATGGTGTAGATTGCTTACGGTCCATGGGGTACAAGTACTTGGTCAGTATGTATCCTAGATGGGTATGGCTACTTTGGCTAGATGTCAATGTCAACATTGGTTTTGTCTATGAGTGTGACATTAAATCACAAAGCTTTTATTAAGAAAACACAGTTCCACATGGTTCATGCTTTCAGATGTCAACATAGTGCAAGTGTGGCAAGTACAACAGTTTATAAGAAACATGCTGCATATGTTTGTAATGTGCAGGAAGACCACTGTCTCATCAATACACCTGGATAGATATGGAGTTTGACAACATGGTAGTGAGTTTGGACACACCCATGTACACAAAGTAATGGTACAAATATTTGAGGTGACTTGATTTGGATAGGCAATGTCAAGTCCTGTTAGTATATTCTGTGTGAACAACATTTGTCTATGCTTGGTAATCCAAAGCCCCTTCTAGCCCCGTCGTGTTACACAGATGAAGGTATACCTATTCAGCATGACAATGCACAGCAACAATGCCCTTTTTGGCTCAGTTCATGCAAGCAGTCTGAACCTCACTTGTTGGTACCAAAAGCGGTGTAGAGTGGTTTAGTCCAAGGTGAATGCTGTGACGCTACTCATGGTCAGCTGGCCAGGGCCTCACAAATACTAATGACTACAGAGCACAGCAACAAAGCACTGCCTCGAGTGTGCAGTCGATCTACAGGTGGACCGACCCCTCCCTTGGGGTTGCATCCATAGTGCATTTGGGTGATGCAGATTCGACACACAACTCCCCTCACCTGGGACACTTAGGAATGTGCTGAGATGTCAATGTGTTTGGCACCAACCACACCTTTTGCTCATGGACTGGAGTGTTGTATTTTTGATACTGCCTTGGATTTCATGCCACACTTGACTTGTGGTTACTCACACACAGCGTACACAATACATTGTCATCATTAAGGCATGTGGCCACATCACTTGTGAGTGCTATGGATGTGACTGCAACCTGCCCCTGCCTGGATGGACTTAGTTAAATCTTATGTTACGCCCCCACAACTGAAGTCTGACATGCATGATGTAATCGTAGGTTTTTAAGCACTGCTCAACAGGGTTGAGTGCCAATTGTGGAGATTTTTTAATGGTTGTGGTAAGGTATTTTGCACAATCTTCAACTGACA
Source organism: Calotriton arnoldi (assembly GCA_963921515.1). Classification (NCBI taxonomy): domain Eukaryota; kingdom Metazoa; phylum Chordata; class Amphibia; order Caudata; family Salamandridae; genus Calotriton; species Calotriton arnoldi. The sequence goes on along the minus strand of CAWUFW010008012.1, from coordinate 433,024 downwards.
AGTGTTTTGTCTGTCCAAGCTTGGATTTTATTGTTTCAAACACACATCATTCGTAGCTGAGCATTTGATTTGTGTGTAGGTTGTCATCTGTGCATGACTGATGATGAAGTCCATTTGAGCTATGCTTGATGCTGTTCCAGATCACACTGAGCAGAACTAGGAGTGCTGTTATGTCTATTGTATTGGTCTGTGCTACATGGGTAAGCCGAGTGGACTCTGAGATCAGAGAAGTGCTGTGGGCCCATCTGCTGTGCAGATGCTACAGGAGCCAGTGTCACGCCCATGCTCTTAGTTGCCACACAGGGGAGGAGGTGGATTTTGGGATGTGAGGCGTAGCTGCTGATGTGTTTAGCAATGTTCATGTTGAATGTGCGAAGCTAGCTTAAACAAGGCTAGGGGACAGAGAGACTTGTGTGCCCTTTTTGTGAATGGAGTGGAGACTCATACATTATGGAGGCAGAACAAATATTGAGTTTTCCAGAGAGTTTAAGGTAGGAGTGTAGTTCAGAGGCAGTTCTTGTGTAGGAGATGTGAAGTTTCCTCATTGTTCCAACGTGTTTGGTTTGAAATGCGGGGGTGTGAGTCAGAGTGTGGGAGCTTGTAAGACTGGTTAAATCCTGTGCAGGGTATGCTAGGTATATGTAGATGTGATGGGGTAGAACCAACTAGACAAGGTTGGAGTCTGGCAGGAGATGAGAGCTGTAGTTTGTGGCACTACGGTGAGAAATGACTGTAACAGGTTAGTATAATTGAGTAAGGATAGTGAGACAAGGTTAAACTTATCATTTGTAACAAAGTGGATAAGTGTGTGTCAAGGGTATACACCAGTTGTGAAATTTAGGGTGCTGTATGGTGAAATGTAAGGTGTTGTCCAGTTGATGTATGTTGTGTTTGAATCTGTGGATGCATTTGTTTTTGAAATGACTATCTGTAGATCTTGATCAGAGTAGGGTGGGTCAATGGTGATATGCGAATAACTGAGGACATAGTCATTAAGCAATGTAAGTGTCTTGTTGAGAGATGTGGTGATGTGTTAAGTGTGCATGTCAGAGTGGGCTGTGATGGTACACATTGTGATATGAGTGCAGTCCAAGACATTACTGAAGGGGGAAACTGGTGATGAGAGTGGTCCATATGACATGTTACGTTTAACGTCTGCTGAGGAAGTGATGAGTACAGTACATTGTGTACATGTCATGTATGTGAGAGGTGTTGTATACATAGTGATGAAGAGTGGTGGTGTGAATGTAGATGTGGATGTAAGAAGGGCAGCGCCAGTGTGAGATTGTGAGATTTGGTTTGGAAGAGTTTGAGTACAAGGCTGGAACTTGTGGGGCAGACATGCTTTTCCAGAGAAATGCACCAGAGGGGGCTTATGACATGCTTGTGTATGTATGATAGTTTTGAGAGATGAGCATGTACTTTGAGGTAGATGTGAGAGGGGTCATACCCGCACAAGTATAGATTATGCAGGCCAAGAGGTTATGGTGAAATGTACATATGTGTAGATTATATGTGTATGTAAGTAGGCAAAAACAGTTGTCATATGATATGTGAGGATGTAGTATGTGTTTGCTGCAACTTGCTGTCTGCCACTGAATGTTCATGACTGATTGTTGGAATGGCCGCTTTGAGTACAGTGGCATATGCAAAAACTATTGTCCTCACAGGACAATTTGCCTCCACCTAGCCTTGCTTGTCTGAGTTGTGTGTGGGCATAATTGGAGAGTTACCCTTTGTATGTAGATGTTGTCACTGATTGATCATTCTTCAACTTGGATACTGCCCTGGGATGGAGGTGGAGATTGCTTATATTGTATTGTCATGATGCAGAAACTTTGGATGGCAGTCCATTGTTTAGAGGGCTATAGCCCCCCCCTAGTGAAAAATCAAGGATGTGTGTTGTTAGGCCACCTGGGGTGAGAATACCCCTGAAACGCATCCCCACACTTCCCAGGAGACTACACACACATGGGTACTAATGGCATTCTGACTTTGAATATCAGAGGTATGGGTACACCAAGGGAAATGGACTCATTGTAATGATATCTCTAGTTGTGCTGATGAAAAAACAGTGCACTGTCACAAATACACATGTGACACCGGAACATTACACCCAGTTCCATAAGGGTTTGCATTGTCAAGGTATTTTTCCGCCTGTAATCTGGTTTGGCAAGGGTAGCCCTTGTGTGGGTCCATATGAGGTCCCATTTACCACATTGAAAATTGCCACGGAGCCTGAGGCCAATATAGATGGTCTCCTTGATGTTTGGAAATATTAGGGTTCAATGTTTCATTACCAAATGTGGACAAAGCAAGCTTCATTCTGCACATATCCATCATCCTCACAAGGTGTACCAATATCTCCTGGCTTCAGGATTGCTATGTCAGATGTGTCTGGGAGATACAGGTTAAGGCCCCCCCCCCACCCCGGCATCCATAACAATGGTGGCAGTTCAGCTTACACAATGTGCTGTGCACTGGTCACTCCAACACTGTCAATGGAACCTACGTCCTGAGACTCATGAGTATTCCTACTACTCTGCAGTACACAATCTGCACATTCAGAATGGAATTATTTGTTAGCAGCACACACTACAGCCTGAGGAGATAGATGCTGAATTGGTGTGAATGACATTCTCAGAAGATGACCCTAGACACATACAGATTGGGTGTCGTGTGCAGCGCCCCCAGTCCACACATGGAGACTGTATCCTACTTTGTTGTTGGCCCATGCATTTTTCTCATTCCTGATGGATTTTGTCTCCAAATAATTCACTAACGACTGGGACACAACAACTTCTAGGTTGTTTAAGTGGCAACCACTGAAACATTACTGAGTGGCTAGGTCTGGGGACTTGTATGTTGTGTGGGCCAATTTCCTCAGTGCTTTGCTGTAGACTGAGGCATCACTATGTCAACAATAGACTGCGGTTCAGTTGCAGGCTGTTATGTTAGCCATGCTGACAGATGCTCAAACACACCACACCAATCTGATTGAGCAACTGGGTTGCTTTTACTTTGAAACATGACAAGCTGTGATGAACACAGAGTGGGATAAGTCAGGGCAACTCATGTCCTGCCTCCTCTGTTGCTTAACAACCCAGCAGATGTTGCTGATTATGGATCACCTTCCACAGATGCACAGCAGTCAGGCAATCATCCATGAATCGTTCACAGTGTAGTGTTGTGGCCTATACATTCACCCCTACTCTGAACGCATGGTAGACGTTTCCTAATTTGTAACTGGATTGAATCTTCCTGAACTTGATCTGGCAGCATGTGCAGTCATCAACACCCCATTGGCTGCTACAAGAGATACTCAGAGTGATTCTGCGTCCTGCCACGTTGACCACTTATGCGTTGGACAGCCTCCTGCCCAATCTCGATGATGCCTATGAGCTTGTACTTGAACACAGGTGACTGTATCTCTCTTGGGCCACCTTGAGTGATTGGAGAGACCCACAATCCATGTGGCAATTTCTTCACTGTACATTGAAAAAACACAACAGTGCCCTGCTGGCTAGCCTGAGTGAACAGTGGTGGTTGAATGGCACGGGCCCACCAGGGGCATGTCAACCTGGCCTGGCAAAGCATATTGTGCCCCAAGATAGTTGTGTCCTTTACGTATTTGATTGCGGTGTGCGTGCTATCTGACCTGTGTGCATGTTAGTGATTGTATGTAAGGGATTCATTTGTCTGAGTCCTGCTCTGGATCTGTGCTGGGTCCTTCCCATGTTGTTATTCCTGACACATCCAACATCACATTCTGGTTGTGTCTCCCTATGGTGACCTGTTCTGACACTGGTGTACTCATAATGACACAGGATGTGAGACTGTATGATTGGTCTGATGGGGGAGTGGAGGTCCAGGTTTGACTGTAGTAGTCAATTTGATGTTTGTAGACATGTATTGATCTGTCAACAATTAGTGCATCAGTTAAAGTGAGGTGTGAGATAGTAAATAAGCTAAGCCTAGGTTATCCATCTGATTGGGTGGATGTATTGTCTTGCTACTTGGTAGATCAGCTATTGATTTTGACTTCACTTTCCTGTGTGATTTATACATGTTGTATTTTCTTTGGCAGCTATCCAGAGTCAACCATGTGCTTCTTCTAGGGTGTTTGGGAAAGGGCAAGGTAATATGGATGAATGATGTCACATCGTGCAATGTGACTTCCTATGATATGAGATGTAGTGGTCTTTGTATGCATTTCAGATCTTAGGATTTAGCCTGTGTAACAGATGCATGTAGGTGCGGGCATAGTGCCAGTGAATATGTCTCTGTCGACATACTTTTGTGAGTACATTGGAGTTCTGTTGCCCAGCGAAGTTTTGTTGTGTGTTGTGGTGGACCCATGCATTCAGTTTGTGATACATACATAACTGTGACTATAGGCATTCATGTTCCAACGTCAAATGTGTATTTCTTCTGGTATTTAGTGGTCTGAATGTACCTACCTCATGATGACATTCCCTCAGTACAAGTCGGTCGGAAGGTCCGACTCCGGATGGCTCTCAGATGCCCTTTCGGACAACATCGTAATCGACCCCTTAGCGTGGAAGAGGAGAGCATACTTAAACCCATCTCTTGAAGTTTCTCCCAGGAAAGATGTGATCTGTCTTTGGACTGCCAGACTGTAGTCCTAGTGTCATATTCCATATCGGTACCCCAATATAGGCCCGGGTAACATCCCAACCTTTCTCCTATATTCGTCCCTACATTACATACATAACGGGCCACTAGGACTAACCCTTTACCTAGTTACAGTACTGCTTACAGAACGAGGGTTTTTCCCTGAACAATAGCCTCATACATTATGCATGAGGATTCTTGGATTCTTGGAAACTCAGCAGGACTACCATCTCCTGCATAATAACTACGTACAAGGTTCATTCCAGACGTCATCCTAAGTCTGACAATGGCACAGCAAGGTAGAACCCCTGGGGATACCTTCGGGTATATAAACATCACATCTTGCTGAGATAGTCAGAGGAGATCAGGACTTCTCTGCCGACACACTGACGCAAGACGCTGAGATTCCTGCATGCAGATACTCCAGCTCGCAGTGGTCTAACATCCCTTGCAGGGTGTCCAGCTCGAGACCAAGACGGGGTCCCACAGTCTCTCACTTCAGGTAATGGGGTTGACTTTATCCTAGAGGGATTCTTGGCTTAACACCTATACACATGCTAGGTACACTTAGGTACATCTAGTTAGGGTAGCATCGTAGGAGTACGCATTTTTATTGTCATGTATTTTATATACTTGCCTGTATTCATGGTTATAGCAAACTAGTAGAGATCTACCATCCTTTTACTTTCTTAGTGCTTCTAATCGTTTATATCTGTTTGTGTCTAGTGGTTGTTTCAGCACACCTATTTTTCACTAGAATAACGACTGTTCAATAAATGCTTATTGAAAACGTCCGTAACGTTTATTCTGTGTATCTCTCTGAGACTAAATGAGCACGAGTGACTGAGCGAAAAGTAGTACACTGTTTCCACGGTCCTGAGGGATCAGGGTTGTCATATTCGATAGTTGCCAAGAACTATTCTCTCCTTGGTAAGAGGAGTTTCTAGTGGCACTGTGAGCCAGCTGGTACACAGACCAACATACCCAGTGGGGGTGTCTAGAGTCAGTCTGACACCAATCCGGCAGTATATGTTGTCTAAACGCGCAGACCCTATATAGGTTTTGTAGGAACTACACAACACTAGAAGATAAATGTTTGCTGATTGTCTATCAGTAGAGGGTCGGATTGTCTTGTTTTTTTGAGGATGTTGTCCTGGTCTTTGAGATTAATGATTTTTTGCCCCAACAGTGGACATCGAGCCAGCACACAATGGGCCCTCTCAATAGAGTAGAATGGTGTGAGGTCCTGGTGGGGCCAATAGGTCTTTGAACGAGGTTTCCAAGTAGTTCACCTTGCTAGAGCTCCTGCTGCCATCATGGAGGTCCACAACTCTTTTACTTTGCTGAGTTCAGCCTTCAGTGTCATCCATGCAGTCTTCAAAAAAATACACGTTCTGTGAGATCCCTAAGTTGCTTTTGTAGGTCAAGTGTTGAGGCTGAAATTCAGCTAGCACCCTCTTCGCCTGGGTGACTCATTCTGCAAGTTTGAGCTGGTTATCACGTAGCAGGTTAATACCTTCAGAGAGGGTATTCACCTTCGTCTCCAGATGAATCCTGGAGGCACCAATTGCCTTCAGGATGACTTCTAATGTATCCAGGCCCTACCCACAATGAGCAGGGCAGGTTGCATCCAAGGAAACTGAGGACAGTGGGGCCACCTGGCTTTAGACACTTCATCTGCCCTGTTATGACAGCCAAAGTGGCCATGGCCCAGGTAGTTAGGCGGGACTGTAGGATCCGCTTGCCTCTGCAACAGCTCTTGTGGATCCGTGAACCTTGGCAACACAAGCAGCACAGTCGCCATCCATTAGTCAGGCCGCAGGGGAAAACAATCTCTGATGAGTGTGTTAAGGGGTCCAGATGAGGTGTCAGGGGCCTCAGTGGTCCACCGCCATCTAGAGGGAGCTCCTCCACATGGCCAACTGATCTGTGTTAGAGCTTGCTAAAAATGTCCCCTGGCCATGACTGTTGTAGCGCCCTGCCGATTGGGGCCCCACAATCCAGACCAGGAATGGAGGGCATGGCCCAGATGTCTACCCCTGCTTAGGCTGGGTGTTCAGATGCTGCTGATTACATCAGCAATGTGGCCATGCGCCAGGTCTCCCTCCCCCATGGGAGCACCTAGCAAGCCATCACAAAAAGAGTGCTCCAGTTGCACCACTCTCAGAGCACGGCTGTGAGTGGAGTACTGTAGCCCTGCGCCAATTTTCACCAGCACTAGGGCAGCAAGTTGTGGTCAGGGCCTTCTCCGTTGAGGTGCAAATGCTGCAGAGGCAGCTGCACGGGTGGTAGTGGGAGTAGGAAGACCACCTGGGCCTTGGCGGTGAAGGGAGGAGTACTGCACTGGTGATCCCGCTGGATAGAAGAGATGGCAGCCAAGAGCTCTCAGCTTAGATGACCACCATGCTTGCTTCCCAAGTCACGCCCAACACAGTATTTTTTCTTGATGAAGTTGGAAAATTGGATTTCATTAAATTTAGGAATAGAAACTTTTTTTAGCAATGCAAGGAAATATTTTTCCATGAGGTATGCAGGCCTATACAAAAGCAAGTTATTATTATTAAACATGAATCTTATTTTTATATAGGCTATCCTTGAGCACTATTATAGTGAATACCAAATTCTAAATCTTGTTAATCACTGCTATGACATAGCAACAGTGGAAACAAAATATGTTTCTAACTGGTGCTACATCATAAAGGAATTCCTGACTCCTCTGACAGGACTCTTTGAGAGTTTGTATGTCCAGTGCTGGATCTCTGCTCCGATGGACATCAGGAAGCTCAGCTGTGGAGTGGGGGGAGAAAGGGAAGGCACTGAGGGTGGTAGGGTTGGGTGAAGGGGTTAGTTATTTTTATTTTGCATTTAGGACAAGGAAGAGAGATCATGTTATGTATAGCTCCTGCAGTACTCTTCTTCCCTTGAGTAGCAGTAGTTGAAAGCAGGGGCAGCAGAATTTGGGGACCATACATACCATAAAATTATAGATGCATAAACGTTGAATAATGGGGCTGTTTTTCACCTGGGTGTTTTAAGTGTCAACATAGACAACTTGAGATTTGCTCTCATTGTCTATTCAATGTCACTCAGATTTGCTCAGTAAAAAACATCCCTGTTATTTACCATTACCCCTGCAGTGTAAATCATTTTTCTTGACCTTTACTAACCCAGAGAAGAAAAACAGGATGTCAAATGATGTGGAGTGCGATTGTCAGGAAAAAGGTGTGCAAGTTGACATGATTCAGTGTATGAGGGCGTATTTTTTAGAACACGTCCCTGGATAAAGTTCTAACTTTAAAATTCAGAGAGGCCAAAACATGTGAACTAGTGCAAACTGGGAGAATTATATCCAAGGCATGAAAGACTGGGAGGTAGAGTTAAGTCAAGCTATCAAGCTCACTTGATAATTTATATACAGAGGTAAAACCACAGCTACGATTGACCCACACCATCTGCCAGAGCCAAGTGGAAAAGAGCCATAATTGGTGATGACAGCAGAATAAACTTAGGGGCAGATTCACTAAGGGCTTGTGATGTCCTTGCATCACACAAGGCTACACAAGGCAACACAAGCCCTTATCTAGGATTTACTGACAAGCAAAGCCACTTTGTGTGGCTTTGCATGGTTTATTAAATCCAAAATAACCAAGGCAGCGCATTTCTATGCCTTAGGTTACTTTGCATCAGGGAGGCATTTGTGGAGTGTGGCGTTCCCACGCATCCTGCCATGGTTTTCGACACAATACCAGATTTTCAAAGGTCTGTAAACCTAGGATTGCACAAAAATGGGGCACCTCCCTGACCTTTGCGTAACAAGGAGAAATAGCTTTATTTCTCCCTGTTACTTCCTCTTTGTCTGCGTGCTGCACTCTGCAGTACAGATACAAAGAGGAAAATGCCTTTCCTTATTGTAAGTTGTTCCTGCATTGACATTCGGCAGCCACAAATGAGCCTGAGGTAGGAGACACACGAAATGTGCCATATGTGCCATATCCTAGTAGATGTGGCACATTTCTGCTCTCTCTCCTTCATGCATCACAGCGCAGGAAGTCCTCTTGCTCCATTGTGTGAAATATTGGTAAATCTGCACTAGAGTTAAGATAAGGAACAATAAAATAGAGGCCACAACATCAAATATGCTGTTCTCCAGTTTGGATGGTTTGCTTTTTGTTTTGCTTTAGATACTACCATCTGTCGTTTCACATAGACCACTTTATCTGCAACATGAACTATTCAGAGTAAAGGAGTGATACTCGGGGGGGAACTGAATATCATTCAGAAGCAATAGAGCCAACATAACTGGCTGTTAAGGAGAGATTATGTATTTCTGCCTATCTCTTTCCTTTCAGGTACTGTGCCATTTGTGTGCACAGCTACTGTGCATGAGGCACCTATTGATACAACCTCGGTGGAGAGGGCTAACATTAGGAAGACCCTCAATTGTCATAACAGAAGTAAAAGGCCCCATAACTTTCATTGCATCAAAAAGATTACTGATATCCATTTGATTGCAGTTTTAATATAAAATGTTACTCAAGCTGTTCTTTTTCTCTTCATTAACAAGGCTGCCTCTTTAAATTGGCAGCCAAAGGAGGATTTTCACTACATGCTAGCCTGGTTCTTTAACTGAGGAACCTTTGAGTTATTACAGAAAACCTGTTAACATGCACGAGAATGGGATGTACCCACATGCATACACTTTTTAAACACAAGCCTCGGGGAACAGCCTTGCCTGAAAGGGTCAATGGTATTAATCTGAAACCCATAAAGCAACAGTCTTATAGAAGTCTGCAAAGCCTGACAGCAGCATTGTGAACCCTCCTTTTTGACAGGTAGGAAACATGATTATAAATATTAAATAAGTCAGCACTAGGCGCATCTGCTGCCCACCAGGTAGAGTGCATAATATTTAAGAGTGAAACATGTGTGATATTAAAAATGGCATGTTCCCCTAGTGACTAGGCCCAAAACAATATTGCAACTGGTCAGACTCTAGCTGGCACATATGAAAACTTAAAGTATTGATAATACACTTTAGTTCATAACTTTTGACCTGTACCAGCTACAGACTCCATTCAAAGACTCATATTCATATTTAATAGCAATCTCATCTAATGGTGCAACCAGATTTCTTTTAAATATATTGAAAATTCAACTTTTATCCTGCCTGAAGTTGCTGGACAGTGATTTGTAGTAGCTCTCCAAAAACTGCACTGCTGTGTTTGATCTGAAATTGGTGTGAAAGAGGTGAAAACTGCTCTTTGAGCAGAGACAATGGCCTGGGAGTGCGGAGGTGGTTTCATCCCCTGGTAGGAATACTAGCTAGGATGGGTCCATGAATGTATTTTCCGTCAAAGGGCCCTTCCCTGACACAAGTACATGATAGGTGACACCTGAAAAGTCCCAATCTTTTGTCCTCCTAGTCAGGCTAACACCAAAACCAGTGGAAGGACAGCCATCCCCAGAAACTGTTTTGAGTGAACACAGAGACGGGAACTGCTCATTACCCTGGCCACACCTCTGGGTGGGCATGCAGGCTCTGCACAATGGGAGAAGGGTTTCCCCATCTTGGATTTTGAGAGTGAGGTGCACCCTGGCATTGTTTGCTGTAGAGCAAACAGGAATTGTAGACTAAATTGGCAGGGTTGCCCCAAGAACTTTTACCCCATTGGATGGGGAGGACCCAGGAGCCTCGCCAACCCACAAGCCTGTGAATCCTACAAAGATGGTCCCTCACCCAGCCTTCCTCTGAACACTTTTGGGACCTGTAGAAGAACAGAAGAGGACTGGACTTGCTGTCTGTGACCTGTGAGGGGCCCTGAAGGGCTGTATGTGCTCTGCCTTGTAACCAGTACAAAGAACTGGACGCCAAGGGCCAGTTGTCTGACCTCCTGTGTGGCTGCAAAGCACAACAAGCTAAAAGAGACATATTTCTGGAAATTTACAACTGACCAGTGGCAACTGGATTTGGACTCCTGTAGGAGTTTTGAAGTGTACTTGTGTGGTTGTCTGGGCATGCAAACATTTGAAAATGTTTGCTTTCGAGCTGCAGAGCCAAGGGGGCCTACAGCAACAAAGTACTCAACAGCTGTTCCATGGCATTGGACTGAATTTCAGAATTGTTCCCCTAAAAATGGCTCCTGTACATGTAAAAAACAACAAAGACTCCTTCTGTGTGGGGACTTACAAACTCATTTGACCTGAAATCTCAAAAGCTACAGAGATTCAGCAGGATAAACCTGCTTATCTAACCTTAAGTTCAATAAAGACATATACAATTTGAGCCTTGCCCCGGTTGAAGATTTCTCTTAAATAAATTACAAATTCCCTTTATGGATTGGGACTTTGAAACTTTTTCAAACTTTTTGAATATGAAGACTTTAACCAGGACCAAACTACTTGATGTATTTAGCAAAGTCTCCATCGTGGTTGGCCTCAATTCGCACCTACGTTCTGGTCTAGCACAGGTTTATTATAATTTGTGCACATCTAGCAGATGGTGACCTTATACTTTGAGGTGAACACTTGTCCACCCCAAATAATAACCCACTTTCCTACATCTAGCAAGTCAGCACAGTTGCTACATAATATAACTCTGGAGATGCCAGAGGCATCTAATTCCCTTGCAACATCTGCCTTTATGTGGTCAACTCGGGGGACACGTTTTCTCGTAACACTTTCTTTCCTTAATTAAAGTTACTTTCATGTTATCTGAATATATATATGCTTTCTGATTATTGTGTGACCCATTCTTTATATCCACCTTAGCGTTAACGTGATAAATACATGATTTGATTTTTGGGGTAAATGGTTTTAGTGTAACCAATAGGATGTCTGTAGATTCTAAATTGAGAGACAGTTTAAAACATGTATGAAATGGGGTAATGTTTCACAAATGTCTCTCAACCACCAATGATAAGGGAGGGTAATAGAAGGAAGACAGGCGCATTATGAATCTTTCGATTCAGAGCGTATCATAGCCCAGAAAGACCAGATCTTGGAATACATTGCCTGCTGTGTCAAGATTCAAACCTATCAAGAAGTGAACAAACCATATTTGAATAATTCTGAGGAGCAGCTATTGATTATAAAGTGTGATATGCGTGCACATGATATGCCACTGAATAAACACCTCCTCTTAATGTATAAATTGTTATATAAATTGAAAGGGTTGAACGCATTATCCTTTAACCACGTATACCTCTGATAAGTGACATACACTCATTAAGAACTAAGAAATATGTAGATTAAATATTTTCTTGTGCTGTCCCTGCCTTATTTATGAAGGTCTTAACCAATGGGGTTCTAGTATCACCTAGTTTAATAATCTAAAAATGATTCACTGACAAAATATTGACCCTCAAAATACCGACATACAAAAATATTGGGACAAAATAGCGTTGTCAAAAATATCGTTATCCTATACATATAAAGGTAAGTACAAAAATATTGAAAAAAATATTTGTCATTGATATCATTGTATTAACTATCGTTTTTTAAATATATATAAAATACAATAATTAATATTGAATATATTAAATAGTCCCATTAATTAAAAACAGATTTAATATATATTTTAACAAATATAACAAATAAACTTAATTTAAAAAAGTTTAACACATATGTAATAATTGAGATATATATATATATATATATATGTACATATAACTGCTTAAAAGACAATTCAACAAATAATTGTAATTTATATTATATTTTCAAAATAATATAACATATATATATACACACATATAGCAATAACACGTGTTACTCAAGTCAATGCTTTACACAATTAGCATTATTAGTTATAAAATTAATAATTAATATTAATTGAAAAATAACTTACTTCCCGGCCCATATCCCTACAAAACGATTAATTAATTATTATTAATTAACAACTAATTATTAATTAATAAAAAATACATTAATCCCCAACCTTCACCCCTACAAACCCCACAACCAGCATCTAAAAAAATGAATTGCACAATAAACACAATTAATTATCAATTAAATAATTATTTTTACTTAACAAGGGGGCGTGGTCTGGCCACGAAGGAAAATGGTTTCCTGATTCGAGAGCTCTGCCGCGGGACGGGCTCCTGACGGAGGTGGCGCCCTAATCAGTGCAATAAGGGTTAAAATATCAGCATTTCCTGCAACATTAAGAACTCTGAACAAGGTTGGCTTGAGGTCTGGGGATAATTATGGCCCAGTATGACCTAATTCAGCGAGGACGTGTTCTGAAGAAAACAACGTCACTACGGGCCTTAAGTTACCTCAGAATCCTCGGTCCTCGGGTGCGCCAAAGCTGCGATTCTTGTGTCGGCCTGCACTCGCCCACGCCTACCAGCGATGTTTGTCTCCAATCCCAATCAGAGCTCCGCAGGAATGCGGAAGTGTTTCTTTCTACAACGGTGACTGTATACCGGTAACGAAGGTCCCAGTGATTGAGTAAAGCAGTTCCCGAGTGGAGGCGCTCCTCAGCATGTGGCAAATTTCCTCAGCCTCACATATCCGGTGGGGCTCCCGCGCCTATGAAATCTGCAAACTGGCTTAGTGGTTTTTTAATACAGTGCCTGGAACTATAAAAGGAGGTATTGTGATACATTTGTCGCATGATATGTGAGTATCTTCCTATAAGGCGGGCCTTGCACAACCTTTTGAAACGTGCCTGATGGCTTTATCTCATGGGGTTTTTGCTCGCCATTATGCTTGAATCCGCCCATCATTCTTCAACAATAAACAGTACCTGTTGGGCTTTTTTTTAGCGTTTCCACATTTTTTCTGTCAAGGGATCATTCCATTGTTTAAACCTTCTATTTGTGGTATCAACGTTGGGAGCCTCCTGGCTAGCTCCTTTACAAACCCAGAGAGCAAATTCAGTGAGTAATGATCAACGCCTAATATCAAACATTAATTGGCCTGTCCGGGTCTTGTAATTAGCTCAAATTGTAAGTCGGATTAAGTCAAGTGGAATCAGCGAATAATTTAAATCTCTGTTTGCCCAAGCACTAGATTTGCTAAAACTCACCCTCCAATGTTCAACATCTTAATAAAGTGAGCAGAGCACTTGAGGTCAGCTTTAAAGAGTAGAATTGAGAAGCTTATTCCTGCACATAACCGCTCTGTTCATTTGACTTTGCATCCGCTACCTATCACACCGGCATTATCAGGGCGTTGTTCGGCCTGCTACACCTCAAGATATTACCATAAGAATATTAGTTAGATAGGAAGAACCAAATGCACAGTTTTCTTTCCTACCTTCACTGATCTAGCAGAAAGAGACACCCGCAACGGAACTCGCCAGACTTCGTATGAGGGGAAATCAAGGCAACAACACTTAAAATTATAACAAATAAAGAAATCAATAGAAACATTTTCAAGGCAACGACCTCCCCCACTTTGAACATCCACATATCAGTGATAGGAAGTAACTTTATACAGAAGCCTGTCAACTTTAACAGGACTGTGCAAAGTTTGCCAAAAAGAAAATAAGTACAACTGGTCAAGAACAGAGCAAAACGCAGGATATCACCCCTTTGCTGCAACAGCCCTCTGACCTGGGATCAAGGTCAAATGTATAGCAACAAACACGGGAGCAAACCTCCTAAACAACTTCTATTTGCAGAAGTCCTTAAACAGTCACACAATATGCCCACGAAAGGAAATACTCCTCCTGCAATCAGCTTGCCTCAGGTTACCACTGTCTGCACCCAAGGGGGGACTATGGGCCGCATCTTGCAGGAAATCTCGACTGTTAGCCGCTGACTGGAAGGTATGGATGCCAATATATCATCTCTAGCAGCAGAGGCCAAATCGATTAGGGCAGACATTGTGGGATTTCACACGAGAGCTGAAGGGACAGATCTACGACTAACAGCGGTGGAGGGCCGTCTTGATTCAGTACAAAGTAAAGATCAAGAGCTTCTATTTCTTTGTAGCAAACTACTTGATTTAGAAGATGGTAGTAGGAGAGATAATGTTTGCTTCTTTGGATTTCCGGAGAACATTGAAGGTCAAAATGCCAGAATATTTTTACCTGATGCCCTCCTGAAACTGGTTGGCATAATTTTTGAACCACCACTAGAAATACAGAGAGCACATCGCATCGGCCCTCCATGTAAAGACCCTACAACACGCCCGAGGCCGCTCATTGCCTGTTTTTTGAGGCACGTACAAGCAAGACAGCTACTGACTGCAGCACGCTCACAAGGCTCATTCCCACAGGATGGACATGTCATCAATATGACAGCCAATTTCTCCAGGGAGACCAATGAACGGCGAAAAGCATTTCTGTTACATTTACATCTTTTCACTGTGTTATCATCCTTTCCCTTTAATGTTCATGAATTTTATAATGCACATTCCAATTCCTTTAAGAACCTTTGTTGGCTGCTAGGCACTCAGGTCAGTTGCACCTGTTCCTGTTTGCCGACCAGCTGCACTTTGTTGCTGTGCTGCATACTGCTGAATAAACGACATTAAATCGACTGGATTACATTATTTATTACAATTTGGTGACGAGCTAAGGAGAGGAACGCCCACCAACATATCTAGCAGCACAGGAGTGAGTGTTCCTGAACCCCGGAGTACCGTTTGGATCCCCTCTCCAATTTCATATGCAATTCAAGTCAGCTGTAAACTGCACAAAACCTCCGCCGAAAACCAGAAGTTCAAAGGATCAACCGTTGTGGATCTGTGATTTTTCCACATTTTCATCCGTTTCGGTGGATTGGAGCTAAGAGTACTCAAACTGTAAATGTGTCAAACCAGCTGGAAACTACAGAAAACCTCCGCCATAAACCAGCGGTCAAAGTGATTAAACTCCTTGGAATTGTGAGTTTTCCACCGTTTCTTTACTTTCTTTGTGTTGGAGCCAGGACCGCTCAAACACAAACGCGCCAACAGTGGACATATTTAAAAGTAAACACTCACCAGTTCTCTTTCGCGAAGCAGGTGAGCGCGACCAGTCGCACAGAGAAGTCTGACGCAGATTCCAGACTTCTCCTTCATGCTCCCTGGAGACGGTATCTAAGGAGGTATGTCATCACGCTATGCATGACGTAACGTGCTGCATGGCGGCCATTTTGCTCTTCTCCCTGTTTCCATAGCAACGTGGTCACGGAAACTTTTCCCGACGCGTCTGTTGCTGGAACAAACCCTGAATTCAAGTAAGTTTTTGTTTATATACGCGCACTTGCTCAGCGCTGATGGCAATGACTGGAACAATTTAGTTTAAGTGTTTTAGGGCTATTTACTATTTCGAGACATTGCACAAAGGTTTACATCCTTACTTTTCAACACACTTTGCACTTGACTGACATTCTTTGGCAAAATTGCTCCAATTTGCTCTACCTCTTCATTTTTGTGTATACAATCAGTTCTTTGGGTTAGCCATCCTGTGTGCATCCTTTCTTCATACCAACACCATGCAATTTGATCCTCCTGACAAATTCTTACAAAACAAAGGGGAACCCCCATCCCTTGGATACGTTGGAAAGAAGAGTTTCTTAATTATATGAGATCCATTGATGGGGAGCGCATGGGAGCGGAAAGAAAAAAAAGCATTTTATTACATTGCTTGGGTTCCGAGGGTCAATTTGTTTTTAGAGCTTTACCCCAAATTCCTCCCACTGAAGGGGAAGGTGAAGGAACTAATGTATACAAAGAAGCATTACAAAGGATGGAACTAAGATTCAAACCTGTCACCAACATAGCCCTCAATCGTTTTAAATTCTACACGCGTATACAAAATGAGACTGAATCATTTGATGAGTTCTTAACTGCTTTGAGGTCCTTATGTTTACACTGCAATTTTGGCGAAATGTGCGACGAAATGATCAGAGACCAAATAATAGTACATGTCAAGAATAAAAAGACTCAAGAACGCTTATGGGAATTAGGAGATCCAAAATTAGCTGAAGCAATATCCATTGCCAAGGCCATGGAACAATCTGAGCAATAGATGCTCACTGTTAAGAACACTACTAACAACAAATTGGAATCAAGTGAAGAAGTTTGTGCTGTTAAACACCCAGAACCACAAAGAAATGATAATATTCCCGCAGGATCGAATTTCCCTCGTGTCAGCAACTATGCTAGTCAAAAAAAAGTTGATAGGAACGAAAGGACTGGTAGTTGTTACAGGTGTGGTAGTAAGACACACATGGCCTCGTATGGAGGGTGTCCAGCCATTAATAAAGAATGTAGGAAATGTGGTAGGATAGGGCATTTTGCCTCAGCTTGTAGAGATTTGAGGAGAAATAATGCTACCACACGTGGTAAAGTATCCTGAATGTCTGATAATTCTACTGTGCGCAAATGTGAATGTAGTGGATGTGTTGAAAATAACAAAGGTTTTGTAGTTTGCCTCTCTGAAGAAATTTCTAGTGTAAATGATCCTTACTCTGAGCACATTAAGAGACCTCCCATGTGTGTAGTGGAAATCGCAGGGGTGAGTCTCAACCTCATGGCTGATTCAGGCTCTCCATGGACCATTATCTCGAAAGAATACTTTGAAAGCAAATTAAGCAGAAGGTTAGACTTTACAAAAATGTTGCCGTCTGACATCATTGCAAAAAGCTATGATGGATCCAGAATTGATGTTAGTGGGTATTTTAATGTGACTCTACAATTCAAAACTAGAAGTACCTGTATCAAATTGTATATTGCCGTTAAAGGGGTGAATGTATTAGGATGGAGAGACCAGTGGAGATTGGGAATCATCCTTAATCCTCGATCAAAAGAGCCTGTTATGTTGGATGAAAGTTTGTCTATGGAAAGTGTTGCTCTTGTTGTTCCCAATGAGAAAGAGAATTTTATCAAGGAAAAGTTCAAAGATGTGTTTTCAGACGTTTTAGGTAAGCTGGAAAACTATTCACACAAAATCTAACTTAAAAGTGGTGTCATACTGGTTAAACAAAAGTTAAGGGGTGTGCCCATAAATGTCAGGAAAGAACTTAAAAACATGTTGGATGATTTGGTTGCTGAGGGTATTATTGAGACCATTGATTCAGCTGAATGGGTTTCTCCCATTGTTTTGGTGAGAAAACCTGACAAAAATGTAAGAGTCTGTGTTGATCTCAGAGCGCTTAATGCTAACCCTGGGCATAGTTTGCGTAGTAGCAATACACATAGCTACGCGAAGTACATTTAGAACTACACGTAGCTACGCAATAGTGCGTAGCTGTGTGCTTGACTGCACTGTACAATAATTGCCAAAGGCATCTTGCACAGTGCAAGTTAAGATAAAATAAGTATCTCTGTCTTTATATGCTAAAATGTATATAGTCATTTCACAAAAGTGAAAACATTAAATTAACAAGCAGTGAGAGAGGTGATGATTTTAGATCCTCCCTAACCTAGGGAGAGAACCAAGCAGATGCCTTGAAAACAAAAAGCACATCTTGTTGAACGATTCGGCGGTGTCCCATCTTCTTAGGACCACCCCAGCACAGTTATTGGCAAAATACAATCCCAACCAGTGGGCCTGCAAAGCATTATGGGACGAGATTAGTAGGCAGTGAATATTATAGGATTCAATATCAAAATAATTCTATAAAGAGCTGCAGTTCAACTAGTCGCTATTAGATGTCCTCACAGTCAAATGCAAAAGCATTGAAATTACTATTACATCAAGCTGCAGTTCCACTAGTCGCTACTAGATGTCCTTCACGAGTCAAAATGCAAAAGCTTCATGAAAGGGTTTCAATGCTTTTGCATTTGACTCGTGAGGGACATCTAGTAACGACTAGTGGAACTGCAGCTTGATGTATTAATAATTTCAATGCTTTTGCATTTGACTCGTGAGGGACATCTAGTAACGACTAGTTGAACTGCAGCTCTTTGTAGAATTATTTTGATATTGGACACTATAATATTCACTGCCCACTACTAACCTCGTCCCATAATGCTTTGCAGGGCCTTTGGTTGGGATTGTATTTTTGCCCATAACTGTGCTTGGGGTGGTCCTAGGAGGAAGGGACCACCACTGAATCGTTCATCATGATATGCTCTTTGTGTTCGAGGCATCTGCTTGGTCCGCCCCCTAGGTTAGGGGGGACTCCAAAATCATCACCTCTCTCATTGCCTGATATTTTCATTCTCAAAGTTCACTTTTGTGAATTGGTTATATGCTTTTTAGCATGTAATATTGCTTCATCAAAGCATTTGTAGGTGTTGATGATTTTGCTGCTATGCTATGTCAATTAGCACAGTTTTTGCACTGTGCTATGTGCAGTTCGCGTAGTAGCACAAACTACTCATGCTCCGTTAGCATAGTACTATGCCCAGAGTTACTTAATGCTGGTATCATCGTAGACTGTCATACCCTACCCAACATTAATGAAGTCGTGTCAATGTTGGAGGGTGCCAAAGTGTTCTCCACGTTAGATCTCAGGTCAGCTTGTCACCAAATTCCCCTTACCGATGAATCTAAAAATCTGACAGCTTTTATCACACCGCAGGGATTGTACCAATATACCAGAATGCCGTTTGGGTTAGCATCTGCGGCCTCAGTTTTTCAAAGAGTGATGTTCAATTTATTCAGGGATGCTGACAAATACGTTAAGTGCTTTCAGGACGACATTTTAATATTTTCTAGCAATGTGGAGGAGCATGTGGGTCATTTAATAGAGGTGTGTAATAGGTTAAGGAAGAGTGGTCTCACACTAAAGGCCAGTAAATGCAAAATGTTTAAAACCGCTGTGGAATATTTAGGCCACACTTTATCTGGCGACGGTGTAGTACCTAAAAAATCTAATGTTGATGGCATCACTAATGCCCCCCCTCCTTCGAACAAAGAACAATTACTTTAATTTACAGGCATGTGTGAGTACTACAGTAAATTTGTGAACAACTTTGCATCAAAAATGGAACCTCTTAGGAAGCTACTGAGGCATAATGCTGTTTTTGAATGGGAACAAGACCAACAGCGAGCGTTTTAGTCAATTAAAACTGATATTCTTATGGCACCCACACTTAAACCTTTTTGTATAAACAAGGAATGTGTTATCACAGTGGATGCAAGCTTATATGGTATTGGTGGTGTGTTGTCTCAGAGATGCGGGAAAGATTAATGGAATGTGTGCTTTGCTTCCCGCACCCTGAATGATACTGAACGCAGGTACGCTGTAATCGAGAAAGAACTGCTGGCCTGTGTGTGGGCGATTGAGCACTATCGTAACTACATTTGGGGCAGTAAATTTATTTTAAGGACAGACCACAAACCCCTGGTAAACATTTTTTCCCCGGGTGGTGGGTGGAATTCCACGGCCCGCATTGCCAGGTTGACCTCCAGATTGCAGGAGTATTGTTTTAAACCAGAGTTTGTCCCGGGTAAGAAAAATGTCAAGGCTGACTTTATGTCACGTCTTCCCTGTCAAGTTAATTGTGATGACAGTTCTGAGGATTCAGACATTGTCACCACTGTCCAAGATGTAGTGACAGGGACATTTAAAGATATCACTGAAGAGTCTTGGAAACTTTCTGAAGAACAAGATCTTACTTGGCAAACCATCAAAAAATACATCTTAGAGGGTTGGCCAGATAAAAAAAATTTAGCAGAGGAATTTATGCCAATGTTCAGAGTGTTTGAAGAATTAGAATTAGAAGGGGATTTAATATACAAAGCTGGCAAATGTGTTCCACCTTTGGTATCCAGAAGCTCATTTTGGAGTTGGCACACAGATCTCACCCTGGCATGTCAGCCATGAAACGTCTGGTCAGAAACTACTTTTGGTGGCCAGGTTTAGATCGCATGGTTGATCGGACGGTTAGAGAATGTGAAATTTGCATGAATAGTGAGAAAATGATGAAGTTAAACGTACTCCCTTTAAAGACTTCTGAATGGCCTCTTGAACCATGGAAAAGGGTAGCTTTTGACATTTCTGGCCCTTTCATGTGTTTACCCCATGATTCACGCTACGCTTTGGTCCTGGTGGATTATCACTCCAAGTGACCGGAGGTTAAATTTACTTCCAATTCCTCTACTAATACAGTTATTGAATTTTTAAAGGAAGTTTTTTCCAGAGAAGATTGTCCCTCAGTCCTAGTCACTGACAATGGGGTACAACTCACCTCCACTGAAATGGAAAATGTTCTAAAAGGTCAGAATATTAAACACTATACGGTTTCTGTTTATGAACCACACGAAAATGGTCTTGTCGAGCGTTTTAATAGAGTCCTGAAAGGTTATATATCTGATGTGGTTAAACTGGGAGGGAGTTGGAGAAATTCCTTGAAGGAAAAACTTTGGTTATATCGTATTACTCCACCATACCACTACGGAAGTCAGTCCTTTCCACCTCCTAAAGGGATGAGATCCTGCATCAAAAATTTGCCCTTGGTGGTTCATAGAAAAATGTAAAAATAGGTGTTTCTCCAATGAAATGGTAAGTGATGTAGCCCAAAGAGTGGAATCTAAACAAGTCAAAACCAAAAAGTGGTATGATTGTAAATGGAATACCAAAACTCCAAATTTTAGTATTGGAGATTGGGTCAGAGTTAAGAAACCTGGGGGCATATTAGCAAGACCCACGTTAAAATTATCGCCGTTTTAGCGGCAGGAAACTGCCGCTAAAACGGCGAGAATGGGCTTGCTAATATGCGTTATAGAATTCCAATAGAAGCCCAGGTTAGATATGCAGGACATCTAACCTGGGCTTCTATTGAATTTCATAACGCATATTAGCAAGCCTATTATCGCCGCTTTAGCGGCAGCTTCCTCGCCGCTAAACGGCGATAATTTTAACGTGGGTCTTGCTAATATGCCCCTGGTTTCATCACTAAATGTTCTGACAAATTTAGTAAACCTATAAAAATTGTGAAAGTTTTTGACAATAGTGTCATCACACAAGATGGCAGATTATGGAATGTCAAACGTGTTTCCAAGTGTCCTTTTGTACCTAACTCATGTGGAGATTGTTTTCCAAATCCCTCAATGTTCCTGAAGACACAGTGTCCTCTAGGGTCAAGATTCTCTTCGATCAAGAAACCCCTAAGAAGTTGTCCGATTACAATCTCTAATCCAACCTGTGATTTTGGTTTCTTGTGGTAAAAGGGAGGTATGTTACATTTACATCTTTTCACTGTGTTATCATCCTTTCCTTTAATGTTCATGCATTTTATAATGCACATTCCAATTCCTTTTAGAACCTTTGTTGGCTGCTAGGCACTCAGGTCAGTTGCACCTGTTCCTGTTTGCCGACCGGCTGCACTTTGTTGCTGTGCTGCATACTGCTGAATAAACGACATTAAATCTACTGGATTACATTATTTATTACAATTTCTCACCATGAGGCCTCAATTGTGAAAAATGGACATCAAATATGGTTTATTTGAACCTGCCCATTTCCGCATTACTAAGAACGGAGACTCTAAGGATTTCTATGATCCGGAAGATCTACAGCAATTTCTAGATCGCATGAAACTACAAGATATGGACACACAACATATTCCGACGGATCAAACTCAGCCAAGCCCTAGTTTTTCTCAGCAGCCACCAGATAACAAATGACGTAACATTAGCAATTCACGGCACCGAGGCAGAGACCCTCAAAGATCTGCTCGCACTCAGGATGACAAGACTTCAGCCCTACAAACTGTTTCTGTCTTTACGCAAGAACAACATAGGGACAAACCTCGTTCCCCTCTTAAATCTGCCTTGGATATGGATTGAAAACAAAGTAACGCCAAGATACAGTTGATAATTGCAGTTATTGTTACTCTTATAGTTAAGATTAGTACCGTACTAATAACCTGCACTTTTAGCACCAGAATGAAGGTGGGGAACAGATAACATGACATGAAGAAAGAAGGTGCCCAAATTCTGTGCAGCTGAGTATTGCCCTCAATATATTTATATTATATTATATTATATTATATTATATTATATTATATTATATTATATCATATTATACTGTAGTATGTTATATCATATCATATTATACAATATTACTTAACATTTTATCTTATAATGTATTATTTTCCAATGTATTATACTTACAATATTTACAGCATTAACTATATTTTAAACTTATACAGGTATACACACAGTATATATCACTCTTAGATTTAGTCTATAAAACATTTGTTATATTTGTCAAAATAACGCAACCAATGTAATTGGCATCTCTGCCACTAAACGGATCTCCTTTGCAACATATATGTGATTGTATTTCATGTTTTCAGACATGTTTAATGTATTACCATAAGACTTCTTTTTACACCATAACACACTTCATCTAGTCACCAGCATTTTCTTGTGTTTGCCCTATTTATCATCCTTTTGATGGAGCCCCTCTTTGCGGTGGTGCTCCAGTGAACCCAGACCCATGGTTAACAGTCTAGGATCCCTAGTGCTTGTGCTACTGCATAGCAATTTACACATTCCATTCCTAATTCCTTCCACAAACCTATCATATCCTCTTTTACGTGTCCCTTTTTTCTACTAAACCAACATACTACACTATCTCTCACATATTATTAACCCAGACTTCTTACTCTAACACTTTCAGCAGTGTCCACTCAGCTGGACGTTGATACCTCTGTTGTGAGCCAGGGTCTCCCCCCTCTCCTCCCTACCTTTCCTAATCCTTTTATTCTCTTCTCTCCTTCTTCCCCTTGCAGCACCGTAAAAAATCTTGCGCATCACTCCTCCTGTCTCTGAAGATTTATAAACTTACTTCCAAGACTTACTCGACTTTTTCTTTTCCCCCCTTGGCCTCTCCAGCATGACAAATATTCACCCTCTGTGCATTAACAGGGAATTTCCATGGTCTCATACATTACATCAAAAGGAAAAAAGTACTCTCTTATCTCCAATCAAAGCACACTTAGATGTGCTGGAATCTGAAACGTTATGCAGAGATTGGGTGGGAAAGGTAATTCATAGCGGTGTGCAAAAGGGGGACTCTACAAATGCGGGTCCCATTCGCAAATGTGGAGTAGCAATCCTCATCCGCAAATCCCTTCAAGTCACGGTATCCAACATTTGGACGGACCCAGATGGACGTTATGCATTCGCCAAGCTACTTATAGGGGACGCTCATATTTGTGTGGGATCAGTCTACACCCCGACAGGAACAAAAAAACCATTCCTACTTCAATTGAACCGCTTGCTAACAGAAATAGGCACCTCACAGTACCTTATAGGTGGCGATTGGAATCTAGTGAGAGATCCAATTTTAGAAAAACAGATCCTTTGGACAAAAGCAATGCTGCAGACAGAGCACTAATGTATGATGTATTGGTGGATAATGGGTTAATAGATCATTGGCGCCTTTGCCATCCGTCCAGTGCAGAATATACATTCTCCTCTCCCACTAATGGCACATTATCTCGCCTAGATTATTTTTTGGTGTCTCAAAAAAAGGTTCAACTAGTTCAAGAATCCCGCATTCTGGAGGCAGCATTATCTGATCATTCCCCGGTCTCCTTATCCCTAGAGTTAGGATTCTCTAAACCAGGTCGCAAACCTTGGCGCATGAACATTCAGCGACATAAGATCCCTAAGGGTAAACTCCAACTAAAAACACACTTTCAGGATTACCTTTCCACTAATCAGGGTTCTGTGGCCTCAGGCAGAATTATTTGGGCTGTGGCTAAAGCTACCATTAAGGGCCAACTTATGCGGGAAGCAGCATTAGCCAATAGACAGAATGCTGCTTGACGAAAGGAGCTACAACAGAACATTCAACCTTATACCCGCTTATATACAGCAACATCAACTCTACAGAATGGTACGTCGTTAGAGCAAGCCCGTATGGCATTAAATAGCCTCTTCAGATCCAAGGCAGAGTTCGCTCTTCAGAGAATGAAAGGGAGACATTACGAACAGGGAGAAAAGGCAGGGAGATTACTAGCGGCACAGCTACGCCAAAGAGAAGCAGCTATGGCCATACCAGCCATCCGATCATCTCTGGGCAACTTGCTCACCCGACCCCAAGACATTGTGAATGAATTTGCCTCTTTTTACAAATCTCTCTACACCCCAGGAGCAGAGGTAGATTCAGATGAGATGGCTATCTTTCTCTCAAGAGTGGATCTTCCCTGTCTTTCTGATGAAGGTAGAGCTCTCCTTGAGGGGGAGATCAGTAGAGAGGAGATTTCACGTGCAATATCCAACCTGCCTTATCATAAATCTCCCGGGGAAGATGGATTCCTAGCTGAATTTTATCGTTGGATAGGGCACAATATCATTGATACTTTACATGCCGCATTCCAAGAGGCGGACCATGAAACCTCTCTAGGACCCCTTTCTAATAAAGCAGTAATCGCCGTCCTGCCTAAACCCGGGAAAGATCCCTTGATTTGTGGCAGTTACCGTCCCATCTCGCTATTGAAGTGTGATATTAAAATATTGGCCAGTATTTTAGCTTCCCATCTTCGTAAAGTGCTACCTTCCCTGATACATCAAACTCAAGGGGGATTTGTTCCAGGATGTTCCTCTAGGAATCACTTACGCACTTTAGCCCATAAACTGTGGTCTGCTAAATGCCTTTCAAATGATGCACTAGCACTATCACTTGACGCGGAAAAGGCGTTTGATCGCATCGAATGGGAATACCTTTTTAAAGTAATGGAACGATTCGGATAGGGGATCAGTTCATTGCCAAAGTACGACTGCTATACGATAATCCCTCCGCTCAAGTAAATTGCGGAGGTTTCTTATCAGAACCATTCCCGTTTCGGAGAGGAACGCGCCAGGGATGCCCCTTGTCCCCACTCCTCTTCCTCTTAGCTATGGAACCCCTGGCTGCCACAAGACGCCAAACAGACGAAGTCACAGGCATACGCCTTCCATCGGGTGAATCCAAACTTTACTTATATGCAGATGACATCCTGCTTACTCTTATAAATCTTCCTCGTTCCCTACCGTATTTACTCCAAATTTTAGATCACTTCTCTTCCTTCTCAGGTTACAAAATAAATTGGGATAAAAGTGAGGCACTGCCCATTTCTAATGGAACCACAAAAGCAGCTATACACGGATCTCCTTTCCATTGGCAACCCTCACGCCTTAAATACCTGGGAGTTCTGGTAAACAAAGGTATGGAGGGTATGGTTACAGATAACTTAAATCTTCTGATCACCCAAATGCAGCCTGACTTTGAAAAATGGAAAATTCTGGGTCTCTCCATGTGGGGTAGGGTCCAAGCTATTAAAATGGTCACCCTTCCGCGTTTCATATATACCCTATGTATGCTTCCTCTTCAAATTCCCCTGTCCACGCTACGACTTATAGATTCTAAGATAAAAACCTTTATATGGGGTTTGGCAAAGCCTCGCCTTGCTGTGGCGAAACTAAAAGCACATCACTCTTATGGAGGAATCAGCCTCCCGTCGGATGAACACTATGCCCTTGCATTACAATTGTCTCAAGTATCGTACATGCTGACAGGGATTTCTAATGTCCCACAATGGGTTCATGTAGAAAGGCACCTTTTATTCACAGACCCAGGTCTTTCAGCTCTATATGGTACAGGAACTAGTCGTCATGATCCCAAAAATCCAATTTTATCAGCAATGCATAAATCCTGGCAACGGGCACATCATTTATTAGATTTGGGTCCAAGTATTCATGAGAAGGCAACCTTATGAGATAATACAGGTATACGCATTAATTGACAAACAATATCTTGGCCCTTATGGAAGGTAGCAGGTATTCACACTCTAGACCAACTTTTTCATAACAGTAATTTCAAAACATTCACACAACTAAGAGAGGAATTTGACCTTCTGACACAGCAATCCTTGGAGTACGTCCAGCTTCAGCAGTGCTTGAAAAACTTCTGGGTCCGTCCCCTTGGCTACTTCAAAATTCACCAATAGCGTCATATTTAAACACATGGGGTGTTGGACTTGGCCCTTTTTGGCAGGTTCACCCCTAAACTTTTTGCCTGGCTCTTAGCCTTTTCCCTGTGTTGTGTTGGTGGTTTTTGGCCTCTGCGCACTTTAGCACTGTGGCCCAGTGTAAAGTGCGTGCACTCTCTGAGTGCGTGTGGTGAGATTGTCCTGCCCTCCCATAGGAATGCATGGGGGATATGTGTGTCCATGGTAATTCCTGGTGTGAGAGGAGTGCAGGGTCAAGTTTAGTATGTGTGAACTCATGAGAATAAATGCTGCGCAATGGTGTGCGCAGATTTATAGTGACTGGTAGAGAAGTGCCACTTCTAGAAGTTGGCATTTCTGTGTGCTCTGTGTCTGCCTGCCTGATGTGAATTGCATGTCTGGCTTGTGAGTGACAGGGGCTGGGAGGTGTGTGGGCAGGGTGAGTCAGCGCAGGATTGAATGGAGAGATCTCCATCTAGATGGGAGGGAGGAGTTGCACCTGGGACCTGAATAGGGCTGTGCCTTCCCTCCTCAATGCTGGCTCCACCTCCTGTGGTGCGTCTGATATCCCTAGCCTACACTCTGAAAGGGAAGAGGAGCTTGGGCAAAACAAAGTGCTCCAAAGCTCCCCCAAACCAGTTGCATCTGGTTTCCCAGCCCTGTGCTTCAGTAGCGGCCCGTGGTGGGAGTGCTGCGGGGCGGTGATGTGGGCGGGGAGGGGCAGGGTGGGGAGGTATGCGAGATACGGCCGCCTAGAGGTAAGTAGACACATAAATAAATAAAACGAGTTGCATCGCGCTGCATCGCCAAATGCGATGCAGCGCGGCAACGAAATTCGTTTTATTTATTTATATGTCTACTTACCTCTAAACGGCCGTATTCCGTACTTTACTACCCCCCACCCTGCCCCACCCCCGCCCACAGTCACCGCCCGGCAGCACTCCCACCACGGGCCGCTACTGCTGTGCTTACAGACAAAGGAAAAGGGTGTATAAAAGAAGGGGCTGTGCCCCCATGAAAGTGCTCTGTTGTGCTGTTCCTGACTTGAGGGGGGGGGCTGCTGCTGCTGGGCTCCAGGGGGAACCGCCACTAGGGACTGCCTCCCTGCTGGAGGGCCCTGTGAGCTGACCTGCCTGGGCCCAGCCTTGGCCTCCTTCCTCCTGAAGGGCTTTCCCTTGGCTTTGGACTGCAGCGCCTGTGAGCGCTTTATTTTTCCTTTTAAGAGCGCTTGACTTTTTGGGCTTATGAGCGCTGTGTTTCTGCCCCAGGAGGACTGCTGGTGGCCTGCAGCATGAAGCTGCACCGTGTGGGATTCGCCTACTTGGCGTGGGACCAGCGGGAGCCCACCCCGCGTTATTGCCGCTAATTTGTGTTGGAAACCGAGCTGGAGCCCACCCCGCATCTGTACCTTGAAAGCAGGTGCCCACCCTGCATTGCGTGCATCGCGGGTGCCCACCCCGCACTTTCGCCACTGAAAGCGGGTGCCCACCCCGCGGTTTTGGAGAAATAGAGAGCGGGTGCCCACCCCGCTCTCTGCTTACTTACAGGAAGCGGGTGCCCACCCCGCATCTCTACTGAAAAGGAACCACCGCTGCAGCCCGGAGAGACGGAGCGCCGCAGTTGCGCAAAACCCGGAAGCCGGGCACCCCCGCCTGACTGTGGGAGGGAGTGACCCCGGAAGCAGTAAGAAGCTGCGCACCGGCAGGAAGCCCGGGAGGAGTAATGCCTGCGGCCGGGAGGAAAACAGTCCACATGGTGCCGGAAGGAGAGGCGGAGTGATGCAGCAACCCGGCCAACAGTGCCTGCAGGAGAGCGGGGCCCCCGTGTGCTAGTGGGAGCCCCGCGGTCATCCAGAGGAAGACGGTGCCTTGTGTCCCCAGCCCATGAAGGACCAGAGGAGTCTACAGAGGCCTCGGTGAGTGGAGGCCGGTCGGGTGCATGGATGGTGGCAGTGTTGGTTCACCCCCTTTGGGTTCTGCTCTTGCAGCTGCCCCGCCGGACAGAGGGCAGTTGCACCGTGGGGGCAAGTTGTGTTTCAGAGTCCCAAGGTGGGGCTCACGAGGCACTAGTGGTGCCATTGCCCTTTTCTACATCAGCTGCACCGCCAGTTAGCGGCAGCTGCAACATTGGCGCAATTTGATTGTGAAGAGTCCCAGAGGGGGACTCAGG
This sequence comes from Calotriton arnoldi, assembly GCA_963921515.1. NCBI lineage: Eukaryota > Metazoa > Chordata > Amphibia > Caudata > Salamandridae > Calotriton > Calotriton arnoldi. The sequence continues at coordinate 404,392 of CAWUFW010008012.1, read as the reverse complement.
GCACAGTAGTGCCACCCCCATTCTTTCCCTTGGGGGCATTTCGTTCAGAGCCCCAGAGGGGGGCTCAAGAGGCACGCTGGTGCCCGGGCTCATGTTCACAGCTGCCCAGCAATTAGTGGGCAGCTGCCACGTTTAGGCTGTGCATCTGCGCACTTTGCTTTGCTGCTTTTGCAGCCAGCCCTTACATTGCTGGACATAGGGCATTTGAGCCCCTGTGAGAGGCCAGTTGGCCTGGGGGCCAGTTCCAGGTTGTGTGCCCCCGATTGGGGCACCCTGTGTTTATGATGATTATTACCTAATGTGTTTATGCACCATGATTCTTGCCTAATGTGCTTTTACGTATGAGGTTGGTGCATAATGTGTGATGCTAATAAGGTTTGGGCCTAATGTAGATTTATGCCTAATGAGATTCATGCCTGATATGATTTAGGTGTCCCCTCTTTTATGTGGCAGGATAATGCTGAGTACAGTATTTGTCAGTAATTACTGGTTGTGACCTACCTTTATTACAAGTTCTACATTTACTCTTTCCACTTTGTGATGGTCCTGACAGTGGCCCAATTGGCCCTGTCAGGTGTATATAGTCCCCTGTAAATACTGCCTAGTGCCAGTTGGCACAGTGTACATTGTGTGATTATGATCTAATGTGTTTTATGATAATACAAAGGCTATTTTTTATATAACCTTGTGTGGAGTTTCCTTTGTGGTGTGCCTAGTGTGTTGCTGCTGTGTGTGTGTTGCGCAAACGCTTTACACATTGCCTCCGGGATAAGCCTGACTGCTCGTGCCATGCTACCAAGGGGGTGAGCAGGGGTTATCTTCGGCATGTAACTCCCTTGCCCTGACTAGAGTGGTGGTCTCTGCCTGGCTTTGGCGCACGCCTTAGCCAACCAGAGATCCCATTTCTAACAAGGGGTAAACATAAAGGAGTAACGTCCGGTCTTTACAGAGTTCTTACATCAAACCTCTATTCACAACCCCTCTCCCAGAACCTTCACTCCAAATGGCAGACTCGGCTATCAACATCCTACACAGACGGGGAATGGGAGGAGCTAGTAGAAGAATTGGACAAAGGAACCCGTGAAGCTAGGCCAAATTTTTGCCTATTCAAAATTCTCCATGACTGGCACTGGTCTCCAGCAAAATTACATAAGTCTGGACTACTTCCCCATGCTAATTGCTGAAGAAGCTCTAATACTGGTTGTGATACAACCCATATTATTTGTGAGTGTCGTATGGTACAGTCTTTCTGGATCTATGTGGGCAAAATTTTACACTCCACAATGCCTGTACGTCTCCCACTCACACCTGCTAACATCCGCCTACACGACCTACCACATTCACCAAAACTTTCAAAACCACAACACCACCTTCTCCATACTGAACTGGCTACAGCAAAAATATTTATATTGCGACACTGGAAATCTCTGTCCCCTCCTCCACAGGAGGAATGGCTGGCAACTATAATACAAACAGCATCACATGAGTTGGTAATTTATAATCTCCACAATCAGACTGACAGATTTCTTCAGATTTTGTCACCCTTCCTGAATGTGAATAGCTATGCTGATAATAATAATTTCATAATAAATATTCCTACCCCTGCAGAGACAATGTCGTAAGATATCACCCTCTGGCATAAATCAGTAGTAAAAAACCCTTGATTTGATGTCATTATCCCTTATCTTCTTCACCCCATCAATGTTCTTATATTCTTCTATATACTTCATTTTACCTCTCCCCCCCCCCATTCCATTCTTTTATATTCTATTCTACTTTACTTTATTCTACTATTTATATACGCTTATCTACGTTAATCTATTTATTCTATTCTTTGATTACATTTCGTTATAATAATACATTCTCCGAAGAATAACAAGCCGATTTGACACATTACTAATTGAATATAGTTGTATTTGCTCAACTCATTTAATTATAAGACCAAAGTGTGCCTTACTTTTCTAGATCCCTGTGTATCCGATCAGCATTGGATTTGTGATTAACGTTTTTATATCGCTTTATTTATATTTGCTCTCAACTTCTCTGTACTCCCCCTCCTTTTCCCCTTCTCCTTCTTTTCCTGAGCTATTTAACTATCTAACTTTTTATGCATTTATATTTATATTTAATATGTGGCTTTGTATATTTTTTATATTTATATGTTTTTCTTCATCAGCAAGTGGCACATGTTACACGCAGTTCCTTTTTCTTATTAACTTATTCATCTATTTATTATGAAATCTCAGATGTTATTATTGTTCTCATGATGAAATTTCTGCAAAATGCTAATAGAAGATTACAACACAAAAAAAATGACTTAACAACTAATTATTCATTAATTGAAAATAAATTGCTTCTCATCCTTTACCCCATAACCCCACAACCTGCTGCTATAAAAAATATGAAATTAACATCATTAAATAATTAATTAATATTAATTATCAACTAATTATTACTCAATAAAAAATAAATTACTTCCCACCCTTTACCCCTATAAACCCCACAACCCACACATAAAATTTCCATTACAAAAAATAATAGCACAATTAACCTAATTAAATATCAATTAAATAAATAATATTAAATAAAAATAATCATTAATTTATTATAAATAAATTACTTCCCACCCTATACCCCTATAAACCAGCAACCCGCTACAGAATAAAAAAATTAACAAATATATATTAAAAAACGAGAATTATACAAAAGAATTACATCATATATATTAAAAATATATATTACTAAAATACATAATAATAAAAAAAAACGATATTTTAATCAATTATATTTTTGCAAACGATATTAATGACCGACATTTTAAAAATCAATATTACTTACCTTAATATCAATATTCTTGACATCGATATTCTTGTTGACGATATTTCCATATCACAATATTTTTGACTCAATATTCTGGTATGGCAATATGTTTTACTCAATATTTGTCTGAATACCCCTAAAAATATTATGGGTGGTAGGCTTTGTATATGACACTTTCTAGTGAGAATTGACAAGGATTGTTTGTAGGTTGACAGATTTCTGAATATGTAGGCCCATCTATGGGCTTGGACAAATAGCACACGATAAGTAATGGAGATTAATGGTACATACGAGTCATTATTGGAGAGCTAACAAGGAGAGCTAACAAGGAACCTCTCTGCCTAGACTCAAAAGGAAATTGAAAAAAAATATTTGACTACTGAAAAACAGTTTAATGTTACATATAGATCACAAGTAAATACAAATTATTTTTGGGCAAAACACTAAAGCAAATCTTTTCGAAGCATAGTTTTGTCTGTAAGAGAATTGAAGATAGGGGCAGAAGTTAGAGGAGTGATGGTTAAAGTTGGGTGATTTTAGTTTTTTAATTTTTTCATATGTTTTAATCGTAGAATTGTTCTTTCTGGAGCTATTTTATGCGTAGTAGTGACTTTTAAATATCAAGAGCGTCTTTCGTACAATGCCCAATAGGCCCTTGTGGTCAGACTCGATTTTAAAAATGCCTAAAATAAACTAGCATTACAGAAAATGAACTGTAACATGTTTTGACTTAAACAGGAACATTCTTACTAATGGAGTGCTCATCAAGTCTTCCCTGAAATGCTGCTCAATTTCATATGAGGAGTAGCAATTGGGAAAAGATACACTTCAAGTTTGAAAGGCAGAGAGTAATTTTTTAGTCACCGTTTGCAATGGGATGTTTTGATGACTGGATGGAACGTGACCTTCTAAAATCTTTGGAAAAAATGGAAAAGCTGCTGTCCCTCGCAAATTGGAGGGAGGTCTCAGGGCAGGTGACCCAAACACAATTGTTCTGACAACCTGAGCGGTTTCATTCCTGCAGTTACAGTGTAATAATACGTTGCCCGTTTGTCTGACTTCCATAGCTTTTTGCTCTACCTGTCAAACTGATGCAGTAACTTGGTTACAATTTCAGAGAGACTGTAAAACATCTATAAGGTGCCCTCTGCTCTGGTCCTGGATTTCCTTTTTATGAGTCATAATAAAAATTATGAATGTAATTTGAATTACATTTGAAATCTATCTCTTAACAATAGTTGTATTTAACTGATTGCAGAATACAGTCAAATATGCCCGACCAGCTAATAAAGAAGCATTAAAGTTACCATGCTGACATGCAAGGAAAGACAAGAGGAACTTTCATAATACTTGTTCTGGAAGGTGGAATTAATTGCTGCATATGACACATGCGTGTGGGTTCTACTATAGGATAATTGCCTCGAAATAGACTGAACTGCTTAAAGTTATAAAAGGGCTTGCACTGGCTTATAAGATAGTCACCAGAAACAGATTCTTCTATTATACATTTAGCTAGTTAGCATGTTGTCATGGCCATCTGTTTTTGGATAGAGCAGCCAGGTCGTGAGAGACCATCTAATATATTTCGAAAAGCTTTAGCTGCTTCAAAAGAACTTATATGGTAAAGGTTGCATCTATTGCTTACGGGTTATGATGCATTTGATCCTAGGTTATATTCTGCTGCACTTTTAAAACACGGGCCCCATTACGCAAATCGCCACTGGGGCTCCATCGTGATGCCAATGAGTGCGGAGCGCCAATGGAGATGGGGTCTGTGCCTTGTTCTTTCTCAATATACGCACACACATTAATTTGCAAAATCTTCAAGACAGTGCAAGGGTGACTGAAAGCAAAGCTCAGAAACAGAGAGCAGGAAGTGCCTCTACAGGTTTCAGATCTATGTTGTCTATAGCTCATGCATTACCACAGAGATTTTCCAAGTTGATGTATGCTTTAGACTTGTCAATTTCAGGAACAACACAGACCCCACATGCATCTGTTCTCCACACTGAACTGCATCATACGAGGGCACAGGTAAGCGCCTATGTATTATGTGTGCAAAAAGTGTCAAGTTGAACAGAAGTACATTTCTTAGTTATATGTTAAAAAGTAATACTTCACCATACATGTTTTGAAATATTTGCTGAAGTTTAAGTATTTTGCAAATGAAACCCCAACAAATGTGTATTTTCTGTGAGTGGCTCAAAATACACTCGAACAACTTAGCACAGGCACATTTAAGCACTGGTTACCCCCCTCCATAGGGAAGCTAAGAAAGGTAGAGGCTCCTTTGAAGCTGCACAAGCGTGGGTAGGACTACTGGATAAATGAAAGCGAATGATGATTCCTCAGTGAGCAGCCCCCCGCCCCAGATAATACGCACCCATCTTATACTGGTGACACAGAAGCCAGGCTCCCTATTCAACTAATCGATGCACCGGTTAAGCTCTCAATCATTCCAGGGGGCCATTAATCAGTAGCTCTCCTCCACCCACTAACCAGCTGGGTCATATTTCTACCTGACACCCCAGAGGACAGTGGCAATGCTAGAACACAAAACATAAACAGACAATGGGGCACCTGTTGGACAGGTAAGGGGGGAGGAGGTGGGGGGAGTTGGAGAGTGTTGCTATACAAGTTACTTCCCTATTCATCCATAGCTGAGCACTGATCACAAGGTCAGAGTATTATGTTGTAAAGAGCAATAAGCAAAGCTGCTATCCCTGTAGGTGGATGGAGGCATACTAGCACTGTCAACGCTAACAAGCCCAACTATTGTTCACACTGCTATTGCTTTGATATTGACTGAACTACTGGTATGTAAAATGCTCATAGTGCAAATGGAAATAAAATGTGTTCGTGAAAAAGGGTAGCGACTGCTCATTTCACTGGCCACACCTCTGGGTATACACAGGAGCTCTGTAGAAGAGAGGAAGGCTTTCCTCTTCTTGAATTTTAGGATTAAGGCTCACTGTGAAGTTGTTTCACAAGACGAACCAACAGGAATTGCTGACAAAGCGGGTTCTGTTTACCTATGAGAACTTTTACCCAACTGGTTAGGAAGGAGTCACTCCTACCCGCTGGCTAGTGACTACCATAAATATGGGATTTCAAGGAACACTCCTCAGAACACCTGGTAGGAATACTAGCTAGGATGGGTCCAGGCATATTTTTTACGTCAAAGGGGCCTTCCCTGACACAAGTAAATGTTAGGTGACACTTGAAAAGTCCCCAGCTTTTGTCCTCTTAGTCACGCTGACACCAAACCGAGTGGAAGAACAGCAATTACAAGAAACTGTTTTGAGTGAACACAGAGGAGGGAACTGCTCATTACCCTGACCCCACCTCTGAGTGGGCACGCAGGCTCTGCACAATGGGGGAAGGGTTTCTCCATCTTAGATTTTGAGAGTGAGGTGCACCCTGGCACTGTTTGCAGTAGGGCAATCAGAACGTGTAGAAAAATGGTCAGTGCTGCCCCAAGAACCTTTACCCCTTTGAATGGGGAGCGCCCAGGAGCCTCCCCAACCCACAAGCCCGTGAATCCTACAAAGCTGGTCCCTCATTCAGCCTTCCTCAGAACACTTTTGGAACCTGTAGAACAAAAGAAGAGGACTAGACTTGCTGTCTGTGACCTGTGAGGAGCCCTGAGGGTCTGTACCTGCTCTCCTTTGTACCCAGTACAAAGAACTGGACTTCAAGGGCCAGTTGTCTGACCTCCTGTGTGGCTACAAGGCACAACAAGCTAAAAGAGGCATGTTTCTGGAAATTCACAACTGACTAGTGGCAACTGGATTTGCACTCCTGTAGGAGTTTTGAAGTGTACTCTTGTGGTTGTCTGGTAACCAAGATAAAGTATGGAAACATTTGAAAACTTCTGATCTCGAGCTGCAGAGCCAAGGGGGCCTACAGCAACATAGTGCTCAACAGCTCTTCCATGGCATTGGACTGAATTTCAGATTTGTTCCCCTAAAAATAGCTACTGTACATATGAAAAAACAACAAAGACTCCTTCTATGTGGGAACTTAACTCATTTGACCTGAAATCTCAAAGCTACAGAGATTCAGTGGGACAAACCTGCTTATCAAACCTTCGGTCCATGGTGACGTATACAATTTCAGCCTTGTCCCTGTTGGAGAAGATTTTTCTTACATAAATTACTAATTCCCTTTTTGGATTGGGGCTTTGAAACTTTTTCAAATTTTTTAACTATGAAGATTTTAACCAGGATAAAACTAGTTGATGTATTTAACAAACTATCCATCATGGTTGGCCTCAAATCGCACCTACAATCTGGTCTAGCTTTTCCATAGACTATCATTAGCACTTTGTGCTTTTTGGCACTACTTTCACGTTAATCTTTAAAATATCGTTTTGGTCTCATTTTGATCAAACAATGTTTCTCATTATTTTAAAATTGGTGGTGGGATTTTATTGTGTTTTGTGTGAGTTTTTCTACTGTGTATGCACTCTTTAACTACCTTACATGTTGTCTTTGATTTACACTTGACTGCTTTGTGTCATGTAGCCAGGGATTGAGCACAAGTTTATTATAGTTTTCGTGGCATCTAGCAGATGGTGACCTTATACTTTGAAGTCAACACTTGTCCACCCCAAATATTAAGCCACTATTCTACATCCAGTAAAGTCAGCACAGTTGCTACGTGATATAACTCCTGAGAGGCAAGAGGCATCTAATTCTCTTGCAGCATCTGCCTTTATATGGTTTTCTGGTAACTCTTTCTTTCCATAATTAAAGTTACTTTTCATGTTATCTGAATGTATAGATGCTTTCTGATTATTGTGTGACCCATTCGTTATATCCACCTTAGTGTTAACGTGATAAATACATGATTAGATTTTTTGGAGTAAATGGTTTTAGTGTAACCAGTAGGGCATCTTTAGATACTAAATTGAGAGACAGTTCAAAACATGTATGAAATGGGGTAGTGTTACACAAATGTCTCTCAACCACCAATGATAAGGGAGGGTAATAGAAGGAATCCAGACACATTATGAATCTTTCGATTCATAGTGTATCATAGACCAGAAACCAGTTCTTGGAACACATGTCCTGCTGTGTCGCGATTCAAACCTATCAAGAAGTGAACAAATCATATTTGAATAATTCTGAGGAGCAACTATTGATTATAAAATGTGATATGCATGCACATTATGCGCCACTGAACAAACACCTCCTCCTAATGTATATATTGTTATATAAATCAGAAGGATTGAACGCTTTAGCCACTAACCACGTACTATACTGATATGTGACATACACTCGTTAAGAACTAAGAAATATATAGATTAAATAATTTCTTGCTCTGCCCCGGCCTTATTTATGAAGGTCTTGACCAATGGGGTTCTAGTATCACCTACTTTGATAATCTAAAAATGGTTCAGTGACAAAATATTGACCCTCAAAATATCAACGTACAAAAATATTGTGACCAAAATATCGATGTTAAAAATTATTGGCATCCTATACTTATAATGGTAAGTACGAAAATATTGGAAAAAATATATCGATGTCATTAATATCGTTGTATTAAATATCGTTTTTTAAATACATATAAAATAGAATAATAAATATTACATATATTAAATAGTAAAATTAATAAAAAAAGATTTAATGTGTATTTTAACAAATATAACAAATAAACTTAATTTAAAAAAAGTTCAACACACATATATAATAATTAATATATATATATATATATATATATATATATATATATATATATATATATATATATATATATATACATATATTTACATATATCTGCTTGAAAACAATTATTAAATGAATAATTGTAATTTATGTTATAATTTCAAAATAATATAAAAATATGGCAAATAAATATATATATATATTTACCAAAAACATGTCATATTTAAAGAACAAACCGTTCTAATTAAATTACAAAATTAAACAACTGAAATCTTTAAATTTTGTAAAAATTATTATACATATTAAACATATAAATAATTAAAAATATAATTTAAAATAAACAAAAACATAATATAAAATATAACAATATAAATTAAATTATACAAAATATAATTTATTACATAAACTAGTCCCACTAAAATGTAAAATATAAAATGTATTACTTATACTATTCCCACTACAATGTATGGAAAACTACGCAACTATTATAGTAAATATATAAAAGATTTACTACTCCCACATCACGCAATGCAATAAAAATAAAACTGGGTAAAATTAACAAATCTCCCTCCAATAAATGCAACAGTAGATTGCAGATAGGTAATATTTACTGTACCCATCTCAGCCAGTACAACAGTAGGGAAAATGTTGGCGTGTGGAAGGGTAGAATTTACTATACCTACTCCAATCAGTGCAACAGTAGGGAAAGTAATGGATTGCGAAGGTATAAAATTTACAATTCCCACTACAGTCAGTACAAAAGTAGGGAAAGTGTTGGATTCTGAGGGGTAAAATTTACTATTCCCACCCCAATGAGTGTAACAGTAGAGAAAGTGTTGGATTGCGGAGGGGTCACATTTACTATTCCCATCTCCAGTCAGTTCAAAAGTAGAGAAAGTGTTGGATTGTGGAGGGCTACAATTTACTTTTCCCACTCCAGTCAGAACAACAGTAGGGAAAGTGTTGGATTGCAGAGGGGTAAAATGTGCTATTCCCACTCCAATGAAGGTAACAGTAGGAAAAGTGTTGGATTGCGGAGGGGTAAAATGTACTCTTCCCACTCCAGTCAGTACAACAGTGGGGAAAGTGTTGGATAGGGGAGGGATACAATTTACTATTCCCAATCCAGTCAGTACAAAAGTAGGGAATGTGTTGGATTCTGGAGGGGTAACATTTGTTATTCCCACTCCAATAAGTGTAAAAGTAGGAAAAGTGTTGGATTGCGGAGGGGTAAAATTTACTATTCCCACTCCAGTCAGTACAACAGCAGGAAAAGTGTTGGATAGCGGAGGGATAACATTTACTATTCCCACTTCAGTCAGTACATCAGTACGGAAAGTGTTGGATTCTGGAGGGGGAAAACTTACTATTCCCACCCCAATGAGTGTAACAGTAGGGAAAGTGCTGGATTGCGGAGGGGTAACATTTACTATTTCCACTCCAGTCAGCACAACAGTAGGGAAAGTGTTGGATTGCGGAGGGGTAAAATTTGCTCTTCCCACTCCAATGAGTGTAACAGTAGGAAAAGTGTTGGATTGCAAAGGGGTAAAATTTACTATTCCCACTCCAGTCAGTAGAACAGTAGAGAAAGTGTTGGATAGGGGAGGGATACAATTTACTATCCCCACTCCGCTCAGTACAAAAGTAGTGAAAGTGTTGGATTATGCAGGAGGAACATTTACTATTCCCACCCTAGTCAGTACAACAGTAGGGAAAGTGTTGGATTGCAGAGGGGTAAAATGTGCTATTCCCACTCCAATGAAGGTAACAGTAGGAAAAGTGTTGGATTGCGGAGGGGTAAAATGTACTCTTCCCACTCCAGTCAGTACAACAGTGGGGAAAGTGTTGGATAGGGGAGGGATACAATTTACTATTCCCAATCCAGTCAGTACAAAAGTAGGGAATGTGTTGGATTCTGGAGGGGTAACATTTGTTATTCCCACTCCAATAAGTGTAAAAGTAGGAAAAGTGTTGGATTGCGGAGGGGTAAAATTGACTATTCCCACTCCAGTCAGTACAACAGCAGGAAAAGTGTTGGATAGCGGAGGGATAAAATTTACTATTCCCACTTCAGTCAGTACATCAGTACGGAAAGTGTTGGATTCTGGAGGGGGAAAACTTACTATTCCCACCCCAATGAGTGTAACAGTAGGGAAAGTGCTGGATTGCGGAGGGGTAACATTTACTATTTCCACTCCAGTCAGCACAACAGTAGGGAAAGTGTTGGGTTGCGGAGGGGTAATATTTGCTCTTCCCACTCCAATGAGTGTAACAGTAGGAAAAGTGTTGGATTGCAAAGGGGTAACATTTACTATTCCCACTCCAGTCAGTAGAACAGTAGAGAAAGTGTTGGATAGGGGAGGGATACAATTTACTATCCCCACTCCGCTCAGTACAAAAGTAGTGAAAGTGTTGGATTATGCAGGAGGAACATTTACTATTCCCACCCTAGTCAGTACAACAGTAGGGAAAGTGTTGGATAGCGGAGGGGTAAAATGTACTATTCCCACTCCAGTCAATACAACAGTAGGGAAAGTATTGGATTGCGGAGGGGTGAAATTTTCTATTCCCACTCCAATGTGTGTAACAGTAGGAAAAGTGTTGGATTGCAGAGGTGTATAATTTACTATTCCCACTCAAGTCAGTACAATAGTAGGGAAAGTGTTTGAAAGTGGAGGGATAACATTTACTATTCCCACTCCAGTCAGTGCAACATTAAAAATAAACAAAATATCTTAAAATTATTTAAAAAACAAAGGAAATAAGGTAAAATATAAATATGTTGGACAATAACATAAAAATATATTTAATATTAAACTTTTTCACAAATAAAAACATATTACAATGTTGAATACATATCACAAATACCTACAAATATTATTATAAATAAAATACAAAAATAATTTTCAAACAAATAAATATTTTCATTTAGAAATGATTTACTAACAAAAAAATATTTATTACATACATTCAATTTAGTTACTTTCCACCCTATAATTGCACAAAACCCACAACCTGCACCTAAAACTTAACTTAAAAAAATGATTTACACTATTAATATAAATATTTATCAACACACTAATTGTCAGTAATTGAATATTAATCATAATTAATGTACTTCCCACAATATACCCCCGCAAAACAAACAACACACATCTAAAATCTAAAAAAAATGTAATTGCACAATTTACATAATTAATTATCAATTAAACAAATATTATTAATTAAATACTGAGGGCCTGATTACGATGCAGTCGGAAACGGCTCCGACCATCGTTCGGATCCTTTCCGACCGCATTGTAATATGTCGGTCGGATTCCTTTCTGACCGCCTCATTACGATGGAGGCGGTCGCAAAGGATTCCGAACGGTCATTTCGACTTGCTTCCGATGGGCTCTTAGCACCTGTCCGCCAATCGGAATGCGGCCAGTAATCGCAAGGGCGGCTCTTCCTGACCCTGGGATTACGATGTTGGGTTTCGGCTGCCTTTCCGTGCCGGTCTCTACAAAACAGAAAGGCTGTCAGAACTAGACTTTGGGGGGGCCCAGTAGGGCCCCCTTGGGTGCACGGACTCCGGTTGGAGGCCGAGGGGGCACCTATGATGCCCCCCTGTTGATCCCTGCATCCCGTGACAGGCACCTTGAGGTGCCTGCCATGAGGTGCAGGGATGAACTGCACCTCGTATTTTACAATGGGCGCATGCATTCCAGCTGGAATACATGCTCCCATTGTAAAGTATAGGAATGCAACCGACCAGTGTTCGGCGCATCATAATTAGTGGGTCAGGACCGCCGACTGGGTGACGGTCGGTTGACCGAGACGATGTCAGGCGGAGTTTCGTAATGAGGCCCCTAATATTAATTCATTAAAATGAACTATCTTCCCACCCTTTACCCCTATAAAACCCACAACCTGCACCTAAAATTAAACTTAAAAAATGTATATAATTACTCAATTCAAATAATTAATTGTCAATTAAATAATTAATAGTATTTAACAACTAATTATTAATTAATTAAAATTAATTTGCTCCCCACCCTTAACCCCTATAAAAATGTAATTAATCAATTAACATAAGAAATTATCAATTCATTATTTAATATTAATTAACAACTAATTATTAAGTAATGAAATATAAACTACTTTCCAACCTTTGCCCCTATAAACCCCACAATCCACACCTAAAAACAATTTATTACACAATTACCATTGTTAGTTATCAATGAATTCATTAATATTACAAAACAACTAATTATACATTAATTGAAAATAAATTACTACTCACCCTTACCCCATAACCCCACAACCTGCACCTACAAGAAAACAAATACGAAATTAACATAATGAATTATCAATTGATTAATATTAATTAAAAACTAATTATTAATTAATTAAAAACAAACTACTTCCCACTCTTTCCCTCTATAAGGAGGATTGACAAGGAAAAGGTGGGGATTTTTTGTAGGTTGACAGATTTCTGAATATATAGTCTATTCTAAGTGCTTGGACAAATAGGAGCGCACGATAAGTGATGGAGATTAATGGTACATACGAGTCATTATTGGAGAGCTAACAAGGAACCTCTCTGCCTAGACTCAAAAGGGAATTGAGAAAAAATTTGGCTACTGAAAAACAGTTTTATGTTTTAATAGAAAATGTACTTACATATAAATCACAAGAAAACACAAATTATTTTGGTTAAAACTCTAAAGCCAATCTTTTCGAAGCTTATGGGGTCATTACGATGGCGGAGGGCCCGCCATAGACAGCCTGTCGGTGGCGGGCCCTCCGCCATCGTACTGCGGTTTCACCCCGCTAGATTACAATGGCGGGCGGAAACGTGGAGGTCGGAATAGCAGAGGGGTAAAATTTGCTATTCCCACTCCAATGTGTGTAACAGTAGGAAAAGCGTTGGATTGCAGGGGGATAAAATTTACTATTCCCACTACAGTCAGTGCAACTTTAAAAACAAACAAAATATCTTGAACAAAATAAAATTATTTCAAAAACAAAGTAAATAAAGAAAAATATAAATATGTTGGACAATAAAATACAAATATATTTAATATTAAAAATATAAAAAAATAAAAAAATATTACAATGTTGAATACATAACACAAATACCTACAAATATTATTATAAATAAAATACAAAACTAATTTTCATACAAATAAATATTTTTATTTAGAAATTATTCATTAACAAAAACAAATTATTACATACACTTAATTTAGTTACTTTCCACTCTATAACCACACAAAACCCAAGACCTGCACCTAAAACTTAACTTTAAAAAAAATATTTACACTATTAATATAAATATTTATAAACACACTAATTACCATTAATTAAATATGAATAATTAATTAATCATAATTAATGTACTTCCCACAATATACCCCCACAAAACACACAACACACTCATAAAATTTATCATAAAATTCTTTACAGAATTAACAGAATTAATTATCAAATTAATATTTAATACTAAATAAAACTTAGGGGCCTATTACGATGGCGGTCGGGAAACCTCCCCGACCGCCATGGTAGCGGGAAAAGACTGCCCGCATGTACCGCGACATCACCGCCGGTCGAATTACGATGACCCGGGATCGAAATCTGACCGTGGCGGTCGGATCGCGGGCATTAACATTGTGGCGGTTGCTGCTGCCCGCAGCAACGCCGCGATGCAGAAAGGAGCATGTCCTGCATATCCCTGCACTGCATGGCAGGCACTGCACAGTGCCTGCCACCTGGTACCGGGAAATGTAGGGGGGGACCATGGGTACTCCCCAGTGCACCCACACCCCCCCAACACATTGGGGGCCTGCAACGGGCCCACAGAAGACAATCACCGCATGCCGTTCAATGGCGGTCTGACCACTGAGGAAAGGCTGGCTACCGCCGGCATCATAATCCTGCCGGCGGAGCCTGCTCTGCACTGCCACCATTATCCCGATCCTGCTCCGTCCGCCAGGCAGGAGTGCGGATGGCAACTGGCGGTAAAGCGGCGGTCACCACCGCCATCCTAATATGACCGACGGTTTTCCTGGTTACGATGGCGGGCGGATGTCCACCGCCGGTACGGCGGGCACCACACATCTAAAATCTAAAAAAATATTAATTGCACAGTTAACATAATTAATTATCAATTAAACAAATATCATTAATTAAAAACTAAGGCCCTGATTACAATGTGGTTGGAAACGGCTCCAACCATCGTTCAGAGCATTTCCGACCGCATTGTAATATGCCGGTCAGATTCCTTTCCAACCGCCTCATTACGATGGAGGCGGTCGAAAAGGAATCTGAACAGTCATTCCGACTGGCATCCGACGGGCACATAGAGCCCATCCGCCAGTCGGAATGTGGCCAGTAATCCAAATGGTGGTTCTTTCCACTCCTGGGATTGCAATGTCATATTTCGGCAGCCTTTTCGAGCTGGTCTTTCCAAAACAGAAAGGCTGTTGGAACTCGACTTTGGGGGGCCCAGCAAGGCCCCTTTGGGTACACAGACTCCGGTTGGAGGCCGGGGGGCACCTATGATGTCACCCTGTTGATCCCTACACCCCGTGGCAGGCACCTTATGCCTGCCATGGTGTGCAGGGATGAACTGCACCTCCTATTTTAGAATGGGAGCATGCATTCCGGCTGGAAAACATGCTCCCAGTGTAAAGTATAGGAATACGACCGACCACTGTTCGTCGCATCCTAATTAGTTAATATGGACCGCCGACCGGGTGTCGGTCGGTCCCTTGACCGAGACGACGACGTCGAGCGGAGGAAACTCTGCCCGACATCGTAGTGAGGCCCCTAATATTAATTCATTAAAATGAATTAACTTCCCACACTTTACCCCTATAAACCCCACAACCCGCACCTAAAAATAAACTTAAAAAATATATAATTACTCAATTAAAATAATTAATTGGAAATTAAATAATTAATAGTATATAGCAACTAATTATTAATTAATTAAAATTGATTTACTCCCCACCCTTAACCCCTATAAAAATGTAATGAAACAATTAATATAAGAAATTATCAATTAATTAATTAATAATAATTAACAAGTAATTATTAAGTTATTAAAAAGGAATTACTTTCCACCATTTTTCCCTATAAACCCCACAACCCACACCTAAAAACAATTTATTACAGAAGTGACATAAGTACTTATCAATTAATTCATTAATATTACTTAACAACTAATTATTAATTAATTGAAAATAAATGACTTCTCACCCTTTACCCCATAACCCCACAACCCGCACCTATAAAAAACAAATACGAAATTACCATAATTAATTATCAATTAATTAATATTAATTAACAACTAATTATTAATTAATTAAAAATAAATTACTTCCCACCCTTTACCTCTTTAGTGAGGATCGACAAGGAAAAGGTGGGGATTGTTTGTAGGTTGACAGATTCATGAATATGTCGTCTCATCTAAGGGCTCGGACAAATAGGAGCGCACAATAAGTGATGGAGATTAATGGTACATACGAGTCATTATTGGAGACTCAAAAGGGAATTGAGAAAAAGTATTTGTCTACTAAAAAACAGTTTAATGTTTTAATAGAAAATGTACTTACATATAAATCACAAGTAAACACACATTAGTTTTGGTCAAAACACTAAAGCCAATCTTTTCAAAGCTTAGTTTTGTCTGTAAGGGGGTGAAAGTTAGGGGCAGAAGTTAGAGGATTGGTGGTTAAAGTTTGGTGATTTTTTATAAATCTTTTTCTCGTAGAATAGTTTTTTGTAGAGCTATTTTATGCGTAGTAGTGACTTTTAAATATCAAGAGCGTCTTTCGTTCAATGCTCAATAGGCCCTTGTGGTCAGACTCGATTTTAAAATGCCTAAAATAAACTAGCATTACATAAAATTAACTCTAACATGTTTTGACTTAAACAGGAACATTCTTACTAATGGAGTGCTCATCTAATCTTCCCTGAAATGATTCTCAATTTCATATGAGGAGTAGCAATTGGGAAAAGACACACTTCAAGTTTGAAAGGCAGAGAGTAATTTTGTAGTCGCCGTTTGCAATGGGATGTTTTGATGACTGGATGGAACGTGACCTTCTAAAGTCTTTGAAAAAAATGGAAAAGCTGCTGTCCCTCGCAAATTGGAGGGAGGTCTCAAGGGCAGGTGACCCAAAGACAGTTGGTCTGACAACCTGAGCGGTTTCATTCCTGCAGTTACAGTGTAATAATACATTGCCCGTTTGTCTGACTTCCATAGCTTTTTGCTCTAACTGTCAAACTGATGCAGTAACCTGGTTACAATGTCAGAGAGACAGTAAAACATCTATAAGGTGCCCTCTACTCTGGTCCTGGATTTCCTATTTATGAGTCATAATACAAATTATGAATGCAATTTGAATTCCATTTGAAATCTATCTTTTAACAATAGTTTTATTTAACTGAGTGCACAATATAGTCAAATATGCCCGACCAGCTAATAAAGAAGCATTAAAGTTACCATGCTGACATGCAAGGAAAGACAAGAGGAACTTTCATAATACTTGTTCTGGAAGGTGGAATTAATTGCTGCATATGACACATGAGTGTGGGTTCTACTATAGGATAATTATCTCAAAATAGACTGAACTGCTTAGAGTTATAAAAGGGCCTGCACTGACTTTTAAGATAGTCACCAGAAACAGATTCTTCTATCATACGTTTAGCCAGTTAGCATGTTATCATGGCCATCTGTTTTTGGATAGAGCAGCCAGGTCGTCAGAGACCATCTAATATGTTTCAAAAAGCTTTAGCTGCTTCAAAAAAACTTATATGGTAAAGGTTGCATCTATTGCTTACGGGTTATGATGCATTTGATCCTGGGTTATATTCTGCTGCACTTTTAAAACACGGGCCGAATTACGCAAATCGCCACTGGGGCTCCATTGTGATGCCAATGAGTGCGGAGCGCCAATGGAGTTGGGGTCTGTTCCTTTGTTCTTTCTCTAAATACGCACACACATTAATTTGCAAAATCTTCAAGGCAGTGCAAGGGTTACAGAAAGCAGAGCTCAGAAACAGAGAGCAGGAAGTGCCTCTACAGGTTTCAGATCTATGTTGTCTATAGCTCATGCATTACCACAGAGATTTTCTAAGTTGATGTATGCTTTAGACCTGGCGATTTCAGGAACAACATAGACCCCACATGCATCTGTTCTCCACACTGAACTGCATCATACGAGGGCACAGGTAAGTGCCTATGTATTATGTGTGCAAAAAGTGTCAAGTTGAGCAGAAGAACATTTCTTAGTTAATATGTTAAAAAGTCATACTTCACCATACATGTTTTGATTTATTTGCTGAAGTTTGAGTCTTTTGCAAATGAAACCCCAACAAATGTGTATTTTCTGTGAGTGGCTCAAAATACACTCCAACAACATAGCACAGGCACATTTAGGCACTGGTTACCCCCCTCCATAGGGAAGCTAAGAAAGGTAGAGGCTCCCTTGAAGCTGCACAAGCGTGGGAGGGACTACTGAAAGCAATGAAAGCGAATGATGATTCCTCAGTAAGCAGCACCCCCCAGCCCCCCCTGATAATACGCACCCATCTTATACTGGTCGGAAGCCAGGCTCCCTATTCAACTAATCGATGCACCGGTTAAGCTCTCAATCATTCCAGGGGGCCATTAATAAGTAGCTCTCCTCCACCCACTAACCAGCTGGGTCATATTTCTACCTGACATCCCAGAGGACAGTGGCAATGCTAGAACACAAAACATAAAAAGACAATGGGGCACCTGTTGGACAGGTAAGGGGGGAGGAGGTGGGGGGAACTGGAGAGTGTTGTTTAACAAGTTACTTCGCTATTCATCCATAGCTGAGCACTGATCACTAAGTCAAGGTATTACGCTGTGAAGAGGAATAAGCAAAGCTGCTATCCCTGTAGGTTGACGGAGGCATACTAGCACTGTCAACGCTAACAAATCAGAACTATTGTACACACTGCTATTGCTTTGATATTGACTGAACTATTTGTATGCAAAATGCTCATAATGTAAATGGAAATAAAATGTGTTCATGAAAAAAGGGAGAGACTGCTCATTTCCCTGGCCACACCTCTGGGTATATGCAAGAGCTCTGCACAAGAGAGGAAGGGTTTTCCCTTCTTGAATTTTAGTAGTAAGGCACACTGTGAAGTTGTTTCACAAGAGGAACCTGCAGGAACTGCTGACAAAGTGGGTACTGTTTACCTATGAGAACCTTTACCCAACTGTTTAGGAAGGAGTCACTCCTACCCAGTGGCTAGTGCCTACCATAAATATGACTTTTCAAGGAACAATCCTGAGAACACCTGGTAGGAATACTAGTTAGGATGCGTCCCAGAATATATTTTACATCAAAAGGGCCTTCCCTGACACAAGTAAATGTTAGGTGACACCTGAAAAGTCCACAGCTTTTGTCCCCTTAGTCAGGCTGACACCAACCCCAGTGGAAGGACAGCCATCCCCAGAAACTGTTTTGATTGAACACAGAGGAGGTAACTGCTCATTACCCTGACCACACTTCTGAGTGGGCATGCAGGTTATGCACAATGGGAGAAGGGTTTCTACATCTTGGATTTTGAGAGTGTGGTGCACCCTGGCATTGTTTGCAGTAGGGCAATCAGGAGTTGTAGAAAAATGGGCAGGGCTGCCCCAAGAACTTTTACCCCATTGGATGGGGAGTGCCCAGGAGCCTCCCCAACCCACAAGCCTGTGAATCCTACAAAGCTGGTCCCTCATCCAGCCTTTCTCAGAACACTTTTGGGACCTGTAGAAGAACAAAAGAGGACTAGACTTGCTGTCTGTCACCTCTGAGGGGCCCTGAAGGTCTGTACCTGCTCTCCCTTGTAACCAGTACAAAGAACTGGACTTCAAGGGCCAGTTGAGTGACCTCCTGTGTGGCTCCAAGGCACAACAAGCTAAAAGAGGCATGTTTCTGGAAATTCACCACTAACCAGTGGCAGCTTGATTTGGATCCTGTAGGAGTTCTGAAGTGTACTCTTATGGTTTTCTGGGCACCTAGATAAAGTATGGAAACGTTTGCTCTCGAGCTGCAGAGCCAAGGGGGCCTACAGCAACAAAGTGCTCAACAGCTGTTCCATGGCATTGGACTGAATTTCAGATTTGTTCCCCTAGAAATACCTCCTGTACATATGGAAAAAACAACAAAGATTCCTTCTGTGTGGGGACTTAGAAACTCATTTGACCTGAAATCTCAAAGCTACAGAGATTCAGCGGGACAAACCTGATTATCCAACCTTCAGTCCATGGTGACATATACAATTTCAGCCTTGTACAGTTGGAGAAGATTTTTCTTAAATAAATTACAAATTCCCTTTTTGGATTGGGACTTTGAAACTTTTTCAAAACTTTTTGAGTATGAAGACTTTAACCAAGACCAAACTACTTGATGTTTTTATCAAAATCTCCATCATGGTTGGCCTCAAATCGCACATACGATCTGGTCTAGCATTTCCATAGACTATCATTGGCACTTTGCGCTTTTTGGCAGTACTTTCACGTGAATCTTTAAAAAATCGTTTTGATCAAACAATATTTCTCTTTATTTTACAATTGGTGGTGGGATTTTATTGTGTTTTGTGTGACTTTTTCTATTGTGTATACATTGTTTAACTACTTTACATATTGTCTTTGATTTACTCCTGACTGTTTTGTGTCATGTAGCCAGGAATTGAGCACAGGTTTATTATAATTTGTGTGGCATCTAGCAGATAGTGACCTTATACTTTGAAGTGAACACTTGTCCACCCCAAATAATAACCCCAAATAATAACCCACTTTCCTGCATCCAGTAAAGTCAGCACAGTTGCTACATAATATAACTTCTTAGAGGCAAGAGGCATCTAATTCCCTTGCAGCACCTGCCTGTATATGGTCAACCCAGAGGACATGTTTTCTCGTAACTCTTTCTTTCCATAATTAAAGTTACTTTTCATGTTATCTGAATGTACAGATGCTTTCTGATTATTGCGTGACCCATTCGTTATATCCACCGTAGTATTTACGTGATAAATACATTATTAGATTTTTTGGGGGTAAAGGGTTTTAGTGTAACCAATAGGGCGTCTGTAGATGGTAAAATGAGCGAAAGTTTAAAACATGTATGAAATTGGGTAGCGTTTCACAAATGTCTCTCAACCACCAATGATAAGGGAGGTTAATAGGAGGAAGACAGACGCATTATGTATCTTTCAATTCAGAGTGTATCATAGCCCAGAAAGACCAGTTCTTGGAATACATGTCCTGCTGTGTCACGATTCAAACCTATCAAGAAGTGAACAAATCATATTTGAATAATTCTGAAGAGCAACTATTGATTAGAAAATGTGATATGTGTGCACATTATGTGCCAATGAACAAACAACTTCTCTTAATGTATACTTTGTTATATCAATCAAAAGGATAGAACGCATTATCCACTAACCATGTACTATACTGATATGTGACATACACTCATTAAGAACTAAGAAATATATAGATGAAATAATTTCTTGCACTGGCCCTGCCTTATTTGTGAAGGTCTTGACCAACGGGGTTCTAGTATCACCTACTTTGATAATCTAAAAATGGTTCACTGACAAAATACCGACCCTCAAAATAACAACAAACAAAAATATTGTGAACAAAATATCGATGTCAAAAATATCATCATCCTATACTTATAATGGTAAGTAGAAAAATATTGGAAAACAAAATATCGATGTCATTAATATTGTTGTATTAAATATCGTTTTTTAAATATATATAAATCACAATAATAAATATTACATATATTGAATAGTAAAATTATTTTAAATAAAGATGTAAAATATATTTTAACAAATATAACAAATAACCTTAATTTAAAAAGTTTTAACACACATATATGATAATTAATAAAAAGATATATATATATATATATATCTTTTTTTACATATATCTACTTGAAAAACAATTATTAATCTAATAATTGTCATTTTATATTGTAATTACAAATTAATATAAAAATATGACTAATATATATATATATATATATATATATATATTTTTTTTTAGGACAAGAACTTTTAACCTCGCCTGAAAACGCTGGCTCTCTGAGTTAATAAGCCTCACGGCTTTGCAAGTACTGTCGAGTGCGCCTTCAAAACCCCTGGGGCTTTGGTATAAAACATGATGACACGGCTGCCCGGCCGTGGAAGGCTGCACCATTTCCGTCAATGCAAGGAAAGGTTGTGCGGGACAGGAACTATGCCGCTACCTCAACCAGCACAGTGCTTGCGAGATAATTAGCCAGCATGACAGATGGGGGCACACTGGAGTGCGAATAAATGCTTTTAAATAAAGACTACACGGAACCTACCAAGGTAACCATTTCCTTCTGATCCCAGCATGCACTGTACTATACTAATGCACTTACCACGATCCACTGCGGATCTTAGCATGCTCTTATAAAAGTGATTGGAGCCATCTGTGCAGATCTTTTAGCTGTCCATGAAGAAGAGGCTGTCGCCTTAAAAAAAAAAAAAAAGGACAAGAACGTTTAACCTCGCCTGAAAACGCTGGCTCTCTGAGTTAATAAGCCTCACGGCTTTGCAAGTACTGTCGAGTGCGCCTTCAAAACCCCTGGGGCTTTGGTATAAAATATATATATATATATATATATATATATATATATACATATATACATATATATATATATATATTCACTGAAAAAAACCATAGGTTTCAGACATGTTATAGTTAGGAATTAGCATTTAAAAAACCTTTGAAATTCACTGAAAAAACCATAGGTTTCAGGCACGTTATAGTTAGAAATTAGCATTTAAAAAACCTTACATATTCACTGTCATCAGTGATGTCATCAGTGATGTCACTGACCATGTCATGAGTGATGTAATATGTGACGTCATCAGCAGTGCATTGTGGGGGCGCGAGTTATAGTTACCTGAACTAACTATAACGGGGGAATTTCACGGGTTTTGTACGAGTGCAATGTCCAACTAACTATAACTGTCCCTAAAACCTATGGTTTTTTCAGTGAATTTGTGAGGTTTTTTAAATGCTAATTTCTAACTATAACGTGCCTGAAACCTACGGTTTTTTCAGTGAATTTCAAAGGTTTTTTAAATGCTAATTCCTAACTATAACATGTCTGAAACCTATGGTTTTTTTCAGTGAATTTCAAAGGTTTTGTAAATGACAATTTTTAAATGTATTAATTGTTATATTTATTTTTTTGATACTGATTTACTACATTTTTTTAAACTATTTATTTTTAGATATTTTATTTTTTAAATTACATTGTAATTACATTACAAAATATGCTTTCTCAGAATGAATTACTTTAGTTTAAATACTTTGCAAATAGGCAATAGACTTTTAAGTACAGTAGTTACAGTTGTTGTAATGGGCAACACAATTTCAAACACAATGCAACATTGAGCTCAATGTGAATTTCTAGTTAAATGCAATTAGTTACTTTATGGATTACTTTTCTAACCACAGGACTGGATCCTAGATTCAGTTTTGGGATATCTCCTGTAAACAGTTGAGTAAAAGCGTTTTGGTTACAGTAGTGATTTTTAAGGAATATTATTGAATTTTAAAAGTTGACAAACTTTTTCACATAGAATCACCAATGTTATCCTATGGGAGGAAATTCACTTACCAGGTAAGTAGTGTTATCGTTACTTTTTCTTACTCAGTGGTGGATCCTGGATCCAGCACTGGTGCATCTCCTGTAAACAGTTGAAAGAATGCGTTTAAGTCATACAGGCGATTTTTAAGGAATATTTGTAGTTTGTGAAAATCGACACTTTGAAACTTTTCTGGTGAAAACCAGACAATGGATTCCTATGGAAGGAAATACAAGTTACTGGTAAGTACGGTTAGAATTACTTTTCAGGGTCAGTGCTGGGCTAAAAGATGCAGCACTGGGTTCTCTCCTGATAACAGGTGAGTAAATCGGAATTCGTAGTTCGGCTGATTTTAGAGGAATATTATAAAGTTCCAAAACTCCACACTTAGAAGAATTTCCAAGTGAAACCAGTCAATGTTAGCCTATGGAAGGAAATTCAAGTTACTGGTAAGTACGGTTAGAATTACTTTTCAGGATCTGTACTGGGCTCAAAGATGCAGCACTGAGGTCTCTCCTGATAACAGGTGAGTAAATTGGAATTCGTAGTTCAGCTGATTTTAGAGGAATATTATAAAGTTCCAAAACTCCACACTTAGAAGAATTTCCAAGTGAAACCAGTCAATGTTAGCCTATGGAAGGAAATTCAAGTTACTGGTAAGTACGGTTAGAATTACTTTTCAGGATCAGTACTGGGCTCAAAGATGCAGCACTGAGGTCTCTCCTGATAACAGGTGAGTAAATCGGAATTACGTAGTTCTGCTGATTTTAGAGGAATATTTGTATGTTTCAAAAATCGACACTTAGAAACTTTTTCATCAAAAAGCAGGCAATGATATCCTATGGAAGGAAATTCAAGTTACTGGTAAGTACGGTTAAAATTACTTTTCAGGATCAGTACTGGGCTCAAAGATGCAGCACTGAGGTCTCTCCTGATAACAGGTGAGTAAATCGGAATTCGTACTTCGGCTGATTTAAGAGGAATATTCTAAAGTTGCAAAACTCCACACTTTCCAAGTGAAACCAGTCTATGTTAGCCTATGGAAGGAAATTCAAGTTACTGGTAAGTACGGTTAAAATTACTTTTCAGGATCAGTACTGGGCTCAAAGATGCAGCACTGAGGTCTCTCCTGATAACAGGTGAGTAAATTGGAATTCGTAGTTCGGCTGATTTAAGAGGAATATTTGCACAATGGTGAAGGAAGGGGGTGGGGCCTGAGGTGACATGTCTGCAAACACGCCCTGTGGCGCGTTTTAAGTTAAGTTGGAGAATTAATTCCTCCTCAATCCCGAGGGTCCCTAGGGGCCATCTAGCCCACCAGGAACCTCCAGTATGCGCCAGGGGGCTGCGTTGCAGAGAGGTGTACAGAGGCCATGCCCCTTTTTACAACACTCTGCAACGCAGCTCCGTGGCGCTTACTGGAGGTACCTGGTGGGCTAGTTGGCCCCCAGGGACCCTCAGGATTGAAGAGGATTCAATTCCCCATCTTAAACGCGCCACAGGGCCTGTTTGCACACATGTCACCTGAAGCCCCGCCCCCTCCCTTCACCACTGTGCAAACGCGCCCCGTGGCGCATTTTAAGTTGGGGAATTAAGTCCCCTTGAATCCTGAGGGTCCCTGGAGTCCAACTAGCCCACCATGTACCTCCAAAAAGCGCCACAGAGCTGCGTTGCAGAGAGGTTTAAAAAGGGGCATGGCCTCTGTACACCTCTCTGCAACACAGCCCCCTGGCGCATACTGGAGGTTCCTGGTGGGCTAGTTGGCCCCCAGGGACCCCCAGTATTCAAGGGGAATTCGTTCCCCATCTGCAAACGCGCCAGGGGGCGCGTATGCAGACTGCTGCAGAGAGGGGGCGGGGCCTCCGGCACGATGCCGGTCTTTTTTATTTAAAATAAATAAATAAATTGTATGGGAGGGGGGCTGCGTGGCCCCCCTTCCCTTGGCCACTTTTGGCCCCGGGGACCCCATCCCCCGGGGCCTGATGATTTATTTATTTTTTAAATCCCTGGGCCTCTATTGGCCCCGGGGCATGCCCACTTTTTAAAAAAAATATATATTTGAGGGGGGCTGCGTGGCCCCCCTCCTCAGGCCATTTAAGGCCCCGGGGACCCCATCCCCCGGGGCCGGCCTTAACCTTTTTTTTTTGTTGACATTTTTTGATTTTTGGGGAGGGGGGCTGCGTGTCCCCCCTCCCAGGCCACTAATAGCCCCAGGGACCCCATCCCCCGGGGCCTGCACACTAGTTGGGGACCGTGGGGGGGTCCCCAATCCCCGCACGGTCCCGCCGGCTCCCCGCGTCCTGCGGGAGCCGGCATTGCTTTTCCATAAGGGGAGCTGCTGACATGCAGCTCCCCTTATGGAAAAGCAATTCTGCTTTGCTTCATTGAAGCGAGAGCAATGACAGGGCGGGAGACGCGAGGCTCCCGTCCTGCCATTGCAAACAGCAGTGTCCCGGGGGTAGGCACCCCGGGACACAGCAGGAGCCGGCCCTGGGTGGTGGCGGTCCCCAGGGCCACCACAGGCTCCAGGAGGGGGGCCGCGCGGCCCCCCTACCTTCAATTGCACAGCCCCGGGGAGGTGGTGGTCCCCGGGGCTTCGGGGGTCCGAAACAGACCCCCACATTTATTTTCTAAGTGCCCCGGGGAAATGGCGGTCCCCGGGGCTGCGGGAGGGCGGAGAGCCCTCCCGCACCATTTTGTATTTAAAGCCCCGGGGGGTGGCGGTCCCCGGGGCTTGGGGGGGCCTTAGAGGCCCCCCATAAAATCTAAACCCACCCCCGCATGCCCCCGGGACTTGGGCCACCGGGGGCAAATTAACATCGAAGCGCGGGAGACCGCGCTTCGATTTTTTTTTTTTATTGGCGGGATCCGCGCACCCTAAGCGCATCCCGCTGATTTAAAAAAAAATATGCTTTTTTCTGCCCAGGGGGTCCTTGTGGGACCCCCTGAGCAGACCTAAGGGGTCAGGGTGTTTCCACCCTGCCCCCTTTGTGCGTTTTGCACACTTGTTTCTTGTGGATTTTTTTTTTAATCGGCGGGATCCGCGCACCCTAAGCGCATCCCGCCGTTTAAAAAAAAAAAAATGCTTTTTTTTGCCCTGGGGGTCCTTGTGGGACCCCCTGAACAGACCTAGGGGGTCAGGGTGTTTCTACCCTGCCCCATTTTTGCGCTTTGCGCACTTGTTTCTGTCCCTCGGTTCTACCGAGGGACAAAATGGCTGCCAACACTTCCTGATTTGGAGTGTTGACAGCCACTTGACAGCCAATTAGCATGCAGCTCATGATCGGGAGGGTACGCGGACCCTACTCGGCCATAGATATATATGTGACTATACTTTTGATTTTCTCAGGAACTACTGAACGGATTTACACCATTTAATCAAAAGGCACAAGTCTGAACCAAGGGCTACCTCTTTGCCAAATTTGGTGTAATTCCGTTCAGCAGTTCGGGTGAACGGTTCCTATGGAAAAATGAATGGGGAAAACGCGTTTTGGGACCCCCTTTTTTCTCGCCCCCCGCTTGACGAATCACCCCAAGACTTTCAGGATAGGAGCGGACCGGAGCGCCCCAACAAGTTGGAGAATTTCGCGAAGATTCATCAACCGGCGCCAACGTTATTTCAAATAGAATGTTGCGGATTTTCTATGGAAAATAGGTCCTAACTATAACTATCTACTGGCGACCGCCAGTAGATAATATATATATATGTATATATATATACCAATAACATAAAATCTTTAGAACAAACCGTTCAAATTAAATTAAAAAACTTGAACAACTTACATTTTTTTATTTTAGTAAAAACTATTATACATATTAAACATATAAATAATTCAAAATATAATTTCAAATCAACAAAACAATAATATAAAATATAACAATATAACATAAATTATAAAATATAAAATGTATTACATATACTAGTCCCACTGAAATGAAAAACATAAATTGCATTACATATACTGTTCCTACTACAATTTATACAAAACTACGCAAACTA
Source organism: Calotriton arnoldi (assembly GCA_963921515.1). Classification (NCBI taxonomy): domain Eukaryota; kingdom Metazoa; phylum Chordata; class Amphibia; order Caudata; family Salamandridae; genus Calotriton; species Calotriton arnoldi. The sequence continues at coordinate 377,248 of CAWUFW010008012.1, read as the reverse complement.
TTATAGTAAATATATAACAGATTTACTACTCCCACTTCAAGCAATGTAATAAAAATAAAACTGGGTAAAATTAACAAATCTCCCTCCAATATATGCAACAGTAGATTGCAGATAGGTAATATTTACTATACCCATTCCAGCCAGTACAACAGTAGGTAAAATGTTGGAGTGCGGATGGGTAACATTTACTATACCTACTCCTATTAGTGCAACAGTAGAGAAAGTGTTGGATTGCAAAGGTGTAAAATTTACGATTCCCACTTCAGTCAGTGCAACAGTAGGGAAAGTGTTGGATTGCGGAGGGGTAAAATTTGCTATCCCCACTCCAATGAGTGTAACAGTAGGAAAAGTGTTGGATTGCAGAGGGGTAAGATTTACTATTCCTACTCCAGTCAGTACAACAGTAGGGAAAGTGTTGGATAGGAGAGGGATAAAAAAATGTACTATTGCCACTCCAGTCAGTACAAAAGTAGGGAAAGTGTTGGATTCTGGAGTGGGAAAACTTACTATTCCCACCCCAATGAGTGTAACAGTAGGGAAAGTGTTGGATTGCAGAGGGGTAACATTCACTATTTCCACTCCAGTCAACACAACAGTAGGGAAAGTGTTGGATTGCGGAGGGGTAAAATTTGCTATTCCCACTCCAATGAGTGTAACAGTAGGAAAAGTGTTGGATTGCAAAGGGGTAAAATTTACTATTCCCACTCCAGTCAGTAGAACAGTAGAGAAATTGTTGGATAGGGGAGGGATACAATTTACTATCCCCACTCCACTCAGTACAAAAGTAGTGAAAGTGTTGGATTATGCATGGGGAACATTTACTATTCCCACCCTAGTCAGTACAACAGTAGGGAAAGTGTTGGATAGCAGAGGGTAACATTTACTATTACCACTCCAGTCAGTACAACAGTAGGGAAAGTGTTGGATTACGGAGGGGTAAAATTTGCTATTCCAACTCCGGTGCACAGGCAGAATATCGAGCTTTAAATATCGACATACACAAATATCGAGTTGGAAATATCGGGATACAGAAATATCGACAGCAAGAATATTGTGGTCAAGAATATCGACTTTAAAGCAGAAGTATCGTTTTTGAAAATATCGAAGTCAGTAATATCGTTTGCAAAAATATAGTTGTTTAAAGTATTGCTTTTGTTTTTTAATATATGTGTTACATTTTTATTAGTGATTCATTTTATGTTAATTAAATTTTGCTTTTTTTTAGTTCTCTAGCAGGTTGTGGGTTTATAGGGGAATAGGGTGGGAAGTAATTTAATTTAATTATAATAAATGAATTAATATTTTGTATTTATTAGTATTTATTTAATTTAGATTTTATAGTGGTAATTGTGGGAGTTAATTTATTATTAATTAATTATTAATTGGTTGTTAATTTTTATTAATTAATTAATTGGTAATTATGTTAATTGTGTTATTTTTTTTGGTAGTGGGTTGTGGGTTTATAGGGGAATAGGGTGGGAAGTAATTTAATTATAATAAATTAATTACTATTTTTTATTTATTAGTATTTATTTAATTTAGATGTTATAGTGTTAACTGTGGGAATTCATTTATTATTAAGTAATTATTAATTGGTTGTTAATTTTTATTAATTAATTAATTGGTAATTATGTTAATTGTGTTATTTTTTTAAGGAGTGGGTTTATAGGGCAATAGGGTGGGAAGTAATTTAATTATAATAAATAAATTAATATTTTTTATTTATTAGTATTTATTTAATTTAGATTTTATAGTATTAATTGTGTGGAATTAATTTATTATTAATTAATTATTAATTGGTTGTTAATTATTATTAATTAATTGGTAATTATGTTTATTGTGTCATTTTTGTAGGAGCGGGTTGTGGTTTTATAGGGGAATAGGGTGGGAAGTAATTTAATTTTAAGAAATGTAATAATTTATATATATATATATATCTATATCACAAAACAAGGTTCGCTGCCGACGGGGGCCCCCAACCCTGCAGGGCGGTCATGGCTAAGCGGGAGACAGCGCTTCCCGCGCTTAACATCCAACCAAAAATGCGCCACAACACTGGTTCTGGAAAACACTGGCCTTTATTGTGATTGGCGCAGGCTGCAACGAAGGTGAAGCACCTGACGCGTTTCAGCGTATTGCTTTCTTCAGAGGTACAACACGTGTGCAATATCCCAGAAATAGTTAGTACATCACTGCCGGACTGCTTCCATACTACAAGTCCCATGATTCATCAGGAGTTGAAATGGACAATGTTTGTGCAGTCATAATGTTGTTATCCCACCTCAAACTCCGACATGATGTTACAGGTAAGTATGGTTGCTGGCATGCTCTGGTGCACAACCGTTCACGTAGCAGTTGCACAATATCAAAATCGGCGCTGAGTCCAGAACCCGCTGAGTAGAGGTATCAAACCCCTTTCTGCTCCTTTCTCATCACCACTGCACCTGTCGCGGTAAATCCTCTGGCTTGCAGTGGGTCGAGCGAGTCATGCCCCCAATAAGTATCACAAAACAAGGTTCGCTGCCGACGGGGCCCCCAACCCTGCAGGGCGGTCATGGCTAAGCGGGAGACAGCGCTTCCCGCGCTTAACATCCAACCAAAAATGGCCAGTGTTTTCCAGAACCAGTGTTGTGGCGCATTTTTGGTTGGATGTTAAGCGCGAAGCGCTGTCTCCCGCTTAGCCATGACCGCCCTGCAGGGTTGGGGGCCCCCGTCGGCAGCGAACCTTGTTTTGTGATACTTATTGGGGGGCATGACCCGCTCGACCCACTGCAAGCCAGAGGATTTACCGGCGACAGGTGCAGTGGTGATGAGAAAGGGAGCAGAAAGGGGTTTGATACCTCTACTCAGCGGGTTTGGACTCAGCGCCTCGATTTTGATATTGTGCAACTGCTACGTGAACGGTTGTGCACCAGAGCATGCCAGCAACCATACTTACCTGTAACATCATGTCGGAGTTTGAGGTGGGATAACAACATTATGACTGCACAAACATTGTCCATTTCAACTCCTGATGAATCATGGGACTTATAGTATGGAAGCAGTCCGGCAGTGATGTACTAACTATTTCTGGGATATTGCACACGTGTTGTACCTCTGAAGAAAGCAATACGCTGAAGCGCGTCAGGTGCTTCACCTTCGTTGCAGCCTGCGCCAATCACAATAAAGGCCAGTGTTTTCCAGAACCAGTGTTGTGGCGCATTTTTGGTTGGATGTTAGCGCGGAAGCGCTGTCTCCCGCTTAGCCATGACCGCCCTGCAGGTTGAGGCCCTCGTCGGCAGCGAACCTTGTTTTGTGATACTTATTGGGGGCATGACCCGCTCGACCCACTGCAAGCCAGAGGATTTACCGGCGACAGGTGCAGTGGTGATGAGAAAGGGAGCAGAAAGGGGTTTGATACCTCTACTCAGCGGGTTCTGGACTCAGCGCCTCGATTTTGATATTGTGCAACTGCTACGTGAACGGTTGTGCACCAGAGCATGCCAGCAACCATACTTACCTGTAACATCATGTCGGAGTTTGAGGTGGGATAACAACATTATGACTGCACAAACATTGTCCATTTCAACTCCTGATGAATCATGGGACTTGTAGTATGGAAGCAGTCCGGCAGTGATGTACTAACTATTTCTGGGATATTGCACACGTGTTGTACCTCTGAAGAAAGCAATACGCTGAAACGCGTCAGGTGCTTCACCTTCGTTGCAGCCTGCGCCAATCACAATAAAGGCCAGTGTTTTCCAGAACCAGTGTTGTGGCGCATTTTTGGTTGGATATATCTATATATATATATTTATTCAATTTATAATTTTTTGTGTTAATTGTGGTAATTAATTTATTAATAATTATTTATCTATTGTTTGTTAATTAATAATAATTAATTAATTAATTGGTTATTAGTTATGTTAATTGTGTCATTTTTTAGGAATGGGTGGTGGGGTTTATAGGGGAATATGATGGGAAGTAATTTTGTTTTAATTAATTACTAATTAATTGTTAATAGATGGTTATTAATTAATTAAAAATTAAATAAGGCAATTGTGTAATTAATTTGAGATGTGAGTTGTGGGGTTTATAGTGGTAAAGGGCGAGAAGTAAATTCTTTTAAATTAATTAATAAGTTGAACAAGAGAACTTTATTTGATTAAAAATATAATCATAAAAGCAAAATATACATACCATACGTATGCAAAACTGAGAGATTAAAATGACCAAAATGTAATAGGACTGCGTGTTTTAAAGCCACATAGCAGCAGAATATCGTTAAAAACAATTAGTAATATAAAAAGAAAATGAGTGTTGCTGCTAAAAACTACAAGTAAGACACTGAGTTGCAGAGAGACCCAAAGGATGAGAACAGTTCAGTGAAGCAGCTGTCAGTTGTCGATAGTCAGTATCGTTTCATCTGGATTGCATTCCATAGTATTGCAGGGGCAGAGAACACGGGTTTTATACAGAGTCACCTGTGCACTTCCTCAAGATTGTTACAGGGCCTGCAATTTGCTGGTTAAGTTTGCGATATGCATGGTGAATAAAGATTGTGAGGCTTATGTTTAAAGCAGTGTTCTCTGGGTTCAATGCCGCAATAATTGCCTGCCTACAGGACCGGACTCCCAATCTGTTCCACTCTGGCCTCAGTTTTAGTCTGCGCTGGGCCACCAATGCAGGGCAGAGGCATACAACATGCTCCAAGGACTCCACCAAGTCCCCACAGCCCCTGCACTGTAGCTCATCTGATGTACGACGCCAAAGAGGTAAATGTTTCAGAAAATGCCATTCCCCCAATCTAAGTGCCATAAACCGCAATTTTAAGTACAGGGGGTATGTGCAGGGCAGGTATGATGGAAAGAAGCCAGCGGGTAAGAGTTGATTACTGCCCATGCATGCTTGCGTTTGGCGAAAAGAGCTTTGTCGGTATTAAGAGACCACATACGGATGCGCTTCTTAATACTTGTTTTAAAGACTATGGGGGTCATTAGGATAGCGGGCGGATCGCCACCGCCCGTATGGCGGTGGCGATCCACCCGCTATTTCCCACCGCCCGCCTCACATTTCCGCACCGCCATATTAGTATGGCGGTGGGGACCCAGGCGGACGGCAAGACCGTCTGCCGATTTTCCGCCGGTCAACCAGTCGACCGGGTGGAAAAGGGGCTGGATATGGTGGTGGTGTCTGCTAGACACCGCCATCCATATTATCATGGGCAGTGGTGCAGGGCTTTCCATGGCGGAGACCCCGCCATGGAAAACCAGGCGGAGTTTGCTTTTGGGGGCCCGTTGCGGGCCCCCAGGGTATTGGGGGAGTGGGGGGTGCACATGGGGGGTACCTATGGTACCCCCCTGCATTGGCATGGACATGGTGGCAGGCACCTCGCGGTGCCTGTCACCTTGTTCATGACAATGCACACAGTGCATTCCCAGCATTGTGGCGGGCGGTGCTGTGAGCACCGCCGACAACAATGCTGGGAATGGAGGATGCCACTGCCACGGTGGCGGTGGCATCCTAATCACCGGTGCGGGACCGCCGCACCCCTGGCAGACGGTCCCGCATTCCATTACGGTCCGCCCGCCATCGTAATGACCCCCTAACGGGGTCATTAGGATAGCGGGCGGATCACCACCGCCCGCTATTTCCCACCACCCGCCTAACATTTCCCCACTGCCATATTAGTATGGCGGTGAGGACCCAGGCGGACGGAAAGACCGTCCGCCGGTTTTCCGCCGGTCGACCAGTCGACCGTGCGGAAAAGGGGCTGGATATGGTGGCGGTGTCTAGCAGATACCGCCATCCATATTATAATGGGCAGCGGTGCAGGGCTTTCCATGGCGGAGACCCCGCCATGGAAAACCAGGCGGAGTTTGCTTTCGGGGGCCCCTTGCGGGCCCCCAGAGTATTGGGGGGTGGGGGGTGCACATGGGGGTACCTATGGTACCCCCCTGCATTGGCATGGACATGGTGGCAGGCACCTCGGGGTGCCTGTCACCTTGTGCATGACAATGCACACAGTGCATTCCCAGCATTGTGGCAGGCGGTGCTGTGAGCACCGCCCGCCACAATGCTGGGAATGGAGGATGCCACCGCCACGGTGGCGGTGGCATCCTAATCGCTGGTGCGGGACCGCCGCACCACTGGCAGCCGGTCCCAGCACCGCTAGGGTGGCGGGCGGATGAAGGTCCGCCCGCCATCATAATGAGCCCCTAAGTTACTAGGGTTAAGATTCCAGAGATCACTTCCTGATAATTGCTGTACGCATTCATGGAAGAACTGACTATAGGACCCACCTGGGTTATTAAGGGTAATATCTGACCACAACAGTGACTCAAGGGACCCAGCCCTGGCCTGACTTAACTTATGGCACAATTTTAAATAAGCACCTGTGCTTATGATTTCGTAATTTAAAAGGCCCAGTTCTAATCGTATCTGTGCAGCAGAAGCGGATTTTGGCATATGAAAGACTCTTTTATAGATCTTAGTCACATGTTGATTTAATGTTGCACTCAGTTTGCCCCGGGAAATTTCAATGCCATATGACAACGTGGGGCCAATTTTGGCTTTCATTACTTCCAACATTGGAGTTAGGCTCGGGCCTGTCAATTTTTTTGAGAGTTTTGAAAGGTTCACTTGGAGAGCCATAGCTTTAATTGAGATGTTGCTGCGGTGTTTGGCAAGGGTGCCCCTGGAGTTGAAATTAACCCCCAGGTATTTGTAAGATCTTCCTACCACAAATCCAGAGTGTTATACGTCCAACCACCGCCTCCATAGTGCTTTCTGCCGAATATGACTACTTGGGTTTTCTTTAAGTTAACCTCTAAGTTGTTCGTAACGGTATAACTATGTAGTTTATTTAACAGTCGTTGCAGCCCTACTCGAGTGAGACTGAAGAGGACGAGGTCGTCGGCGTACAGAAGGTTGCTTAACTGGACACCACCAATCTTAGGGGGATGGCTGTTTATCGCATCTAGTTCCGCTGAAAGGTCGGCGATGAAAAGGTTAAAGAGCAATGGAGCTAGCACACATTCCTGTTTGACTCCTCTTGTCGTCGTGATTTTTCGAGACAGATGTGAGCCGGTGCCAAGCTTAACTAATTTATAAGTTGTTAATTGATAATAATTTAATAATGTAAAATTAGTTATGGAAATTGTGTGATGATTTTTACGTGTGTGTTGTGGTGTTTATTGGGGTAGAGAGTGGGAAGTATTTTAGGTTTTATTAATTAATAACTAGTTGGTCATTATTATTAATTCATCAATTGATACATATTTATGGTAATTGTTTACTTTTATTTTGTGTGTGGATTTTGCTATTATAGGGGTAATGTTTGGTGAGTAAATTAATTTTTATCTGTTTTAATTTGTTTTTTAATTAATATTATTTGTTTATTTGATAATTAATTATGTTAATTATGGAGGTACACTTTTTTTTTAGAAATTCAGATGTGTGTTGTGAATTGTGTGGTGTTATAGGGTAGGAAACAAAAAATATTAATTTTATGTAACAATTAGGGGTTCGATTCCGATCTCGGCCGGAAGCGCACCTAACAGTATTCGTCCGGAAAAAACCAAGCCGAACGCGTGTTTCCTGACCGATTCGAACAGTCGTCCGAACGAGCAAGTACGATGCGCATAACAGCACAGATTCCGAGCGAGCCGTACTTACCCATTTCAGCTCCTGTTCCCCGCCCGAGCCGGATCCGTAAACGCCGAATCGAGTCGCACGGAACCAAATACACAGCACCTTCCGGCCGGACAAGTACGATGCGCCTTCCGTACGCGCCGAACCCGTCGCTACTTCCGGCACGTCAGAGCATCCGGGAGAGCTGTACATAAGCTCCGATTCGCGCCACAAGATGATCCACGGCGACTAGACGAACAAGCCAGCGACGAGTACGAGTCGAAGCCACGAGAAACCCGAATGAGACAAACCAACCATGAATTCCATCGCGCAGGTACTACCAATACTCTACATCTATTACCGGGACCGGTATGGATGCGTACGGCGCAGACAGTAAGTCAAACACCCACAACACAAACAAACGACACGTACCCGAAATATGTCACACACACATAGGGATGCAGAAATGATGTACACTAGCAACAGCAGAACCATAGGGGCGGGATGGCTCTCACCAATGCCATACACACCCATAGGGGGAGGGAAACATCCTTTACCACGCAACCATTACAACGCGGTATGGTTACATCGTGGTTTTGACAACGCAAGTCGTTACATCGACTTGCACTGGAGGGCGCTCTAGACTAAGGAATAGTGTGAATTACTATTCCAACACCTTCTCTACTGTACGTAGACTGGAGTTGGAATAGTAATTCACACTATTCCTAAATCCAGCGCCCTGCAACGCAAGTCGATGTAACGACTTGCGTTGTCAATACCGCGATGTAACATACCGCGTTGTGATGGTACGCGTTGTACCATCATACATTCATAGGGGGATGGATGCCTACCACTAACACCACCCCTACTCATGGGGGCCTGGATGCCTATCACTACCACCACCCCTACTCAGGGGGGCCTGGATGCCTGTCACTACTACCATCCCCACTCATAGGGGGATGGATGCCTACCACTACCACCACCCCTACTCAGGGGGGCCTGGATGCCTGTCACTACTACCATCCCCACCCATAGGGGGATGGATGCCTACCACTACCACCACCCCTACTCAGGGGGGCCTGGATGCCTGTCACTACTACCATCCCCACCCATAGGGGGATGGATGCCTACCACTACCACCACCCCTACTCATGGGGGGCTGGATGCCTGTCACTACTACCATCCCCACTCGTAGGGGATGGATGCCTACCACTACCACCACCCCTACTCATGGGGGCCTGGATGCCTGTCACTACTACCATCCCCACTCATAGGGGGATGGATGCCTGCCACTACTACCATCCCCACTCATAGGGGGATGGATGCCTACCACTAACACCACCCCTACTCATGGGGGCCTGGATGCCTGCCACTACCACCACCCCTACTCATGGGGGCCTGGATGCCTGTCACCACTACCATCCCCACTCATAGGGGGATGAATGCCCACCACTACCAACACCCCTACTCATGGGGGGATGGATGCCTACCACTACCACCACCCCTACTCATGGGGGCCTGGATGCCTGTCACTACTACATCCCCACTCATAGGGGGATGGATGCCTACCACTAACACCACCCCTACTCATGGGGGCTGGATGCCTGCCACTACCACCACCCCTACTCATGGGGGCCTGGATGCCTGTCACCACTACCATCCCCACTCATAGGGGGATGGATGCCCACCACTACCACCACCCCTACTCATGGGGGCCTGGATGCCTGTCACTACTACCATCCCCACTCATAGGGGGATGGATGCCTACCACTACCACCACCCCTACTCATGGGGGCCTGGATGCCTGCCACTACTACCATCCCCACTCATAGGGGGATGGATGCCTACCACTACCACCACCCCTACTCATGGGGGCCTGGATGCCTGTCACTACTACCATCCCCACTCATAGGGGGATGGATGCCTACCACTAACACCACACCTACTCATGGGGGCTGGATGCCTGCCACTACCACCACCCCTACTCATGGGGGCCTGGATGCCTGTCACCACTACCATCCCCACTCATAGGGGGATGGATGCCCACCACTACCACCACCCCTACTCATGGGGGCCTGGATGCCTGTCACTACTACCATCCCCAATCATAGGGGGATGGATGCCCACCACTACCACCACCCCCTACTCATGGGGGCCTGGATGCCTGTCACTACTACCATCCCCACTCATAGGGGGATGGATGCCTACCACTAACACCACCCCTACTCATGGGGGCTGGATGCCTACCACTACCACCACCCCTACTCATGGGGGCCTGGATGCCTGTCACCACTACCATCCCCACTCATAGGGGGATGGATGCCCACTACTACCATCACCCCTACTCATGGGGGGCTGGATGCCTGCCACTACCACCACCCCTACTCATGGGGGCCTGGATGCCTGTCACCACTACCATCCCCACTCATAGGGGGATGGATGCCCACCACTACCACCACCCCTACTCATGGGTGCTGGATGCCTACCACCCACACCACCCCTACTCATAGGACAGGTAATGCATGACACAACCAGCATACTCCAACATAAGGAATGTCTGAAAAATACATCCCCCCAACACCATGACAAGCATGTGTAGTCTGTGTCAAATGCCTACAACACTGAACATGACATTGAACATACAATGTGACCCCCTATCACATGTGTCACACATAAATGTGTGTGGCCTCCACAATGCAAGCAGACCATGACCACTGTGGCAATGGGGTCTAACACCCCATCACCACAGTGACCAAAATGTAAGTGTGGGGTCCATACCTGAAGCACATTTTGAACATTGTGGCAATGGGGTCTAAACCCCCATCACCACAGTGACCAAAATGTAAGTGTGGGGTCCATAGCTGAAGCACATTTTGAACATTGTGGCAATGGGGTCTAAACCCCCATCAGCACAGTGACCAAAATGTAAGTGTGGGGTCCACACCTGAAGCACATTTTGAACATTGTGGCAATGGGGTCTAAAACCCCATCACTACAGTGACCAAAAGGTAAGTGTGGGGTCCACAGCTGAAGCACATTTTGAACATTGTGGCAATGTGGTCTAAACCCCCATTATCACAGTGAGCAAAATGTAAGTGTTGTCATGGGAAAAGCTGAAAATGCCAAACAGCATGGATGATTCCTGGTCACAGAACAACAAACACATCTGTGGCATAGTAGTGCTTGTGTCCCATAGCAACATAGATTGGGTGAGGCAAACAGTGCAGTGCAAATAAGACATACCTTTGGCCATGTGCAGACAAACATCACCCATGGGGGCTGACATTGTCAACATTCATCAATAACACAATGACAGAAGTGACCATCATAATGCAGCCCCACATATCTGCACCAATGGACACACAAATGTAGATATCCTGTGGAGACTGTATATGTGAGGTGAACAAATACCATACCATGGCAGCAATGGGACATACAAACCATGATCATTGTGCTGACTGATGACCTAGGAGTCCCATGGACAGCAGGGGAAAGCCACCAAACAACATACAGCCAATGGCACACTAAAGATATGCCAATGCAGTGGTGCAGATGCACAAACACAAACAGGCAGCCTCACACTGCATATCAAACACAACAGGTGATGGGGGTGTGCCAGTGTCCCCAGGAAACCACACAACACATGAGGAGGCCTGAATCCCAATTACACAGATGTGTATACAGTGCCACACAAAAGTAACTCATGGATCGGATTCCCCTATGTGGGCAATCAGGCATTGTTAGATGAGAGGGAGCCCAAATTACACATGTCACACAAGCTTGTAGGAACAGCAACTAACACAGCAAGAGACAGACCCACCACAGCACTACCCCCAGGGACCCCACATTGTGGTGACCCCGGCCTGCATGATAATCCCACTGTGATGACAAAGCTAGATGTCGTTCACACTGTGAACCACAGTCATGTGTCCTGAGCAACAAACTACCATCACACCTACACAAGCACAAATGAATCAGCACGGCCTGTCAGCCAAGGCCAACATGGAGGTAGGGGTCTAGCCGTGCAACAACTCTCATTTGCACACACTCAACACCACACACCTTGATCTCCAACAATGTGCAGCAGTGAAGCTCACATGGACTGGTGACATTGCACATGCACCCATGACAATCCCAGGGGTGGTGGTGGGAACTAAGGTGCAGAAACCCATCACACATGGCCAGTCAACAAGGCTCGTGAATGTCTGACACACTGCACAGTACTCTGTACATGGGCATGACGTCAAAGCCACACCAACCAATGGGATCCCGGCCACAGTCACACACCAATGAAGAAGCCAAGGTCACCCACAAAGAACACACATAGACAACTTCCAACATTGCAGCTCTGACCCTGAGGAGTGGCAGCAGTCACACACACGACGTGTCACAATCACTGAAAGCTAACACAAACTGTAAATTACATGACTTGTGTAACCAACAAGTGCCAAGGGGAATCCTGACTGTGTCTCATCTGCGTTTGCCCACAAACTCAGCCCTGACAGCAAACACACCTATGGATGACACCCTGATGACCAGTAATGTGCCATGCACCCACATCCCAGAGAACCCAGGGCGAAGATTTGGGGGAACATAGGTCAACTCAGCAAGCATCACAAACAGGAACATCACTAGGGATCCCAGCCTGCATAGCAAAATGGAAGTGAACACACACAGACATGCTCACACAACACACACCTTGGGCTCAGGCAATGTCACAGAATTACACACTGCCATGAGGGGACTCCACTCCTGTGTAAGGAAAGCTGTGCCATACATTGTCTCTGCAGGGCTCTATCATGTCAGCAGAACACTTGGTCACTCAGTCAACAATTAGCACAAAATGAAGGCTCTCGTCACATCAGCCTGGTCATGGGAGTGTCACCGAAATCATCTGCACAGATCCAACACACATGTATAGCAAGTTGCACTGATAACACAGATGAGTCCTTCCCCATTGATGCCCAAACTTGCATGTCCAGTGGAGATGGTCACACGGTCAGGGAAATAGACAAATTGAACAATGGCAAGCACAACTGATGTGCAGGGGTGTAAGCCACAGATGTGATATTGCAAATAAATGTAGGAAATCCCATTGCCAAATATTGAAAACATGACACCCTCATATTGCTGCAAAGGATGACATGGCTACACACCAGGATAGGACACATTCCCCCTGGACCACATGGGGTCCTGCACAGTAACACTTCATTTTCCTGATATCAAAAATCACCATCACTGCAGCAAGGGCATGGTTAGCATCATCAACATCATGTACATCTGAAGCAAAACCACTAGAGAACAGAAAGGAGCTTTATTCAGCATATGTGTGTGTAAAATAGAAAGTCCTGAAAAAAGACAAAGGCCAATGGCCAGTCCATCAGTAAAGTCTGAACAGGGTGACAGTGGCAGATGTCACCCTTTGCTTGCCTGCACTGCTACGGACCAGGGACATTCCCCTCAGAGGGGCATACGGGGGGGCAGGCCAGACACCGCAGGGACAGGATCAGGGCTCACCAGAAGGAGGCAGGGAAGGGGTGGCTGGTGCTGGAGAGTCACTGACAACTGCAGTGGAGGTGTCTGACATGGTGTGTGCCGGCACAACTGGGGGGCATGATTCAGATGGTGTGGGTGCCGGCATGACTGCAGTGGGCTGGCCAGATGGAGTGGACAGGTTCCCCACTGCAGTGCCCAAGTCAGACGGGGTGGTAGTGGACTCCACTGCAGTGCCTATCTCCAGGGGAGTAGAATGGGGTTCAGGTAAGGTGGGCAGGACAGAGGGGGAGGACACGGTCTCCACACAAGTGGCACAAACATGTGCAGCGGGGGGTGGGGCTGGAAGAGCAAGTGGTAGGGGGAGAAGGCCGGATCATTTTGGGGATGGTGTATCTGTGGGTGGGGGAACCTGGGGCAGGGTGTGGTGGGGGAACCTGTGTTGTGGGGGACTGAGGGATGGAGGAAGGAGACTGTGTGGTTGAGCTGCAGGGTGGTGGCGGGGTCTTGCTCTTCCGCGACTGGGGGACTTGCGGGTGGGGGCCTCAGTTTGTCTGTGCCTGGGGGAGGGTGTCCGGGGGTGAGGGGCACTCCCTCTGTGTGGGTGGACTTCCTCTTCCCCCTGTATGCTGGATCGGCTGGATCGGAGGGGAAGAGGCCGAGGTCACAGAGGGAGAGCTGCTTTTTAGGTGGGGTTGCAGGTGAGGCAAGGGAAGGGGTCTTGGAGGGAGAGGATTTGGAGGACTGCGGAGTGACTGTGGTTGCCTGTGTGTGTGTCTGTTCCCCATCCCCTGTGGGTGTGGTATCAGTCCCCTGAGGATGCTTGCAAGCACGTATTGACTTTGTTTTGGGTGTTTCTGTGCTGCTCGTGTCTGTGTGTTTGGGTGATTGTGCAGGTGTGCATGTGCTTGGGACAGGTAAGGTGCCAGGAAGTGTGGATGGGGCAGAGGTAGGAGGGGTGAGGGACTGTTGGAGGAGGGACACTGCTGCCGTCAGGGAGGAGTCCATGGACTTATTGCTCCTCTGTAGGGCAGACATGCCCGATGAGATGCCCTCCATGAACGACACCAGCTGTGTCAACAGAGTGGTGTGTGCATGGAGGACACTCAGCATTGCTGTCTGCCCTACATGGAGCTGGCGAAGTAAGTACACAGACTCCTCACTCAGGGCAGCAGGGGACACAGGGGCAGGGGGTGCGGTGCCTGGCACGAAGGAGACATGCTCCCGAACACAGGAGCCTCCACGGACCTCTGGAATGGGAGCCAATGGGAGGGCGGTGGTGGTGGTGGTGGTGGTGGCGGGGCCAGCCATACTAGCTGGGGTGTGGTGGCTGCTGACATCCGCCTCCACAAGGGAGCCATCCTCCGAGCTGCTGTGGTCCTCAGCTGAGGTGGATGCTGCTGAGGATTCCTCGGTGTGGCACCTCTCGCCCTCCGTGCCACTGGGTCCCTCCGACCACTCATCGGCTGCTGACCCAGTCTGGCTCTGCAGCTCCTCCTGGTCCGTGGAGCTGTCCCCTCCTGTGGCCGTGGATGTATCTGCAAACAATTAGGGAAACAGACAAGCATCAGTCACCTGCACTGACCGCACACACCACAGTAAGTACAGCACATTACAGAGCAAGCCCTGGCATCCTTAGTTGAACATTGCCAAAAGTGCTCACATAGATTAGGAGAAGCCAATTGTCAGTCTGATGGTCAACCATGGCACTCACACCCCTCCTGGCCTTGCACCCATCTGTCTGGTGCCTGTCGGATGGTAATACCCCAGTGTGGACACATGCACCACCTACACAGTTGTTGGACATTGCAGAGAACACGGTAAAGTATGTGAACATGCACATATCACATCTCTTGCCACTGAGTGAGTACAGGTGTCCGGATAAAGGGATGGCCAGAGTCTAATTTGTAATGCATGTGATGCATACCAGCACCAGACACCATGATGCACCCATGTCCTGATAGTCAATGCCACAATGGGGTGCATGTTGCACATGTCACTCCCCTGCAGGATCACTCTTAGGAAGTTTAATGCCATGGCACAGGCATGCCTGCAAAGTCATACATCACTGTCTCCAGTCACATGGGCAGGGCAGCCAGCCAACAACAGTCTGCACTGTGTCACAATCCTAGGTCATGGGGAATGCAAGTTCTGTAGCTGACAAGTGCACATGTCCATCCCCCACAAACCACATCATCTGAACTCTTATTTGTCCACGTCATACCAATTGGACATATGGGAGACATGAAACACAACTCTCTGAACCTGAGCACCTCACAGTCTGCAGTGAATGAAAAACAGCTGCCTGAACTTCACAGTCGCATACAACAGTCTGCACAGTCAAGTGATCAAACACCTATATGTCACACAAGTATCGTCTCTCATGGTCACATCTCAGATGGCATGCTGAGCCCTAACCGATAAACACCCCAGTAGTCCTGACAACGAAGCCACAGCACAATGACACAGAGGCAGGCACGTGAGGGAACATTTCACTGAGCACAACGTGTCAGCTTATACACGGGAGTGGGAGTACAGAGTGTATTGTATGCCCTGGAGTAGGCATGACTGTCCTGCTCCACGTGAAAGAGGGATGAGCCCTGGACAGTAGGCAGGTGGCTAAGCATGTGTGACACACTTGATATACATACACCTGAGGCACAAACATTGTTCCCACCCGCAGCATGGGGGTGTGCCAAATACCCCAGGCACATGTGAGTCAGATCAGCAATTGGACCACATATCAAAGTTACACGCAGATTACATGTCAGAACTCAGGCATTGTGTAAGCAATTGACCCACCCATGAAGCCCACCACAAAGTTACGGGAACAAATGCTGTCCCCCACCTTGAGCTAAGCAAAATGCAAGGACACAGTACCCAAGTGACACAATTTCCTGACTGTAAGGGCCACACCTGGGTATCAGATGAGGAGTGGGCATGTCACAATTGAGGGACATGGGTCCTGGACCACAAGACTGATGTACTGTGGAAGTTTAACCAGGCCAGGGGAGAGCACATAGCATGTCAGACAAAGTTCACAGTGCAGTCATGGACTCACCCCCTCCTTGCTGCTGTCTGGCCTTCAGCTGCCCATCCAGGTCAGGGAAGACCACCGCCAGGATCCTGAGCATGTGGGGGTCAGGGTCCGGTGTCCGCCCCTCCTGCGAGGAGGCGACAGCTTCAGCTGGACCCTTGCGATCCTCCGGGTCCAGCCCCGAAGGTCCTGCCACCTCTTCTGGCAGCTGCGGATCTGGCGCTTGTAGTCCCCCACGGATCTTACTGCCCGGGCGATGGTCAGCCAGATTTCCTGCTTCTGGTGGGCATCAACCTGTGAGGATGACAAAGTGAAAAGGCCATTACTACACATGCAACATATCCGTGCATCACACAGTTGGATATACATGTCTCAATCACAGGGGCAAATGATGTACACAGGCAGTGCAACTATGGCTATGAACAGTTTGCCAGCAGTTACTAAATGGTATCATTGCCTGGGAAGTAAAACCTTGTTGGAATGCACTGTTACTGCACTATATCGCCGGGTCTGGTGGCTCAGTGGACTAATGCGTCTATTGCAGGGGCCTGTGTTCGACCTCATGGTCACAGGTTCAAATCCCGGCGGGTCCACTCAGCCTTTCATCCCTCTGAGGTCGATAAAATGAGTACCATTGAGTTGGGTAACAATGAACATCTGTTATTCAGCGCCAAGAGACCTCTGGGTGAACGTGCGCTTTACAAATACACATGTTATGTTATACCTGTTCAGTGCATGTAACTACACACTTTGGGGGGTGAGAACTACTCAGTGAGCATGCTAGCCAGTGGTGTGCACACTGTAAGTCTTGCTAGTCAGACAACATGCACATTTAGTAAGGCAGTGGACAGCACACTCACCTGCTCCCCAGGTTTCCCATACAGCTTGCTGTACTGTGGAAGGAGGCTGTCCAGCAGGGCCTGGTTCTCCTCAGTGGTGAAGGCTGGGGCTCTCTCCACAGTACGTGCCATTGCAGTAGCCAGAGGAAGCAGAGACAGCAGCAGTGTTGTTGGCAGATGTCGTCCTGGAGCATGTAGTGCAGGCAAGTGAGCTCTCAGGGGAACAGCCAGCATTATATGTGTGCTGCAGAGGCAGATACTGTCCCATGTGTCCAAAGTGATAGGTCCAAGTCATTTGCATCTTCTGAATCTGGCCAATCCATGGAATTGCACCACTTATACACGCCCACAGCATCCTTCAAAAGTTAAACTTCATGACACCCATGAATTTGCAACATTGTTGTGGCTGGCCAACTGAATTCACTGCATCAGACTCGTTAAAGCTTCGAAAACGCGTCCGTTGCCATGCCAGGCCCTAGCCAATGCGTGCGCACCGATCGGTCCATTGCTGTACAACGCGTACCCGCGCACATCATATGCAATGGCCAATGCGTGCGCACCGATCGGTCCATTGCTGTACAACGCGTACCCGCTCACATCATATGCAATGGCCAATGCGTGCGCACCGATCGGTCCATTGCTGTACAACGCGTACCCGCTCACATCATATGCAATGGCCAATGCGTGCGCACCGATCGGTCCATTCCTGTACAACGCGTACCCGCTCACATCATATGCAATAATGCGTGCGCACCGATCGGTCCATTGCTGTACAACGCGTACCCGCTCACATCATATGCAATGGCCAATGCGTGCACACGGATCGGTCCATTGCTGTACGAGGCGTCCCTGTACAAGTCACTTGCATATGTCACCATGCTTGTCACTGGTGATCGTATGCCAGCCACATTTACTTGCCAGGGACTCAGGGGCACACCTACAACACCACAGCCTGTCCACACTGTATCCTAAGGCATGTAAGGCTGCATTACCTTTTCTGTAAATGGGGGTTAACATGTGGTTTTTTGGGTGGCACTTGGGGGCAGCCACTCCCAGGCTGTGCACGTGTTCATGGGGACAGAATCCTTTGTGTGTTGTGCACATGACCACTGTGATGTGCAACTGTTCATTTCAGAGCTTGTGGCATGGTCACATTTCCAGGTTGTGTATGTGTATGTCATGTCACATACCCCCTGAGTCCCATGTGGGAAGGTATGTATGTCACAGGGTGACCCATTGCCACAATAGTGATGGCCCTCGACAGTCTGTGTGCATGTTGTGTTTACAATGTCTCTGATTCCATGTGCACAATGGGAGACAGTCTCCACATCCACGTTGTTTGTGCATGGACTTTGATGTTGTGCGTGTGTGTGTGTCACAGACGTCCATGTCTGTCCTGCAGAGGCAACAGGGACCACTACCTGTGGGGGTCATGGTTGTTTTGCTGTGGTATATTCATGATACGCCATGTCATGCCAGTGTTCATGTGGCAATACAGGGTCCCTGGGAATCTACCTGTCAATGAGCTGTGATGCCTGGGGCACATCTGTCCTCACATGTCACTGTGGTGTGTGTTTGGAACGTGACAGCAGTACATGGGTACTGTGACACAGCCTAATGATATCCCATAGCACAACCTGGAACTTGTTGTCAACACATGTTGAACTGTGATGTTAGATGTTGGCCATGTAGGTGCCATACATGTCCTTACAGAACGGCACACACATCAGGTACGTGTGTCTCGTAATGATGTATCATGTGATATTGAGTATGGTCTATGCCACATATGTGGGGTGACTGACAATCTTTCTTTCTTCACCTATGCACTGCAGGGCACCAGCTGTCCATAGACCATTCCCTGACCTTGCAACGATGGTTGAACGTGACTGCATCCGACGGTACCGCTTCAACAGGCCGCTGATTGAGGAATTGGCGGTGCGGTTGGCCCCACATTTGGAACCTGGCCGGCCATACCCTACATCGCTGACCCCCAAGGAGAAGGTGATGGCAGCCCTACACTTATTTGCCACCGGTACCTTTCAACACACTGTGGCGTCTGCTGGTGGGATGTCACAGACCATGTTCAGCCGTGTGCTACGCAATGTTATGGAGGAAATGTTGAGATACCTGAACCAGTACATCTATTTCCCTAAACGTCAACAACTCACTGACGTCAAGAGTGACTTCTATGCCCTGGGGAGGATGCCGAATGTCATTGGCTCCATTGATGGGACACATGTGGCTTTGGTACCACCACAGGCACATGAGCAGGCATACAGGAACAGGAAACATTACCATTCGGTCAATGCTCTGGTGGTATGTCTTGCAGATATGAGCATCTCACACGTGTGTGCCCATTTCCACGGTTCTGCACACGATGCCTACGTGATGAGGAGTAGTCGCATCCCGAGGATGATGTCACAGATGCAGAACCAGCGTGCCTGGCTTGTCGGTGTGTACTGACTTTGTACCATTGTGTGTGTTCTGCAATGTTGTATTCCACCCTCTTTTCCAACTCAGCTAATGTGCAATTGTCTGTATGTAGGTGACTCGGGATACCCCAACATGCCGTGGTTGCTGACACCCCTCAGGAACCCTGTGACACCAGCCCAGATGCGCTACAATGAGGCACATGGTCGGACCAGGAGAGTGATCGAGCGGACATTTGGTCTCCTGAAGAGCCGCTTTCGCTGCCTAGACAAGACAGGAGGGGCCCTCCCATATGCCCCAGCAAAGGTGTGCAAGATTGTCATCGTCTGCTGCATGCTACACAACCTGGCAGTGCGGAAGGAGTTGCCTCTCATCCTGGATGACGATGGCCAACATCCGCCACCTGTGGAGGATCCTGGCCTGGGCCACGATGCCAGTGATGATGATGATGTTGAGGGTGATGTCCGCACACAGCTCATCACCAACTTCTTCAGCTGAATGTGAGTATCCAGAGATGTCATGTCAATGATGTGAGTTTGCGTGATATGTGTTGGTGGTGCTCTGGTGCTGTTGGAGTGTGGCCATGTGCTACTTGACTGGAAGCGTGCAGCGATGTGTCCTTACAGGTAGTCTGTACTCCCCAACAGTATTGACATGCTAACTTGGTTTTCTGTAAGTATCTTGTGACATGTATTGGGCATGAGTATTGCAGTTCTGTCCTGTTCTTCAGTGCTTTTGACTGTGTGTCATGTCTGTCCTTCACAGGGTACTTTCAGAGTTGTTTGGTCAACTGTGATACCCCGACACCATGGTTCAACTTCCAGGGTGGAAGCAGTCGTTTCCCTACAGGTGATGTGCCACACACCCCTGGACTTTATTTCTTCTACACTTGTTGACTGTGTGGCCACTGCCACGTAGGATTACCTTGCATCTGTAGTGGAAACAACATGTTGCAAATGTGTAATAAACCTGTGCTTCACTTTGGGATGTGCGTTGTCTGTGTTCACACATCTGACTGACATGTGCTTACTGCACCTGTGGGCTAGTTAACACAGACTCTGAATAGGTGTGGTGTCTGTGCATTCCACTGTATTTCCTGGCAACATCAGTGTAGGCGATGAGTCAGATGGCCCTGGTGTGTATGTGTTGTGTAGCCCTAGTGGTGTGTCTCCCTCATATGTGTCACGTCGCCATGACTCACATGACGGTGTTGAACTTGCTATAGCAGTTAGCATGCACAGTGTCATTTAGCAGATCATCATCTCCATGACAGAAACCACGTTGGAATCACAACAGAGGCAAGTATGGTGTATTAGTGAGTTTATTTACATACATGTGTGAGGATAGTGCACAGGATGGTGGGTGCTGTACATTGGGATTGGAATCCAAAGTTCCCAGATGAGTTGGAAGTCTTAGTAGCAGAAATGTCCTGATTAAAGTCCACAGTCATCTGATACATTGGGCCAACTTAAACTCCCCATGTCATGTGGGAGAGTTGGGTTGCATTCGACAGGGTGAACAGTTTGCACACAAAGGAGAATTTCCAGAATTTCCTGGGGGATGTACATGGCCATCGGCCTCTCAGTTTTCCTTCCTCGGACGACCCCTCTTCTTTCGGGGGGGACCCTCACGTGCAGGCTGCTGCGGTGCAGAGGACTCTCCGCCAGAGTCATCCTCCCTCCGTGTGGCAGTTGCAGTTGTTGCAGCACCAGATGTTGTGGGCACACAGGGAGGTGTGGCCATGTTGGTGCTAATCTGGCGGAGGCATGTCAATATGTCCCTATGCACCGCTGTCAGTTCTTGCAATGTGTCCCACTTGGACTCCATGCGAGACATGTGTGTCTCCACACGGGACATGTGTGAGTCCAAGCGGGCATGATGGGCAGCCTGCTGCTGTTGAATGTCCTTGAGGATCCCTACTACCTGGCAGACCTCTCCGGTGCTATTCTGGTACGCATCAGCAATGCGTACCAGTTGTGGGTCATCATGCAGTCCAGACCCCTCTGCAAACAGCGACCTATGTCTACCACCCATCCCACCACCCCTGGCGACACGTGCGGGACCTGCGGTGGCACGCACAGGTGACCCTAGGCACCCTTGGGGGTTGTTACTGGGGTTGTTGTCCGTTGCTCCACGGTGGGCCGGGGTCCCTGTGCTGTTGTCATTGGTGGTCCTTGGTCTGTCCGTGTCGGCGGGGGTGGTCTGTGTGTTGGCAGTTGTTGGAGGAGTGGGTGCAGGGGGTGCAGATGTTGGTCCTGCTGGTGCTGCATGATGACTCACACTGGAGGGGCCAGGTAGGTCTTCGCCATCCGAGGAGGTCAGAGGCTGTTCCACACCAGTGAGCTCAGTGTCCCCCGGAGCCTGGGACAGGGACTCCTCATCGTCTGCTGCTGTGTCCCCATCATCGCCTGTTTTTGGAAGAGACACACAATGTATGTTATGTTTCTACAGGCATCAATGGTTCACACACCTGACAGTTGTGACTGTACCTCGGGATGCGGGCCTGTACATTGCATTGTCCTAAGTTGTCACAGTCAGAGGTTGATATTGGTGTAGCACATTGTCCTGCCAACCTGAAGCTTTTCAATGTGAATGTTGAGGTGTGTGCATGGCCAGCATTGGTGGTATTTGGTGGACATCCGGCCCTCCTTCTCCCCCCAGCCCAGTTATCCCACCATGAAGCATGCCACCCTTGCAGTGTGTGCAGGTTGACTCTCAGGATGTCAGTCAGTGGTGTCCTGCTGTTGGTTGGTGCCCAGTTCCCAGCAGGCAAAAGACACACAATTGATGGACGGAATGCAGAACAAATCAAAACATTCACCCCCAGTCAAGAGATCTGGGTTAAATCCATCATTCTTTTGCTCACCATGCCACCCCAGTTTAGACCTGGCCATATGCAATCAGTCTTGACCCTGTGCCTCATGGGAACAGTCCAGCCCGAACTGCCAAGCCAGGTCCTCCCTGGACCGGGAAACAAGCATCCTAGGACCGGTTTCGGGGTTTCACCCCTCTTCAGCCAGGATAGCTTGATTCCAGTGGCACAGTGAGCCCAGGACCCACGTCTGGGCATACCTGGCGCACTTAGGGCGAGAAAGCAAAAGACACGCAAATTTGATGGACGGAATGCAGAACAAATCAAAACATTCACCCCCAGGGGGTGTGTGAGAAAAGCTGCTGGTGACTATGGTCAGAGCTGTCAGTCCTCCTTCTCACCCAGCCAGATATCCCACCATGGAACGTGCTTCCATTGCAGGGTGTGCAAGTTGGCTTTCAGGATGTCAGTCAGTGGTGTCCTGCTGTTCGATGTTGCACAGTTCCCAGCAGGGGCTTGTGCTCCCCACAGCAGTACCCAGTGTCAGCCATCTTATCAGTTCTTTTCCACTCCCTGTGATGTGAGCATGGTTCAGAGTGGTGTTGATGGGCCAATTGTGAGGGTGACCAATATCTGTGACTACAACTCCCATCATGCTATTGCCTACACCCCCCTTCCCAGCATGCCCATACTTCCTTCCTTTTGACTCTGCTTCCCTGTGGGGTAGTATGCCTGTGCTGACAGGATGGCTGACAGTGTTGTCCTGGCGTTTGTTTGGCTACAAGTCCCAAGAGTGTCCCTGTGCTTCACACTGCATAACCCAGGGTGGTGGTTCTTTGTGGGATATTTAATTAGAGTGTGAGGAATTGCATTCTCCCAGGTGAGTTATGTGGAGTTTGTGTTAAGCTGGTGTGTGAGAAAAGCTGCTTGTAACTATGGTCAGAGCTGTCAGTCCTCCTTCACACCCAGCCAGATATCCCACCATGGAACTTGCTTCCATTGCAGGGAGTGCAAGTTGGCTTTCAGGATGTCAGTCAGTGGTGTCCTGCTGTTGGTTGATGCACAGTTCCCAGCAGGGGCTTGTGCTCCCCACAGCAGTACCCAGTGTCAGCCATCTTGTCAGTTCTTTTCCACTCCCTGTGATGTGAGCATGGTTCAGAGTGGTGTTGATGGGCAAATTGTGAGGGTGACCAATATCTGTGACTACAACTCCCATCATGCTATTGCCTACACCCCCCTTCCCAGCATGCCCATACTTCCTTCCTCTTGAGTGGACTTCACTGTGTGTGAGTGTGACAGCATTGGCAAGATGGCTGACAGTGTGGTCCTGTTGTTTGTTGGTGCACAGTTCCCAGCAGGGCCTTGTGCTCCACACAGCAGTACCCAGTTTCAGCCATCTTGTCAGTTCTTTTCACTCCCTGTGATGTGAGCATGGTTCAGAGTGGTGTTGATGGGCCAATTGTGAGGGTGACCAATATCTGTGACTACCACTCCCATCATGCTATTGCCTACACCCCCCTTCCCAGCATGCCCATACTTCCTTCCTTTTGAGTCGACTTCACTGTGTGTGAGTGTGACAGCAATGGCAAGATGGCTGACAGTGGTGTCCTGCTGTTGGTTGGTGCCCAGTTCCCAGCAGGGCCTGGTACTCCCCATGACAGAGGACCATTGTCAGACATCTTGGAAGTGGCGTTTCACTCCCTGTGAGGTGTGCATGCTTCAGTGTGAGCTTGCTGGGCCATGTGGGTGGGGGATGTTGAGCTGTGACTACCACTCCCATCATGCTATTGCCTACACCCCCCTTCCCAGCATGCCCATACTTCCTTCCTTTTGACTCTGCTTCCCTGTGGGGTAGTGTGCCTGTGCTGACAGGATGGCTGACAGTGTTGTCCTGGCGTTTGTTTGGCTACAAGTCCCAAGAGTGTCCCTGTGCTTCACACAGCATAACCCAGGGTGGTGGTTCTTTGTGGGATAATTAATTAGAGTGTGAAGCATTGCATTCTCCCAGGTGGGTTATGTGGAGTTTGTGTTAAGGGGGTGTGTGAGAAAAGCTGCTTGTAACTATGGTCAGAGCTGTCAGTCCTCCTTCCCACCCAGCCAGATATCCCACCATGGAACATGCTTCCATTGCAGGGAGTGCAAGTTGGCTTTCAGGATGTCAGTCAGTGGTGTCCTGCTGTTGGTTGGTGCACAGTTCCCAGCAGGGGCTTGTGCTCCCCACAGCAGTACCCAGTGTCAGCCATCTTGGCAGTTCTTTTCCACGCCCTGTGATGTGAGCATGGTTCAGAGTGGTGTTGATGGGCCAATTGTGAGGGTGACCAATATCTGTGACTACAACTCCCATCATGCTATTGCCTACACCCCCCTTCCCAGCATGCCCATACTTCCTTCCTTTTGAGTGTACTTCACTGTGTATGAGTGTGACAGCAATGGCAAGATGGCTGAGAGTGTGGTCCTGTTGTTTGTTGGTGCCCAATTCCCAGCAGAGCCTTGTGCTCCCCACAGCTGAGGCCAGTGTCAGACATCTTTGAAGTGGCTTTTCACTCCCTGTGAGGTGTGCATGCTTCAGTGTGAGCTTGCTGGGCCATGTGGGTGGGGGATGTTGAGCTGTGACTACCACTCCCATCATGCTATTGCCTACACCCCCCTTCCCAGCATGCCCATACTTCTTTCCTTTTGAGTGGACTTCACTGTGTGTGAGTGTGACAGCAATGGCAAGATGGCTGACAGTGTGGTCCTGTTGTTTGTTGGTGCCCAGTTCCCAGCAGGGCCTTGTGCTCCCCACAGCTGAGGCCATTGTCAGACATCTTTGAAGTGGCTTTTCACTCCCTGTGAGGTGTGCATGCTTCAGTGTGAGCTTGCTGGGCCATGTGGGTGGGGGATGTTGAGCTCTGACTACCACTCCCATCATGCTATTGCCTACACCCCCCTTCCCAGCATGCCCATACTTCCTTCCTTTTGAGTCGACTTCACTGTGTGTGAGTGTGACAGCAATGGCAAGATGGCTGACAGTGTGGTCCTGTTGTTTGTTGGTGCCCAGTTCCCAGCAGGGCCTTGTGCTCCCCACAGCTGTGGCCAGTGTCAGACATCTTTGAAGTGGCTTTTCACTCCCTGTGAGGTGTGCATGCTTCAGTGTGAGCTTGCTGGGCCATGCGGGTGGGGGATGTTGAGCTGTGACTACCACTCCCATCATGCTATTGCCTACACCCCCCTTCCCAACATGCCCATACTTCCTTCCTTTTGACTCTGCTTCCCTGTGGGGTAGTTTGCCTGTGCTGACAGGATGGCTGACAGTTTTGTCCTGGCGTTTGTTTGGCTACAAGTCCCAAAAGTGTCCCTGTGCTTCACACGGCATAACCCAGTGTGGTTGTTCTTTGTGGGATATTTAATTAGAGTGTGAGGCATTGCATTCTCCCAGGTGAGTTGTGTGGAGTTTGTGTTAAGGGGGTGTGTGAGAAAAGCTGCTGGTGACTATGGTCAGAGCTGTCAGTCCGCCTTCCCACCCAGCCAGATATCCCACCATGGAACGTGCTTCCATTGCAGGGAGTGCAAGTTGGCTTTCAGGATGTCAGTCAGTGGTGTCCTGCTGTTGGATATTGCACAGTTCCCAGCAGGGCCTTGTGCTCCCCACAGCAGTACCCAGTGTCAGCCATCTTGTCAGTTGTTTTCCACTCCCTGTGATGTGAGCATGGTTTAGAGTGGTGTTGATGGGCCAATTGTGAGGGTGACCAATATCTGTGACTACAACTCCCATCATACTATTGGCTACACTGACTTCCCCAGCATACACAGAATTCCTTCCTTTCAGTGAGCTTCCCTGTGAGGTGGTATTCTAGTGGTGGCAAAATATCTGACTGTGTTTGTTGGTTAGATTTGTGCCACTGCCTTGCTGTATTTGTTAACTATCAAAAAAGGCTTGGGTCCTATCACTATCTGGCCTAGACCACTCTAGTATCAGAAACAAACAAATGACCAGATAGGGTACTCAACAATTACTGAACTGTACCTAAACCAATGATTTTAGGTATGTGTGATTTATTTCACATTCATTTTAAATATATTTCACAATTTTTTTGAAAAAATATTACATCATGTCATACAAAAAACACACCAACTTTTTCAGTGTAACACAGATTTGAACACCATGAATTACATACAAATCCAACATACAGAATTAAACTGACATCAATATGACGATGTGTACAACATAAACACCATGAATACTATTATTGTCCTCCTAAAATTTGAAGGGCACCAGTCCATATATAAAACAACAGAAACAAGCGGACAATACTCAATTCACAAAGTCCTGCCTGTATACAAGGCTGAAGAAAGCAAATTAATCAGCAAGCTAGTTGGCTTCAGCCGCAATGCCAACGCCTTTCAAACCCTGCTGTGTTCTAGGGTTATCCTCAGGGCGTGGACTGGAGGTTTCTTAGCTGATTTTAAAAGAGGCTCCCATGAAGTGTATTAGGTTCCATGGTGTAGCCGGTCTTTGGCGTTAATTGGGCTTCGGTCACTGATTGTGTTGAAAGTCTGTAAATCTTATGACGATGTGTACAACATAAACACCATGAATACTATTATTGTCCTCCAAAGAGTTTCACTTTGCCGAAGACACGCTGACATACTAGAGCCATTTCGAAATTGGAGCACATTGGGAATACAGCAGGATAAAGATCATTGAATCGCTACAGTCACCAACGACAACACCCGTATATAGATTTACAGACTTTCAACACAATCAGTGACCGAAGCCCAATTAACGCCAAAGACCGGCTACACCATGGAACCTAATACACTTCATGGGAGCCTCTTTTAAAATCAGCTAAGACACCTCCAGTCCACGCCCTGAGGATAACCCTAGAACACAGCAGGGTTTGAAAGGCGTTGGCATTGCGGCTGAAGCCAACTAGCTTGCTGATTAATTTGCTTTCTTCAGCCTTGTATACAGGCAGGACTTTGTGAATTGAGTATTGTCCGCTTGTTTCTGTTGTTTTATATATGGACTGGTGCCCTTCAAATTTTAGGAGGACAATAATAGTATTCATGGTGTTTATGTTGTACACATCGTCATATTGATGTCAGTTTAATTCTTTATGTTGGATTTGTATGTAATTCATGGTGTTCAAATCTGTGTTACACTGAAAAAGTTGGTGTGTTTTTTGTATGACATGATATAATATTTTTTCAAAAAAATTGTGAAATATATTTAAAATGAATGTGAAATAAATCACATGTACCTAAAATCATTGGTTTAGGTACAGTTCAGTAATTGTTGAGTACCCTATCTGGTCATTTGTTTGTTTCTGTTGCTGTATTTGTTGTTAGGTTTGTACATGTCATGACACAGTTACATATCACTATGAGATGGCATGTATTGTGTTTATCTAACTAACAGACACATCTTGGGGTGATTATCTTTTGGTTGCTGTGGATTTGCTAAGGGTGCATGGTTTGACTATCCCCTTGACAGTGATGTGTGTGTATTGTCACACAATATTGTGTATATTTGTTGTGTACTCACCAGGCTCTGGGATGTTTGATAGTCCATATACGCTCACTGGTGGTAGGATGGCCCGCACCTTCTCCTTCCAGGGCCTGAGGTATAGTGGTCTGGCAGGAGGGCCACTGCCGGTGCGCTGACTCAAGACGTAATCCTTCTTTAGTAGGTCCTTGACCCTCCTGCGCACATCATACCACCTGTTCTGGATGTCTTCCTTTGTGCGCAAACATGGGGATTGTGCGTTCACCCTGTCGACGATCCTCTCCCACATCTTGGTTTTCTGCGACATGGGGGTCTGTTGGACCAATGTACCAAACAACTGTGGCTCTACCCTGAGGATCTCATCTACCAGGACTTCCAATTCACTGTCTAGGAACTTTGGATTCTTCTTTGGGGGCATGGTGATGGGTGGTGGTGGTGGTGGTGATTGATGTGTGTGTGTGTGCAAGTGAGGGTGTGTGAGTGTAGGTTTTGCTGGATGTATGTGAGGGTGCTATTTGTTGAGGTGCTAATGGTGTGTGGCTTGTGTGATGGATGAGCTGTGAGTGTGTCTGTGGTTGCTGTCTGATGGTGTTCTGTGCTGGCAGGTCAGTTGAATTTGCAAAGGATCATGGTAGGGATTTGTGGCCTTTATATGGGTGGAGTTGTGGGTGTGTCTTTGTTCCATGTTTCCCCCCCCAGTATTTATTGGCTTTGTAATTGCTTGTTTGGCCCTTTTTTTTGTATTTTTTCCTTTGTATTTTTTGTGCATGTAGGAGACGTTCTTCTGACCGAGTAGGATGCTGCAGTTATCTCGTGCGAGCTTCTCTGAGTCGTTCACGCTGTGTTTCTGCTAGGTTTCATGTGCGGTGTACGCGTCGGTCGCGGAGTATCGGGTTGCTTCGGCTGGGTTTTGTATGCGTGTCGGTCGTACGGCTTAGGCTCCGTGCGACTTGGTCTGGTTTTTCACGCATTGCATCGTACTGCGCGGGTCGGAGTTCGCGGGTACGTTTCGGTCGTGTTCATTCCTGGTGTGTGTCGGTCGGTTCGATTCGCGTGGTTTCCTGGCCGGATAGCTGGTTTCCGTGCGGTTCGGTCGTTCGGCTTGTGTTCCGTGCGAGTCGGTCGTGATTCACATGCATTTCATCGTACTACACAGGTCGGGCAGCGCCGGAACCTGTCGTTCGGACTATATTCCCATACCGAGTCGGTCGGTATGTTTTCCGGCCCGAATCGGAATCGGCCCCTTAATGTTTTTGAATATAATTAAATTTTATTAAATATAGTTATTTGTAAATTATTTTTTTTTTTTTATAAAACAATGTTTGTAGGTAATTTTTAGATTTTTTTTGACATTGTATTATGTTTCTATCTTTTGTAATTTTTATTATTTTTATATATGTTTTCTTTTTTTGTTTTTAACATTTTTTGTATTGTAGTTGATATTTTGTTTGTTTTTAATTTTGAATTGACTTCAGTGGGAATATAATTTTTTACCCCTCTGCTATCCAATGCTTTCCCTACTGTTGCACTCACTGGAATGGGAATTGTAATTTGTACCCCTACGCTATCCAACACTTTCCCTACTGTTGCACTCACTGGAGTGGGAATAGTAATTTTTTCCCCTCCGCTATCCAACACTTTGTCTACTGTTGCACTCACTGGAGTGGGAATAGTAATTTGTACCTCTCTGCTATCCAACACTTTCCCTACTGTTGCACTCACTGGAATGGGAATAGTCATTTTTTCCCCTTCACTGTCTAACATTTTCCCTACTTTTGCACTCACTGGAGTGGGAATAGTAATTTTTAGCCCTCCGTTATCCAACACTTTCCCTACTGTTGCAGTAATTGGAGTGGGAATAGTAATTTTTTCCCCTCCGCTATCCAACACTTTGTCTACTGTTGCACTCACTGGAGTGGGAATAGTAATTTTTACCCCTCCGCTATCCAACACTTTCCCTACTGTTGCACTCACTGGAGTAGGAATAGTAATTTTTACCTCTCTGCTATCCAACACTTCCCCTACTGTTGCACTTACTGGAGTGGGAATAGTAATTTTTACCCTCCCCTAGCCAACACTTTCCCTACTGTTGCAGTAATTGGAGTGGAAATAGTAATTTTTACCTCTCCGCTATCCAACACTTTCCCTACTGTTGCACTCACTGGAGTGGAAATAGTAATTTTTACCCGTCCGCTATCCAACACTTTCCCTACTGTTGCACTCACTGGACTGCTAATATTAATTTTTACCCCTCCGCTATCCAACACTTTCCCTACTGTTGCACTAGCTGGAGTGGGAATAGTAATTTTTACCCCTCCGCTATCCAACATTTTCTCTAATGTTGCACTCATTGGAGTGGGAATAGTAAATTTTACCAATGCGCTATCCAACACTTTCCCTACTGTTGCATTCACTGGAGTTGGAATAGTAATTTTTTCCCCTCCGCTATCCAACACTTTCCCTACTGTTGCACTCAATGGAGTGCAAAATGTAAGTTTAAAAATTATTAAATATTTTAATGTTTTAATTTATGATATAATTTTTTTTATTAGATTTTATGTTATAGGTGTAAGTATATATATATATATTTATTTGTACATGTTTATATATTCATAACATTTTAAAATAAATTAAAAGTATTAGTTTATTAATTGTTTTAAAGTAAATATACATTTATACATTACATTTTATATATTTATGTTTAATTGTTTTTAATGAAATGTATTTATTATATTTGTTAAAATGTAAATTACATCTAAATAATTTTTTTAAAGTTAATTTTATTATTCAATTTATTTAACATTATTTTTTATATATAAAAATAAAAGATATTTTGTACATCGATATTTTTTACATCGATATTATTTTTTCGATATTTTTATACTTTACATTATAAAGATAGGATGCCGATATTTTTTACATCGATATTTATGTGTCGATATTTGCGTATGGGGATATTTTGGTAAAAGTAGGAAAAGTGTTGGATTGCAGAGGGGTAATATTTACCATTACCACTCCAGTCAGTATAACAGTAGGGAAAGTGTTGGATAGGGAAGGGATACAATTTTCTATTCCCACTCCACTCACTACAAAAGTAGGGAAAGTGTTGGATTCTGCAGGGGAAAATCTTTCTATTCCCACCACAATGAGTATAACAGTAGGGAAAGTGTCAATTGTGGAGGGGTTACATTTACTATTCCCACTCCAGTCAGTACACCAGTAGGGAAAGTGTTGGATAGCAGAGGGGTAACATTTTCTATTCCCACTCCAGTCAGTACAACAGTAGGGAAAGTGTTGGATAGCGGAGGGGTAAAACGTACTATTCCCACTGCAGTTAATACAACAGTAGGGAAAGTATTGGATTGCGGAGGGGTATAATTTGCTATTCCCACTCCAATGTGTGTAACAGTAGGAAAAGTGTTGGATTGCAGAGGGATAACATTTACTATTCCCACTCCAGTCAGTGCAACTTTAAAAACAAACAAAATATCTTGAACAAAATACAATTATTTCAAAAACAAAGTAAATGAAGAAAAATATAAATATGCTGGACAATAAAATACAAATATATTTAATATTAAAAATGTAAAAAAGTAAAAACATATTACAATGTTGAATACATCACAAATACCTACAAATATTATTATAAATAAAATACAAAAATAATTTTCATACAAATAAATATTTTTATTTAGAAATCATTTATTAACAAGAAAATATTTAATGCATACATTTAATTTAATTACTTTCCAATCTATAACCACACAAAGCCCAAAACCTGCACCTAAAACGTAACTTTAAAAAACGTATTTACACTATTAATATAAATATTTATCAACACACTAATTATCATCAATTACATTTTAATTATTAATTAATCATAATTAATGTACTTCCCACAATATAGCACCACAAAACACACAACACACTCATAAAATTTATCATAAAAGTCTTTACACAATTAACATAATTAATTATCAAATTAATAATTAATACTAAATAAAACATAGTTATTAATTAATTAAAATGAATTTACTTCCCACCTCATACCCCTACAAAACCTACACCTCACAGCTAAAATCTAAAAAAAAATATTAATTGCACAGTTAACATAATTAATTATCAATTAAACAAATATTATTAATTAAAAACTAAGGGCCTGATTACAATGTCTTTGGAAACGGCTCCAACCATCGTTCGGAGCCTTTCTGACCGCATTGTAATATGCCGGTCAGATTCCTTTCCAACCGCCTCATTACGATGGAGGCGGTCAGAAAGGAATCTGAACAATCATTCCAACTGGCATCCGACGGGCACGTAGAGCCAGTCCGCCAGTCGGAATTCGGCCAGTAATCCAAAGGGCGGTTCTTTCCACCTCTGGGATTACGTTGTCAGATTTCTGCAGCCTTTCCGTGCTGGTCTTTCCAACACAGAAAGGCTGTTGGAACTCGACATTGGGGGGCCTAGCAGGGCCCCTTTGGGTGCACAGACTCCGGTTGGAGGCCGAGGGGGCACCTATGATGTCCCCCTGTTGATCCCTGAACCCCGTGGCAGGCACCATAAGGTGCCTGCCACGGGGTGCAGGGATGAACTGCACCTCCTATTTTACAATGGGAGCTTGCATTCCGGCTGGAATACATGCTCCCATTGTAAAGTATAGGAATGCAACCGACCAGTGTTCATCGCATCCTAATTAGTCGATATGGACCGCCGACCGGGTGTCGGTCGGTCCCTTGCCTGAGACGACGTCGGGCGGAGGAAACTCTGCCCGACATCGTAATGAGGCCCCTAATATTAATTCATTAAAATGAATTATTTTCCCACCCTTTACCCCTATAAACCCCACAACCCACACCTAACATTAAACTTAAAAAATATATAAAATCTCAATTAAAATAATTTATTGTCAATTAAATAATTAATAGTATATAACAACGAATTATTAATTAATTAAAATTAATTTACTCCCAACCCTTAACCCCTATAAAAATGTAATGAAACAATTAATATAAGAAGTTATCAATTAATTAATTAATTTTAATTAACAACTAAGGGGGTTATTAGGATGGCGGGCGGACTTTAGTCTGCCCGCTACCCTAGCAGTGCTGGGACCATCCGCCAGACGTGCGGCGGTCCCACACCGCTAATTAGGATGCGACCGCCACCCTGGTGGTCGCATTCCGCATACTTGACATTGCGGCGGGTGCTGCTGTAAGCAGCACCCGCCGCAATGCCAAAGTGCCATGTTGTGCATTGCCATGCACAACGTGGCAGGCACTGCGCGGTGCCTGCCACCTTGTGCATGGCAATGTAGGGGGGTACCATAGGTACCCTCCAAGTGCAGCCCCCCAACCCCCCACCACCGAGGGGGCCCGCAACGGGCCCCCAAAGCAATTCCCTGCCAGCCTTTCCATGGCGGCATCGCCGCCATGGAAAGGCCTTTAAAACCACACATGCTAATATGGATGGCGGTGCCTGCTAGGCACCGCCACCATATTAAGGCCCAAGTCTGCCCCCTAATTATTAAGTAATTAAAAATTAATTACTTTGCCCCATAAACCTCACAACCCACACCTAAAAACAATTTATTACACAATTAACATAATTAATTATCAATTAATTCATTAATATTACTTAACAACTAATTATTAATTGGAAATAAATTACTTCTCACCGTTTACCCCATAACCCCACAAACCGCATCTATAAAAAACAAATACGAAATTACCATAATTAATTACCAATCAATTAATTAATAATAATGAACAACTAATTATTAATTAATTAAAAATAAATTACTTCCCACCCTTTAACTCTTTAAGGAGGATTGACAAGGAAAAGGTGGGGATTGTTTGTAGGTTGACAGATTTATGAATATGTCGTCTCATCTAAGGTCTCGGACAAATAGGAGTGCACGATAAGTGATGAAGATTAATGGTACATACGAGTCATTATTGGAGAGCTAACAAGGAACCTCTCTGCCTAGACTCAAAAGGGAATTGAGAAAAAATATTTGACTACTGAAAAACGGTTTAATGTTTTAATAGAAAATGTACTTACAAATAAATAGGCTGTCGGTTTTAGGTTTAAACCTATAATAACTGATAAAACCCCACCCAAAGGGAAATAGCCCTCACCAGTGTAAACATATAAACACTGAAAACAACCCTGAACAACCACAAACTAAATGCCATTCAAAGAAAGGAGTGAAAAAATCATTTTTATTTCTTCCCGAAGGAGCCTCTAAAATGTAACTTTGTTATATAAGGTCGCAGTAAGAAAGACTGGGCTAACATTATTCTGCTTGAATTTTGTTGTTTAGGGATGTCACTAAAATATTGTTTCTTCCTCCTTTTGCTTTTTTCAGTTTTGTGGACTTTGTTCTAAAGATACAGGGGTTAGAAGCATGTTTTAGGTCTTGCTTAATTATTTGATAAACTGTAGAGAATCAGGAAATATCAAAATCATATTTGATTTTTTGACTACGTTTGAGTCTTTCACTGATAGGAAAAATGTAGGTTTCATAAGAATCTTTCCCAATATGTACCATCACATTTACCCACAGAGAATGGATAAAAACCCTTGATACATATGCCCCCTTTTCTAGTGAGTCAGTATTGATAGTAGGTGAATTGCAAAACACCCCAGGCTGTAAACATTCAATGCAAGGTACAGTGACAGGTATATGTGAAAAGAGTGATGTCACCAAGCATCTGGGATACTGGTGAAAACATGACACCAGACTTTTGGAAAACATGGAATGCAGTGTCACTTGGAATGCTGCTGCAAAAAGTTCTTACCAAGTTCAACAAAGATTGGAGTGATATTGTTTGTATTTGCAGTGATTCAGCTATGTATATGAAAATGTTGTGTGATGACCTGTCAAAAGCGATACCTGAGCTGAAGTGCTTCCCTGTAAGAGATCCGTGCCACTTGTTAGATGGTATGCTGAAAGCATCTTTACAATCTTCAGAGTTAATGAAGAATGCTATTGACTTTTTAGTCTATTCTGGTGCACTGTTTTGTTATGCGCAGAAACTAAAATGCAAATATTTCTCATTTTGTGCTTTGTGTGGCATCAAAGAAAGAGTCATCCCAACTGTGTCACTTAGCTGGTGGTTCTCAGTCCTAGAGGCCATGAATGCTATATTATCCATGTGGCAACCGTTTACAGAATTTTTGCTGAGTGATGATGCAAAAGGCAAGAAATGTGAGAATCTTTGGTCACATATTGATAGTGATTTGAAAAAAAAGTACATTCTACTGCATTCTTAGATTTTTACAGGAAAGCATGACTGCTGTTGTGGACATAATAAAACACCTAGGGGCCGAATCCGATTCGGGCCGGAAAAAATACTGACCGACTCGGTACGGGATAATAGTCCGACCGACACGTACCGGCGTTGCCCGACCTGGGAAGTACGATGAAATGCATGTGAATCACGACCGACTCGTACGGAACTCATGGCGAACGACCGACCCGGACGGAAACAAGCTATCCGGCCGGAAAACCACGTGAATCGAACCGACCAACACGCACCAGGAAGAAACCCGAACGAAACGTACCCGCGAACTCCAACCCGCGCAGTGCGATGCAATGGGTGCAAAAGCAGACCGATTCGCACGGAGCCCAAGCCGTACGACCGACACGCATACAAAACACAGCCGAACAAACACAATACACCGCGACCAACGCGTACGCCGCATATGAAACCGAACTGAAACACAGCGGGAATGACTCGGAGAGGCGCGCACGAGATAACTGCAACGTCCTACTCGGTCAGAAAAACAACTCCAACATGCACAATAATCACAAATGAAAAAATACAAAAAAAGAGGGCCAAACAAGCAATGACAAAGCCAATAAATACAGGGGGTGAAAAAAATGGAACAAGGACACACCCCCAACTCCACCTACATAAAGGCCACAAATCCCTACCATGATCCTTTGCAAATTCCACTGACCTGCCAGCAGAGAACACCATCACACAGCAAACACAGACACACACACAGCTCATTCAACACAAAAGCCACACACCATTAGCACCTCAACAAATAGCACCCTCACACACACACACAGCAAAACCTACACTCACACACCCTCACTTGCACACACACACACACACATCAATCACCACCACCACACATCACCATGCCCCTAAAGAAGAATCCAAAGTTCCTAGATAGTGAATTGGAAGTCATGGTAGACGAGATCCTGAGGGTAGAGCCACAGTTGTTTGGCACATTGGTCCAACAGACCCCCATGTCGCAGAAAACCAAGATGTGGGCGAGGATCGTCGACAGGGTGAACGCACAATCACCATGTTTGCGCACAAAGGAAGACATCCAGAACAGGTGGTATGATGTGCGCAGGAGGGTCAGGGACCTACTGAAGAAGGATTACCTCCTGAGCCAGCACACCGGCAGTGGCCCTCCTGCCAAACCAGTATACCTCAGGCCCTGGGAGGAGAAGGTGCGGGCCATCCTACCACCAGTGAGCATATATGGACTAACAAACATCCCAGAGCCTGGTGAGTACACAACTAATATACACAATATTGTGTGCCAATACACACACATCACTGTCAAGGGGACAGTCAAACCATGCACCCCTAGCAAATCAACAGCAAACAAAAGATAATCATCCCAAAAAGTGTATGTCAGTCAGATAAACACAATACATGCCATCTCATAGTGATATGTAACTGTGTCATGACATGTACAAATCCAATACCAAATTGAGCTAGGCAGTGGCACAAATCTAACCAACAAACACTGTCAGATATTTAGCCACCACTAGAACACCACCTCACAGGGAAGCTCACAGAAAGGAAGGAATCCTGTGTATGCTGGTGAAGTCAGTGTAGCCAAGAGCATGATGGGACTCGTAGTAACAGATAATGGGCAGCCTCACATTTGGACCATCAACACCACTCAGAACCATGCTCACAACACAGGGAGTGGATAAGGACTGACAAGATGGCTGACACTGGGTATTGCTGTGAGGAGCACAAGGCCCTGCTGGGAACTGTGCACCAACAAACAGCACAACACCACTGCCTGACATCCTGAAAGCCAACTTGCACTCCCTGCAATGCAAGCACGTTGCATGGTGGGATATCTGGCTGGGTGGGAAGGAGGACTCACAGCACTGACCATAGTTACAAGCAGGTCACCTCACACACCCCCTCAACACAAACTCCACATAACCCACCTGGGAGAATGCAATGCCTCACATACCAAATGAAGATCCCACAAAGAACCACCACCCTGGGTAATGCCGTGTGAAGCACAGGGACACTCTTGGGACTTGTAGCCAAACAAAAGCAAGGACAACACTGTCAGCCTTCCTGTCAGCACAGGCACACTACCCCACAGGGAAGCAGAGTCCAAAGGAAGGAAGTACGGGCATGCTGGGAAGGGGGTGTAGGCAATAGCATGATGGGAGTTGTAGTCACAGATACTGCTCACCCTCACAATTGGCCCATCAACACCACTCTGAACCATGCTCACATCACAGGGAGTGGATAAGGACTGACAAGATGGCTGACACTGGGTACTGCTGTGGGGAGCACAAGGCCCTGCTGGGAACTGTGCAACAACAAACAGCACAACACCA
Source organism: Calotriton arnoldi (assembly GCA_963921515.1). Taxonomy (NCBI): domain Eukaryota; kingdom Metazoa; phylum Chordata; class Amphibia; order Caudata; family Salamandridae; genus Calotriton; species Calotriton arnoldi. Next base: position 339,919 of record CAWUFW010008012.1, on the reverse strand, counting down.
CTGCCTGACATCCTGAAAGCCAACTTGCACTCCCTGCAATGCAAGCACGTTGCATGGTGGGATATCTGGCTGGGTGGGAAGGAGGACTCACAGCACTGACCATAGTTACAAGCAGCTCACCTCACACACCCCTCAACACAAACTCCACATAACCCACCTGGGAGAATGCAATGCCTCACATACCAAATGAAGATCCCACAAAGAACCACCACCCTGGGTAATGCCGTGTGAAGCACAGGGACACTCTTGGGACTTGTAGCCAAACAAACGCAAGGACAACACTGTCAGCCTTCCTGTCAGCACAGGCACACTACCCCACAGGGAAGCAGAGTCCAAAGGAAGGAAGTACGGGCATGCTGGGAAGGGGGTGTAGGCAATAGCATGATGGGAGTTGTAGTCACAGATACTGCTCACCCTCACAATTGGCCCATCAACACCACTCTGAACCATGCTCACTTCACAGGGAGTGGATAAGGACTGACAAGATGGCTGACACTGGGTACTGCTGTGGGGAGCACAAGGCCCTGCTGGGAACTGTGCACCAACAAACAGCACAACACCACTGCCTTACATCCTGAAAGCCAACTTGCACTCCCTGCAATGCAAGCACGTTGCACGGTGGGATATCTGGCTGGGTGGGAAGGAGGACTCACAGCACTGACCATAGTTACAAGCAGCTCACCTCACACACCCCCTCAACACAAACTCCACATAACCCACCTGGGAGAATGCAATGCCTCACATACCAAATGAAGATCCCACAAAGAACCACCACCCTGGGTAATGCCGTGTTAAGCACAGGGACACTCTTGGGACTTGTAGCCAAACAAACGCAAGGACAACACTGTCAGCCTTCCTGTCAGCACAGGCACACTACCCCACAGGGAAGCAGAGTCCAAAGGAAGGAAGTACGGGCATTCTGGGAAGGGGGTGTAGGCAATAGCATGATGGGAGTTGTAGTCACAGATACTGCTCACCCTCACAATTGGCCCATCAACACCACTCTGAACCATGCTCACATCACAGGGAGTGGATAAGGACTGACAAGATGGCTGACACTGGGTACTGCTGTGGGGTGCACAAGGCCCTGCTGGGAACTGTGCAACAACCAACAGCAAGACACCACTGAATGACATCCTGAGAGTCAACCTGAACCCACTGCAAGGGTGGCGTGCTTCATGGTGGGATAACTGGGCTAGGTGGAGAAGGATGGCCGGATGTTCACCAAATACAACAAATGCTGGCCATGCACACACCTCAACATTCACATTGAAATGCCCCAGGTATGCATGACAATGTGCTACACCAATATCAACCTCTTACTGTGACAACTTAGGACAATGCAATGTACATGCCCGCATCCAGAGGTACAGTCACAACTGTCAGGTGTGTGAACCATTGATGCCTGTAGAAACATAACATACAATGTGTGTCTCTTCCAAATACAGGTGATGATGATGGGGACACAGCAGCAGGTGAGGAGGAGTCCCTGTCCCAGGCTCCGGGGGACACAGAGCTCACTGGTGTCGAACAGCCTCTGCCTTCCTCGGATGGCGAAGACCTACCTGGCACCTCCGGTGTGAGTCATAATGCAGCACCAGCTGGACCAACACCTACACCCTCTGCACCCACCCCTCCAACAACTGCCAACACACAGACCACCCCCGCCGACACGGACAGACCAAGGACCACCGATGGCAACAGCACAGGGCCCCAGGCCCAGCGTGGAGCAATGGATGACAACACCACTAACAACCCCCAAGGGGGCCTTGGGTCACTTGTGCGTGCCACCGCAGGTCCTGCACGTGTCGCCAGGGGTGGTGGGAGGGGTGGTAGACATAGGTCGCTGCTTGCAGAGGGGTCTGGACTGCATGATGACCCACAACTGGCACGCATCGCTGATGCGTACCAGGATAGCACCGGAGAGGTCAGACAGGTCGTGGGGATCCTCAAGGACATACAACAGCAGCAGGCTGCCCATCATGCCCGCTTGGACTCCCACATGTCCCGTGTGGAGACACACATGTCTCGCAAGGAGTCCAAGTGGGACACATTGCAAGAACTCACAGCGGTGCATAGGGACATATTGACATGCCTCCGCCAGATTACCACCAACATGGCCACACCTCCCTGTGTGCCCACAACATCTGGTGCTGCAACAACTGACACCGCCACAGGGAGGGAGGGGGACTCTGGCGGAGACTCCCCTGCACCGCCGCAGCCTGCACGTGAGGGTCCCCCCCCAAAGAAGAGGGGTCATCCGAGGAAGGAAAACTGAGAGGTTGATGGCCACGTACATCCCCCAGGAAGCCAACACCTGTTCCGGAAATTCTCCTTTGTGTGCAAACGTTTCACCCTGTCGAATGCAACACTACTCTCCCACATGACATGGGGAGTTCAAGTTGGACTAATGTATCATATGACTGTGGACTTCACTCAGGACATTTCTGCTACCAAGACTTCCAACTCATCTGGGAACTTTGGATCACAATCCCAATGTACAGCACCCACCATCCTGTGCACTATACACACACACATTTCTGTAAATAAAATCACTAGTACACCATACTTGCCTCTGTTGTTATTCAAATGTGGATACTGTTATGGTGATGATGATCTGCTAAATTACACTGTGTATGCTAACTGCTACAGCAAGTACAACACCGTCGTGTGAGTCATGGTGACGTGACACATATGAGGGAGACACACCACTAGGGCTACACAACACAGAGAGACATCAGGGCCATCGGACTCATCGCCCACAGTGATGTTGCCAGGAAATACAGTGGAATGCACAGACACCACACCTATTCAGAGTCTGTGTCAACTAGCCCACAGGTGCAGTAAGCAAATGTCAGTCAGATGTGTGACCACAGACAACGCACATCCCAAAGTGAAGCACAGGTTCATTACACATTTGCAACATGTTGTTTCCACTACAAATGCAAGGTTTACCCACGTGGCAGTGGCCACACAGTCAACAAGTGCAGAAGATATGAAGTCCAGGGGTGTGTGGCACATCACTTGTAGGCAAACTACTGCTGCCACCCTGAAAGCTGAATCATGGTGTCGGGGGATCCAAGTTGACCAAAGTACTCAGTAAGCACCCTGTGAAAGACAGACATGACACACAGTTAAAACCACTGAAGAACAGGACAGAACTGCAATACTCATGCCCAATACATGTCACAAGACAACTACACAAAACCAAGTTAGCATGTCAAAACTGTTGGAGAGTACAGACTACCTGTAAGGACACATTGCTGCCCGCATCCAGTCAAGTAGCACATGGCCACACTCAAACAGCACCAGAGCACCACCCACACATATCATGCAAACTCACATCATTCACATTACATCTCCCTGGATACTCACATTCAGCTGAAGAAGTTGGTGATGAGCTGTGTGCGGACATCACCATCATCATCATCATCATCACTGGCATCGTGGTCCAGGCCATGATCCTCCACAGGTGGCGGACGTTGGTCATCGTCATCCAGGATGAGAGGCAACTCCTTCTGCACTGCCAGGTTGTGTAGCATGCAGCAGACGATGACAATCTTGCACACCTTTGTTGGGCATATGGGAGGGCCCCTCCTGTCTTGTCCAGGCAGTGGAAGCGGCTCTTCAGGAGACCAAATGTTTGCTCAATCACTGTCCTGGTCCGACCATGTGCCTCATTGTAGCGCATCTGGGCTGGTGTCACAGGGTTCCTGAGGGGTGTCAGCAACCACGGCATGTTGGGGTATCCGGAGTCACCTACGGACAGACAAGTGCACATTAGCTGAGTTGGAAAAGTGGGTGGAATACTACAGGTCAGAACACACACAATGGTACAAAGTCAGTACACACCGACAAGCCAGGCTCGCTGGTTCTGCATCTGTGCCATCATCCTCGGGATGCGACTACTCCTCATCACGTAGGCATCGTGTGCTGAACCAGGGAAACGGGCACACACATGTGTGATGCTCATATCTGCAAGACATACCACCAGAGCATTGATCGAATGGTAATGTTTACGGTTCCGGTATGCCTGCTCATGTGCCTGTGGTGGTATCAAAGCCACATGTGTCCCATCAATGGAGCCAATGACATGTGGCATCCTCCCCAGGGCATAGAAGTCACTCTTGACGTCAGTGAGTTGTTGACGTGTAGGGAAATAGATGTACTGGTTCAGGCATCTCAACATTGCCTCCAAAACATCGCGTAGCACACGGCTGAACATAGTCTGTGACATCCCACCGGCAGTCGCCACAGTGTGTTGAAAGGTACCGGTGGCAAAGAAGTGTAGGGCTGCCATTACCTTCACCTTGGGTGTCAGCGCCGTAGGGTAAGTCCGGCCAGGTTGCAAATGTGGTGCCAAGCGCACTGCCAAATCATCAATCAGCTGCCTGGTGAAGCGGTACCGTCGGATGCTGTCACTTTCCACCATCGTTGCCAGGTCAGGGAATGGTCTATGGACAGCTGGAGCCCTGCAGTACATAGGTTGAAGAAAGAAAGAATGTCAGTCACCCCACATATGTGCCATTCACCATACTCAATTTCACATGATACATCATTACGAGACACAAGTACTTGATGTGTGTGCCGTTCTGTTCGGACATAACTCACACCTACATGCCCATCATCTAACTTCTCAGTACAACATGTGTGCACAACAGGTACCAGGTTGTGCTATGGGAAACCATTAGGCTGTGTCACAGTACCCATTTCCTGCTGTCACGTTCCACACACACACCACAGTGACATGTCTGGACAGATGCACCACAGGCATCACAGCTCATTGACAGGTAGATTCCCAGTGACCCTGTCTTGCCACATGGACACTGGCATGACATGGCGTATCATGTACACGTCAGAAAAACAAACATGACTCCCACAGGTAGTGGCCCCTGTCGCCTCCGCAGGACAGACATGGACGCCAGTGATGCACAACATCAAAGTCCATGCACAAACAACGTTGATGTGGAGACTGTCTCCCATCATGCACATGGAATCAGAGACATAGGAAACACAACATGCACACAGACTGTGGAGGGACATCACTATTGTGGCAATGGGTCATCCTGTGACGTACATGCCTTCCCCCATGGGACCCTGGGGGTATGTGACATGTCACACACATACACAACCTGGAAATGTGACCATGCCACATGCTCCGAAATGAACTGTTGCACATCACAGTGGTCATGTGCACAACACACAAAGGACCCTGTCCCCATTAACACATGCACAGCCTGGCTGTGGCTGCCCACAAGTGCCACCACAGAAACCACATGTTAACCCCCATACACAGAAAAGGTAATGCAGCCTTACATGCCTTAGGAAACAGTGTGGACTGGGTGTGGTGTTGTAGGTGTGCCCCTGTGTCTCTGGCAGGTATATGTGGCTGGCATACGTTCACCAGTGACAAGCATGGTGACATATGCGACTGACCTGTACAGGTACGCGTTGTAAAGCAATGGACCGATCGATGTGCCCGGCCGGCCCATTGCATCTGTTGTATCCCGAAATACGCGTTGTACAGCAATGGACCGATCGGTGTGCCCGGCCGGCCCATTGCATCTGTTGTGAGCGGGTAGGCGTTGTACAGCAATGGACCAATCGGTGTGCCCGGCCGGCCCATTGCATCTGTTGTATCCCGAAATACGCGTTGTACAGCAATGGACCGATCGGTGTGCCCGGCCGGCCCATTGCATCTGTTGTGAGCGGGTAGGCGTTGTACAGCAATGGACCGATCAGTGTGCCTGGCCGGCCCATTGCATCTCTTGTATCCCTAAATACGCGTTGTACAGCAATGGACCGATCGGTGTGCCCGGCCGGCCCATTGCATCTGTTGTGAGCGGGTAGGCGTTGTACAGCAATGGACCGATCGGTGTGCCCGGCCGGCCCATTGCATCTGTTGTGAGCGGGTAGGCGTTGTACAGCAATGGACCGATCGGTGTGCCCGGCCAGCCCATTGCATCTGTTGTATCCCGAAATACGCGTTGTACAGCAATGGACCGATCGGTGTGCCCGGCCGGCCCATTGCACCTGTTGTGAGTGGGTAGGCGTTGTACAGCAATGGACCGATCGCTGTGCCCGGCCGGCCCATTGCATCTGTTGTGAGCGGATAGGCGTTGTACAGCAATGGACCGATCGGTGTGCCCGGCCGGCCCATTGCATCTGTTGTGAGCGGGTAGGCGTTGTACAGCAATGGACCGATCGGTGTGCCCGGCCGGCCCATTGCATCTGTTGTGAGCGGGTAGGCGTTGTACAGCAATGGACCGATCGGTGTGCCCGGCCGGCCCATTGCATCTGTTGTATCCCAAAATACGCGTTGTACAGCAATGGACCGATCGGTGTGCCCGGCCGGCCCATTGCACCTGTTGTGAGCGGGTAGGCGTTGTACAGCAATGGACCGATCGCTGTGCCCGGCTGGCCCATTGCATCTGTTGTGAGCGGGTAGGCGTTGTACAGCAATGGACCGATCGGTGTGCCCGGCCGGCCCATTGCATCTGTTGTATCCCGAAATACGCGTTGTACAGCAATGGACCGATCGGTGTGCCCGGCCGGCCCATTGCATCTGTTGTGAGCGGGTAGGCGTTGTACAGCAATGGACCGATCGGTGTGCCCGGCCGGCCCATTGCATCTGTTGTGAGCGGGTAGGCGTTGTACAGCAATGGACCGATCGGTGTGCCCGGCCGGCCCATTGCATCTGTTGTGAGCGTGTAGGCGTTGTACAGCAATGGACCGATCGGTGTGCCCGGCCAGCCCATTGCATCTGTTGTATCCCGAAATACGCGTTGTACAGCAATGGACCGATCGGTGTGCCCGGCCGGCCCATTGCATCTGTTGTGAGCGGGTACGCGTTGTATCCTGAAATACGCGTTGTACAGCAATGGACCGATCGGTGTGCCCGGCCGGCCCATTGCATCTGTTGTATCCCGAAATACGCGTTGTACAGCAATGGACCGATCGGTGTGCCCGGCCGGCCCATTGCATCTGTTGTATCCCGAAATACGCGTTGTACAGCAATGGACCGATCGGTGTGCCCGGCCGGCCCATTGCATCTGTTGTGAGCGGGTACGCGTTGTATCCCGAAATACGCGTTGTACAGCAATGGACAGATCGGTGCGCATGCATTGGCTGGGGCCTGGCATGGCAATGGACGCGTTTTCGAAGCTCCAACGAGTCTGATGCAGTGAATTCAGTTGGCCAACCACAACAATGTTGCAAAATCATGGGTGTCATGAAGTTGAAGATTTGAAGGATGCTGTGGGCGTGTATTAGTTCTGCTTTTCCATGGATTGGTCAGATTCAGAAGATGCAAATGACTTGGACCTATCACTTTGGACACATGGGACAGTATCTGCCTCTGCAGCACACATATAATGCTGGCTGTTCCCCTGAGAGCTCACTTGCCTGCACTACATGCTCCAGGACGACATCTGCCACCAACACTGCTGCTGTCTCTGCATCCTCTGGCTACTGCAATGGCACGTACTGTGGAGAGAGCCCCAGCCTTCAGCCTTGGGGAGAACCAGGCCCTGCTGGACAGCCTCCTTCCACAGTACAGCAAGCTGTATGGGACACCAGGGGAGCAGGTGAGTGTGCTGTCCACTGCCTTTCTAATTTAGCATGTTGTCTAACTAGCAGGACTTACAGTGTGCACACCACTGGCTAGCATGCTCACTGAGTAGTTCTGAGCCCCCAAAGTGTGTAGTTACATGCACTGAACAGGTACAGTGCAGTAACAGTGCATTCCAACAAGGTTTACTTTCCATGCAATGATACCATGTAGTAACTGCTGGCAAACTGTTCATAGCCATCGTTGCACTGCCTGTGTACATCATGTGCCCCAGTGATTGAGACATGTATATCCAACTGTGTGATGCACAGATATGTTGCATGTGTAGTAATGGCATTTTCACTTTGTCATCCTCACAGGTTGATGCCCACCAGAAGCAGAAAATCTGGCTGACCATCGCCCGGGCAGTAAGATCCGTGGGGGACTACAAGCGCCGGATCCGCAACTGCCAGAAGAGGTGGCAGGACCTTCGAGGCTGGACCCGGAGGATAGCAAGGGTCCAGCTGAAGCTGTCGCCTCCTCGCAGGAGGGGCGGACACCGGACTTTGACCCCCCACATGCTCAGGATCCTGGCGGTGGTCTTCCCTGACCTGGATGGGCAGCTGAAGGCCAGACAGCAGCAAGGAGGGGGTGAGTCCATGACAGCACTGTGCACTTTGTCTGACATGCTATGTGCCCTCCTCTGGCCTAGTTAAACTTCCACAGTACATCAGTCTTGTGGTCCAGGACCCATGTCCCTCTATTGTGACATGCCCACTCCTCATCTGATACGCATATGTGTGGCCCTTACAGTCAGGAAATTGTGTCACTTGGGGACTGTGTCATTGCATTTTGCTTTGCTCAAGGTGGGGGGCAGCATTTGTTCCGGTGACTATGTTGTGGGATTCATGGGTGGGTCAATTGCTCACACAATGCCCAAGTCCTGACATGTAGTCTGGGTGTAACTTTGATATGTGGTCCACTTGCTGATCTGATTCACCACATGTCCCTGGGGTATTTGGCACACCCCCATGCTGTGGGTGGGAACAATGTTTGGGCCTCAGGAGTATGTATATCAAGTGTGTCACACATGCTTAGACACCTGCCTACTGTCCAGGACTCATCCCTCTTACAGGTGGAGCTGGACAGTCATGCCTACTCCAGGGCATACAATACACTCTGTACTCCCACTCCCGTGGATCATCTGACATGTTGTGATCAGTGACATGTTCCCTCAGGTGTCTGCCTCTGTGTCATTGTGCTGTGGCTTCGTTGTCAGGACTACTCATATGTTTGTCGGTTAGGGCTCAGCATGCCATCTGAGATGTGACCATGGGAGACGATACTTCTGTGACTTATAGGTGTCTGATCACTTGACTGTGCACACAGGTGTATGCGACTGTGACTTTCAGGCAGCTGTTTTTCATTCACAGCACACTGTGAGGTGCTCATGTTCAGAGAGTTGTGTTTCGTGTCCCCCATATGTCCAATTGGTATGACGTGGACAAATAGTAGTTCAGATGATGTTGTTTTTGGGGGATGGACATGTGCACTTGTCAGTTACATAACTTGTATTCCCCATGTCCTAGGATTGTGACACAGTGCAGACTGTTGTTGGCTGGCTGCCATGGCCATGTGACTGGAGACAGTGATGTATGACTTTGCACGCATGCCTGTGTCATGGCATTAAACTTTCTAAGACTGATCCTGCAGGGGAGTGACATGTGCAACATGCACGCCATTGTGGCATTGACTATCCGGACATGGGTGGATCACGGTGTCTGGTGCTGGTATGCATCACATGCATTTCTATTTAGACTCTGGCCATCCCTTTCTCTGGACACCTGCACTGACTCAGTGGCAAGAGATGTGATGTGTGCATGTTCACATACTTCACCGTGTTCCCTGCAATGTCCAACAACTGTGTAGGTGGTGCATGTGTCCACACTGGGGTCTTACCATCAGACAGGCAGCAGACAGATGGGTGCAAGGGCAGGAGGGGTGTGAGTCCCATGGTTGACCATCAGACTGACAATTGGCTTCCCCGAATCTGTGTGAGGACTTTAGGCAATGTTCAACTAAGGATGCCAGGGCTTGCTCTGTGATGTGCTGTACTTACTGTGGTGTGTGCGGTCAGTGCAGGTGACTGATGTTTGTCTGTTTCCCTAATTGTTTGCAGATACATCCACGGCCACAGGAGGGGACAGCTCCACGGACCAGGAGGAGCAGCGGAGCCAGACTAGGTCAGCATCCGACGAGTGGTCAGAGGGACCCAGTGGCACAGAGGGCGAGGGGAGCCACACCGAGGAGTCCTCAGCACCATCCACCTCAGCTGAGGACCTCAGCAGCTCGGACGATGACTCCCTTGTGGAGGCGGGTCTCAGCAGCCACCAAAGCCCAGCTAGTCTGTCTGGCCCCGCCACCACCACCGCCCTCCCATTGGCTCCCATTCCTGAGGTCCGTGGAGGCTCCCGTGCTCGGGATCGTGTCTCCTTCGTGCCAGGCACTGCACCCCCTGCCCCTGTGTCCCCTGCTGCCCTGAGTGAGGAGTCTGTGTACCTCCTTCGGCAGCCCCATGTAGGGCAGACAGCAATGCTGAGTGTCCTCCATGCACACACCACTCTGTTGACACAGCTGGTGTCGTTCATGGAGGGCATCTCGACGGGTATGTCTGCCCTACAGAGGAGCAATAAGTCCATGGACTCCTCCCTGATGGCAGCCGTGTCCCTCCTCCAACAGTCCCTCACCCCTCCCACCTCTGCCCCATCCACACTTCCTGCCACCCTACCTGTCCAAAGCACATGCACACCTGCACAATCACCCAAGCACACAGACATGAGCAGCACAGACACACCCAAGAGAAAGGCAAGACATGCACACAAGCATCCTCAGGGGACTGATAACACACACACAGGGGATGGGGAACAGACACACACACAGGCATCCACAGTCACTCCGCAGTCCTCCAAATCCTCTCCCTCCAAGACCCCTTCCCTTGCCTCACCTGCTACCCCACCTACACAGCAGATCTTCCTGTGTGACCTCGGCCTCTTCCCCTCCAATCCTGCTGATCCAGCATACCGGGGGAAGAGGAAGTCCACCCACACAGAGGGGAGTGCCCCTCGCCCCCGGACACCCTCCCCCAGGCGCAGGCAGACACAGGACACCATTCGGAAGTCCCCCAGACCAGGAAGAGCAAGACCCCACCACCACCACCACGCAGCTCCACCACCCAGTCTCTCTCCTCCATCCCCCAGGCCACCACTCCACAGGTTCCCCCGCCACACCCTGCCCCAGGTTCCCCGACACACCGATACCACATCCCCAGACTACTTAGGCCCTCCCCCCCTGCCACTTGCTCTTCCACCCCCAACCCAGATGCTCTGCCTGTTAGTGCCACTGGTGTGGAGACCGGGTCCCCCCCTCTGTCCTGCCCACCTCATCTGCCCACCCTTCCACTCCCTTGGAGTCATGCACTGCAGTGGAGTCCACAACCACCCCGTCTGACTCGGGCACTGCAGTGGGGACCCAGTCCACTACATCAGACCAGCCCACTGCAGTGGTTGCAGCACCCACACCAACTGACTTGTGTACCACAGTGGTGCCGGCCCCCCCTGAGTCAGACACCTCCACTGCAGTTGCCGGTGACACTCCTGCACCCACCACCCCTTCACTGCCTCACTCTGCCATCCCCTGATCCTGTCCATGCGGTGCCTGGCCTGCCCCTTGTATGCCCCTCCAAGGGGGATGTCCCCTGTCCGTAATAGTGCAGGCAAGCAATGGGTGACCAGTTGTCACTTATCACCCTGTTGGAACTGTGATTTTGGACTGGCCATTGGCCTTAGTTTCCTTTGGACTTCAGAGTTTTCCTTGACATTTGCTGAATAAAGCCTCTTTTTGTTTAATTGTGGGTTTTCTTTTGATGTACATGATGTGGATGAGTAGCATCCTGCATTTGCAGTTGTAATAGTGTTCATATCAGGAAAATGAAGTGTTGCTGTGATGGACTCCATGTGGTCCATGGGATATGTGTCCTGTTGTAGTCTGGATCTATGGCATCCTTTGCTGCAGTCTGAGGGTGTAATGTTCAGCATTTGACACAGGGATGTACGTTTAGCATTTGTAAATGAACATCTTTGTCTTACACTGATGCATATCTGGTGGGCTTACCACTGTTCAATGTTCCGATTTCCCTGACTGTGTGCCCAGCTCCACTGGACATGCAGTTTTGCACATCAATGTCGAAGGACTCATCTGTGTATACAGTGCAACTTGCTTGACACGTGTTTTGGGTGTATGCAGATGACTGACGTGACACTCCCGTACCCAGGCTGATGTGAGCAGAGCCTTCTGTGTGTTGTAGTTGTTGACTCACTGACGGAGTGTTCTGCTGACATGTTTGGGTCGTGCACAGACAAGGTTTGGCACAGCGGACCTTCCACAGGAGTGGAGTGCCCTCATGGCAGTGTGTAATCCGGTGACATTGCGTGGGCCTGTGTTGTGTGTTGTGTAAGCATGTCTGTGCGTGTTCCCTTCCCTTTTCCTACACAGGCTGTGTCCCTAGGGATGTTCCTGTTTGTGATGCTTGCTGAGTTGTTCTGTGTTCATCCAGCATCTTGGACCTGGTTTCTCCGTGATGTGGGTGCATGGCAAACTAATGTTCATGCGGTTGTCATCCCAGGTTGTCTTTGTTGTCAGGGCTGGGGATGTGGTCAAACGCAGATGGGACACATTCAGGATTCCCCTTGGCACTTGTTGTTTACACAAGTCATGTGATTTACAGTTTGTGGTAGCTTTCAGTGATTGTGACACATTGTGTGTGTGACTGCTGCCACTCCTCAGGGTCAGAGCTGCAATGTTGGAAGTTGTGTACGTGTGTTCTTAGTGTGTCACCTTGGCTTCTTCATTGGTGTGTGACTATGGCCAGGATCCCATTGATTGTGGTGGATTTCACATCATGCCCATGTACAGCGTACTGTGCTGTGTGTCAGACATTGACGAGTCTTGTTGACTGGCCATGTGTGATGGCTTTCTGCACCTTAGTTCCCACCACCACCCCTGGTATTGTCATGGGTGCATGTGCAATGTCACCAGTCCATGTGAGCTTCACTGCTGCACATTGGTGGAGATCAGGGTGTGTGGTGTTGAGTGTGTGCAAATGTGAGTTGTTGCACGGCTAGACCCCTACCTCCATATTGGCCTTGGCTGGCAGGCCGTGCTGATTGATTAGAGCTTGTGTAGGTGTGATGGTAGTTTGTTGCTCAGGACACATGGCTGTGGTTCACAGTGTGAACGACATCTACCTTTGTCATCACAGTGGGATTATCATGCAGGCTAGTGACAGCACAATGTGGGGTCCCTGGGGGTAGTGCTGTGGTGGGTCTGTCTCTTGCTGTGTTAGTTGCTGTTCCTACAAGCTTGTGTGACATGTGTAATTTGGGCTCCCTCTCATCTAACAATGCCTGATTGCCCACATAGGGGTATCCGATCCATGAGTAACTTTTGTATGGCACTGTATACACATCTGTGTGGTTGGAATTCAGGCCTCCTCATGTGTTGTGTGGTTGCCTGGGGACACTGGCACACCCCCCCATCACCTGTTGTGTTTGATATGCAGTGTGAGTCTGCCTGTTTGTGCCTTAGCACCACTGCATTGGCATATCTTGAGTGTGCCATTGGCTGTATGTTGTGTGGTGGCTTTCCCCTGCTGTCCCTGGGACTCCTAGGTCATCAGTCAGCACAATAATCATGGTTTGTATGTCCCATTGCTGCCATGGTATGGTATTTGTTCACCTCACATCTACAGTCTCCACAGGATATCTACATTTGTGTGTCCATTGGTGCAGATATGTGGGTCAGCATTATGATGGTCACTTCTGTCATTGTGTTATTTGTGAATGTTGACAATGTGGGACCCCATGGGTGATGTTTGTATGCACATGGCCAAAACGATGTTTCAGTGACACTGCACTGTTTGCCTCGACCAATCTATGTTGCTATGGGACACAAGCACTACTATGCCACTGATGTGTTTGTTGTTGTGTGACCAGGATTCATCCATGCAGTTTGGCTTTGGCAGCTTTTACCATGACTACACTTACCTTATGATCACTGTGGTGATGGTGCTTTCGGCCCCATTGCCACACTGTTCAAAAGGTGCATCAGCTATGGACCCCATACTTACCTTTTGGTCACTGTGGTGATGGGGCTTTAGGCCCCATTGCCACACTGTTCAAAAATGTGCATCAGCTATGGACACCACACTTCCCTTTTGGTCACTGTGGTGATGGGGCTTTAGGCCCCATTGCCACACTGTTCAAAAAGTGCATCAGCTATGGACACCACACTTCCCTTTTGGTCACTGTGGTGATGGGGCTTTAGGCCTCATTGCCACACTGTTCAAAAATGTGCATCAACTATGGACACCACACTTCCCTTTTGGTCACTGTGGTGATGGGGCTTTAGGCCCCATTGCCACACTGTTCAAAAAGTGCATCAGATATGGACACCACACTTCCCTTTTGGTCACTGTGGTGATGGGGCTTTAGGCCCCATTGCCACACTGTTCAAAAAGTGCATCAGCTATGGACACCACACTTACCTTTTGGTCACTGTGGTGATGGGGCTTTAGGCCCCATTGCCACACTGTTCAAAAAGTGCATCAGCTATGGACCCCACACTTACCTTTTGGTCACTGTGGTGATGGGGTGTTCGAGCCCATTGCCACAGTGGCCATGGTCGGCTTGCATTGTGGAGGCCACACACATTTATGTGTGACACATGTGATAGGGGGTCACATTATATGTTCAATGTCATGTTCAGTCTTGTAGGCATTTGACACAGACTACACACGCTTGTCAGGGTGTTGGGGGGATGTAATTTTCTGTCATTCCTTATGTGGGAGTATGCTGGTTGTGTCATGCATTACCCATCCTATGAGTAGGGGTGGTGTTAGTGGTAGGCATCCATCCCCCCATGAGTGGGGATGGTAGTAGTGACAGGCATCCAGGCACCCATGATTAGGGGTGGTGGTAGTGACAGGCATCCAGGCCCCCCTGAGTAGGGGTGGTAGTAGTGGCAGGCATCCAGCCCCCTAAGGGTGGGTATGGTAGTAGTGACAGGCATCCAGGCCCCCCTGGATAGTGGTGGTGGTAGTGGCAGGCATCCATCCCCCTAAGGATGGGGATGGTAGTAGTGACAGGCATCCAGCCCCCCCTGGATAGGGGTGGTGGTAGTGGCAGGCATCCATCCCCCTAAGTGTGGGGATGGTAGTAGTGACAGGCATCCAGCCCCCCCTGGATAGGGGTGGTGGTAGTGGCAGGCATCCATCCCCCTAAGGGTGGGGATGGTAGTAGTGACAGGCATCCAGGCACCCATGATTAGGGGTGGTGGTAGTGGTAGGAATCCATCCCCCCATGAGTGGGGATGGTAGTAGTGACAGGCATCCAGGCACCCATGATTAGGGGTGGTGGTAGTGGTAGGCATCCATCCCCCCATGAATGGGGATGGTAGTAGTGACAGGCATCCATGCCCCCCGAGTAGGGGTGGTGGTAGTGACAGGCATCCAGGCCCCCGTGAGTAGCGGTGGTAGTAGTGGCAGGCATCCAGCCCCCTAAGGGTGGGTATGGTAGTAGTGACAGGCATCCAGGCCCCCCTGGATAGTGGTGGTGGTAGTGGCAGGCATCCATCCCCCTAAGGATGGGGATGGTAGTAGTGACAGGCATCCAGCCCCCCCTGGATAGGGGTGGTGGTAGTGGCAGGCATCCATCCCCCTAAGGGTGGGGATGGTAGTAGTGACAGGCATCCAGGCACCCATGATTAGGGGTGGTGGTAGTGACAGTCATCCAGGCCCCCTGAGTAGGGGTGGTAGTAGTGGCAGGCATCCAGCCCCCTAAGGGTGGGTATGGTAGTAGTGACAGGCATCCAGGCCCCCTGGATAGTGGTGGTGGTTGTGGCAGGCATCCATCCCCCTAAGGATGGGGATGGTAGTAGTGACAAGCATCCAGCCCCCCCTGGATAGGGGTGGTGGTAGTGGCAGGCATCCATCCCCCTAAGGGTGGGGATGGTAGTAGTGACAGGCATCCAGCCCCCCCTGGATAGGGGTGGTGGTAGTGGCAGGCATCCATCCCCCTAAGGGTGGGGATGGTAGTAGTGACAGGCATCCAGGCACCCATGATTAGGGGTGGTGGTAGTGGTAGGCATCCATCCCCCCATGAGTGGGGATGGTAGTAGTGACAGGCATCCAGGCACCCATGATTAGGGGTGGTGGTAGTGGTAGGCATCCATCCTCCCATGAGTGGGGATGGTAGTAGTGACAGGCATCCATGCCCCCCCGAGTAGGGGTGGTGGTAGTGACAGGCATCCAGGCCCCCCTGAGTAGGGGTGGTAGTAGTAACATAACATAACATAACAGGTGTATTTGTAAAGCGCACAATTACCCGTAGGTGTCCTGGCGCTGAATAACAGATGTTTATTGTTACCCAACTCAATGGTACTCATTTTATCGACCTCAGATGGATGAAAGGCTGAGTGGACCCGCCGGTATTTGAACCTGTGACCTGTGACCATGAGGTCGAACACAGACCCCTGCAGTGGCTGCTTTAGTCCACAGAGCCACCAGACCCGGCTAAGTGGCATCCAGCCCCCTAAGGGTGGGTATGGTAGTAGTGACAGGCATCCATGCCCCCCTGAGTAGGGGTGGTGGTAGTGGTAGGCATCCAGCCCCCCCTGAGTAGGGGTGGTGGTGGTGGCAGGCATCTAGCCACCCATGAGTAGGGGTGGTGTTAGGGTGGTGTTGGTGGTAGGCATCCATCCCCCTATGGGTGTGTATGGCATTGGTGTTGGCCATCTCACCCCTATGGTTCTGCTGTTGCTTATGTACGTCATTTGTGCATCCCTATGTGTGTGTGACATATTTCGGGTACGTGTAGTTTGTTTGTATTGTTGGTGTTTGACTTACCGTCTGCGCCGTACGCATCCGTGCCGGTCCCGGTAATAGATGTAGAGTATAGGTAGGACCTGCGCAATGGGATTCATGCTTGGATCGTCTCGTTCGGGTTTCTCGTGTCTTCGACTCGTACTCGTCGCTGGCTTGTTCGTCTCGTAGCCATGGATCGTCTTGTGGCGCACAACGGAGCTTATGTACAGCTCGCCCGGATGCTCAAACGTGCCGGACGTAGCGACGGGTTCGGCGCGTACGGAATGCGCATCGTACTAGTCCGGCCGGAAGGTGCTGTGTATTTGCTTCCATGCGGCTCGAATCGGCGTTTACGGATCCGGCTCGGGCGGGGAACAGGAGCTGGATTGGGTGAGTACGGCTCGTTCGGAAATTGGGTTGTTATACGCATCGTACTTGTTCGTCCGGACGAGTGTACGATTCGGTCGGGAAACACGCATTCGGCTTGTATTTTTTCCGGACGAATACTGTTAGGTGCGCTTCCGGCCGGGATCGGAATCGACCCTCTAGAGTTTGAGAACACCCTTGTCTACCAAGGGGCCGATTCCGATTCAGGCCGGAAATCACTCCGACCGAGCCGGACCATGAGAGATTTCCGACCGAATCGGACTCTGGCAGTCCGACCGAACGAGTACGATGCGCACGCATGCAATCGGACTCGAGTCGGTCGGACTCCCATTGAAGTCAATGGGAGCCGGACGTACAACGCGTACGCGGGCTCCCATTGACTCAATGGGTGCGAGGCGAACAAGGGCGCCCTCTACAGCGGGTACGCCTCGATGCGACTTGCGGCGCACATGCACAGGTAGGGGGGACCCATGGGTCCCCCCTGTGTGCGACTCGCGCGGCTACGCGTACAGGGGGGTCCGACACAGACCCCCAAAGTCCGGCTCCGACTGCTCTTTCGAGCCGGATGGCGCGAGTCGGTCAGACTGCTCGAGGCGCGCATCGTACGTGCCCGGCCGGGGAACGTCTCCATTGTGCGGTGCGAGTCGTGTCCGTGCGAGTCGGTCGGAGCGGTTCAGACCCGGGAACGAGTCGGTCGGCGATTTCGCGTGCGCTCGCATCGTACCCGCTCGGCCGGATGCACGTACGAATCGGTCGGGAAAGAGGGCTCCGAATCGGATCCGGTTAAGCCGAATCCGATTCGGTGCCCTACCGGCCGAGATCGGAATCGGCCCCCAAGTGTTCAGCATAATTGGTGTAGATGTGAAACATCTCCTTGAGAGTAGGCTGGGCGACACTTTTAGTGACTTTGGAACTGCAACATGTTCCATGTTAGAGTGCTTGCCACTTGGTAAGCAAAGAAATGTTGAGGAGCAATTCAGGAACTTTTATTTTACAATGTATGAGAAATAGCCCTTCACCAACCATGGCATTTGAAGTCAATGAAGCCTCACTGTGATACTCTGCACAATTTATAGATCCCTTCCATAAAGGGAAATTTTCTCTGGAGTTTCAAAAGTGCTGCTTCATTTTTGACTGCTTCAATAACTCTGACGGCATATGGGACCAGTTCAACGCATATGTTGCAGAACCTGTTGCAGAGAATCGCAATCTTCAGGTGCACCAGTATTGGCATGGAAAGCTATGTCAGTGGCCAGAGTTAGAAAATTGTGTACTGGCTATTTTGGCATTGCCCAGCTCAAGTGCCAATGTTGAGAGGGCATTTTCACAGATAAAAGTTTACATGGGAAGGAAAGAGCGAGCGTGCATGACCAAAGACTCACTGAAGCAGTATTGTATGGTGTACTACGATAAGTTTGATTTGTAAAAATGTAATTGGACCTCATATACAATGTACATACACTGTCTATATACCATGCACTATCAGTGCGGAAAGCAAGCACTAATAAAAGCAAAAAGTTCCATAAACAATGGAAAAACACTGTTTCTGTTGGTTTTAATGCCGTGAAAATGTGTAACCACTGATAACCACTGGTTTTTTAAGGTACTGAAATCACTTGAAAACACTGAAAAAACCCCACCAGAATTTACCATAAATAGAAACTGAAAACAGGAAAGCCTACTTATAAATCACAAGTAAACACAAATTAGTTTTGGTCAAAACACTAAAGCCAATCTTTTCAAAGCTTAGTTTTGTCTGTAAGGGGGTGAAAGTTAGGGGCAGAAGTTAGAGGAGTGGTGGTTAAAGTTTGGTGATTTTTTTTTAAATCTCTTTCTCATAGAATTGTTCTTTGGAGAGCTATTTTCTGAGTAGTAGTGACTTTTAAATATCAAGAGTGTCTTTCGTTCAATGCTCAATAGGCCCTTGTGGTCAGACTCGATTTTAAAAATGCCTAAAATAAACTAGCATTACAGAAAATGAACTGTAACATGTTTGGACTTAAACAGGAACATTCTTACTAATGGAGTGCTCATCAAGTCTTCCCTGAAATGATGCTCAATTTCATATGAGGAGTAGCAATTGGGAAAAGATACACTTCAAGTTTGAAAGGCAGAGAGTAATTTTTTAGTCGCCGTTTGCAATGGGATGTTTTGATGACTGGATGAAACGTGACCTTCTAAAGTCTTTGAAAAAAATAGAAAAGCTGCTGTCCCTCGCAAATTGGAGGGAGGTCTCAAGGGCAGGTGACCCAAAGACAATTGTTCTTAAAACCTGAGCGGTTTCATTCCTGCAATCACATTGTAATAATACATTGCCCGTTTGTCTGACTTCCATAGCTTTTTTCTCTAACTGTCAAACTGATGCAGTAACCTGGTTACAATGTCAGAGAGACAGTAAAACATCTATAAGGTGCCATCTGCTCTGGTACTGGATTTCCAATTTATGAGTCATAATAAAAATTATAAATGCAATTTGAATTCCATTTGAAATCTATCTCTTAACAATAGTTTTATTTAACTGAGTGCACAATATAGTCAAATATGCCCTACCAGCTAATAAAGAAGCCTTAAAGTTAGTTACCATGCTGACATGCAAGGAAAGACAAGAAGAACTTTCATAATACTTGTTCTGGAAGGTGGAATTAATTGCTGCATATGACACATGAGTGTGAGTTCTACTATAGGCTAATTGCCTCATAATAGACTGAACTGCTTAAAGTTATAAAAGGGCTTGCACTGACTTTTAAGATTGTTACCAGAAACAGATTCTTCTATCATACGTTTAGCCAGTTAGCATGTTGTCATGGCCATCTGTTTTTGGATAGAGCACCCAGGTCATCAGAAGCCATCTGATATAATTTGAAAAGCTTTAGCTGCTTCAAGAGAACTTATATGGTAAAGGTTGCATTTATTGCTCACGGGTTATGATGCATTTGACCCTAGTTTATATTCTGCTGCACTTTTAAAACACGGGCTGCATTATGCAAATCGCCACTGGGGCTCCATTGTGATGCCAATGAGTGCGGAGGGCCAAATTAATGGGGTCTGTGCCTTTGTTCTTTCTCTAAATACGCACACTCATTAATTTGCAAAATATTCAAGGCAGTACAAGGGTTACAGAAAGCAAAGCTCGGAAATAAAGAGCAGGAAGTGCCTCTACAGGTTTCAGATCTATGTTGTCTATAGCTCTTGCATTACCATAGAGATTTTCCAAGTTGATGCAGGCTGTAGACTGAGCAATTTCAAGAACAGCACAGACCCCACATGCATCTGTTCTCCACACTGGATTGCATCATACGTGGGCACTTATGTATTTATGTGTGCAAAAAGTATCAAGTTGAACAGAAGTGCATTTCTTAGTTAATATGTTAAAAAGTCATACTTTATCATACAAGTTTTTATTTATTTGCTGAAGTTTGAGTATTTTGGTAATGAAACCCCAACAAATGTGTATTTTCTATGAGTGGCTAAAAATACACTCGAGCAACATAGCACAGGCACATTTAAGCACTGGTTAGCCCCCTCCATAGGGAAGCTAAGAAAAGCAGAGGCTCCCTTGAAGATGCACAAGCGTGGGTAGGACTACTGGAAGTGATGAAAGCGAATGATGATTCCTCAGTAAGCAGCCCCCCCCCCCGATAATACGCAGCTATCATATACTGGTGACACAGAAGCAGGCTCCCTATTAAACTAATGGATACACCGATTAAGCTCTCAATCATTCCAGGGGGCCATTAATCAGTATCTCTCCTCCACCCACTAACCAGCTGAGCCATATTTCTACCTGACACCCCAGTTGACAGTGGCAATGCTAGAACACAAAACATAAACAGACAATCGGGCACCTGTTGGACTGGTAGGGGGGTAGGTGGGGGAAATTGGAGAGTGTTGTTATACAAGTTACTTCACTATTCATCCATAGGTGAACACTGATTACAAGCTCACAGTATTATGTTGTAAAGAGGGACGCGCATTTACCTTTTGCTCCAGCCGTGAGGGGAACGGCCAACGACAGCTTTCTCTTGCTCCCACTGCCGTGAGGGGAACGGCCACCGCGAGACCACAACCCCCAGCAGCACAAGCGGCGGCGCTAGCCGTGATGCCGCTTTTCGCGCCTGGAGGCGCCCGGAGGCGTTAAAGGCCCAGCGGGCCGCCCGCAGCGCGGGACGCGCGCGGGCCGCGCCCGGGCGAAGCCCGGGCCACGGGCGGGCCCGTCCGCACCCGTCAGAGACCGGAGGAGGCCGGGCTGGGCCACCCCCCTGAACACTACGCCCCTGGGATACTGTTTTGGAGGTACTGTTGATATCCAGGGGGTATGGCTAAGCGAATGCCGAAAAAAGGGGGGGGGGGTTTAACGGGGACTCTGGACGCCTTTTTAACACGGGCAGAATTATTACTGACTCATGAAATACAGCTCACCGAGAGGAGACGTTCTTTGGACTCGGTGACTGCCTGTAAAAGATCCTCGCTAGGGGGGATTAGTGTTGCCATTTCGCCGGCACCTGCCCCGCAATTACCTGTAAATGTGTGTAATACCTCAGAGGGGGGAGGCGGCGAGAGGAGCTTATTGTGTGTTGACGGGGGTGTGTCAAATAGGGGGAGCAAAGGTTTGGGTGCTCGGATAGGAGTTCCCGACCTAGGGACTTTGGGTGGTGGGGATCTGTATTTTGCCCAGGTCCCGGTACCGCTGATTGTGGCCGATATTCAGAGTGTAGTAGATGGAAGTGATGATGAGGGCGGCACCAGAATTACCAGATCTAAGGGGGTCAAAGGGCTGGGCTAATAGATATTCCAATAACCAGCCCAGAACCCTCGATGAAACATCACAGGGGTGGTGCCCTATCAAAACAAAAATTTAAACAGAAGCCCAGGCCCAAGAAGTCACAATCTAAGCCAAGTTCCCAGGATATTAATAACGCTCCACAGGGGCCCTCGGTATGTCAGGGAGTAGCTCCAACCCAATTGAACTGCCTGATATCATCCTTGGGGGACTGTGATAATGATCCCTGGAAAAGAATTGAGTCCCTGTTTTCTGTCCTACTTGAGCCCATACTTAGCAAGTTAATTAGCCTAGAGGAGAAATTGTTAGGGCTGGAGAAAGTGTGTAGTAGTCATATTAAACTAACACAGGAAAGAGGGTGGTGCATGTATGGCCGAGAAATCCCAACACAGATATCCCGGCCATTACAAGCGGAACATCAACGAGGTATGCAGGCAGAAGGGGGAGGGGGTAATCCGGTACCAGGGACCATCACGCCGATAGAGGCAGAGGCACGTGTTGCGCTCCTAGGAGAACCTGTAAATGATCACTATGCTCAAGGCGGGGGGAGCCAGACACCTAATAGTCATGGTAACATAGTAGTTTCTAATACGCGGGATGGAAGCAGCAGGGACATGACTGGAAAGGGTAGCAGGGCACTCGAGGGTGGTGTGGATAGGGAAGCAGCCTGTTCGAGGGATATTAGTGATAACAGATTGTTGTCAAGTCAACAAACTTCGAATAGAGGTGCCCCGAATCAGAGTGATGACCTGCCAACAATAAATCTCCCACCAGACTGTTGTCCATATGTAGTTGTTCTTGCAGGTGTACCCGCCCAAATAAACACGAATGAGGAGTCTACCCCACAATTAATTAATAAGGTAGCCCACTGGTTATCCAAATTTGTGAAATTTAACACACGTGATCTTCAGCATATTTTAATGGCAAGAAGGGTGAACTGGATAGGTAGCACGAGGAAATCCTTTTCTGGAGACTGTGTGATTGTCACCTTTAGATATCCGTGGTTGGTACAGTCAATTCTTTCTCAGGCAGAAAATTTATTTGATATGGAGACTAGTATAAAACCCTTGACTTTGGGCTTTTTTTATAGACCAGGTAGACCAGGTACAAGAGGTATGGTCAATCAGGTCGGGGAGAACCAGGATCAATTTAACACCAGGAGGATTAGGGGCAGACCGGTTCATCTAAATAATGTTTTTGCCCCCCTGGGTGATCTGAATGAAATTGATTGACTGCCTGAATGTAGGGGTGGGGGACCTTGTTCTCGTCGGGGTCAGTGGTCGTCCAGAAAGGGAAGTCTGTGCGGGCTGGTGAGTTGGAGGTAGTCCCGTCATTGGAGCATAGGGAATCCACCTCCAGTGAGGAGAGTAGGGAGATTGGAGAGGGCAGTATAGTTCACCCTGGGGTAGATAGTGGGGTGCATTATACTGATAGGAGTAAGAACGATGGCTCTTTAAAAATCATATCCTGGAATATAGCTGGTATAGCAAACAAACTTGAGGATATGCATTGGCTCGCCTTGGTAAGGGACTTTAACATAATTTGCCTCCAAGAAACCTGGGCGACGGAGAACACGTTTTATAGAGGGATATAAAACCTTCTTTTGCCCAGCAATCAAACCCCGAGTCGGAAGAGCAAAGGGGGGATTGATTGTGTTCGTGGATTTGAACATTCAGGGAAGGTGGAAGGACTTGGCTTGTGATTCACATAATGTACAAGGGGTTAGACTCATAGCTAAGGGATGTAGGGTAACTATTTTGAATTTTTATAATGCCATACAATGCACACCACAGGGCCTAAATAGTATACATGAATTAGATGGTTGGCTGGACCGTCTTACCAGGAGTGGGCATGGTGCAATGCACATGATAGTAGCAGGCGATTTTAATTGTCATCCATGCCCGGACTTAAGGGTGGCTCATGGTGTGTGGTCGTCATGTGCATTAAGTGAGGGCATGCATATGGAACACACACGGATGGGTAGGGAGCTGACGTGCCTTTTACACACACACGGGTTATCACACACGTTGGATATGGCCGATATTGTGGAAGGCTCCCTGTTGGACCCCACTTTTAAGGGAAGAGGGTGTCATTCAGTTATTGATTATATTTTGATCTCACAGGCAATGAAAAGATCTGTTAGGAAATTTAATATTTTACACAGTGTATTTAGCGATCATAACCCAGTAATTTTAATAGTTGATGTATATAGCCAGAGTGTGGTCAGACAGACAGAGGATCAATTATTATCCACGATCGATCAAGGCAGGCGATTAAGATGGGTCCAGATAAACGAGGCAGGGTTCAACGCGGCTCTATTTGGTCAAGGAGCTAAAGATATCATGAATTGCTTGGACCCAGAGGTGGAAGGGGCCGACTTGATTGAGGCTTTTACAAATATCGCTGTCCTTGTCACTAAATTGCTGAAAACACAGTCACGTAGGTATAGGGGGATTCCCCAAGATGGTTTAGCCATCAATGTTCTCTTACCCTCAGGAACTTGAAGGATGCTCTTAAGCAGTCTCCTAGGGATAGAGAGAGGGTGTTGGCGTGTCGCGCAAGTTACAAGTTAGCGTTAAAACAACGTAGAGGTCAATTGCAGCGGATAGCGTGGGAGGAACTCCTTGAAGCAGCAGAGCAGAAAGATTCAGAACGGTTTTGGAGGGTTATAAATAGTCCCTGTTTTGCGGACCCAAATAAACCAGAGCTAAGTGGTAATATACTCCCGGAACAATGGCAGGAATACTTTCAGGGTCTATATAACCACTCGTCTGGCCAGGCAGAAGCACGGTTGTTAACCACACCCACAAGGGCTACCTCTGTCATTTTTTCGTTGGAGGAAGTCACTGTTGGTATTGAAGGGCTGATGCGAAATAAGGCCCCAGGCCCAGATGGGATTCCACCCGACCTTTTCAGATCGAATGTACAGGTCTGGGCACCTTTATTAACAAGGGTCCTAAATGCGGCAATAAGTGTTTCAATGCCTACATCTTGGTCTTCGGCAATTATAGTACCGATCTTTAAGAAGGGTAATCGGGATAGCCCGCACTGTTATCGACCAATATCTTTGATAGATGTATCAGCCAAGGTCTTGGGGCGGGTAATTTTAAATAGACTAATGGAGTGGGCCGAGTCTGCTAATATAATCACTGATGTTCAATACGGGTTCCGCACAGGGACATCAACTGTGGACCAGTGTCTTAATCTTTATCTTATTTCTGCTAAATATACGCTGTTAAAAGGGGAGGTTTTTTACTTGGCTTTTATGGATTTATCGGCGGCTTTTGACCGCGTGAACCGGAACAAGTTGTGGCTAGTAATGGCTAACCAGGGGGTGGATTTAGAACTAATAAATATACTTCAATCACTGCATAATCATACCACGGCTGCAGTAAGGTATACCCAGGAGGGAAAAGTAACGGATCGGTTGGGATGTTCAAGCGGTGTCAGACAGGGATGCATTCTGGCTCCTTTCTTATTTACTTTATACATTAATGGCCTGGATGCGGCACTGCGGGATATTAAGGCAGATGTACCACGAATAGGGGAAAGAACTGTGCCGGTTTTATTATATGCAGACGACGCGGTGTTATTGGCACGCACCCCTCATGGACTACAACTTTTAATTAATGGTTTTGTAGAGTTTATGGAAAAACTCGAGATGGCCCCCAATCTCACCAAATCATATGTAATGGAGATGGGGAAAAAGCCAGCCAAATCATTTAAATACACCATTGGCTCGCATGTTTTAGGCAAAGTCCCAGTTTTTGCTTATTTAGGCATATTATTTGATGGGAAGCTTAACTTTAAACAGTTATTAGAAGAGAAATCTCTATCTTTAATCAGATCCACAGGTTCAATTGCGAACTTTGCAAGCAGGCTTGGGCTGTGGACCCCGGATGTGATTTTGAAACTGTACAATTCAATCTGCTGTGCCAAGGTGCTGTATGGTAGTGAGGTCTGGGGCTTTGTGAAAATCAACAGCCTACAAACGGAAGAAAACAAATATATGAGGCGTCTGTTAAGGGTTCCCCATAGCACCCCGGCATTTATTGCACATGAAGAACTGGGAGCTAGTTATATTTCAGATTCAGTGGCTGTTAGACCTATAATTCACTGGTTAAAGGTCTGGTTAAATGAAGAGATAGGCCTGACAAGGCTTGTTGTTCAGGATTGCTTGTCCCTGGCTAACGTAATGAAGATCCCATGGTTAAAATATGTGCGGTATTGCCTACAAAAAATGGGACGGCAGGCACTGTTCGATGAGCCAGATATAATAAGACAGAAGGACAAGGCAGTTGTTAAAGAGTTGTTTTTCCAGTTTAGTATGGCGCAACGTGAGAGTAACGAGTTGGTTAAACCCACAGTAAGAGAATATGTTTTAATTAAAACCTCCTTGAAAATAGAACCATATTTAACCATTATGACAAATGCCCACGATAGATTTTTAATTACACGTTTTAGATTTAATTTTATCCACCATATTTTAGCGGTTCCAGCAGGCTTTGGAGTAAAGCCTGGAGAAAGAGGGCCCTGCGGCTGCGACAATGTGTCTCCACAGGATACCCTCCACTTCCTTTTTAATTGTTCATTTTATGCCCTCCCTAGAAAAAGGTTCTTGAAGTCTTTATTGCAGACTACTGGTATTAGACAGGCACGCGTGGCATTGCTCTTTTTAAAACTTTCCGCAGATGTTTTAACCTTGTCTTGTGTGGTAAACTTTTTAAGAATGGCCTTTAAATCAAGATCCACAAGAGTGGCTAATGATACTGTGACATGATTTGTTAGTATGTTTTTAGATATCATGAAATACTGGGTTGTTAATTTTTTGGTTGTATTTATATGTAAATGCTTATATGATTTGTGTTTCAAATCGAATAAAGTAAATATTGATTGATTGATTGATGTTGTAAAGAGCAATAAGCAAAGCTGCTATCCCTGTAGGTTGATGGAGGCATACCAGCACTGTCAACGCTAACAAGCCCAACTATTGTTCACACTGCTATTGCTTTGATATTGACTGAACTACTGGTATGTAAAATGCTCATAGTGCAAATGGAAATAAAATGTGTTCGTGAAAAAGGGTAGCGACTGCTCATTTCCCTGGCCACACCTCTGGGTATACACAGGAGCTCTGTAGAAGAGAGGAAGGCTTTCCTCTTCTTGAATTTTAGGGTTAAGGCTCACTGTGAAGTTGTTTCACAAGACGAACCAACAGGAATTGCTGACAAAGCGGGTTCTGTTTACCTATGAGAACTTTTACCCCACATGCATCTGTTCTCCACACTGAACTGCATCATACGAGGGCACAGGTAAGCGCCTATGTATTATGTGTGCAAAAAGTGTCAAGTTGAACAGAAGTACATTTCTTAGTTATATGTTAAAAAGTAATACTTCACCATACATGTTTTGAAATATTGGCTGAAGTTTAAGTATTTTGCAAATGAAACCCCAACAAATGTGTATTTTCTGTGAGTGGCTCAAAATACACTCGAACAACTTAGCACAGGCACATTTAAGCCCTGGTTAGCCCCCTCCATAGGGAACCTAAGAAAGGTAGAGGCTCCTTTGAAGCTGCACAAGCGTGGGTAGGACTACTGGATTAATGAAAGCGAATGATGATACCCCAGTAAGCAGCCCCCCGCCCCAGATAATACGCAGCTATCTTATACTGGTGACACAGAAGCCAGGCTCCCTATTCAACTAATCAATGCACCGGTTAAGCTCTCAATCATTCCAGGGGGTCATTAATCAGTAGCTCTCCTCCACCCACTAACCAGCTGGGTCATATTTCTACCTGACACCCCAGAGGACAGTGGCAATGCTAGAACACAAAACATAAACAGACAATGGGGCACCTGTTGGACAGGTAAGGGGGAGGAGGTGGGGGGCGTTGGAGAGTGTTGCTATACAAGTTACTTCCCTATTCATCCATAGCTGAGCACTGATCACAAGGTCAGAGTATTATGTTGTAAAGAGCAATAAGCAAAGCTGCTATCCCTGTAGGTGGATGGAGGCATACTAGCACTGTCAACGCTAACAAGCCGAACTATTGTTCACACTGCTATTGCTTTGATATTGACTGAACTACTGGTATGTAAAATGCTCATAGTGCAAACGGAAATAAAATGTGTTCATGAAAAAAGGAAGAGACTGCTCATTTCTCTGGCCATACCTCTGGGTATACGCAAGAGCTCTGCACAAGAGAGGAAGGGTTTCCCCTTCTTGAATTTTAGGAGTAAGGCTCACTGTGAAGTTGTTTCACGAAGGAACCAACAGGAATTGCTGTCAAAGTGGGTACTGTATACCTATGAGAACTTTTACCCAACTGGTTAGGAAGGAGTCACTCCTACCCGCTGGCTAGTGCCTACCATAAATATGGGATTTCAAGGAACACTCCTCAGAACACCTGGTAGGAATACTAGCTAGGATGGGTCCAGGAATATATTTTACGTCAAAGGGGCCTTCCCTGACACAAGTACATTTTTGGTGACAACTAAAAAGTCCCCAGCTTTTTTCTTCTTAGTCACGCTGACACCAAACCCAGTGGAAGGACAGCAATCACAAGAAACTGTTTTGAGTGAACACAGAGGAGGGGATTGCTCATTACCCTAACCACACCTCCGAGTGGGCACACAGGCTCTGCACAATGGGATAAGGGTTTCTCCATCTTAGATTTTGAGAGTGAGGTGCACCCTGGCATTGTTTGCAATAGGGCAATCAGGAATTGTAGAAAAATGGTCAGGGCTGCCCCAAGAACCTTTACCCCTTTAAATGAGGAGCACCCAGAAGCCTCCCCAACCCACAAGCCTGTGAATCCTACAAAGCTGGTCCCTCTTCCAGCCTTCCTCAGAACACTTTTCGGACCTGTAGAAGAACAGAAGAGGACTAGACTTGCTGTCTGTGACCTGTGAGGGGCACTGAGGGTCTGTACCTGCTCTCCCTTTTACCCAGTACAAAGAACTGGACTCCAAGTGTGGCTACAAGGCACAACAAGCTAAAAGAGGCATGTTTCTGGAAATTCACAACTGACTAGTGGCAACTGGATTTGGACTCCTGTAGGAGTTTTGACGTGTACTCTTGTGGTTGATTGGGCACCGAGATAAAGTATGGAAACATTTGAAAACTTTTGATCTTGAGCTGCAGAGCCAAGGGGGCCTACATCAACATAGTACTCAACAGCTCTTCCATGGCATTGGACTGAATTTCAGATTTGTTCCCCTAAAAATAGCTCCTGTACATATGAAAAAACAACAAAGACTCCTTCTATGTGGGAACTTAGAAACTTATTTGACCTGAAATCTCAAAGCTACAGAGAATCAGCGGGACAAGCCTGCTTATCCAACCTTCAGTCCATGTGACATATACAATTTCAGCCTTGTCCCGGTTGGAGAAGATTTTCCTTAAATAAATTAGTAATTCCCTTTTTGGATTGGGGCTTTGAAACTTTTTCAAACTTTTTGACTATGAAGATTTTAACCAGGACCAAACTACTTGATGTATTTAACCAAATCTCCATCATGGTTGGCCTCAAATTGTACCTACGATCTGGTCTAGCTTTTCCATAGACTATCATTAGCACTTTGTGCTTTTTGGCACTACTTTCACGTTAATCTTTAAAATATCGTTTTGGTCCAATTTTGATCAAACAATGTTTCTCTTTATTTTAAAATTGGTGGTGGGATTTAATTGTGTTTTGTGTGAGTTTTTCTACTGTGTATGCACTGTTTAACTACTTTACATATTGTCTTTGATTTACGCTTGACTGCTTTGTATCATGTAGCCAGGGATTGAGCACAAGTTTATTATAATTTGTGTGGCATCTAACAGATGGTAACCTTATACTTTGAAGTCAACATTTGCCCACCCCAAATAATAACCCACTATTCTACTTCCAGTAAAGTCAGCACCGTTGCTACATAATATAACTCCTGAGAGGCAAGAGGCATCTAATTCTCTTGCAGCATCTGCCTTTATATGGTCAACCCAAAGGACATATTTTCTCGTAACTCTTTCTTTTTTAATGAAAGTTACTTTTCATGTTATCTGAATGTATAGATGCTTTCTGATTATTGCGTGACACATTCGTTATATCCACCTTAGTGATTACGTGATAAATACATGATTAGATTTTTTGGGGGTAAATGGTTTTAGTTTAACCAGTAGGGCATCTGTAGATGCTAAATTGAGAGACAGTTCAAAACATGTATGAAATGGGGTAGTGTTACACAAATGTCTCTCAACCACCAATGATAAGGGAGGGTAATAGAAGGTAGACAGACGCATTATGAATCTTTCGATTCAGTGTGTTTCATAGACCAGAAAGATCAGTTCTTGGAATACATGTCCTGCTGTGTCGCGATTCAAACCTATCAAGAAGTGAACAAATCATATTTGAATAATTCTGAGGAGCAACTATTGATTATAAAATGTGATATGCATGCACATTATGTGCCACTGAACAAACGCCTCCTCCTAATGTATACATTGTTATATAAATCAAAAGGATTGAATGCTTTAGCCCCTAACCACGTACTGTACTGATATGTGACATACACTCATTAAGAACTAAGGAATATATAGATGAAATTATTTCTTGCAATGTCCCTGCCTTATTTATGAAGGTCTTGACCAATGGGGTTCTAGTATCACCTACTTTGATAATCTAAAAATGGTTCACTGACAAAATATTGCCCCTCAAAATATCAACATACAAAAATATCGTGACCAAAATATCGATGTTAAAAATTATCTGCATCCTATAATTATAATGGTAAGTACAAAAATATTGAAAAAAATATATCGATGTCATTAATATTGTTGTATTAAATATAGATTTTTAAATAAATATAAAATAGAATAATAAATATTACATATTTTAAATAGTAAAATTAATAAAAAAAGATGTAATATATATTTTAAGAAATAGAACAAATAAACGTAAATTTAAAAAGGTTTAACACATATATAATAATTAATATATATATTTACATATCTACTTGAAAAACAATTATTAAATGAATAATTTCTAATTTATATTATAATTTCAAAATTATATAAAAATATGGTAAATAAATATATATATAAATATACAAAAATCATGTAATATTTAAAGAACAAACCTTTCTAATTAAATTAAAAAATTTAACAACTTACATCTTTAAATTTAATAAAAAGTGTTATACATATTAAAGATATAAATAATTAAAAATACAATTTCAAATAAACAAAAACATAATAATATAAAATATAACAATTTAAATTAAATTATAAAAAATAAAATGTATTACATATACTAGTCCCACTAAAATGTAAAATATAAAATGTATTACATATACTATTCCCACTACAATGTATACAAAACTACGCAAACTATTATAGTAAATATATAAAAGATTTACTACTCCCACTTCACGTAATGCAATAAAAATAAAACTGGGTAAAATTAACAAATGTCCCACCAATAAATGCAACAGTAGATTGCAGATAGGTAATATTTACTGTACTCATTCCAGCCAGTACAACAGTAGAGAAAATGTTGGAGTGCGGAAGGATAAAATTTACTATACCCACTCCAATCAGTGCAACAGTAAGGAAAGTGTTGGATTGTGGAGGAGTACAATTTACTTTTCCCACTCCAGTCAGTACAACAGTAGGGAAGGTGTTGGATTGCGGAGGGATAAAATTTGCTATTCCCACTCCAATGAGTGTAGCAGTAGGAAAAGTGTTGGATTGCGGAGGGGTAAAATTTACTATTCCCACTCCAGTCAGTACAACAGTAGGGAAAGTGTTGGATAGGGGAGGGATACAATTTACTATTCCCACTCCAGTCAGTACAAAAGTAGGGAAAGTGTTGGATTCTGGAGGGTAACATTTGCTATTCCCACTCCAGTGAGTGTAACAGCAGGAAACGTGTTGGATAGTGGAGGTATAAAATGTACTATTCCCACTCCAGTCAGTATATCAGTACGGAAAGTGTTGTTTTCTGGAGGGGGATACTTACTATTCTCACCCCAATGAGTGTAACAGTAGGGAAAGTGTTGGATTGCAGAGGAGTACCATTTACTATTTCCACTCCAGTCAGTACAACAGTAAGGAAAGTTTTGGATTGCGGATCGGTAAAAGTTGCTATTCCCACTCCAGTCAGTACAAAAGTAGTGAAAGTGTTGGATTATGAAGGGGAAAAATGTACTATTCCCACCCCAGTCAGTACAACAGTAGGGAAAGTGTTGGATAGCAGAGGGTAACATTTACTATTCCCACTCCAGTCAGTACAAAAGTAGGGAAAGTGTTGGATAGCGGAGGGGTAAAATGTGCTATTCCTACTCCAGTCAATACAACAGTAGGGAAAGTATTGGATTGCGGAGGGGTAAAATTAGCTATTCCCACTCCAATGTGTGTAACAGTAGGAAAAGTTTTGGATTGCAGAGGGGTAAAATTTACTATTCCCTCTCCTGTCAAGACAACAGTAGAGAAAGTGTTGGATAGTGGAGGGATAAAATGTACTACTCCCACTCCAGTCAGCGCAACATTAAAAACAAACAAAATATCTTGAACAAAATAAAAGTATTTAAAAAACAAAGGAAATAAAGAAAAATATAAATATGTTGGACAATAACATAAAAATATATTTAATATTAAACGTTTTCACAAATAAAATCATATTACAATGTTGAATACATATCACAAATACCTGCAAATATTATTATAAATAAAATACAAAAATAATTGTCAAACAAATAAATATTTTCGTTTAGAAATTATTTACTAACAAAAAAATATTTATTACATACATTTAATTTAGTAACTTTCCACCCTATAGCTGCACAAAACCCACAACCTGCACCTAAAACTTAACTTTAAAAAAAGATTTACACTATTAATGTAAATATTTATCAACACACTATTTGTCAGTAATTAAATATTAATTATTAATTAATCATAATTAATGTACTTCCCACAATATACCCCGACAAGACACACAACACAGATCTAAAATCTAAAAAAAAACATGTATTGCACAATTAACATAATTAATGATCAATTAAACAAATATTGTTAATTAAAAACTGAGGGCCTGATTACGATGCAGTCGGAAATGGCTCCGACCGTCGTTTGGAGCCTTTCCGACTGCATTGCATTATGTCGTTTGGATTCATTTCTGACTGCCTCATTACGATGGATGCGGTCGGAAAGGAATCCGAACGGTCATTCCGACTGGCTTCCGACGGGCTTGTAGCGCTCGTCCACCAATCGGAATGCGGCCAGTAATCCCAAAAGCGGCTCTTTCTGCCCCTGGGATTACGATGTCGAATTTTGGCTGCCTTTCCGTGCTGGTCTTTCCAAAACAGAAAGGCTGTTGGAACTCGACTTTGGGGGGCCCAGCTGGGCCCCCTTGGGTGCACGGACTCCGGTTGGAGGCCGAAGGGGCACCTATGACGCCCCCCTGTTGATCTCTGCACCCCGTAGCAGGCACCCTGAGGTGCCTGCCACGGGGTGCAGGAATGAACTGCACCTCCTATTTTACAATGGGAGCATGCATTCCGGCTAGAATACATGCTCCCATTGTAAAGTATAGGAATGCGACTGACCAGTGTTCGTCGCATCCTAATTAGTCGGTGAGGACCGCCGACTGGGTGTCGGTCAGTCGCTTGACTGAGACGATGTCGGGCGAAGGAAACTCCGCCTGACATCGTAATGAGTCCCCTAATATTCATTCACTAAAATGAATTAACTTCCCAGCCTTTACCCCTGTAAACCCCACAGCGCGCACCTAAAATTAAATTAAAAAAAATATAATTACTCAATTAAAATCATTAATTGTCTATTAAATAATTAATAGTATTTAACAACTAATTATTAATTAATTAAAATGTATTTACTCCCCATTTTTAACCCCTATAAAAATGTAATTAAACAATTAACTTAAGAAACTATCAATTAATTGTTTAATATTAATTAACAACTAATTAAGTAATTAAAAATAAATTATTTTCCACCCTTTGCCCCTAAAAACCCCACAACACACACCTAAAAACAATTTATTACACAATTACCAGTATGAATTATCAATTAATTCATTAATATTACTAAACAACTAATTATTAATTAATTGAAAATAAATTACTTCTCACCCTTTACCCAATAACCCCACAACCCGCACCTATAAAAAACAAATACGAAATTTACATGATTAATTATCAATTCATTAATATTAATTAACAACTAATTATTAATTAATTAAAAATAAATTACTTCCCACTCTTTACCTCTATAAGGAGGATTGACAAGGAAAAGGTGGGGATTGTTTGTAGGTTGACAGATTCCTGAATATGTAGTCTCATTCAAGGGCTCGGACAAATAGGAGCGCATGATAAGTGATGGAGATTAACGGTACATACGAGTCATTATTAGAGAGCTAACAAGAAACCTCTTTGCCTAGACTCAAAAGGGAATTGAGAAAAACAATTTGGCTACTGAAAAACTGTTTAATGTTTTAATAGAAAATGTACTTACATATAAATCACAAGTAAACACAAATTATTTTTGGTCAAAACACTAAAGCCAATCTTTATGAAGCTTAGGGAGTTATTACAATGGCGGAGGGCCCGCCACCGACAGCCTGTCGGTGGCTGGCCCTCCGCCTTCGTACTGCAGTTTTCCACCCGCTAGATTACAATGGCAGGGGGAAACGTGGAGGTGGTTCCGACAGGCAGTCATTTTCCGACCGCCTGTCGCAGCAGCCGCATTGCCCAGCATTGCGGCAGTGCCTGTCAGGCACCGCTGTTGGGATAATGATATCCCTTTTTGCCGGTCTTTTCGCGGCGATCAACCTGCCACAAAACGGCAGCCAGAAATGGATTTAGGGGCCCGTAGCGGGCCCCCCTTCATCCCTGGGCCTGAAGCAAGGGCCCTGGGGGGCACCTATGGCGCCCCCCTACATTTTCCTGCACCATGTGGCAGGCACCATATGGTGCCTGCCACGTAGTGCAGGGATGTGCAAGTGCTGTTTTTTTTGTATCGCAGCAGGGTCTGCTAACCGCATCCCAAGCGCAATATAGTAGATAGGCAATGTGACGGTCGCATCCTAATGCGGTCAGTGGGTAGCCGCCTCGTAGGCGGCTGGTCCCACTACCGCAACGGTGGCAGACGGACTGAAGTTTGTCCGCAATCATAATGACCCCCTTAGTTTTGTCTGTAAGAGGGTTAAAGTTAGGGGTAGAAGTTAGAGGAGTGGTGGTTAAAGTTGGGTGATTTTAGTTTTAAATCTCTTTCTCGCAGAAATTTTCTTTGTTGAGCTATTTTCAGCGTAGTAGTGACTTTTAAATATCAAGAGCGTCTTTCGTTCAATGCTCAATAGGCCCTTGTGGTCAGACTCGATTTTAAAAATGCCTAAAATAAACTAGCATTACATAAAATTAACTCTAACATGTTTTGACTTAAACAGGAACATTCTTACTAATGGAGTGCTCATCTAATCTTCCCTGAAATGATTCTCAATTTCATATGAGGAGTAGCAATTGGGAAAAGACACACTTCAAGTTTGAAAGGCAGAGAGTCATTTTTTAGTCACCGTTTGCAATGGGATGTTTTGATGACTGGATGGAACGTGACCTTCTAAAATCTTTGAAAAAAACGGAAAAGCTGCTGTCCCTCGCAAATTGGAGGGAGGTCTCAGGGCAGGTGACCCAAAGACAATTGTTCTTAAAACCTGAGCGGTTTCATTCCTGCAGTTACAGTGTAATAATACGTTGCCCGTTTGTCTGACTTCCATAGCTTTTTGCTCTACCTGTCAAACTGATGCAGTAACCTGGTTACAATGTCAGAGAGACAGTAAAATATCTATAAGGTGCCCTCTGCTCTGGTCCTGGATTTCCATTTTATGAGTCATAATAAAAATTATGAATGCAATTTGACTTCCATTTGAAATCTATCTCTTAACAATAGTTTTATTTAACTGATTGCACAATACAGTCAAATATGCCCTCCCAGCTAATAAAGAAGCATTAAAGTTACCATGCTGACATGCAAGGAAAGACAAGAGGAACTTATTTGTTCTGGAAGGTGGAATTAATTGCTGCATATGACACATGAGTGTGGGTTCTACCATAGGATAATTACCTCGAAATAGACTGAGGGCCATATTATCAAGAACGGGCGATAACATTATCGCCGCTTTAGTGGCAGGAAACTGCTGCTAAAGCGGCGATAAGGGGCTTGATAATATGCCCTATACAAATCCAATAGAAGCCCAGGTTTGATGTCCTTCACACCAGAACCTGGGCTTCTATTGGAATTCTATAGGGCACATTATCAAGCCCCTTATCGCCGCTTTAGCGGCAGTTTCCTGCTGCTAAAGCGGAGATAATGTTATCGCCCGTTCTTGATAATATGGCCCCATGTGTTTAGAGTGATAAAAGGGCTTGCAATGACTTTTAAGATAGTCACCAGAAACAGATTCTTCTATCATACGTTTAGCCAGTTAGCATGTTGTCATGGCTATCTGCTTTTGGATAGACCACCCAGGTCGTCAGAGGCCATCTAATATATTTTGAACGCTTTAGCTGCTTCAAAAGAACTTATATGGTAAAAGTTGCATTTATTGATTAAGGTTTATGATGCATTTGATCCTAGGTTATATTCTGCTGCACTTTTAAAACACGGGCCCCATTACGTAAATCGCCACTGGGGCTCCATCGTGATGCCAATGAGTGCGGAGCGCCAATGGAGATGGGGTCTGTGCCTTTGTCCTTTCTCAAAATACGCACACACATTAATTTGCAAAATCTTCAAGGCAGTGCAAGGGTTACAGAAAGCAGAGCTCAGAAACAGAGAGCAGGAAGTGCCTCTACAGGTTTCAGATCTATGTTGTCTATAGCTCATGCATTACCACAGAGATTTTCTAAGTTGGTGTATGCTTTAGACTTGGCAATTTTAGGAACAACATAGACCCCACATGCATCTGTTCTCCACACTTAATTGCATCATAGGAGGGCACACTTAAGCGCTTATGTATTTATATGTGCAAAAAGTGTCAAGTTGAACAGAAGTGCATTTCTTAGTTAATATGTTAAAAAGTAATACTTCACCATACATGTTTTGATTTATTGCTGAAGTTTGAGTCTTTTGCAAATGAAACCCCAACAAATGTGTATTTTCTATGAGTGGCTCAAAATACACTCGAACAACATAGCACAGGCACATTTAGGCACTGGTTAGCCCCCTCCATAGGGAAGCTAAGAAAGGTAGAGGATCCCTTGAAGCTGCACAAGCGTGGGAGGGACTACTGAAAGCAATGAAAGCGAATGATGATTCCTCAGTAAGCAGCACCCCCCCTCACATACTGGTGACACGGAAGCCAGGCTCCCTATTCAACTAATCGATGCACCTGTTAAGCTCTCAATCATTCCAGGGGGCCATTAATCAGTAGCTCTCCTCCACCCACTAACCAGCTGGGTCATATTTCTACCTGACACCCCAGAGGATGGTGGTAATGCTAGAACACAAAACATAAACAGACAATGGGGCACCTGTTGGACTGGTAAGGGGGGAGGAGGTGGGGGAAATTAGAGAGTGTTGCTATACAAGTTACTTCCCTATTCATCCATAGCTGAGCACTGATCACAAGGTCACAGTATTATGTTGTAAAGAGCAATAAGCAAAGCTGCTATCCCTGTAGGTTGACGGAGGCATACCAGCACTGTCAACGCTAACAAATCAGAACTATTGTACACCCTGCTATTGCGTTGATATTGACTGAACTACATGTATGTAAAATGCTCGTAGTCCAAATGGAAATAAAATGTGTTCATGAAAAAAGTGAGAGACTTCTCATTTCCCTGGCCACACCTCTGGGTATTCACAAGAGCTCTGCACAAGAGAAGAAGGGTTTCCCCTTCTTGAATTTTATGAGTAAGGCACACTGTAAAGTCGTTTCACTTAAGGAACCAACAGGAACTGCTGTCAAAGTGGGTACTGTTTACCTATGAGAACTTTTACCCAACTGGTTAGAAAGGAGTCACTCCCACCCGCTGGCTAGTGCCTACCATGAATGTGGCATTTCAAGAAACACTCCTCAGAACACTTTCAGGACCTGCAGAAAACCAGCAAGAACTGGACTGCTTGCTATGACCTGATCAGGAGTTATCACTTGATGCTTACCCAGAGAATGTTAACACTGCCATTACCAACTCTTTGAATAATTGCGCCCCTCTGAAAGTAAATCACTGCGAAGCTTACCATCAGGAAAATGGTACTCGTTAGAGGTAAAAACAAAAAAGAGGAAATGTAAATCATTAGAGCAAGCCTGCAGGTACTCCAAATGCATTAAGAATCGTCAAGGTTATAAACAAGATTTGAATAACTATCACAGAGCACTTAAAAGAGCCTAAAAAAGACTACTTCATTAAAAGACTTGAAGAAAACAGCAGTTCATCAAAATAACTTTTTAAAATTGTAAAAGAACTCTTTCAACCAGTATGCCTCTTGCAGATTATCACCCCCTCATCTACTCACTGTAAAGAAATAGGCAATTTTTTCCACGAAAAAATTGAAAAAATGTACACAACCTTTGATGCACAACTCCATGTAGACGAGTTACCCTGGGAACAATTTAGCTCCCCTATGGTAGGCAGCACAAAACTAGGGAATTTCGTACATTTCTTTGTAGAACAAGTTGAAAAAATGATGATGGAAGTCAAGTCTGGATCCCCACTAGATCCCTGCCCCCATTTAATTTTTTCTCGTTTAGCCTCCATACTAAGCCACTACATGACACAAATCTTCAATTTATCCCTTTCTACCGAAGAGTACCCTGATTCCAGGAAGCAAGAGTTAATACTCCCCTTGGGAAAAAATCAAGCATAGTTGTTTTGATTCTATCTAACTATCGACCCATTTTATTGCACCCGATATGTCTAAAGTTTTGGAAATACTAGTCAATGCCAAGCATAATGCCTTTCTTGAAAACAGCAACTTGCTAGATCCATCACAGATGGGATTTAGAGCCAACAATATCACAGAACACTCCCGCCTTGCAGTGCTAGACAATATCAGGTGAGAAGCGGATCAAGACAAGGCCACAGTCTTGATCCTACTCGATCACTCCATGACATTTGATACTGTCTCTCAGGTCTAATGATATTTGTTTTAATGAGATTGGGATTTACTCCAAAGCCTCTAAAATAGTTTGGCTCCTTTTTAATTAAGAGAACTCAATCCGTTCTGCCAGATACTTTCAGGTCCCTTCCCCATACATCCAAATGCGGAGTCCCTCAGGGCTCCTCTTTGAGCCCAATACTTTTCAATATCTACGGCTCATCCACTTAAAAAAATTGTCACAAAATGGGGATTTGAGATCTGCTCATACGCCGATGACACCAACTGGGAATCGCAATAGGGAAAAAATGCCATGAAGCTATAGAACACTGTTATGATTCGTAATGTACCCCAATATAGGCCTGGGTAGTCACCTAACCCTTCACCTACATTTACCCTGCTATTGTACTACATAACAGGTTTTGTGCTGACCTTTTACCTAGTTAGGTGCTGCATAAATGTTGTGTGGTTTTCTCCGAAAACTAGCCTCATTTATTATGCGTGAGGATCTACCATCTTCTGCATAATAACTATGTATAAGGGTCATCCCTATCATCATCCTCGGCTGACATGACACAGCAAGGTAGAACCCCTGAGGGTACCTTTTGGGTATATAAGCACCATATCTTTGCTGGGGCAGGCAGAGAATAAAGACTTTCATGCTGACACGCTGACATGAGATGCTGAGGTCCCTGCATGCAGATACTCCAGCACGCAGTGGTCTGACATCCCTCGCGGAGTGTCCAACTCGAGACCAAGATGGGGTCCTTCATTTTCTTACTTCAGGTAATGGGGTTGGCTTTATCCTAGGGGGATTCTTGGCTATACACCTACATACATGCTAGGTACACTTAGTTACATCTAGTTAGGGTTAGCATCGTAGGAGTACGCATTACTACTGTCAAGTATCTATATACTTGCATATATCCATTGTTTCAGCACTATGGTAGAATTCTACCATCTATTTACTCTGTAGGTGCTTATAACTGTATATATCTGTTTCTGTCTTATGGTTGGTGCAGCACACGTATTTTACACTAGAATGACGCTGGTTCAAAAAATGCTTATTGAAAACGTCCCCATCGTTTATTCTGTGTATCTCTTTGAGACAAAATGAGCACGAGTGACTGAGCGAAAAGTACTGTACTGTTCCACGATCCCTGAGGGGTCAGGGTTGTCATGTTCAATAGTTGCCAGAAACCCAGATCTCCTTGGTAAGAGGGGCACATAGTGGCACTGTGAACCAGCTGGTCTACAGGCGAACATATCCTGTGGGGGTGTCTGGAATCAGTCTGGACACCAATCCCATAGTTTATGTTATAGGAACTATATGACAACACCTTACCAGTAGTCTTACTGAGGTGTCAAGCTGAATGAGAGCACACTGTTTGAAATTTAATGCTGCAAAGACAGAGATCCTGCTCTTTGGTGGTGGACAACAGATGTGGGACTCCTCTTGGTGGCTGACTGCATTGGACTCAGCTCCCGAGCCCAAGAAACGGTTTCCAAGCATCATTGGACTGACCTCCTATGTGGCTACAGGGACACAACAAGCTGAAAAGTTACTTCTTCCTGGATTCCCAATTGCTCAGTCCCAATTGGATCTGCACTGGACCTGTTCAAGGCATATACTGTCAAGTCCTTAGAGCCTCCCCTAAAGTCTGGGAGCCTTAGGAGAACAGGTGATGAAAAAGGAACTTACCCATACAAGATCTTGGGACTTATAAAAATTCCAACTTCCAGCCACCGGAGGATGAGGATAACACACAGGAGCCAATCCAGTGAAGGCACACCTTGTTATTTTATGTTATACAGCTTTATAGAGTGCGCTATCATCCTGGAGGATAACCTGGCACTGAACAGGTCTTAGTCTCCCCAAACTTAGGGCTTAGTTGGACTACTCAAAAAGCTAAGCTTTCAGCTTCTTACAGAATTCAGGAAGTGAAGAGGAGGTTCTTATTTGTAACAGCTGGTCATTCCACGCCTTAGGAGCAATGTAGAAGAAAGCTCAACCACTGGATCTGTTTTCCTGTTTGCATAGGATGTCTGCAAGTTGGAGTCCAAATGAGCAGAGGTGTACGGAGGGTTTGTGAAAGCAGATGCAATTGTTGAGGTATGCTGGGCCAGTGTTATGTAGTGCCCTGAAAGTGTGGGTTAGGAGGTTGAATTGTGCTTGTTTGTGATTGGGAAGCCAGAGGAGCTCTTTCACGTGTGAGTATGATGT
This sequence comes from Calotriton arnoldi, assembly GCA_963921515.1. Lineage (NCBI taxonomy): Eukaryota > Metazoa > Chordata > Amphibia > Caudata > Salamandridae > Calotriton > Calotriton arnoldi. The sequence continues at coordinate 298,965 of CAWUFW010008012.1, read as the reverse complement.
AGGAGGTTGAGAATGATTCAGACCATGGAGTATTGAATTGTCTGCAGCCTTCAGATGAGTTTTTTGTTGATCCCAGCATACAGGATGTTCCTGTAGTATAGCTTGCTTGTGATGAGGGTATGAGTAATGGTTTTTTTGGCACTGATTGGGATTCCCTTGAAAATATTCCTCAGAATCTTCAGGGAATGGAAGCAGTGACAGTGCTGTCTTGTGCGTCATGTTAAGTTTCCTGTCAATGATGATCCTGAGGTTCCTTGTGTGGGTGTTAAGGGTGGGTATTGGTCCTAGCTCTATTGTCCAGCATGTGGAGTCCGACAGGGAAGTGCTATTCCCGAGGGTCATGATTTTGATCTTGTCAGTTTTCAGGTGGCTGGTCTTTGTCGAGTGGGAAATGTCAGTCATGGAGGTATTGAACTTGAACCAGGCACAGGTGGTCGCTTCCATGAGGGAGAAAATGAGCAGCATAGGAGAAGACGTTGATGTTGTGAGAGCGAATGATGCTGGCTAGACGGATCATGTATGCTTTGAAGAGAGTTGTGCTTAGGGATTATCTTCGTAGAACTAGGTGTATGGTGCAAGGCTGAGTGACTGGAACTCTCCAGGAGGAGCAGATCCAGTGGATTGCCTGACCTTGTATTCCAGTGCTCTGTATGCGTTGGATGAGGATGGCGTGGATGACCATGTCAAACACTGTGGAGTAGTCCAGTGTGATAAGGTTAGCCATTTTTCTTCAACCAGAGTCATGCGATGCCATCTTTGGTGGCAATGAGGACAGTTTCCATGCTGTGGTTGGGTCTTAAACCAGACTGAATAGTGCTGAGGAGTTGGTGGTCATTGTGGTATTCAGTGAGGCATCTGTTTATGATTTTCCATAAAACCTTGATTGGGAATGGTAGCAGTGAAATTGGTTTGCTTTGCTCTTCCAGTGAGGAACACTATCATGAGAGTCATGGAGGAGGTCTAGGGGTGAAGGAAGCTAAACTCCAGGATTACTGTCTGCTTCTGAGCTGGGGCAAATGCCAAGCTGGGCTTGTTTCCCGGTTCCCTAAACCAGGCATCAGCCAATAACTTTGGCCAGGGGTTTTGGCAGGAGGGTGGCACAGGCCCACGGCTTCCATGGATCAGTGGAGGTCCAGTGCATATTAGTTTTTGGTTTGGAAATCATAGAGAAATCATATGCCTCCTTTGTTCGGAGACAAGACGTGTGCTGGTATGGATCCTAAACCTTCGAACCTCATCTCTCCCAACCTGGAGCCGGCTGGCCATGATGCTTTCCGAATCATATATCCCCCTAACCTATCAAAAAATGCTGCAAAAAACTTCAAACACAGACTACTTAAAACGCATCCGGAAACCCTTATCTCAGACCCCTTCTTCTCCATCAGAAAGGATGTTACTATAAATAATCTCATCTTCTACACTAAACGTCATACTCAATGGCGGAAGGCCATATACTCTCTGCTAAAGATCTCCACTTCCCTGAAGACTCCACATGGTCTTAGATTGATGGTTGCGCCCTCCTCGGCTTACAGAGCTGAAGCGACCATCTCCCTTTACAAAAATGGAACCATCCTAATACAAGCCTCAGATCGCAATCTAGTGGTATTTGACAACTTTTTCCCCACCATCATGAATACAGTGGCTAACTTCAATTCCGCCCCCTTTGGAGGGGCTGGCCACCCAGCAGTCCCCCAGGCTTCGCAAAGTCTATCTCCTACCTCTCCACCACCATCTTCTGACCCTACATCTGCTCCGAAGGGCCCCCTTCTAGCTACCTTAACTCATAATAACAATTCCTCCTCAATACCCGTTGTGAACGAGCCGTGACAGCACAGTCATCACGCTAGTCTACCTGCTCCCCCCTCACTGTTAGCCAGCTCCAACTCCCCTAGCTCCACTGCTCACAGCACTACCCTGATTCTCCCCAGGATCCCTTCCCCCAGCCCATCCCGCAATACCGACCAGCTCCCACAGGCCTTTAGGGGTCTCTATCTGTCCGACCCCTCCTCCCCTATCCTACCCATCCCTCTGAGCACGCAGCACCATTTCCTAGAATCCCTTCCCTTGGGACACATCCATTCACCACCTACCCGACTCTCCCCTGCCCCCACTAGCTCTCTTCCGCTGCAGGGTCACCTCAACCTAGCCTCCCAATCCCATTCACACACTTCATTGGAAGGCCAACTTAACGAGATAGCACTCTGCCTACAACAACTTAAGGCAGAGGTACGTAGCCTATTACATATCACTGAGGAACTGTCAGCTAACTCCAGACTAAGGTGCTCCATTATGAACAATCACCATCTCCGCTCGCTCCCTGCTAGTGGGTGCACCTGGCTCCCTTGCCCCCCCATACTCGGCGGTCACCATCCCACATCACTCACACACCCCATAGTTGGGCCTCCACTCCACACCCTAATGACCCTACCTCGCCCCTTCAGATGTAGAGCCTCCCTGTCTGATAGGGATATCAATTCTCTCCTACTTTCATATGATCCGGCACATCCCTCTACCATATGAAACTTGCAACAAATTGAATCCATCCCCACTGATCCCTTCAGGGAACCTAGGCCAAACACCAGATCTTTAAATGAGAACAACCTCACGAGAGTCACCACCACTCTACCTGCACCAACGGACACCAACATAAGTCTCAAATGCGTGCTCCTAAACTGTAGATCGGCACTTAAACATGTTGCGGACATTGCCGACCTCATCCTTGCCCAGGATCTTGACCTTGTAATGCTGACGGAAACCTGGCTAAATGACTCAGCTGCTCCCATCCTGGACATTTTAATGCCTCCCAACTATGATATCATTAGGTTGGACAGAACTAGTGGTCAAGGTAGAGGCATCGCATGTTTACATCGTAGCAATCTAACAGTGAAAGTACTACATGCCGACCTCCTGCCGTCTTGTGAATACCTATGCATTGAAGTGACTGGTTGCAACAATCACTCATGCAAACTGCACACATTTTACCACCCCCCTCGCGACAGCCTTCCCTTCACAGAACAGATCCTGGACATTATCTCGGCCAATACTGATTTCCATGGCACTCAGATCTTCCTGGGAGATTTCAACTTCCACTGGAACGATGTAAATGATGTGGTGGTCAATAGCCTTAAATCCTTCCTACTAGACCTCAACCTAATCCAAATCTGTGACAGCCCTACTCATATCAAAGGAGCTACCTTAGATCTTGTCATTGGTAAGCCCAACTCCATCCTCCTGGATTCGATCCTCCCGTGTGATTGGACAGATCACTATTGCATCACCTTCCTCATCCGGGAATCGGTAAGAGCAAGTAGAGCCCAGCCTAAGAACCCAAAACAGCTGAAAAGTTGTCTACGGAACATCAACTCGCAAGAGCTGACTGCTCTCTGCGATAACATCCTGCCCCCTCCCTTGAACATGTCGGATGTCCACGACCTTACGGCCCACTATAACCACTCAATGCTTAATGTACTAGACTCTGTTGCACCACTACAGCTTAAAAGAATGTCCTCTAAACTCTCCAAACCGTGGTTTAATGATAGTCTTAATTCCGAAAGAAGAAATTTAAGACGTGCGGAAAGGTTGTGGAGATCCTATCCCTCCCTTGAACATCTCTACCATTTGAGATCCCTGAGAAGCTTATACAATAAACGCATCTGATGCTCGAAGGCCACCTTTTTCAGAACTCAACTAGAGCAAGCAAAAAACCGTCCAAAAAAACAGTTCGAACTTATCAAGTCCCAAGCTAACAGTCATCCTAATCCCTCGTCACTGGGTCAAGGGACATTGCCGAACTGTGAAGAATTCGCTGATTTCTTCACGGATAAAACTATTAAGATTGAAACTGAATTACGCTCTGCCCTTGATCACCTGGCGATCAGTCCACTGAACACCCTCCATCCCCCAGGGTTGGATATCACTGACCCTGCGCAGCCCTACCTCCCCAAAAACAATGCATCCTGGAGTCTGTTCCAAACCTTGGATGAATGCACTATACGCAAAATGCTGTCGACTCTGAAACCTTCCAATCAACGACCCTCTGCCATCGAACCTTTTCCCGGAAGTTAGATCCTCCTTACTAACACTTTGGACTACGATCGTCAATGCATCACTTCAACAAGGTACTATTCCGGATTGCCTAAAATTGGGTCAAGTTACCCCGATTCTAAAGAAACCATCTGCTGATCCCACGGACCTTCATAACTTTTGCCCAATCTCTAACATCCCCACCTTGGCAAAGCTCCTGGAGAAATGTGTGCTCGCCCATGGACAGGTTGTCGGAAACAATGCCCCAACAGAGCCCCGCTTCATTGTGGGCCACTGAAAAGTGGCCTTGGGGGCAAATACACAGCCATTCATGTATATGCACATATTGTCCTTTTCCACTGCGGCATGTGTTGCGGCCCTTTACCTAGCACAATGGAAAAGGACAATTTCCGATCATCACACCGGCGGTCCTATCATTATTTGGCGGTTGAAACAACCACCTGCATGTTGGGCAGTCTTCCGACCGCCTTGATGTCAGGCAGCGGTCCCGCCACCCGACATCATAATCAGGCCCTAAGTTCCAAGGTAAAATACTTGACATGGTGTCCCTCTTGGTGTACCCGATCTCGGGATCCATAGCAGTCAGCCTGAAAGTGTGCCTCGGTCCAAGTCTATAGCGACCATACACTGTCATTGGTGCCTAATGCTTTTTGGCACTATTTACACTGAAAACTTCAAAAACTTTTGTCTCTAATTCCGCTTTTTGGATTTTTGAGGATTTGGTATCATTTGGGTTATTCCATTTTTAGGTTCAGATTTTACACATACAAAACCATAGAAATTCAGCAACTGTAATTAGCTCAAGTAACTATAACTAGTGCCCTAAGGAAACTATAACACTTGCACCCACCATGCACAGTTTTCTCATCAATAATTTGACAGCAAATGTTGCACTGATATTATCAATGATGTCATAGAAGATATCATGAGTGATGTAATATGTGGGGTAATTTTCAGTGCCCGCATCACTGAGAGCAGGGATACAGATCTGAAGCAGACTTTGTGTTTGCTCTTGCTTGCCAGAAGTTTTTAAATTGCTCAAGTAAGAACAAACACAGGTTTACCTGCCCATGCCACTGAGGGCAGTAAAACCACTATGTCCCAGGAGTGGCCACCCTGGGACAAAGCAGGAGCAATTCCTGGTGAATTGGGTACCCAGGGCCAATAATGGCGCGGCCCCCCTCCCCTTTCTAATTTTAGCCTGGGAATGGGGTTGTGTGTTCCCCTCCCTTTTTGAAACTATGGCTAGGACCCAGGGTTAGGGGTCCCTGGGACTGAAATCAGCCCGGTAGGGGAGCCACGTGCCCCTCTCCCACTATTTAATAAGGCCAGGCCCCAGAGGATGAGGTCCCGGGGCCAAAATCAGCCTGGGAAGGGGAGGCCATGTTCCCCCCACCCATATTATGATAAGTTATTCTGCCTAGGACCTGGCCCACCCAGGGGGCTCAAAAAACTAGAATGGGAGACCGCGCTTGTTTTTTTAAGAATTTTGCCTCAGATCCTACACGAATTTGTGGCAATTTAAAGAATTTTTCTTTTGCCCCAGGCAGGGTCCCTGTGGGACTGAAACACCAGGCCTAGGGGTCAGGATATTTGTACCCTGCCCCCTGGTGGATTGTTTGTATTTTTCTTGGGACTCAGTTAGAATCACGAGTCCCCTGATTGCTGCCATCACTTTCTGGTTGAAGTGGTGGCAGCCAATCAGATCTCAGCATGAGATCTGTCGGATCCACGGACCCTCCATGTTTTCAGATATACAAAAATCTTTTTTTAAAATACTTAAACACTACTGCACGGATTTACACCAAATGACAAAAAACACTCTTTCTGGACCAAGATCTAGCTTTCTGCCAAATATGCTGTAATACCATTCAGCTGTACTCGTCTCTAACATTTCTATGGAAAATTGCATGGGAAAAAGAATTTTAGGACCCACCCTTTTTCTCAGCCCCAGCTTGATGGATCACCCCGAAAGTTTCCAGACAATAGCTTAAATAGTTGCAACTAGTTTTGAAAATGTTGTGAAGATTCGTCAAACTGCGCCAAAGTTAGTAGCATAACAAAAAAAATGCTTTTCCTATGGAAACTAGGTCCTAACTATACCTACCAGTAGGTGAGGTAACATATCTATATCTATATCTATATCTATATCTATATCTATCTATCTATCTATCTATCTATCAATCAATCTATCTATCTATCTATCTATCTATCTATCGATTCCACGTCATCCATCACCCTGTGGGCAAATTCACAATTGCTTGAAGACCTTGCTGGCCTAACAGCACAAATCTCACTAAAAGACATCACCGACATTATATGAGGAGACCTAAACCTGCACCTGACCAACACTAAAGACCCCACAGGACAAGGCCTGTCCACCCTCCTGGAAGCAAACGATCTCACACAACACTGTAACATGCAAACGCACAACAAGGGCTCCACCCTTGACGCAATCATCTCCAAGCACAATACTCTATCTCTGCACTCTATCCTACCATCTGACTGGTCAGATCACTATCAAATTCTCTTAGATCTCAATTCCATCCACCATCACTGCAGACGTTCCAAGTGCTGAGTAAGAAACATCCACCAAATCCCCGAAGAAGAGCTTGAAGCATTACTCAGTGCCCAAATCCTAGCTCCTCCCGACCTATCATCTGCCGAGGACCTCACTTCCCACTACAACACAAAAATTACAGAACTCATGGAAACAATTTCCCCCTGAAACTCATGAAAAATACCCCCCAGATCTTGGTTCAACAAAGACCTGAACATTGAAAGGCAACATCGCCAATTAGCTGAAAGAAACTGTAGACAAAAACCTTCAGAATCCAACCTCTCGATCCTCTGGGCTGAACGCCTAAAATACAAAAAACACATCCTCAAAGAAAAATCTGCTTTTTTCTGAGATCAACTTTACCGGTTAAAGAACAGACCAACAGACCTATTCAACATCATCAAACACAAACCTCCTCCCTCCCCCAGCATTCAAGTAGTATCTCTTCAGAGCGCTGTGGAGAATTTGCCATATTTTTTGCTGCAAAAATATCGAACATTGAACTATTTCTTGGACTACCCACCTCCCCACCCTGCATTAAAGATGCCCCCTTGCAGAAAGGGATCACCCATAACCCTACCATCACTGAATGAATGCCTCCCCCTCTCTCCAACCCAGCTCAACAACCGTCTCCCCCTGCAACTGAAAAATAATGCATCCTGGACTAGGTTTAACTATATCCCTGAAGAAGAAGTCCTCAAGTTTACTCTCCAGCATGAAGCTGGCATCTCACATGTCTGAACCCCATCCTTGCTGCGATGGTGAAAAGTCCTAGGCACATCATTTCTCCCATTTGGACCAAAATCATCAACTCCTTCCTATCAAGCGGCTCTATGCCGGTTGTCCTCAAACTCAGCCAAGTCACCCCCCCCCCTCCTCAAAAAACTGAATGCCGACCAGAACGACCATAATAACTACAGACCTATAACCAACCTCCTCGCCAAAACCATTGAAAAATGTGTGGTTGCTCAACTCAACAACCACATCGAAAAATACAACCTGCTTGACACCTTTCAATCTAGGTTCAAGAAAGGCTGCAGTACAGAGTGCAGTACAGAGACTGCTATACGAAACATCATAGATGACCTACACAGATCTTTGGACGACGGCCAGGCCTGACTCCTAGTCCTCCTAGACCTCTCGGTCACCTTCAACACTGTTAACCATGGCAGCCTCACAGCAAGTAGGCATCAACAGGACTGTCCTTCAGTGGTTCACCTCCTTCCTAACCCAATGCCTGCAGATAATCAAGCTCGACAACTCAACCTCAAAAACAACACCAGTCTCTCAAGGCGTCCCTCTAGTGTCAACCCTATCTCCTCCACTATTCAACCTCTATATGGAACCCCTTTGTCATGAGGATGGCTCTTTAACAGGGATTCCAACCTGGAATCTTCCCCCTAGAGAATCAAGAACTCGCTCTCCTTCTCCTACGAGAAACGTCATAGAGTCTAGTGGATGTGGTTCTTTAAATCTGGCTTCTCCTTTGGACGGGTGTGCGGTCACCAGGAGGAGCTGAACCAGACTTCAACATAAAATCCCCAGCCTCCCGAGAGATAGCTTTCGGCATCCCGGAGGAAGAGGAATCATGGAAGATATCAATGGCGAATGGACCGCTGTTCACATACAAAGACCACCTTTCCCAGTGAATCCTGCCAAAACCGCACCGACCAACGTAATGAAACACATAGAGGGAGAGAGCCCGTCCGCGGGAACCAGCAGTCGCCACCAGTCGGACTTGATCACCAGCCACTCTCCAGAAGGAGCGTGGCTTTCCCAGGTGCATGGGTATGCAGGGGTTTCCTATCCTTTTTTTTCTTCTTTATCTCTTTCACATTCCTATGACACTGTTCAACTCCCACTGAGGTTTTGCACGTCTCTGATAGTCCATTGATATGAGATAGGATTGCGGGCTCTTGTGTTAATTTTCTCGTTATGTTTACACTAAAATGCACCGGGTGAATTTGGGAAGGAACAAGCCTGTTTCTTACTTGGTATATATATATTTTCTTTTCTGAGAGGGGAAGCTGGCAGCTGCTTGGATAATCAAATTACTCAAGAAGAAGGAATCTCAGTATTCCCAGGAGAAACAGCCACTTTTAATTGTCTGGTCCCTCATATGGATTTTGGGCCTGGGGAATGGGGTCCCTTGGGGCCTCGTTTGGTTCTGGGAGGTTAACTGACGGCAGGGCCGGTTTCCCAAAGGGTCTGGCTGCATGACAGGCCCTGTGGCCAACCCACTACTGTGCATGGCTAAAGGCTGTGTGCAGCGTGGGGATGGATGCCTGCGGGGGTTGGACAGGGCCTGGCTAAAGGCTAGGTCCTTTTGCCAACCCCTACGCTGCACATGGTCAAAGGTCGGGTACACCCTGCAGTTGACTGCCTGAGGCCAACCCCACAATGCGCATTGACCAAATTCTATTCGCAGCAAGGAGTTGGCCATAGGGTCAGGCCCTGTGGTCAACCCCCTCCTGCATGCAGCCTTCAGCCATGTGCAGTGGGGGGTTGGCCTTACGTACGGTAAGCTTAAAATAACGGTCTAGTTCAGTGAGAATTTCAATGACAGCATAACATTTTAAACATACAAAATCACTAAAATTCACTAGTTATAGTTATCTCTGGTAACTATAACTCATGCCCTCACCATGCACTGCTAATTTACCCCGCAAATTGCATCACTATGACATCTTCTATGACATCGTTCATAATATCACTGCAACATTTTCAATAAAATGATTGGTGAGAAAACTGTGCATATTGCAGGTTGTTACTTCTCAACCCTGGATTCTGAAGGTCAACCTGACAGCTCCCAGGTTGACCTTCAGCTTGCACTGGCTATAAATCACACTGCTTCGTTAGAGCACCTTGAGCAGTGTTTATTTTACCCGACTAAAACATTTCAGTGCAGTAATGCGGGGCCAGGGATTGAAATTCGTTAGTGTAACCCAGGATGCCTGGCACTTGGAAGGACTGTTTATTAAACTAATCAAAAACAATATATTTACAATGATATTTATGTAATAAATATTGAATAAAACAGGATTATTTAAAATGATATTATTTACCAAAAAAAGATATTCTGTGACACAATATTTTTGTACTAACAATATTTTGTGCAATCAATGAGCATTTATTCAAGTGCATATTTGCATTTCAAGGGATGTTTTTTAGTTTCATAGGTAAATCTGCGGAAGCTTGATGTACCTTTTCATTAGATTCTGGAAATACAATTTACAAATCGTGTTAGTGAATCCTTAACTACTTGCAATATTGCCTATTTAAATCATCTTTGCTTTTTAGTTAACTTTTTAAATTTTGATTTTAAACTTGAAGGCAACATTTCACTTTGGATTTGTGGTGAATCCAAACGCGCGACTACAGAAATAGTCTTTCTCACCTTGCCACAACAGACATATACACTTGCGCAAATATGACAACTAATGCAGCCCTCCTCACTTGCTTCCTTTTATCCTCTTCTCCTCCATAATCAATCCCAAAGTATTCCCCAGATATCACATTTATCATTTTCACAAACAAGTCTCAATTAACTCCATCCCATATGTCTATGTAAGTTCTAAATTTATCGGAACATGTCATACCCTGCTGCACATTTCCCACTTTTAAAAAGACTGAACATCCTGTCACGCCGTAGCCGTCATTGAGCGATGCTTTAGTCTTCTCCATTCATCATTCATTATTTATCTTCAGTCAAACATCATTAATATTCTTTTCTGCTTTTCACGCTCTGATGTACATTAATCGAATTCGCAGACTTTATCAAAGAACCACACACGGACAGTGGCGTAGCCAATGTGTCATGGGGCCTAGTGCAGGGAAGCAAATGGGCCTTTTCGGCTGCTTTGTGACTTACAGCAATAATAAGGGTTCGGTGGGCACCGGTGCCACTGATCCTGCTGCACTAAAGACAGCTATACCCCTGCATACAGAAATACACTCGCACAAAACTAATGCACGCGCACACCTATGCATCCACAAAAGCGCAAAAACCCGGACTAAAGGAACACCACCAGAGAAGGCCATTCATTAGGTCTCTCATTTCTTTGCAAAGTATCTCACAATGGCCCTCATTATGAGTGTCCTACTTTTTGAACCTTTCTATATCGGGATCAATAAAATCCAACTCCACTGGGTGGAAATGTATCAGGTGCAATAAATAAAATCCACTTATGAATTTGTAGTGGATAATGTGGAATTACATGTCGATTTTGGAGCTTACCACAAAAACAATTCCCATGTCCCAGTAATAACCCTGCATTTTGGCTTCGATAATTGTTAGCCGTTCTGATCTGCAGAAATTGATCTGCAGAAATTTGCAGGAGGGTGGTGTTGTCTCCAAACTGATAATTCTGTTATATGCTTTAACAATAGTTACCGCACATATTGGAACAACTTTGTAAAATTGCTCCGTGTTGGCTGACCAGCACTTCAGGCATATCTCGCATTTAACCCATTCAGTTCTTAATGAGCATTTTTTTTTTTTTTAAACTACCAGTTGCATCATACATCAGTGAGGTCCACCTGGGTCATTGCAATCCGACCACCTCTAGCAGCACAGTTATTTGCTGTTTAGCAAAGTCGGGAGAGGCCTGCCCATAAATGATATAAATTAACAGTCCATAGACCTCACCGTTTGAAGTGATACTTCAACAGTGCCCATTCACCACTTTGCAGTGGGCCTTCTGAGTAAGGGTAACCAGTCCGTAGACAGGGTAGTGGTACCCATGTGAAAATCTGCAGACTTCCCTGAGCCATGTGCTCACCTCCTCCACAAACTGTGCCTCCACTGCCTCTTCCCGGTGTGCAGTCTGGGGACTCGCCAATTTGGATGTATATATTACTACCTTCAAAAGTAAGTAAACATATGCTTAAACTAAAATATTGAATACATTACAGTTAAAAATGCAAAATTACAAATAACTAACAAAACACTCCACTACTTCTATCTCTTTAGTTACTAAAAGAAATTACTACAACATGGAAAAAGGGACACAAGGGGGCTGATTACGATGTCGGGCGGAAAGCCTCCTCCCGACATTTGGAATTTCCTCGACCGCATCGGAACTCTTCCGACTGACTCGGTCGGTTTAAATTCTGACTGACCGATTATGATGTTCGTGGTTGGAACGTAAACCGCGCGGTCATTCCAAATCGGTTCCGACCGGCTCTCGGAGTATCAATGTCGGTCAGAACCGCATCGTACACCCCTATGGACAGTGTTTCTGTCCTCTGGATTACGATGTCGGTTTCCAACAGCCTTTCCGTGCCAGCCTTTCCGACATGAAAAGGCTGTCGGAAAGTGGCTTTGGGGGCCCCTAGCAGTGCCCCCTTCATCCTGCAGCTTCCAGTTGGGGGCCGAGGGGGCACCTAAGGGACCTCCCTGTAAAACCCTGCACTGTTTGGCAGGCACAATGGGGTGCCCGCAACAGGGTGCAGGGTTTTTGGCACACACCCCATTTCTCCATAGGATCCTATGTTATGGCCAGTTGTCGGGCGGAACACGAGCTCCCATATGGAACAATAGGAATCCGACCGAACAGTGTTCGGTCGCATCGTAATCAGGCGGGTGGAACCGCTGACCGCAAGTCAGTCGGTCCTGATTCCGTGACGGTGTCGGGCGGAGGCTTTCCGCCCAACATCGTAATCGGCCCCAAAATGTAAGTACATTCAAAATGTTACTGAACTGGAACTAACACTGAAATGAATACAAATGACAACTGAACTGCCTCAGCCCCCATTAGCTACAAACAAACCGTTAAAATCAAATTAATGTACTTTTTTGCAACCCAACAGAAAATAAATCACCTATTCCACATTGCAACATTCTCAACAGAAAATTTGCAAATAAAGTGGGCAACACACAGCAAGAACATACATATAAGTAAAAAGCAAAAAAAGAGAAGCATAATGTTGTATGTCAATCACAAATGTATTAAACAGTTTAAAAATGTAATTATTTATATTAGTACACTATTTTCAGACATAATGGCAGAAAGAGCATCACATCACAGACAGAAAAGCAATTATTATCTCGCATGGGCTTGCTACACTTACAGCTGAAAACAGTACAATCACGCGAACTATCAATTGGGGTGTACAAAATATTACTCTAATGCTGGCTATGGAAGGGTCACTACAAAGGATGATGGTGTAAATAATGTAAGGGAACACAACCACTACCCCAAATGTGACAGATATTGAAGTAAGGTAAGTTATGCATGGTATAAGAGAGACAAACACGAGCTCCCAAGAGCCCACAACAAAAATACTAATGGATTTACTCCCTACAGTCCCTGAACACAGCTACCAGCTATACTCACTTTAAAAATTTTAATTGCACAAACCAAAAAAGTCACCAGTGACACCCCGCCTGCCCCTGGAAAAATAACCACACATAATGAGGAACCGTTCCTCTTACATGAGAACCTAAACAATGAAAAACAAATCCTAATATTTTCTGCAGCAGATAACTTATTACATCTAAGCCACTGTGAAACATGAATAATGGATGGAACATTCAAAAGGTGCCCCAAGCCATTCACTCAGATATACACCATACATGGTGAATATCAAAACAAAAATACACCATTCATATATGCCGTACTACCTAATAAAAACGTAGCACTTACTATGAACTACTAAACCACAGTAAAATAAAACAAATAAATACTGCGTACATAAAATAATAATAGATTTTGTACAAGCCATGATTCAAACCATTTTAAAACTTTACACATACACAGCCATATAAGGCTGTTACTATCATTGTAATCAAAGCATATGGAGACACTTCCAACAATGTGCAATAAAGACCTGATTATGAGCATGGCAGTCCCAAAAGCAGTCCGACCAACACATCCTCAACGGTCCGACCGCTGGATTAGGAGGTTGGTGGCCAGGCCGCCACAGGCCTGATGAAAAAACGCAACCACAGCCAGGATCCTGGCTCCCGATGGGACGGCAGTTGGGAAAGCGGCAGGGAATGGAGGAAGTGCCAATGCCAGCACTGCCGTGCCTATTCTGACCTGCCTTTCCGCCAACCTTTTCATGTGGCGCACGCTGCCATAAAAAGGTTGGCAAAAAGGCAGGTTTTGGGGTTAAAAACATGTCTCCAGGGCGAGTGTGCCCTGGAGACATGTTCATGGTGACACCTATGTTTGCCTCCATGCCATCTGCACGGTTGGCCACACTGTTGCTCCTGCAGACTGTGCTGCAGGAAAACAGTGCACCCGACCACCAAGATGCACTTCAGCATGGCCGGCATTGGCTGCATCTCTTTCCTAGAGCCGCAGCATGCTGCCCCCATGACTGCACCGCAGCAAGACCGCCAGCCCACTGTTAGGTTATAATGCTGCAGTCAGGATGCTGCCGGCTTGGTGGCGTTATCCCATCCGCCTCTGCTGTGAGCTGGCAGTCTTCCTGCCAGGGTCGTAATCTGTCCCTAAGTATAGAATATACAACAAACACTCAATTTGCCTTTGAAATAAAAAAACAATGATGCACTAGCCTATGTCTATGTCACAGATGTAACTAACCACTAAATGTACTTATAGAAAGCCCTTTCTACCAACAAAATGACACATACTTAACCCCGATTGGATTATTTTGAAGATGCTTGGGTCGGCAGACTGTACCGCTCTTGACACAGACGCCAACCCAAATTCCAAATACCATGGCAGAAAGTCTATGACTACACCATGGCTCAGACCCCCAAAAGCAACATTGCAGTAGAAGGATGGTAAAATGCCATCCAATACTCAAAAGGCAGAACCCAACGTACACTCTATAAATTTATAGAAGCCCTAACACAAAAACAAAGGGGCTGATTACGAAGGCGGATGGACTTCAGTCCATCCGCCATCGTATCGGGGAGTGGGACCGCCTGCCTAAAAGCGGCGGTCCCACAGGGCTGATTACAATGTGATCACCACAATGGCAGTCGCACTTCCCATATTTTACATTGCTGCAGGTGCTGCTGGCTGCAGCACCCGCAGCAATGTAAAAACAGCACATTTCACATTTCCCTGCACTACATATCAGGCACCATGCGGTGCCTGCCACATGGTGCAGGGAAATGTTGAGGGGCACCATAGGTGCTCCAACACCCCCAAAAGAAAGGGCCTGGGGAGAAAGGGGGCCAGCTACGGGCCCCCAATGTCCAGCCCTGCCAGCCTTTCCATGGCGGGTGAAGTGCCATGGAAAGGCTGGCAGGGATGGACCATCATAATCCCTACGGCGTTGCCTGGTAGGCACTGCCGCCACTTCAGAGATTGTGAGGCCTCCGCAGCACCGGCAGGCTCAAGGAGCCCGTCAAATGCGTGGCGGTCGGAGTTTCTGCCATTATAATATGGCGGGCGGGAAATGGCCTCCCAATTGCGGTGAACCCGACACCAACAACCTGTCGTGGCGGGTTCACCGCCATCGTAATCAGCCCCAAAGCTACCAACAATCAGTAACTCAAATTAAGCCTCAAGTTAGCAAACAAACCAATAGAATGTACAGAATGCTACAATGTAAAGTAAACTGTTTATTAACAACAAAGGAGAACACTTATTTGAATCAATAGATTAAACGCTGTCATAAAATGAATAATAACTTAGAGAAGACCCAATAAACCAAAAACATAATCCAAAGCAGCATAACAAAAATATTTTCAAATACATATTAAACATATTATTTGTATTATTATTTGTATACATCAGCTACAAATATATAAAACTAAAATTTCAAATAAGACTCATAAATAAAAATATTTTGTCTATAAATTACATAAAAAGCGTTAATCTTACCAGCCACAAACCTGAAATCACAACTAAAATCTATTTTAAACATTAATTCCAATATATAACATATATTTTTATAAATAGCAATCACATAAAATTGACATAAATCATAATATTTAATATTTCCCACCCAGAGCAAAGATATTCAATATGACTGTTCTGTAGCTGCAAATCCTCCTCCGTATCCATGTACTCAAAAAGTATAATCCACCGAAAATGGAAAAATAAACTCCAAAAAGCCTACCCCCAAAAAAACACAAAAATAAAACAAGTCCAATAGAAATCCATTGAAGCAATTCAAAGCCTTCAAGAACCATGAAAAAAAACAAAAAAGTAATTAAAAAATAAGAAACACTACTGGAAACCCTGACACAAAGAAGGAAATCAAAGTACAAAATATTGGTTTACTAGAAACCAAAACTGATTTCCTTTAAAGCAAACATAAAATCCAAACATCCATATGACACCCTAGTAAAAGAAAACCTGCAAAATAGAAGACAATACTTACCCACAAAAAACAATACTCATTCTTAGCATATACGTCACACTTAATTAACAAAAAGCACTTAACACAACATAATTTTAACATTATGTAAACATTACTAACAAATTCAATCTCTACATAGCCCAAAACAATAATTAAACAAAATACAAAAGTGTGAGTAAATCTATAATGAACCCAAAAACAACACTATACCTGCAATGTACAAGTACCCTAACATCCCCACTACTGTTAAAACCCTAGAAAAAAAGCCTTTAAAAAGGTCTTACCTGTTCCGATGAACAACAATTCCTTCTCACAACTTACTTCCAGGATAATTGACTAAAAATGAGACAAGTAGACTACAAAATGAAAGTTAGCAGCAAAAAAACAGCTGCTAAATTAAACTAAAATAAAGACTATCTCCCTAATAGAAAACAATGGGAATTTATTGAAAATATTTTACAAAAATTAAAAAATATATAGAATTTATAAATCATGTAAAAACGTGTTGTAAAAATGTTAGAAACATGTAAATTATAAATTAAAATATACTATAAAAAACAAAACAATTTTATACAGATATATATATATATAAATTCATATTATCTACTGGCGGTCGCCAGTAGATAGTTATAGTTAGGACCTATTTTCCATAGGAAATCCGCGACATTCTATTTGAAATAACTCTTGTGTCGGTTGACGAATCTTCGCGAAATTTTCAAACTTTATGGCCCGCTCCGGTCCGCTCCTACCCTGAAAGTCTCAGGGTGATTCGTCAAGCGGGGGCCGAGAAAAAAGGGGGGTCCCAAAACGTGTTTTCCCCATTCATTTTCCCTTAGGAAACTTTAGACACGGCTACAGCCCGAACTGCTGAACGGAATTACACCAAATTTGGCAAAGAGGTAGTTCTTGGTTCAGAAAGAACCCTTTTTGTTAAATGGTGTAAATCCGTTCAGTAGTTGCGGAGAAATTAAAAAAATAAGAGTCAAAAAATCAATTTCCCATAGGAAACTTTATGCAAGGCTACAGCCCGAACTGCTGAACGGAATTACACCAAATTTGGCAAAGAGGTAGTTCTTGGTTCAAAAAGAACCCTTTTTGTTAAATGGTGTAAATCTGTTCAGTAGTTGCTGAGAAAATCAAAAGTAAAAACACATATATATCTGGGCGGAGCCTAACCACACATGTCATCGTGAGATCTGATTGGCTGTCAGCACTTCATCCTGGAATTGCTGGCAGCCATCTTGGGACCAATATAAATGATAGTACCCCTTTGAAATGCATTGTAGTGAATCGAAGATTTTGAGGGTTACCAAAAGGAGAACTATAAAGGGTGATAACAGACTTTAGTTACATTAGAATTCATTTGTTGATGGTACCATACTAATTTCAGGAATTGTGGTGTGTTCTAAGGTGATTTTACCCTGTGAAAAACCTTCTGCTGGGATATCATGAATCATGTTTGAGAGAAAACTATTTTCACATGCTTGTCCCATACAGTTTTGGAAGGTGCCCCAGAAGCTAAAATGAGAGCATATTTTCTGTAAATTCACATTATCTTTCTCAGTCATGTGAGAATGAAGTCTGATATTCTCAGTAAAACATGTACATCCAACAAGGGCAGAGACTGTCAGTTGATTCCTTTGTGTTCTACTGCAGCTTCCCAGAGTGTTCTAAAGAACAACTAGAGTGCTAACAGCCTTACTTATGACAAAAGTATGGCACACCTGAAGCCATCTTGATTGGAATAAACTGGTAACACTTAAAACATTTAATTTAAAAAGGAACAAAATGATGGGGTTCATCTTGTCATAGAAATTATGGTTAGTGCTCTGGAAAGAAAAATTAGGACATGTTTCAAGTGTGATCTCAAATATCTTCCTGTTATATTTCAACAGGAGCAGCCTGTCAGTTGATGCCTTTGTGTTCTACTGCAGCTTCCCAGAGTGTTCTAAAGAACAACTAGAGCGCTAACAGTCTTACTTATGACAAAAGTATGGCACACCTGAAGCCATCTTGATTGGAATAAACTGGTAACACTTAAAACATTTAATTTAAAAAGGAACAAAATGAGGGGGTTCATTTTGCCATAGAAATTATGGTTAGTGCTGTAGAAAGAAAAATTAGGACATGTTTTAAGTGAGATCTCAAATATCTTCCTGTTATATTTCAACAGGAGCAGCCTGTCAGTTGATGCCTTTGTGTTCTACTGCAGCTTCCCAGAGTGTTCTAAAGAACAACTAGAGTGCTAACAGCCTTACTTATGACAAAAGTATGGCACACCTGAAGCCATCTTGATTGGAATAAACTGGTAACACTTAAAATATTTAATTTAAAAAGGAACAAAATGAGGGGTTCATTTTGCCATAGAAATTATGGTTAGTGCTGCAGTGAGATCTCAAATCCTCTTCTATTTCATTAGAAAATTCTGACATGTAGACTGAAACAATCACTTTCAATACCAGCAGTAGATTTCCAGTTAACTCCTTGGTGAGCAGTAGCTTTACTACAGTGATCTAATGAACAACTAGAGTAATAACATTCTGAATTTATGGCAAATGTGTGACACATCTGAATGCCTTCTTGATGGAATCAAAGTAAAAAACTGAAAGCATTTCCTACTGAGGAGACTGCAGTAAATGAGGAAATTAGGAAACTTCATAACAAAGAAGTCTTCCAAGAAGGCCACCAGTGAAAAAAGAGCCCAAATGTAGCACAAATATTACCGAGATGTAGCCCACATATAGCCCAATGACAAAAGTGTGCAAAACACTTTTTATTTTTAGTTTTTTGCAGTTTTATGTAGTGCAGACTGGTCAGGTATTGGAGCGTTGCATCTTAAAACATGACCCCCTACACTACAAAAACACCACTGCACTACCCTAAACCCTAAAACACTACCCCAGCACGACCCCCTACACTACACAAGCACCACTGCACTATCCTAAACCCTAAAACACTACCCCCAGCATGACCCCCTACACTACACAAACACTACTGCACTACCCTAAACCCTAAAACACTACCCCAACACCACTTCACTAACCTAAATCCTAAAACACTACCCCCAGCACGACCCCCTACACTACCCAAACACCACTGCACTACCCTAAAACATGACCCCCTACACTACACAAACACCACTGCACTACCCTAAACCCTAAAACACTACCCCCAGCACGACCCCCTTCACTACACAAGCACCACTGCACTACCCTAAACCCTAAAACACTTCCCCCAGCATGACCCCCTACACTACACAAACACCACTGCACTACCTTAAACCCTAAAACACTACCCCCAGCACGACCCCCTACACTACCCAAACACCACTGCACTAACCTAAATCCTAAAACACTACCCCCAGCACGACCCCTACACTACCCAAACACCACTGCACTACCCTAAAACATGACCCCCTACACTACACAAACACCACTGCACTACCCTAAACTCTAAAACACTACCCCCAGCACGACCCCCTACACTACACAAGCACCACTGCCTTACCCTAAACCCTAAAACACTACCACCAGCACGACCCCCTACACTGCCCGAACACCACTGCACTGCCCTAAACCCTGAAACACCAGCCCCTGCACGACCCCTAACACTGCCTGAACACCACTGCACTGCCCTAAACCCTGAAACACATACCCTAGCACGACCCCCTACACTGCCCGAACACCACTGCACTGCCCTAAACCCTGAAACACCACCCCTTCATGACCCCCTACACTGCCCGAACACCACTGCACTGCCCTAAACCCTGAAACACCACCCCCAGCATGACCCCTACACTGCCCGAACACCACTGCACTGCCCTAAACCCTGAAACACTACCCCCAGCAAGACCTCCTACACTGCCCGAACACCACTGCACTGCCCTAAACCCTGAAACATCACCCCCAGCAAGACCCCTACACTGCACGAACACCACTGCCCTAAACCCTGAAACACCACCCCCAGCACGACCCCCTACACTGCCCGAACACCACTGCACTGCCCTAAACCCTGAAACACCAACCCCAGCACGACCCCCTACACTGCCCGAACACCACTGCACTGCCCTAAACCCTGAAACACCACCCCCTGCACGACCCCCTACACTGCCCGAACACTACTGCACTGCCCTAAACCCTGAAACACCATCCCCAGCACGACCCCCTACACTGCACGAACACCACTGCACTGCCCTAAACCCTGAAACACTACCCCCAGCAAGACCCCCTACACTGCCCGAACACCACTGCACTGCCCTAAACCCTGAGACACCACCCCCAGCAAGACCCCCTACACTGCCCGAACACCACTGCCCTAAACCCTGAAACACCACCCCCAGCAAGACCCCCTACACTGCCCGAACACCACTGCACTGCCCTAAACCCTGAAACACCAGCCCCAGCACGACCCCTACACTGCCCGAACACCACTGCACTGCCCTAAACCCTGAAACACCACCCCCTGCACGACCCCCTACACTGCCCGAACACCACTGCACTGCCCTAAACCCTGAAACACCACCCCCAGCACGACCCCCTACACTGCCCGAACACCACTGCACTGCCCTAAACCCTGAAACACCACCCCCTGCACGATCCCCTACACTGCCCGAACACTACTGCACTGCCCTAAACCCTGAAACACCACCCCCAGCACGACCCCCTACACTGCCCGAACACCACTGCACTGCCCTAAACCCCGAAACACTACCCCCAGCAAGACCCCCTACACTGCCCGAACACCACTGCCCTAAACCCTGAAACACCACCCCCAGCAAGACCCCCTACACTGCCCGTACACCACTGCACTGCCCTAAACCCTGAAACACCTCCCCCAGCATGACCCCCTACACTGCCCGAACCCCACTGCACTGCCCTAAACCCTGAAACACCACCCCCAGCACGACCCCCTATACTGCCCGAACACCACTGCACTGCCCTAAACCATGAAACACCAGCCCCAGCACGACCCCCTACACTGCCCGAACACTACTGCACTGCCCTAAACCCTGAAACACCACCCCCAGCACGACCCCCTACACTGCCCGAACACCACTGCACTGCCCTAAACCCTGAAACACCAGCCCCAGCACAACCCCGTACACTGCCCGAACACCACTGCACTGCCCTAAACCCTGAAACACCAGCCCCAGCACGACCGCCTACACTGCCCGAAAACCACTGCACTGCCCTAAACCCTGAAACACCAGCCCCAGCACGACCCCCTACACTGCCCGAACACCACTGCACTACCCTAAACCCTCAAACACCAGCCCCAGCACGACCCCCTACACTGCCCGAACACCACTGCACTGCCCTAAACCCTGAAACACCAGCCCCAGCAAGACCCCCTACACTGCCCGAACACCACTGCACTGCCCTAAACCCTGAAACACCACCCCCAGCAAGACCCCCTACACTGCCCGAACACCACTGCACTAAAGCCTGAAACACCACCCCCAGCAAGACCACCTACACTGGCCGAACACCATTGCACTGCCCTAAACCCTGAAACACCACCCCCTGCACGACCCCTTACACTGCCCAAACACCACTGCACTGCCCTAAACCCTGAAACACCACCCCCAGCATGACCCCCTACACTGCCCGAACCCCACTGCACTGCCCTAAACCCTGAAACACCACCCCCAGCACGACCCCCTACACTGCCCGAACCCCACTGCACTGCCCTAAACCATGAAACACCAGCCCCAGCACGACCCCCTACACTGCCCGAACACCACTGCACTGCTCTAAACCCTGAAACACCAGCCCCAGCATGACCCCCTACACTGCCCGAACACCACTGCACTGCCCTAAACCCTGAAATACCAGCCCCGGCACGACCCCCTACACTGCCCGAACACCACTATACTGCCCTAAACCCTGAAACACCACCCCCTGCAGCACCCCCTACACTGCCCGAACACCACTGCACTGCCCTAAACCCTGAAACACCACCCCCTGCACCGCCCCCTACACTGCCCGAACACCACTGCACTGCCCTAAACCCTGAAACACCACCCCCAGCACGACCCCCTATACTGCCCGAACACCACTGCACTGCCCCAAACCCTGAAACACCACCCCCAGCACGACCCCCTACACTGCCCGAACACCACTGCCCTAAACCCTGAAACACCACCCCCTGCACAACCCCCTACACTGCCCGAACACCACTGCACTGCCCTAAACCCTGAAACACCACCCCCTTCACTGCCCGAACACCACTGCACTGCCCTAAACCCTGAAACACCACCCCCAGCACGACCCCCTACACTGCCCGAACACCACTGCACTGCCCTAAACCCTAAAACACCACCCCCAGCATTACCCCATACACTGCCCAAACACCACTGCACTGCCCTAAACCCTAAAATACTACCCCCAGCACAACCCCCTACACTACCCGAACACGACTGCACTGCCCTAAACCCTCAAACACTACCCCCAGCATGACCCCCTACACTACCCGAACACCACTGCACTGCCCTAAACTCTAAAACACTCCCCCAGCACGACCCCCTACACTACCCGAAAACCACTGCACTGCCCTAAACCCTAAAACACTCCCCCCAGCACGACCCCCTACACTACCCAAACACCACTGCACTGCCCTAAACCATAAAACACTACCCCCGCATGACCCCCTACACTACCCAAACACCAATGCACTACCCTAATCCCTAAAACACTACCCCCCGCATGACCCCCTACACTACCCTAAACCCTAAAACACTACCCCTGCACGACTCCCTACACTACCCAAAGACCACTGCACTACCCTAAACCCTAAAACATGACCTCCTACACTACACAAACACCACTGCACTACCCTAAACCCTAAAACACTACCCCCTACACTACACAAACACCACTGCACTACCCTAAACCCTAAAACACTACCCCCAGCAGTACCCCTACACTACCCAAACACCACTGCACTAACCTAAACCCTAAAACACTACCCCCAGCAGTACCCCCTACACTACCCAAACACCACTGCACTACCCTAAATCACTACCCCAGCACGACCCCCTACACTATCCAAACACCACTGCACTACCCTAAACCCTAAAACACTACCCCCAGCACGACCCCCTACACTACCCAAACACCACTGCACTACCCTAAACCCTAAAACACTCCCCCAGCACGACTCCCTACACTACCCAAACACCACTGCACTACCCTAAACCCTAAATCTACCCCCAGCATGACCCCCTACACTACACAAACACCACTGCACTACCCTAAACCCTAAAACACTACCCCCAGCACAACCCTCTTCACTACCTAAACACAACTGCACAATTTGTTACAGGCGTTGCAACGCAGGCCTGTGGTGCTTACTGGAAGTACCTAGTGGGCTAGTTGGGCCCCAGTTACCCTCAGGATTCAAGGTGACCTAATCCCCCAACTTAAAACGCACCACGGGGCGCGTTTGCACAGTGGTGAAGGGAGGGGGCGGGGCCTCAGGTGACATGGGCGCAAACACGCCCTGTGGTGCGTTTTAAGTTGGGGAATTAATTCCCTTTGAATCCTGAGGGACCCTGGGGGCCAACTAGCCCACCAGGTACCTTCAGTAAGCACAACAGAGTTGCGTTGCAGAGAGGTGAAAAAAGGTGCGTGGCCTCGGAACGCCTCTCTGCAACTCAGCTCTGTGGTCCTAACTGTAGGTACCTGGGGGGCTAGTTGGGCCCCAGGGACCCTCAGAATTCAAGGGGACTTAATCCCGCAACTTAAAACGCCATGGGGTGCGTTTGCACACATGTCACCTCAGGCCCCCCCTCCCTTCACCACTGTGCAAACGCGCCCTGTAGCGCATTTTAAGAGGTAGTTTTAATCCCCCTGCCCTATTATGTACTAGGGACTTGCAGAGGAGGACATGCTAATCACAGGGGTACCCCAACGCATAGTGTTCCCTAGTGTATGTAGGTGTTTTCACTGTATTCTAAGTGTCTTTTAGCATAGCACTGGCTCTGGTTAGTCAGAGTCAGTTACCACCAGTACCCGTCTGAAAAAGTTGTGGGCACAGGATGATTTTGCAACAAGGCCTCTTTCTGCTCCTCTGTTGGTTCTTTCTGCACATCTTTTGCTTCTTTCTGTGCGTTTTTTCTTCTTTCTTCACATGTCCTACCTCTGTAGGCATAGTTAGAAACTAGCATTTAAAAAAACCTTTGAAATTCACTTGAAAAATCATAGGTTTCAAGCACGTTATAGTTAGAAATTAGCATTTAAAAAACCTTTGAAATTCACTGAAAAAACCATAGGTTTCAGACACGTTATAGTTAGAAATTAGCATTTAAAAAACCTTTGAAATTCACTGAAAAAACCATAGGTTTTAGGGAAAGTTATAGTTAGTTGGACATTTCACTCGTACAAAACCATAGAAATTCCCCCGTTATAGTTAGTTCAGCTAACTATAACTCGCGCCCCGCAATGCACTGCTGATGACGTCACATATTACATCACTCATGACATGGTCAGTGACATCACTGATGACATCACTGATGACATCTCAAATGACATCACTGATGACATCATCCATGTGATAATTTCATGCATCTTCTCACACCCTAATATAACTTTTGATACACCCACTCTAAATTACAGACTGCCATTCTCAAAACCATAGACACTCCAACACCAAAAACTACATACCCACTCACTGATTCTTAGGTCTACACACACATCCACTCACTCACCCGTACAGTCACTCATACTTAGTCACTCAGTACAGGACTATCATATGCACTCATACACCTATATAAACACTCACACACCGCCACTCATCCATAGAGGTACTCACACACCTAGTCAGTCATGCAAAAAACTTAATCACACACCCATTTACTCACCTATACAGTTATACACACACCAGCTCACTTACTCATACAAATACTAGCACATTCTTACGCTCTTATACAATCACTGATACAAGTACACACTCATCCATACAGCCACTCTCACAATCACACACTCTCACTTATAGCCATTTATATACTCCAACACACATATATACTGCCTTTCACATATGTAGTTACTCACACATGTACCACTGAGATATACATTCAATCACTAACACACCCATACACACACTCACCCACCCATACAGTCCATCACAGATGCACTCTTGAAACCATGCACCCAGTGAATCACCAACTCACACATCTATGCACAGAGTCACACACACCCCACCCACACAAACACTCAGGCACCCATACAGATACTCAGACAATCAATCAATAACCCATGTAGACACTCATGTAGCTATTCAGAAAGTCATGCAGCCGCTTACAAACCAACAGACAGACGGATACAGACATTCACACAGTTTAGTCACTAACCCATGCATTCAGTAAGATACATTTAATCACTCACTTGTAGAGTCAGTCACTCACGTACTAAATCATCCATTCAGACACTTATACACCCACTCATTCTTCAATACACCTTTCCCTATATATATTAAACATATTTAAACTTTACAGAAACACACAGTCACTGGATGATGTCATCAGTGATGTCATCAGTGATGTCATTTGAGATGTCATCAGTGATGTCATCAGTGATGTCACTGACCATGTCATGAGTGATGTAATATGTGACGTCATCAGCAGTGCATTGCGGGGCGCGAGTTATAGTTAGCTGAACTAACTATAACGGGGGAATTTCTATGGTTTTGTACGAGTGAAATGTCCAACTAACTATAACTGTCCCTAAAACCTATGGTTTTTTCAGTGAATATATATATATTTATATATATATATATATATATATATATATATATATATATATATATATATATATCCAAGAAACTGCTTCCTGCAGTTCATCCGACCTCATGCAGTTCATCCGACCTCATCCCATCATCCACCACATGGGGTTGGTGCAGGCTAAACGGGCGCAGAACCCGTATATAAATATCCAGTACTTGCACTGCCATGCAAGAAAGAACCCGCACTCCAGGAATTTTGAAAAACAATTTTATTTGGCTGGCTAACGAGTTTCGACCTTTCTGGTCTTTGTCAAAGCCATAGCTCCCACTGTGAAAGTGCTCTATTTTCTATAAACAAAAGTGAAAAACATACATGAACATGTAAAACAGACTCATGGGTGCTCCTTCTGCCGAAGGTGTAATCCAAGAGAAAACAGACTGGTTCATACATGTGAACACATGAGAGAAGGGAAACAATATATTTCATGGCGGTATAAACATATTCAACATGATTGCTATTCTATTCATAGTTAAATGTTGTAAAAATCAATATGTTTTACGTATTTTTCAATTGCGTTCAAAACGCAACACACAATCACATGCTAGTGCACTGTAAAAGCATCGGCCAGTGCCTTACTCCTGTAAGATCAGTACGGGGGATAAACATCCGTTAACCCGTTCCATGCGTCGGACGGCCCCCGGTCGTCCGACGTCACGGTGGGCGTGTGCGTCGGACGGCCAGGGGCCGTCCGATTTGCGCACGCGTGGAATTTGCCCACACAGCGGGGGAATTCCAGCCGCGTTCAAGGGGTTAATAAACCACCCTATTGTTATTCCTGTTCATAAAGAAAAAACAGACACACACATGTCATGTGACATTACATAAAAATGAGGAGGTTCTTCCAAGTGGCATAGTCTAGTCCTCTACCACCCTACTAGGGAAATTCCATGTCATTGTTCCATAAATCATTAGCACAACAATGTTTTTTGTGTTCAAATATTTTTATTGTTATAAAAAAGGAATACAAATAGTTAAGATAATATATAATGCAATACAATTGATCTTGTGAACCAGAACAAGATAAGCAATTCATAAATAGAAATATATTTCATGTAATAAATAAATCTTAAGTAATATATAGATATCTATTTGAGCAGAAAAACAAATTCATGAAGCTGGTTGTATTGCATAAATAAAACAACTATGCAAAGTAAAGAAAAGAGAGAAGAAAGTAAAGATCGAAAAGGATAGTAAAGAAAGGAAAGAAGGAGGATATTGAGAGAAAAAGAGGATAGATACAAGAGAGAGCAAGTGCAAGAGATGGGGACGTCTGCTTCGTAGAGAAACATAAACTAGGAGGAAGACACAAACGGAAATTGCTCAACCAGCCCTTGCGAAGCCAAGTCCATATATCTATCCAAAGAACTCCAGACCCCACTAGAAATAACAGGTGTATACCTTTTCTCCTCAACCAAGGTATGAGCCCCTCGAAGAAAAGATACCCAAGCCCACCAAGTATGGTATGATACTGATTTAAACGATTTCCACTCTGTTAGTATAATCTTAACAGCAATTGATATAAGCAAATCTAGCAATTGCATATCCGTATCATCAAGCGGTAACATAGACGGCGCAGCCCATGGACCTAAAAGAATTAAAGGTATTGAAAGCTCAAAATTAACACCAAAAATTAACAAGAGGTGTTTGTGGACCAAATCCCAGAAAGGTTGCAATAATGAGCATTCAAAAAACATATGTTGATGGGTGCCAGAACCTAATTTGCAACTCCAACAAAGATCGTCATCTTTAAGATTTAATTTGTGTAGACGAACCGGGGTCCAGTGTAGGAGATTAAGCGTAAAGAATTTGGATTGAATAAGCGAAGGCGCAATCTTATTCTTTAGTGAACGCTTGCCAATGATCTGCCAGGTCTCTTGTGAGATATGTTGAAACGTATCAGGTTCAAAATGGTGTAGCCATTTCTCCTGTGTAACTGAAGGTTGTGAGGGCGACGAGTCAGCTAGAAACTTATAGATCTTGGAAGCAATATGGCCTGATCTATGCCACATAGCAAGAAGCGAAATGGTAGTAGACTCAGGAGAGAGGAGTACTCTAGATAAGGCTACCTTTACTTTCAGAAAGGAATAAAATCCAGATTACTGAGATTATAATCCCTGGCCAAGGAGGAAAAAGGAATCGGGTCATGATTAGAATCATAAAGGTCTTTGACCAACTCAATACCCTTGGTCGCCCAGTAAGACACCGTAATAGAGTCAATATTAGTCACAATTTTAGGGTTATACCAAATCGATGACCACCTGGACTTATGAATTGGTTTAGAGACCTTTTTGTCTATGTGTTTTAATGCCATAATTGTATCTGAGATAATACGGCCTGAATACGGTAAGATCAACTTAGATGCGGTCATGAAAGTGGAAGTGGAAAGAGGGGAGCACAACTCCCGTTCAATATAAATCCATGGAGGAGTAAGGCTGGAGTCTGGGGCAAACCAGAGAGCCCCTTGAGACGCTAAGAAGGCAGTTTGGTACAAGTTCCAATCTGGAAGATTGCATCCACCCAGAGTATAAGGTTTCCTCAAGTGCCTATACGCTATTCTAGCACGTTTATCACTCCATAAAAATTTAGAAGTAATAACATCAATCTCGTGGAAAAAGGAGGAAGAGAGCCTCACAGGCAGCATAGAAGAAACAAAATTAACAATGGGAGTTATCATCATCTTCAGGGACTGAAGGCGGCCCCACCAGGAAATGTATTTAGGTGACCACGCGTTCAGTAAATCCTTAACCTTAGATATGGTGAGAGATTCATTATGAGCAATAGTATCTGATATATTGGTACAACAGAACCAAATCCCCAGGTATCTAATATGAGTCGGTTGCCATTTGAAACCCGCTGTCCCCATATGAGAAGAGAAACACGACGCATTCAGGGGGAACATTTCCGTCTTATCTTTGTTCAGAGTATACCCTGAAACACGAGAGAATTGTTTGATTGTGTTGGAGATGGCAGGGATAGCACTTACGATATCTTCAGAAAAAATGAGCACATCATCCGCATACGCGGCCGTTTTAATTATCTGAGAACCAAATTGAAAGCCTCTAATATCCTGATTTAGATTAAATAATCGCAGGAGAGGATCTATAGACAAAAGAAAAAGAAGAGGGGACAACGGACAACCTTGTCTCGTGCCCTGGGAGAGATTAAAAAAAGCAGAGGTAGCCCCATTAATTCTAATATTAGCTTTGGGTTGAGCATATAAGGATATTACCAAATTGATAAAGGGATCTCCTAGATTATGAGATTGAAGAACTGCCTGTAGGAAAGGCCAGGAGACCTTATCAAAGGCCTTCTCGGCGTCGAGGGCAATCGCTGCCGACGGAAGGTCAGAAAGTTTCGCTTTTTCCAGAATATGACAGAAAGTTCGAATATTATCTCTAGCCAACCTACCTTTAACAAAACCAGTTTGGGAAGAGTGTATAAGATGAGGGATATGGCTCTCTAAACGTTTAGCCAGTATTTTAGCAAAAATCTTAGCTTCCATGTTAAGAAGGGAGATAGGTCGGTAATTTTTAGTGTCTGAATGATCCTTCCCATCTTTAGGAATTACCACTATAGTGGCTTCCGCAGCTGAGCCAGAGACCTTTCCCGATAAAGCAAAAGTGTCAAAAACATCTTTGAGATAATTTAAAAATGAGGGTAAAAATGTCTTATAAAAGGCAATAGGAAACCCGTCAGGGCCCGGAGCCTTCCCTGATCTAGTATTCTTAATAGCCTGAATTATTTCTTCAGATTCAATTGGTTTCCCCAAATCAACCATATCTGAATCAGAGACAGTATTTGTGGGAATAGTAGCCAAAAATTGTTGACATGTACTAAGATTACATTGATCTTTGGGCGTATATAAGCTTTTATAAAAATCCCGGAAAACCTCAAGAATGTCCTGAGTATGAAACTTCCTGGTACCCTCCTTATTAGTGATACAAGAAATCTGAGTCATCTTAACATTTGAATCCTGATATTTTAATGTAGCAGCTAACAGTTTACCTGCGCGGTTCCGTAATAATAGCCGTTTAGATTTTTGTGCCTGTACTCCCAAGTGAGCTCTTCTGGTAACTATGGAGTTATAGGAATACTTTAGGTTCTTAATCTCTTGTAGAAGGGATTTGTCTTTGGAGCTTCTATATAAGATTTCTTTGCTTTTAATTTCATCCCCCAAGGCAGTGAGTGTTCTTCTAATATCAGCGTTCCTTTTCGCCATTGTTTTTATAATCTGACCTCTAATAGTGCATTTAAAGGCATCCCACAAAACTATTGGGGAGCTTACCGATGACACATTTTCTCTGAAGAAATTATGAATCTCCACGTTTAATTGTTTAACCTCCTCACCATCATCCAAAATTTCTGTATTTAGACGCCAAGTTCGCGACCTATGAGTATCTGTACAATTAAGCAGAGTAAACGAAACCGCCGCATGATCAGAGACAAGTATTGGATGGATTATCACATTAGTAGTATGTTTTAGAAGTGCTGCGTCAACCAAGAGATAATCAATACGGGAAAAACTAGAGTGTGGAGAGGAGAAAAAAGTGAAATCACTACCAGTAGGGTTATGCATTCTCCATACATCCACAAGATGGTGAGAAGAGCACATATCCAACATTTGTTTGTACGCCCTAGGAGGACGAAACTTAAAAGCCGATTGTCTGTCTAAAATAGGATCCATAGGAAGGTTAAAATCACAACCAACAATCACTTTAGCATTTTGAGGGTTATCCGACAACTTCCTACTAATAGCCCGCCAAAAAGATTGATCATCAATATTAGGGGCATATATATTCATAACGTAAAAATCCGTTGAGCCATTAGACAAACGCGAAAGCAGCCATCTACCATCTGAGTCGTATTCGGCAGTTACAATAGTTAGACCAGAGTTTTTGGAAATCAGCGTAATAACCCCATTTCTTTTACCAGAAGCTTCAGAACAAGCTACATCAAGGACCCACTCTTTCCGTAAAAATAAAGCTTCCTTATAAGCAACCTTAGTTTCTTGAAGTAAAACAATGTCGCCAGATAGGCTTTTACAATAATCTAAGATCTTGGCCCTCTTAACAGGGTGATTTAAACCACGCACATTAAGTGAGAGTACATTCAGACCGGGCATAGTGAACAGAAAACAACATAGATAAGCACATATGGTGTATGAAAAAAGAAGAGGCACATTAATTTTAACTTGAATATAGTAGGGAATAGAAGATAAAGCAAACAGAGAGCACAAACCGGAGCATAAGTCCCCAAGAAAGAAGAAAGAAAAGAAAAAGCAAACAAAAGTTAGGAAAAAAAGAGGATAGCAAAAGAAAATACAAGAGAGAACTTAACATCAAAGAGAAAAGGCCCCATCAGGGGTAGTCTGTAGTAGACAAAATGCATGGGAGGAAAACGTGAAGGAGCAACCACAGAGGCCAGCACCTATAACTCAGTATGCTCAACATCATAGATAAAGCTTAAGCAGCAGAGCAGCAATAGTCTGTTAATGTTCAGTAAACTTAAATTTACCAACGTATCAAAAAAGGCCTAAAGATTGAATCTAAAGGAAAACCTGTATAAATTCATTCTGTTAATTGATCAAAGACATAAAAATAAATACTACATATTGAATTAAAAGAGAAAAATAAATAACAGTATCTAATAAATCTCAGATCACATATGGTAAGGCAAATAACATTCAAATAGAATAGTAAAAATCTAATCCTAGCATTAAAATATTAAATAAATCTGGGTAAACAGACTCAGATAAAAAGTCATTATGGAATTTTAAAGAATATGCAAGGAAGTGAACAGCTTATATACCGGGAAGGAATTAATTAGAAACATCTTATAAATACTAAAAGCAGCCTAAAGATAAGTATAAAACATTACTCCATAACTATTAGTAGAAAAGATAATAAACATATAAAGCAATAAACAATACCTAACAAAATGATATACATAACATACTATCTATCTCGACTAATTTATTGATCACGTCTAATAATGTTTACGATAATCTATAAGTTAACATATAATAACTGCACAGACTAAGATATATAAAAGAAAAGCCAAAGGAGAATAAGAGGGTGAATAGGACATCTAAGGACAGACCCCACCCATATTTTACTTCCTGGGACAAAAAGCAACGATATAACCGACATCCAGCACAGAAATACTAGATAGAAAATCTATATTACAGGATGAAGAAATCAAAGAAGGATGTCTGAGTTTACACAAAAACATACCAGATAATGAGAGAGGTAAAGTGAGTCAAAGCAGATGACGAGAAATATATATAGAGGGAGAATATATAAGCACAAAAAAAAAAAAAACAAGAAGACATAAATAACAAAGATACATATAAAGCCAGTAAATACTAGGAGATCATTATCTTGGGGATGAATGAATGCATCTGTAAAAGGAAAAAGTTAGTAGCCTCATGAGGAGAGCGCCGCACACTCAAACACCGTAGATCATTCCAGCATGTTTCACCACAAATTTCAAGATAACATTAAAGCAACAGGAACCTAGCAACCCACAAATGCTCATTAATACAGCCACCTGAAGAAGAAGAGATTCGGGGTTCGATGGGCCTGCAATAGACTCCGCGTCCATCCGAGACTCAAACTGATTGTCCAAAAAGGTGGACAAATCCGCTGGTTCGTGAAAAATCTGGTTGCGACCCCTGAAAGTTATTCTGAAGCGTGAGGGACCAGCAAATGAGAACGGAATATTCATCTCTTGAAGTCGATGTCGAATATTTAGGAAACCTTTCCGCCGGATGACTGTGTCTCTGGCAAAGTCTTGAGAGATAGCGATTCTATGTCCTTCCCATTGCAGCGATCTAATTCTCCTCATGTGAGCTAAAATTTGTTCAGAGTGTTGGTGTCTTAAAGGTTTAAATATCACTGGTCTTGGATTAGTGAGAGACTTGGGTTTAAACGTAGGTACTCTAATGGGCACGCTCTATTTCAAAGTCCTTTTGAAAAGAGAGATTTAGCGTCGTGGGAATCCATTTGAGTAAAAAGTCCAACATGGATGGTGCCTCTTTTTCACAGTCCTCTGGCAGACCAAAAATACGAAGATTACTTCTACGGTTCCTATCTTCCTGTTCCGTGAGATCTCTTCTCAGTGAACTTAAGGTACGTTCCATGTTCTGCATATGTTTGCTCTGCTTATGTGTGGAATCTTCAACTGCCCCAATCCGGGTCTCAGCATTGGAAACACGTAGTGATAAGTGTTTAAGCTCATTCCTGACAGCCGCCACTTCCACCTGAAGTAGATCAGTGTTCGTTTTTGTGCCCTGCGCAATCTCATGGACGGAATTGAGGCGAGAGAGAATGATGTCCAAAGTAGCCCCAGATTCTGGTTTATCTTTAGGTGATATATCCGGTATGGGAGAGGCTTGCTTAGCCCTCTTTAGAGCTGCTTTAGAGTCCTTATCTTTCAAGGGGACCCCCATACTCTCAGCCATTGAAGCAGGGCAAATAGGTCAGCAGATGAAGGATAATACAGAGTTCGTTATATCAAACGAGAATCACAAAACTTCTCCTCAGGGATGGCAAAAAAAAAAAAGAAAGACAAAAAACAGCAAAACAAAGGACGCCAGATAGCGTCGTTTATTACTCACTTGAGGCTCAAATTCTCCTCTTGACAAAGCCTGTAGAATATAGTCACCAAAAGCAAGAGCCTCAGATATTGATCCCTTGACAGACTGTGCCAGAAAGACATCCAAGACACATCACATGACGCCAACAGCAGGCTCCAATAATTGCCCACGAGAGACCTTTGCCATCAGAGGAAATGTTAGATTCAGCGAGCGCACTGGAGGACACAAACTAGTAGTAGTAGTAGCGCGAACAGCCACATATGTATAAATATACACAAGTGGATGGGCGGACAAACTTAAGCAGGCAACTTGCATCGGGGTTTAGCTGCGTAGTGTATTTAAGGCCAGCATTAAATATTTCATCAGTCTCAGGGAAGCCCGAGGAAAATCATGCTTAGACACCATACCTCATGAGTATAAGAAAAAACAGTGTCACCACAGCGCCAACGCCCCAACAACGATAGTCTTCCATCAAGATTCCTCAGGAGCCGCCATTTTGTGTAGAGTCTGTGAGGAGATGACCTCAAACGCTCTTACATGGCCAAAAGCAACCCAAAGACGCTGAAATTCTCGCAACCTGGTCCCGCACCGTTCCGCTGCCGATATTTTCGGTTCAAAGAGCAGAAAACCGGGATTAAGTCATCCGGAACTGCAAGACCGCCTCCGCGATCCGCCGGAGCTCAGCACAGCGCGGCCATCTTAGTTGCGCGCAAACCACGCCCCCTCATTAGCACAACAATGTTAAAACAAAATGTGATGAAAGAAAAAAAAAGAGAATCAACCTAATAATATAATCGAAAACAAAACAAAAACACAATTGTTATAATTTTTACTTGTAAAGAAACCGGTCACCCCCTGTTTTTACATGCTGCCTAAGGTACACAAGCATCCCACTGACCCCCCTGGTAGACCCATCGTAAGGTCCCCTGCCTTGTACACATATATATATATATATATATATATACATATTTATATATATATATATATATAGCATTCTTAAACTTTTTAGAAACATTTACTCACTGGATGATGTCATCAGTGATGTCATTTGAGATGTCATCAGTGATGTCATCAGTGATGTCACTGACCATGTCATGAGTGATGTAATATGTGAGGTCATAAGCAGTGCATTGGGGGGGCACAAGTTATAGTTAGCTCAGCTAACTATAACAGCTGAATTTCTCTGGTTTTGTACAAGTGAAATGTCAGCCTAACTATAACGTCCCTGAAACCTGTGGTTT
Source organism: Calotriton arnoldi (assembly GCA_963921515.1). NCBI lineage: Eukaryota > Metazoa > Chordata > Amphibia > Caudata > Salamandridae > Calotriton > Calotriton arnoldi. The sequence goes on along the minus strand of CAWUFW010008012.1, from coordinate 264,454 downwards.
TTTCAGTGAATTTCTAAGGTTTTTTAAATGCTAATTCCTAACTATAACGTCCCTGAAACCTGTGGCTTTTTCAGTGAATTTCTAAGGTTTTTTAAATGCTAATTTCTAACTTTGCCTACATAGGTAGGACATGTGCAGAAAAGAGAAAGAAAGGCGCAGAAAGAAGCAAGAGAAGTGCAGAAAGAGGCAAGAGGTGCAGAAAAAGGAAGAAAGGTGCAAAAAGAAGCAAGAGAAATGCAGAAAGAGGCGAGAGAAGTGCAGAAAGAGGAAGAAAGGTGCAGAAAGAAGCAAGAGGAGTGCAGAAAGAAGCCACAGAGGTGCAGAAAGAGGCCTACTTTGACTGTACCTTTCCACAGACTCATACAAAGTAGCCTAATCACTAATCCTTCTCCCAAGATGTCTTAAACCTCAGGTTTCTCTTGAAGGTTCACTATTCATTGACTGCTCAGAATGTTAGGCCTACCAAATGTAAAACAGCAATCCTAACTACATCACTGTTATAAGTCCCACCAAGTTTATGAAGGTATGCATGCGTGTGTTTGTGCTTTTACCTAGTGACATGGTACATAAAAATAAACATACAAATACTTGAATACCTGTGTTTCAAACAGCATACTCTGTACATTTGTGTACAAGAAGGTGTATGTATTTCGTTCTGCTCATAATACAGGGCACATGGGTATTCAATAGTATATTTCAGAGGCTCTATAACACCTACATACGCAAGACATGTCTGCCTGTGCAACCGAATGACAGAGCAGAACTGAGAAGATTTGACCACCTATAAGAGAAGCTACCCGCTTTTTAAGCTACCTTCTTCGGATGCATAACACATGTGAGAATGCATGTACAAGTAGACAGATACCTAAGTCACGAGAGCACGCAGACTTTTAAACTTGACAGCTTGCACTTCCCATTTGAGTACAGAAAGAGGCGAGAGAAGTACAGAAAGAGGCAACGGAAGTGCAGAAAAAAACAAGAGAGGTGCAAAAAGAGTAATAGATGTGCAGAAAGAGGCAAAACGAAGTGCAGAAAGAGCCAAGAGAAGTGTAGAAAGACGCAAGAGAAGTGCACGAAGAGGCAAGAGAAGTGCAGAAAAAAGCAAGAGAGGTGCAGAAAGAAGCAAGAGAGGTGCAGAAAGAGGAAGAAAGGTATAGAAAGAGGCAAGAGAGGTGCAGAAAGAAGAAATGTGCAAAGAGAAGCAAGAGAAGCACAGAAAGAGGCAGTAGAAGTGCAGAAAGAGGAAGAAAGATGCAGAAACAAGCAAGAGAAAAGCAGAAAGAGGCAAGAGAAATGCAGAAAGAGTCAGAAATGTGCAGAAAGAAGCAAGACAAGTGCAGAAAGAAGCAAGAGAGGTGCAGAAAGAAGCAAGAAAAGTGATGAAAGAGATAAGAGAGTTACAGAGAGAAACAAGAGAGGTGCAGAGAAAAACAAGAGAGTGCAAATAAAAACAAGAGAGGTGCAGTAAAAGCAAGAGAGGTGCAGAAAAAAGCAAGAGAGGTGCAGAAAGAGGCAAGAGAGGTGCAGAAAGAGGCAGGAGGAGTGCAGAAAGAGGCAGGAGGGGTGCAGAAAGAGGCAAGAGAGATGCAGAAGCAGGCAAGAGAGGTACATAAAGACGGAAGAGGGGTGCAGAAAAAGGCAAGAGGGGTGCATAAAGAAGCAAGAGAGGTGCAGAAAGAAGCTAGAGAAGTGCAGAAAGAAGCAACAGAGGTACAGAAAGAGGCAAGAGGGTTGCAGAAAGAAGCAAGAGAGGTGCAGAAAGAGGCAAGAGAGGTGCAGAAAGAGGGAAGAGGGGTGCAGAAAGAGGCAAGAGGGGTGCAGAAAGAAGCAAGAGGTACAGAAAGAAGCAAGAGAAGTGTAGAAAGAAGCAACAGAGGTGCAGAAAGAGGCAAGAGAGGTACAGAAAGAGGCAAGAGAGGTCCAGAAAGAGGAAAGAGGGGTGCAGAAAGAGGCAAGAGAGGTGCAGAAACAGGCAAGAGAAGTGCAGAAAGACGCAAGAGAAGTGCACAAAGAGGCAATAGAAGTGCAGAAAAAGCAAGAGAGGTGCAGAAAGAAGCAAGAGAGGTGTAGAAAGAGGCAAGAGAGGTGCAGAAAGAAGAAGAAATTTGTAGAAAGAAGCAAGAGAAGCACAGAAAGAGGCAGTAGAAGTGCAGAAAGAGGAAGAAAGATGCAGAAACAAGCAAGAGAAAAGCAGAAAGAGGCAAGAGAAATGCAGAAAGAGTCAGAAAGGTGCAGAAAGAAGCAAGACAAGTGCAGAAAGAAGCAAGAGAGAGTGCAGAAAGAAGCAAGAAAAGTGATGAAAGAGATAAGAGAGTTACAGAGAGAAACAAGAGAGGTGCAGAGAAAAGCAAGAGAGTGCAAATAAAAGCAAGAGAGGTGCAGAAAAAAGCAAGAGAGGTGCAGAAAAAAGCAAGAGAGGTGCAGAAAGAGGCAAGAGAGGTGCAGAAAGAGGCAGGAGGGGTGCAGAAAGAGGCAAGAGAGATGCAGAAGCAGGCAAGAGAGGTACAGAAAGACAGAAGAGGGGTGCAGAAAAAGGCAAGAGGGGTGCATAAAGAAGCAAGAGAGGTGCAGAAAGAAGCTAGAGAAGTGCAGAAAGAAGCAACAGAGGTGCAGAAAGAGGCAAGAGGGTTGCAGAAATAAGCAAGAGAGGTGCAGAAAGAGGCAAGAGAGGTGCAGAAAGAGGGAAGAGGGGTGCAGAAAGAGGCAAGAGGGGTGCAGAAAGAAGCAAGAGGTACAGAAAGAAGCAAGAGAAGTGCAGAAAGAAGCAACAGAGGTGCAGAAAGAGGCAAGAGAGGTACAGAAAGAGGCAAGAGAGGTCCAGAAAGAGGAAAGAGGGGTGCAGAAAGAGGCAAGAGAGGTGCAGAAACAGGCAAGAGAAGTGCAGAACGAAGCAGGAGAAGTGTAGAAAGAAACAACAGAGGTGCAGAAAGAGGCAAGAGAAGTGCATAAAGAGGCAGGAGAGGTGTAGAAAGAGGCAAGAGAAGTGCAGAAAGAGGCAAAAGAGGTGCTTAAAGAGGCAAGAGAGGTACAGAAAGAGGGAAGAGTGGTTCAGAAAGAGGCAACAGAGGTGCAGAAAGAGGCAAGAGAAGTACAGAAAGAGGCAACAGAGGTGCAGAAAGATGCAAGAGAGGTGCAGAAAAAGGGAGAAGGGGTGAGGGGAGAGAGGCAAGAGGTGTACAGAAAGAAGCAAGAGAGGTGCAGAAAGAAGCTGGTGAAGTGCAGAAAGAACCAACAGAGGTACAGAAAGAGGCAAGATGGGTGCAGAACGAAGCAACAGAGGTGCAGGAAGAGGTAAGAGAAGTGCAGAAATAGGCAAGAGAGGTACACAAAGAGACAAGAGAGGTGCAGAAAGAGGGAAGACGGGTGCAGAAAGAGGCAAGAGGGGTGCAGAAAGAAGCAAGAGAGGTGCAGAAAGAAGAAAGAGAATGCAGAAAGAAGCAACAGAAGTGCAGAAAGAGGCAAGAGAAGTGCAGAAAGAGGGAAGAGAAGTGCAGAAAGAAGCAACAGAGGTGCAGAAAAAGGCACGAGAAGAGCAGAAAGAGGCAAGAGAGGTGCAGAAAGAGGCAAGAGAGGTGCAGAAAGAGGGAAGAGCGGTGCAGAATGAGGAAAGAGGGGTGCAGAAAGAAGCAAGAGAGGTGCAGAAAGAAGCAACAGAAGTACAGAAATCAGCAACAAAGGTGCAGAAAGAGGCAAGAGAAGTGCAGAAAAAGGCAAGAGAGGTGCAGAAAGAGGAAAGAGAGACACAGAAAGAGGGAACAGTGGTACAGAAAGAGGCAAGAGGGTGCATAAAGAAGCAAGTGAGGTACAGAAAGAAGCAAGAGAAGTACAGAAAGAACCAACAGAGGTGCAGAAAGAGGCAAGAGGGGTGCAGAAAGAGGCAAGAGAAGTGCAGAAAGAAGCAACAGAGGTGCAGAAAGAGACAAGAGGGGTGCAGAAAGAAGTAAGAGAGGTGCAGAAAGAAGCAAGAGAAGTACAGAAAGAACCAACAGAGGTGCAGAAAGAGGCAAGAGAGGTGCAGAAAGAGGGAAAAGGAGTGCAGAAAAAGGCAAGAGGGGTGCACTGACCAAAATAAAGAAGCTCATAGGAAGAACATTCTTCCTAATCGACATTCAAGACAGATGAACCTGTAGTGGCAGAGATAAGTAGAATCAGTCAAGTAGAAAGGCAGGAAACCTTTTCAAAGAAATATAGCACATTTACTAGAGTACAAGGGAGACAAATGAAAACACGTACTCTTGTGGAATGTCTCACGAAAAAAAGAGTTCCCAGAAAGCAAGCACTTGTGGAAGAATAAAAAGAGGTAGTCGGCGAAGCGGTAAACAGGCTATGCTAAACAGGAGGGACAAAGATATTCTGGACAGCCTAAAACAAATAAAATCAACACATAGAAAGCAAACAAATGGGAGCTACAGAATACAAAGCCAATACTAAGCAGTGGGCGGAATGCATTCCTAGGGAACTTTCAGCATGTCCTGAATATGTCTCTGCAACCAGACAGCTGTGGGGTCTGGTAGACTGTGACCTAAAAAGACCTGGTACAAGTTTGGCAACCAAGTTTGACTTGTCATGATTAAAGTTTTAATCAACAAAAACTAAGGAAAAGAAACGTTTTCAAACGTGTGACAGGGAGTGATTGGCCTAACAAAGACTGAGTGTCACTGATGCTCTTAATAAGTCCCTCCTACTGGAAAAGGAAGGCAATTCCTTCTGCTGGTCAAAATAAAAGAAATCCTCTCTATTTATAGCTGTCTTAGATTTAAATTAAAGTTTAGATTTTCAGTTGGTGTCATTTTGTGACAATAATATAATTTTAACGGATTTTGCTCAACTTGCTGTATGGTGTCTTTTTCGTCTGCGACAATATAAGGAAACCTCTCTCCACTGAGGGTCATGTTAGCCTCCAGCTCACGGCCACTTTGCTGTGAAGATAATGTTTCTCTGCTATTACATGGCCTTTCTCCGGACATCATATTTAATGTTACTATTTGAAGCCTCTGAATCTTAGCCGGACTCTAACTCTACAAGTGCTCGGGCACCCTGGTCTTTGAAGAAATGTGAAACACAAGAATCATGCAACGATATCACCAGTTGCCAGTTGTGTAACTCAAGTATGGTTCAGTACCTCAAAAGTTGCCAAGGGATTAGACATTGTTTATGTACACTGTTGTTTTGTTAATACGGTCATTCTTTCATTATTGTAAATTTGTAATCTGCCTGTTCAATCTTCATCCTATTGTGTTTTTTTGTGTTTTTTGTGTTACTGCCATATTTTACCTTTTCTTGTTTGTTTCTGTAACGTGTAAATATGTAATATTCTCCTCATGTAACATACTTGGTTCTATTGTGAAGCGCTCTGACACCTTTGGGTAAAGTCCACGCTATATAAAAATGCATTAAATAAATAAATAAAATAAATCATAATATGGGTGTCAACCACATCTGTCAAAAACAGTTTTAATGTGGTTCTCATGAACACAAGTATCTCACAACATAAAAGTGCTGCAAAGGAAATTGCTGAGTAAGATACATTTCAAGTGTAGCATCTCCAAGTGTGCAAATTGATAAAAACAGTTCTTATACCAGAGTAATTAAACATTTCACAATCAATTGGAAATGTTTGATGTGCTGAGTTATAATTTAGAGTTGCATAACTGCCCTATGGTGATGTTTTTGCATTGCTATTCTGGACCTTTGGGGATACCATGTGGTACCCACCTTTTGCATGTGTAAAGCGAAGGCATTTTCTGAGAGGACAGAAACCATTTGCATGGGGTGACGTTCTGAATCAACAGTTATGTAGGTTTTACACATCACAGCTACATCCTGCTCCAAGCAGGGATGAACATGGGGGTGGTACATTGATTCTATAGTTTAATATCGTGCCCATCTGCCTCTTGTCTTCCGGTGCTCTGGCCTCTTTGGGTGAGTAAAGGAAGTGTTAGGTTGGCACCCCAACTCTCTTCTTATGCAGTTTGGGTGCTGTAGGTCTGACCAGTTTGCACTTGTATACTTTGTACCTGGTCTCCTTGTAAACATGTCTCTTGAGTAGACTGTCCATGCTGTCTCTTCCATCCATGCAGCCACCTCATGGTGTAAACTGTCTTCTTCACAGTCAAACCCTGAGAGCGTCCAGTATGTTGACAGAAGGGCATATTGTGCTGTGTCTGTCAATACCGCCGTGCTGTGCCTGTCCCTGTCCCCATGCAGTAACTGTCTACCACCGAGCAGCCCATGGCCAAGCCTCCATGCTGCGCCTGTCCCTGTCCCTGTCTGCGGGCAGTAACTGTCCACCCCCTGAGCAGTCCATGGCCAAGCCCTCATGCTGCGCCTAACCCTGTCCAGGGCAGTAACTGTCCACCCCCCAAGCAGTCCATGGCCAAGCCCCCATGCTGCGCCTGCGCCTGCCCCATCCCCGGGCAGTAACTGCCCACCCCAGAGCAGCCAAGCTCCTATGCTGCGCCTGTCTGTGTCCCCAGGCAGTAACTGTCAACCCCCGAGCAACCCATGGCCAAGCCCCCATGCTGTGCTGTCCCTGTTGCCAGGCAGTAACTGTCCACCCCCAGCAGTCAATGGCTAAGCCCCCATGCTGTGCCTGTCCCTGTCCCCGGTCAGTAACTGTCCACCCCATACTGTGCCTGTCCCTGTCCCCTGGGCAGTAACTGTCCACCCCAGAGCAGCCCATGGCCAAGCCCCCATGCAACGCCTGTCCCTGTCCCCGGGCAGTAACTGTCCACCCCAGAGCAGCCCATGGCCAAGCCCCCATGCTGCGCCTGTCCCTGTTCCCGGGCAGTTACTGTCCATGCCTCTTGTGGTGCCAGCTCATGCCCCCGTGCAGTCGCTGGCCATGCCCCCATGCTGTGCCTCTCCATGCCCATGCAGTACCTGGCCATGCCCCCATGCTGTGCCCCACCGTTCCCCATTTGGCACCTGTCCGGGCCCCCATCTTGTACCTGGCCATGTCCCCCGTGCCAGTCTGTGTCTCCAGCGGTGCAGTCCGTGCCCCCATCTTGTACCTGGCCATGCCCCATGCTGTGCCTCTTCATGCCCCTTGCTGTGCCTGTCCATGTCCCCAAACTGTGCTTGTCCGTGCCCTATGCAGTGCCTGTCCATGCCCCCATGCTGTGCCAGTCCGTGTCCCGTGTGGCGCAAGTCTGTGCAGTACCTGGCCATGCCCTTGTGCTGTGCCAGTCCGTGCCCCCATGCTTTGCCAGTCTGTGTCCCGTGTGGCACCAGTCCGTGCAGTACCTGGCCATGCCCCTGTGCTGTACCAGTCCATGCCCCCATGCTTTGCCAGTCCATGCCCCCATGCTGTGGCCTTCCATGCCCCCATGCTGTGCCAGTCAGTGCCCCAAGCGGTGCCCAGGCACGCAGGGCACTATGCAGCCATTGGACAGCACATTCCTGATGCATGGCATCAGCCGCACAAAGCCAATTAGCTGAACCGCCTCATTCAGCAAATACTTGGCAGGTGTTGGCTGAAGTCCCCCCAGTGCCCGGTCCTGAAAGAGGCACCTTCAGCTGAGAGTGTCCTGGGGCCACTGAGGGAGGTGATCAGGGGCAGGAGTAAACCTCGCTCCCTCACACCCGCTCCGCCTGAGAGGTCCAACCGCACTCAGCTGCACACTCTGGGGGCAGAGATGGCGGAGGAGGGACCTGCCCTGATTCAGGCAGGGGGGGAGAGGGAGTGCTGAGGGAGGCCAGGGGGCAGCGGGGCAGACTGGCGTAAAAGAGGCAGAGGTCCACAGAGGGGCGCTGTGGGGAGGCAGAGGGGCAGGCTGTGGTAAGTGAGGCAGAGGGGCAGACTGGGGTAAGAGAGGTAGAGGGGCACTGAGGGAGCGCTGAGTGGAGTCGAGAGACAGAGGGGTGGTTTGAGGTGAGACGCACGGGCAGAGGGCCACGGAGGGGAGCGCTGAGGGGTGCCAGGGGGCAGATTGAGTTAAGAGGCAGAGAGTGAGGGACAGGCACTGAGTGCAAGGTGAGGGACAAGCACTGAGTGAAAGGAAGAGGCAGGGAGTCAGGGACAAGCATTGAGAGCAAGGAAGAGGCGGAGAGTGAGGTACAGGCACTGAGTGCAAGGTGAGGGATAACCACCGAGTGAAAGGAAGAGGCAGAGAGTCAGGGACAGGCACTGAGAGCAAGGAAGAGGCGGACAGACAGACAGAAAGAGGCAGGGGCGGAGGGAGGAGAGTGCAGAGCGCTAGGATGGACCAGATTGAGGAAGGGACAGAGAGGAGGCAGCAGAATAAGAAGGGAGAGTGACAGCACAAGGGTGAGGGGGCAGAAAGTGAGAGAGGGAGGGGTGGAAGGCGGGGAAAGAGAAAGAGAGGCACTGAGGGGAGAAAGAGACAGATAAGAGGAGCATTAAAAGAGGGGAGGCCGGAGGGCCGTGGTGAAGAAGAGGAGGAGAGAGAGGGAGAGGCAGCCACTGAGAGACAGGGTGATTGAAGGGTTAAGAGAGTGCGAGAGAACGAGGGAGCCACAAAGCAGCACCAAGGCCGACAGAGAAAGAGGGCGACAGAGAACAGAAAGCACACACAGCGTGAGCATGCGAGAGAGAAAGAGACTCAGCCCCCAGCCCTTAATTATTAAAGCCCCGGGGAGGTGGCGGTCCCCGCAACTGCGTGGGGGGCAGGAGCCCGCCCACACTTTTTTCTGTAAATGATAAAGCCCCAGGGAGGTTGCGGTCCCCGGGGCTACAGGGGGGCCGCGTGCCCCCGCATATTATTAAAATTGCCTCGGGGAGGTGGCGGTCCCCGGGGCAGTGGGGGCCCCCGCTATATATTACACCATTGCCCCCAGGACCTGGCCCAACCAGGGGCTTAATTAAACAAAGCGCGGGAGACCGCGCTTCATTTTATTTTTATTTTTCCAGCGAGATTCGCAGACCCTACTCAAATCCTGCTGAATTTTTTTTTAAATGCTTTTTTGGTGCTCGGGGTCCCTGTGGGTCCCTCTAACAGGCCTAGAGGGTCAGGGTGTTCCTACCCTGCCCCCTTTACTTGTTTTTCTACCTTTTTTCTTGTGACTCGGTTCAACCAAGTCACAAAATGGCTGCCAACACTTCCTGGTTTGAAGTTTTGGCAGCCAATCAGAGTCAGGCTTGGGATTGGGAGGGTTCACGGATCCACCGGGTCACCAGATACTAATATATTTTTATATATGAATTTCTCAGGAACTACTGAATGGATTTACACCATTTAAAAGAAAGGTCACTTTCTGAACCAAAAGCTACCATTTTGCCAAATTTAGTGTAATTCCGTTCAGCAGTTCGGGCTGTAGCCTTGTCTAAAGTTTCCTATGGAAATTAACATGGGGAAAACGTGTTTTGGGGCCCCCTTTTTTCTCGGCCCCCACTTGACGAATCACCCCGTAACTTTCAAGGCAGGAGCTGACTTCAGTGGGCCATTAGTTTTGAAAATTTTGCAAGATTCGTCAAACGGCGCCAAAGATATTGGCAAAAGAAAAAACACTTTTCGAATAGAAACAAGGTCCTAACTATAACTACCTACTGGCGACCACTCAGTAGGTAATATATATATATATATATATATATATATATATATATATATATATATATATATATATATATATATCTGCACCACTCCGCTCAAATCTCGATGCCTCTCGAAGAACGGAGCACGGACCACAGTTGTTTGCTGGAAAACAGTTGCTTTATTGACAGCTCATAAAAGCACAGGCAGCCATTACGCGTTTCGACCCTGCAAGGGTCTTGATCACATGACACGCTGGCTGGGAGGAGGTTACTTATATATACAATTTTTTCCACATTTTTTAGCGGTTTTCTTAAAGTGCAAGGTGCCATAAGGTTAAAACATGGATATGAAAGACAGACTTAATCGGTCGTTCTTAGATTGATGAGTAGTTGGCTATACAAGATCTAATATAAGTATAAATACTGTATTAAATATAACATGTTAAAACCTAAAACCCATATGTAAAAGCAACCATAAGATCTGTACAGTACTGGTATATAAAAAAGATGCTCGTTAAAAAGAAACCTACGGTTGTCTTTAAAAACACATATGACTAGACAATTAATGTCAAACTTTGGGCGTTCAGGTATAAATACCATTATGTGTTTGAGCAGTTTAATCTTATCACATAATCAGAACCTGCTTTCAACTGATATGCGGAATACAGTACGATGTAATGTAAACATATACCTTGTAAACCAAATGACAACAAGTGACTCGTGCTGGTGCAAAACATTTTTTTAAAAGTGCTTTGTGCTAAAAAGTTTTATTTGTGTAAAATCAGTGTAAAAATCTATTTATCCCAGGTGGCTAAAATCTGAGGGGCTATAGTGCGGCGGATAATCTAAATCTATAGGCATGTATGTAATTCCTCTGTAGCATTTTATCCTTTTGGGTGTTTGGAATCGAGATTAAGAATATACCACATTTCCAAACATCTGAGGGCCTTCTCTCTGTCTCCCCTCTTTTGTGTGGGGGGACAGAGTCAATCAAGTAGTATTTTAGGTTTTTGGGGTCTGCGTTATGAAATTCATCAAAATGCCTGGCCACTGGGTATGTTGCGTCCCTATTTTTGATCGCCCTTATGTGCTGGAGTACCCTCTTGTGTCCTTGTAGTATGGTACTACCTATGTAGTGTAGGCCACAAGGGCACTCCAGCACATATATTACATAGTTGGATTTACATGTAAGGGCCTTTTTGATTGGTTTTTCTGTGGTTTCAAATGGGGTTACGTAAGTAGTTCGATTGCTGCCGAACTGACATGCTTTGCACGTCCTACATTTAAAGAACCCCTTTCTTTGCGAAAGCCACGTTCCCCTCGGTCGGTCACCAGGATCATTTTGCACCAGGGCATCTCTCATCGAGGGTGCCCTGCTGTAGGTGATGGCCGGTCTTTTGGGGAGTAGGTGCCCTATCGCGGGGTCTCCTAGAATCAGGGGCCAGTGTTTATTAATGATATTTTTGATTTGTTTTTGTTGTTTGTTGTACCCCAAAATGAACCTGAACTTATCAGCATCCTGTGTGGTAGCTTGGACTCCCTGAATGTTTTTTCTAAGAAGGGTTTCTCTGGGGACTGCATTGCTGCGTTTGATAGCTTTATCAATACAGTGGGTTGTGTAGCCTCTGTCTAAGAATTTGCTTTTGCTGTTGGATTGTGCTTGTGTGAGGTCTTCCTCACAACTGCAGATTCTTTTGAGACGGAGCATTTCTCCGTAAGGAATGCTTTGGATTAAGTGACGGGGGTGTGCACTCCCTGCATGCAATATTGCATTGCCAGCTGTTGCCTTTCTGTGGAGTTTGGTTTCTAATCTCCCCTCTTTGATGAAAACCTCAACATCTAAAAAGTTTACACTTTCCTTGTTGACTGTTGCTGTGAAATGCAGGTTAAGTTGGTTGATGTTAAGGCTGGCAATGAATTTTTCAGCATCCTCTTTAGTACCCTGCCATATTAAAAAGAGATCATCAATAAACCTCCACCAGGCTTTGATGTTGTCTTTCATAATTGAGGTATGCTCTTTAAGCAGGACCAGCTCCTCCCACCATCCCATATGAAGACAGACATACCCTGCCCCCTTTACTTGTTTTTTTACCTTTTTTCTTGTGACTCGGTTCAACCAAGTCACAAAATGGCTGCCAACACTTCCTGGTTTGAAGTTTTGGCAGCCAATCAGAGTAAGGCTTGTGATTGGGAGGGTTCACGGATCCACCGGGTCACCAGTTACTAATATATTTTTATATATGAATTTCTCAGGAATTACTGAATGGATTTACACCATTTAAAAGAAAGGTCGCTTTCTGAACCAAGAGCTACCATTTTGTAATTCCGTTCAGCAGTTCGGGCTGTAGCCTTGTCTAAAGTTTCCTATGGAAATTAACATGGGGAAAACGTGCTTTGGGGCCCCCTTTTTTTCTCCGCCCCCGCTTGACGAATCACCCCGTAACTTTCAAGGCAGGAGCTGACTTCAATGGGCCATTAGTTTTGAAAATTTTGCAAGATTCGTCAAACGGCGCCAAAGATATTGGCAAAAGAAAAAACACTTTTCGAATAGAAACAAGGTCCTAACTATAACTACCTACTGGCGACCACCAGTAGGTAATATATATATATATATATATATGTATATATATATATATATCCATCAAAAAGTTGCCCTCAACATAGACGCGCTACACAGTAGGGTGGTTACTTCTTTAATGCGATCCGCAGCGAAGACAACCATCAACATGACACCACTACTTGACGGCCTTACGCGTTTCGGGCATCTCCGCCCTTGGTCACAGGCCAGGAAATAAGCAAAAATGGCACAGCTGCAGTCCCCTCCATTATACTCTTTTTGCTGAAAGTTCAACCCCCTGTGGGTGTCATGTGACTCAGACCGTCAAGTAGTGGTGTCATGTTGATGGTTGTCTTCGCTGCGGATAGCATTAAAGAAGTAACCACCCTCCTGTATATCTCGTCTTTGTTGAGGGCAACTTTTGATGGATTTGTAAACGGCTAGTCCAGCCGTGAATATGTGCTGTCGCAGTAAGCAGCGGATCCATGGCGGCTTGAAATTGGAGCATCTTGTGGTACAGAGGGACTTTCCTTCGATGTTCATACTGGCAGCAATTTTAACACTCACACTTTCACCAATCCACTCGGATTTTAAAGTTGGAAAATGGAGGAGCAACGGCTAACCCACTGGGGTAATACGGCCCCACGGGCTTTGCAGGACTAACATTACCAGAATCCCTGAGTCACATGACACCCACAGGGGGTTGAACTTTCAGCAAAAAAAGTATAATGGAGGGGACTGCAGCTATGCCGTTTTGCTTATTTCCTGGCCTGTGACCAAGGGCGGAGATGCCCGAAACGTTTAAGGCCGTCAAGTAGTGGTGTCATGTTGATGGTTGTCTTCGCTGCGGATCGCATTAAAGAAGTAACCACCCTCCTGTGTAGCGCGTCTTTGTTGAGGGCAACCTTTTGATGGATTTGTAAACGGCTAGTCCAGCCGTGAAGACACGCCGCCGCAGTAAGCAGCATATCCATGGCGGCTTGAAATTGGAGCCTCTTGTGGTACAGAGGGACTTTCCTGCGATGTTCATACTGGCAGCGATTTTAACACTCACACTTTCACCAATCCACTGGGATTTTAAAGTTGGAAAATAGAGGAGCAGTGGCTAACCCACTGGGGTAATACAGCCCCACGGGGCTTTGCAGGACTACCATTACCAGAATCCCTGAGTCACATGACACACACAGGGGGTTGAACTTTCAGCAAAAAAAGTATAATGGAGGGGACTGTAGCTGTGCCGTTTTTGCTTATTTCCTGGCCTGTGACCAAGGGCGGAGATGCCCGAAACGCGTAAGGCCGTCAAGTAGTGGTATCATGTTGATGGTTGTCTTCGCTGTGGATCGCATTAAAGAAGTAACCACCCTCCTGTGTAGCGCGTCTTTGTTGAGGGCAACTTTTTGCTGGATATATATATATATATATACATGAAAGAACCACAGTCCTGAAGAAAATCTTGTATCTCAGAAAATCAGGTACCGACCACAACGTATTTTTAGAATTCTTAGTGCTTTATTGCAACCTCCACAGCATGACGCGTTTCGACCAGGTGACCCCGGTCTTGATCACATGACGTGCCAGGACCCTTAACGTGATTAAATAGTTACACCCTGGGAGAACAGTCCCTACCACCCGCTCAATAGAACTCAACAACAGACTATATGTATAGCCTCATCATTAAAACCATTAGTGACAATAAATTACTTTTCTTAATAAAAGCTGTATCAACCATAAAAATAAACATTTTTAAAATTAATCACACATAATTTGATGTAAACACAATGATACACAATACATATTGCATAATGGGCAAGTGCCCAAAACCATTGTGCTGATGTGTGTCGCTATTAAAGCAATACACACTGAAAAAACATAATGTCATCAACTAACGGTTCTATTGTTGTTGAGCAGGTTGAGCACATACCAATAACTGTGCAAATAGTCATAAATAAAATGCAAGTGCCAATAAAGTGCTAGTGACAAAAATAAAACAACTATTACATCATAGTTGATACTCTTACATATAAAAAATACATAAATATTAATGGTTGGTCGTGCTATGTCTGTATCCTTTTTCTTCATTGATATACGCTACAAAATGCATTATATCGTGTACATGAATGCACAATAACCGAACACTGGAGATATAATCACATAAATTCATATATGTACATCAGTAAACTGGGGAGTATGAATAAAGTAATTTCAATGTGCAAAATTAGCAGATTCCATAGTGCAAATGAGCAATAGTGCAAATGAGCAAAAGTTGAGGTCGATATTAGAACAGTACAAAATAAAGCCAAAACTGTGCAAATACGCTGTCATAAATTCTATGTATAGCATAGTATTAACTGGTAGTACAGTAATTAATGACTCCAATGAATACAGTAGAATTTTCCCATAGTCATTGTATAAACAGAATCTCCAAGTAAGAGCCCCCTGACACCAAGTAAAACCGATAAAATCCAGTAAAACAAGGTAAAATTGGGGCTAAAACCTGACTAAAATCCACCAGATAAAATCTAACTGGATGAAGTTAAACAATTCTGTATTGGTTTTAAAAGAGAAGACAAAAACAGATGCAGTAAATTTAGTATAACTACGGAGGAGAGCAAGTTTGAATTCATAAACACTTTTACAAAAAATTGTGTAAATCTTCCCCCGTATTTAAGCCATTTGGCATCTTAGTATCCAGTTGTAGAATGTACCGTGTCTCCAATTGTCTTAATTTCTTTTCTCTGTTACCTCCTCTTATTGACCTAGGTACTGCATCAATTACAAAATAGCTAAAATCACTTAAATTGTTATTATGTACAAGCTTAAAATGCCTAGCAACTGGGTAACTGGGATCAGAATTTACTATCGCTCGAAGGTGTTGCAAAATGCGAGTAAACACCTGCAGCTTAGTGCTGCCTACGTACTGTAGATGACAAGAACATTCCAGTACGTAAACTGCAAATTCAGTTTTACAAGTGAACATTCCATTGATTTTAGATGGGATATGTCCAAAAGCGTCAGTATATTCCAGTTTATTGACCCCAAACTTACACGCTCTACAAGAGCTGCACTTAAAAAACCCAGTCCTATTCGAGAGCCAGTTTCTAGGAGTTAATACCTCCGGGCTGGTTTTAATTAATGCGTCTCTCATAGAGGGTGCCCTCCTGAAAGTAATAGCTGGTGTCTCAGGTAAAATTGGGGAAAGGGTAATGTCAGTTTTGAGTATTGGCCAATTCTTGTTAATAATACTTCTAACTTGCTTCTCATGGTGGCTATATATATATATATATGTATATATACAGAATAAGAAAAGTAATAATTATTTTACAAATGTATGTGAAACAATGTATTTATTTTAAAAAATAAGTGTAATCTTATAAAAAAAATGTCAAATATATAAAACTGCTTAAATTTAATTTACATCTTTTATTACATAATAAAATTGTATTAAAATATTCTTTATATTTCACTATCAAAATGTTTGGTGCAAGTACAAATATATATGATATGTATGTTGAAAAAAGGTAAATCTATGCATAAATAAATATGAAAAATATAAATGAAACTTACAAACTGTTTAATGCAACTTTACTATAATAAAATAAGTAATTATTAATACTATATATAAAAAGTGCACAACCAATTCCTATGTGAACCATTTTTCAGAAAATGTTAGAAACGAATAAAATTATATTAACTACTCCTACTTCATACAAAACCATTTTAAAAAAGATGTAGGACACTCGAAGGGCTAGATTTACTATTGCCAATCCAATCTTGATCATTTTGGGAAAGGTGTTGAACATTAAAGGAGTTACTTTTACTATTCCCACTCCAATCTAAACCATTTTGGGGAAGGTGTTGAACACTAAAGGGGTAAGGATTATTATTCCCACTGCAATTTAAACCATTCTGTGGAAGCTGTTGGACACTAAAGGGGTTACATTTATTATTTACTCTTAAATCGAAACCATTTTGGGGAAAGTGTTCAACACTAAAGGGGTGGCATTTACTATTTCTACCCCAATCTAAATCATTTTGGGGAAAGTGTTTGGCGCTGAAGGGGTTACATTTACTCTTCCCACTCCAATCTAAACCATGTCAGGGAAGGTGTTGGACATTAAAGGGGTCACATTAACTATAAACACTCAAATCAAAATAATATTGGAAAATGTGGTGCCAGTAAAAGGATTACGTACTCTATAAAAATTCCATAGTCAAAGATAATAATTTTTATTTGAAATAATACATAAAAATATTACTTACACCACATTGTTACCATATTTATAGAATTAAATATTTACATATGAAATAATGTTTCATTATTAAAAGAAATGCATTAAATTATACAAAATATGTATTAATACACCAAATGTAAACAAATAAAATAAATATATACATAAATATTACATATGAAAATCATACAAATACATATATGTAAAATCCATTTTTAAAATTTTAAATATTTAAAAAAGATTTTCAGTAAAAATCTGAAAAATATATCAATTATTATTCCTAGTTACATATTTCATAATGAAAAAGTAAACATACAATTTTAGTAATAATAAAAACCGTTCTTTATTTGTAAATTATGATACATGTGAATTATAAATATTAATATCACTTTTATCAATAGATAAACTTTTAATTAACCGTGGGCAATGAACTCCGCTCCGCCAGCAGAGATTTCGGAGATTTTTTAACTACGCAATACATTGAAAACACGGAATTCATGCAATAATTCCAACTCCGCCACATAGTGGAATTAGCTACTGTACCCACAACCCTTTGATAAAACAACTTTACCTTTACATGCCAAAAAGCATATAACCAATTCACAAAAGTGAACTTTGAAAAATACCAGGCAATGAGAGAGGTGATGATTTTGGGGTCACCCCTAACCTAGGGGAGGGCAAGCAGATGCCTTGAACACAAAGACCATATCATGCTGAATGATTCGGTAGTGGCCCCATCCTCCTAGGACCACCCTAAGCAAAGTTATGGGCAAAAATACAATGCCAACCAAAGGCCCAGCAAAGCATTATGGGGCGAAATTCTAGAGTGCAGTGAATATTATAGTATTAGCTGTCAGCTCAGCCGGAGAGCCTGCCCCTTGAGGAATGTTTTGATATTGGATACTATAATATTCACTGCACACTAGAATATCGTCCCATAATGCTTTGCAGGGCCTTTGGTTGGGATTGTATTTTTGCCCATAACTGTGCTTGGGGTGGTCCTAGGAGGATGGGACCACCACCGAATCGTTCAGCATGATGTGCTCTTTGTGTTCAATAGGCCTGGGTGGTGAACTTTGCTCCGTTTGCGGAGTTTGCTCTGTTTTCCACACTCCGCACTCCGCGGAGCTCGCGGAGTGCAGAAAACTCCGCTTCGCGATGTGCAGCGGAGTTTTCCCCTGCTCGCGATCGCGAACGGTAAGTTCGCGATCATGAACGGTAAGTTCGCAAGCGTGAGTTGCCGCTCAGGTAGAATTTCTGCCCGAGCGGCAGGAATACCAGCACAAACTGCAGTTCTCACTGCACTCCGCCACTAGCGGAACTTCGCGAAGTTTTTTGTAACTTCGCCGAGTTCCGCGTAGCAAAACTCTGCGAACTACGCCCAGGCCTGGTGTTCAAGGCATCTGCTTGGTTCTCTCCCTAGGTTAGGGAGGACCCCAAAATCATCACCTCTCTCACTGCTTGCTATATTTTCATTTTCACTTTTGTGAGACGACTATATGCATTTTAGCATGTAAAGATAGAATTATTTATTGTTTAACTAAAGGTACTGTTTGTTATATTTTCATTTTCACTTTTGTGAGATGACTATATGTATTTTAGCATGTAAAGATAGTTATTTGTTGTTTTACTAAAGGTATGTGAGATTTCTGTTTTATTAATACACATTACATTGAAAACTGTTTTATTAATATTCATAACACGGAATTCATGCAATAACTCTGGAGTAAGCTACTGCACCCACAACTGTTTGATAAAACAACTTTACCTTTACATGCTAAAAAGCACATAACCAATTCACAAAAGTGAGCTTTGAAAAATATCAGGCAATGAGAGAGGTGATGATTTTGGGGTCTCCCCTAACCTAGGGGGAGGACCAAGCAGATGCCTTGAACACAAAGAGCATATCATGTACAACGATTGTGGTGGTCCTATCCTCCCAGGACCACCCCAAGCAAAGTTATGGGCAAAAATACAATGCCAACCAAAGGCCCAGCAAAGCATTATGGGGCGAGATTCTAGAGTGCAGTGAATATTATAGTATTAGCTCTCAGCTCAGCCCGGAGAGCCTGCCCCTTGAGGAATGTTTTGATATTGGATACTATAATATTCACTGCACTCTAGAATCTTGTCCCATAATGCTTTGCAGGGCCTTTGGTTGGGATTGTATTTTTGCCCATAACTGTGCTTGGGGTGGTCCTAGGAGGATGGGACCACCACCGAATCGTTCAGCATGATGTGCTCTTTGTGTTCAAGGCATCTGCTTGGTTCTCTCCCTAGGTTAGGGAGGACACCAAAATCATCACCTCTCTCACTGCTTGCTGTATTTTCATTTTCACTTTTGGAAGGTGACTATATGCATTGTTGCATGTAGAGATAGAGTTACTTGTTGTTTTATCAAGGGTATGTGAGGTTTCTGTTTTATTATTTGGGATGAGACGGAACGGAGTTGCGGAGCAGAGTTTTTGTTCAATTATGCAGAATTCCGCGTGGTGGTACTCCACCAACTACGCCCACCCTTACTTTTAATACATATTTATTACAATTTTATAAAATAAGTGTAACATCTAAATATTATTTGTACATACATTATAATATCACTATTTCAAATATGACTATTTTTTATTTATGCACAACTTATTAACAATTAAACTAAAATATTCCTCGTTTTTAAAGGAAAGTCAAAACATATATAATGTACTAAATATTCAGAAAATAAAATTGTATCAATTTTATCTGCTAAAATATTGAAATAAAAAAATATTTACATTTATCAATAAAACATAAAATATTATAATTTCCAAATTACTTATTTCCAAATCTTATTTAAATTAACTGTAAATGTTTTTATAAAATAAGCATTAAAAAACACAAATGCCCATTTGTTTTTATTTTAATTTAGCATATTTTCAGAAAATTTAATTTTTTAGTAATCTTTTTTAAGTATTTACATATATTAATAAACCTGCATATTTATAACGATTAAACATGATATCAAATTAAAGTTTTGACATGTTAAAAATCTCCCTACCATTATCGTCCAAAGAACCAACATCTCGCTCCTATAACATAATAACAGAAGCATTAATTGTACACATTACTAAAACGTAAATGTTTTGGGAAATTTTACATTAAAAAGTTTTCCAAGACACTCTAACAAAAAAAATAACAAACAACAAAAATAAAGAACATTACAATACAATACATGTAAAATAACACATAAAAACGATATTATATACAAAGATATTTTTCTTAAGAATATGTTTTACAACCATATGAAAAACAACACTTCAAACAATATTCTTACCTTCGATATTCCTGTTGATGATTGCCTTGGGGCGGCCACTATTTGTATGCAGAATACTGTTGCAGCTCACCAGTTTTCTGTGGATTTTAGGTGCAGATGTTGCCATTCTCTATGCAAAGTCCAATGTCTGGGTAATTTATTTCCACTGAATTAATCTCGTAAGTGAATTTCAATTTTTAAAAATTGTGATTTAATAATTTAATAAAAGCCACCAAATCTTCCCAATATTCTTAGCAAAATATTCATGTATTACAGTTGTTTTTTATTCAATACTTTGTCCAAACACCACTTACAGAGTCTGATGTCATTGCAGTTTTCACGATCATTGGCACCAAAGAATAAATGCAAAAACATTTGAAACTGTGCAAAAATGAATATTTTGACATGCCCCACTAAATGCCAATAAAATCTTTTCAATCCGGAGATACCTGAACAATATTGTTGGGTAAGTTAGAGGTGCAATCTATCTTAGACTGCCCGGATGGAAATGCAGCATCTTGAGATGAGGTGAAGGTTGCTGGTAAAAGTAATAGCAATATAATTACTCATTTCCCTTATACTGTGTAGCCTAGATTTCTTGTCAAACTACTTTTTTCTCATCATTGTTCCTTTAAAATTGGCATGTCACGTTCTTGATTTGAGCAGAGGCAACAGGCACACATCTTCAGTTAGGAAATACCCTGTATGTTCTTCAGATGCGATGAAGCATGTAATGCTTTAAGGTTAGGAGCATTGTGATTTCCAATGTTGTTGGATTTTTGGATTCTCCAAATTCTTGCTGTAGCAATTGCTCCATGAGTAAAACAGCCTATTGAATTCTCTTTCTAGTCCATTTTAGTACATCTCTTTCTCATTCTTTCAAGGTGTGAAAGCACCCAGCGCCATCAATGAAAATAGTTCCATACACATTGATTCGCTCTTATCTTGGGCATCAGTCTTTACATCCTGAGATCAAACTACACAAAAGAATGCTATTATTGGAGAGATTAAGAACTCAAGGGCAATTTGTCACATCTATATGAATAAATTATACCCACACATAAAATTCGAAACCTATACCAGTATCTTAGAAAAATACCCTATCCAATTCTAATAATGTGACCAACCCAATTTGTTATCATTATTCTTGTCAGGTATAGGTTTGGAAAAGGTAAAATTCAATTCACCAACGTGTTTGTCTGACAGAATCCAAGGAAGGCTATCATATATATAGTTGCAGGAGAACATCACATGTCTGTCCATGTTTCAAAATTATATTACCTGCCCGAGTACGAAATAGGTAGTTTCAGCAGCAATAGCCTTTATAGTCGAGAAGAGAGATATTGCACCTTCTAATTATAATTGTACTGGCAATAGTTTATCAGGGGAAAATGGCATTCTCTTAGAAAGTGAAATGTTTATAAATTGACCTTAAATTTACCATTTCCTTAATACTGTGAATGATTGAAATATAGAAGAAGAAGACATCGCTCAGCAATACAAGAATGTAATTTGTGTAAAGATCACTTTTATCCAAACTACTTCACTGCTTTATTCCATAGTTGGCACGACTTATGTTATTGCACTCAGCTCTGTACATGAAAATTTAATGAATTGGGCAGCTTTCTAAATATTCTTTCCCAATTGCCTATTTCTTATTAGGAGTTTCAGTTCCCCTTTTTCGTCGTTACACATTATATAATATCCTTTTTACGGTATCCATCTGGTATTCAGGTCAAAATGTTTCATGTCTTTCTTCAGACAAAGCCTCACTACTCTTTTAAAAGACTAATGTTTGAGGATAGGGTCTTTGGCTGTTCTTAATTTGCTAGGTACTACCAATATGTTGCCTGAATGGATGTCAACAATTGTTCAGTTCTGGGAAGGACACCTCTGTGATCGACCCTACTACTCAAGTACTCCACTAAAAAAAAAGTGTAGACATTTAGCGCACTTAGAAGTGCTGTATTTCTGTTAATAGAATATTCCAATCTAGGCTAATTGTGATGGTGATATATATATACATTCCTTATTCTTCATGATGATGTGCCCAAACAGATGACACATATTTCAGTCTGTCTAAAAGAGCATCGATCTTTATAAAGGTTTAATTTAAATTCTAAGTATGCATCAATATAAAAGACAGATTGAAAGTTGGCCATCTACATTTGGGTACAATCACTCGGTAAAAAATGAATTCTATTGCTGTCTCAGTTCCAGGAAGATTAAGGGGTATGTCTTAGTCCTAGTTTTGTCCAGTGGAACACAATCCTTTTGGGGACTCAACCAGGTGAAATCTTAAACACTAGGGGATAAGATCAAGAAAGGATTGATTTCTTTCTATGGCTAACTGGACATGAATTATTAAAGTCATTTTGGGATTTATTTGTAGAATTTCCTCCACCAAAAACTGTGTTTACCTTTACTTACATTTATATTTTAATTTGTACTAAAAAGGGAATTTGAATTGATATTAGCCAGACAAACTGTTATGGATATAAGACCATTGCCTCATATTCAACTAATGTCTAATAGATATTCACTTTATTTCATCCAGAGGATTTCAACAAACAAGCTACTGAATGTGAAAAACACAATAATGATGGGCTCACATGTGACAATATGTTACGATCCATCTCACTCATGCGTTTGTCATTTAAGACGTTGCAATTGGCGCATCACCATTATTATTCAAAAGACACATTTTACAATACTTCTGCCAGGTTATTTTATTAAGAAAGGTGAGATAATACTTGTTGCCTTCATAATCGTATAAAAAAGGCAGTTGATTTGCACATGATATTGGCAAGTCCTTGTTGGGGCCAATACAGGATATTTTCAATTATATGATCCATTTCTGACAAATGAATATCCAGTGAAGTATATGTACAATCAGGCAATGTTTGCTTGGTCATGATGAGCAGCACACATCTGCTTTCTCCTTTGAGGCAATTATTGTAACTCATTTATGTACCACCAAGATGTGGTTGTGTGATGTCCCTCCTGCGTATAATCAGTGACACAATACTCTAGTCAAATGGCATTTTGAATTGCATAGAATCTGAATTTCATTTTTAAACACTTCCTATTCCTAGTGAAGTGGGGAATTCAGCCATAATTATTGTTCTTTAGAGTCTCTAGAGAAGGGATAAAAGGGGCAATTCACAGAAGGTCAACAAATATGGTGATCCATAAATAAGGAAGCTATTGCCTGATTCCCAGTTTGTACACATTACACACACTTCTTTTTACTCCACAATTTAGCAGTGCTGGGTAGATTTCAGACTTTATGTGCTAAGGTGTACTCAAGAGTGAACAGAATTTCAATCTTTGGCAAGCACTTGTTTCAGACAGAAAGGTTAGATGATTTTAAGGTCTTGACCATGAGTGATGAAGGCACATTCCACTGTATGCACTCCAAATACTCAGCTAGAATAAAAGCTTGAGTGATAGAGCTGCAACCCACAGGCATGTACTTGGCAGATATACTAAATGGTGTTTTTGGCCCACTCAGGAGGGATAGAGACAGCACCATAACCATGGTAACAGAAGTGTTTTGAATGCTAGCACATAAAGGATTACATGATGAAATTCAGCAGGCAATTCGTAAAAGTTTGATAAAGATAGCCAGGCACGATGTAGATAGTGGTTGAATTTCTTTATGCTTAGTGGTTTATCCAATCATTATTTCAAGAAAGTACAGCTAACATTTGTTTGTCCCCTTGATGATGCTCAGGCCTGGGACTTTTTCAATGAATAAGAGACAATATCCAGTAGTCAGAATACTGTTATGATATTTTCTAAATTATACATCTGATTCTGATGGTGTCCTTAGTGACACTGATGGAATTGTGATGTTGATAAGGTGACGGGCTGTAATATAATCATGAGCAGGATGGTCTGCAGGGACATTCTGCTTGTAGACACATTATGCCTGTTGCCTCCAGACAGCAACGTATGATCTTTCAATGTTTGCCCTCATAACTTTTTGAATTCTGTATACCAGACTGGATCTCAAATGCTACTAGGACTCTGGACCTAGCCTTGTCAACAAACACCAGTCAAAGGTTTATGAACCACTACATTAGGCCATTACTAGAGGTCCCATGGGACTCTCTAGTTAAAATAACACCAGGGTGCCCCTCCCCCAGATATCAAAGAATTATTAACAT
Organism: Calotriton arnoldi; assembly: GCA_963921515.1. Lineage (NCBI taxonomy): Eukaryota > Metazoa > Chordata > Amphibia > Caudata > Salamandridae > Calotriton > Calotriton arnoldi. Next base: position 240,717 of record CAWUFW010008012.1, on the reverse strand, counting down.
AGCAAATCCCCTCGAATGAAGGGTAAACATTGGAAAAATTCTTAACAGTGGCTGTGAGCAAGGCAGAGCAGATGGAGTGTGTAGTTTCCCCTACACGCTAAATAAATAAGCCAATGATGGGTTATGATGGTGATGGCTATTGTCATGGCTTCACATGCACTTTCATTATATTTCACAAGAAGCAGGTGAAGACATTCTAATATTTGAAAATGCTAGTAGTCATTGGAACTTCTAAATTGACTTTAGCCTATATATTAAGCAGTTCTTTATATATTTGAAACTGGTAACAGCTAAAACAATTGTCAAGGACTGGATGCTGTGAAGATTTTGTTTGAGTCCCTTGTGATTTCCTGAAGAAGGGGTGCTTCCTCCCAGTATTCATGGCACTGTCTTGTTAACATCATACATTTGAAAAGTGGCATGACTCTCCTTCAAAGGGCCGCAATTGGGGGAAATAGCCACAAAAGGCAGAATAATCATCCTTAGCAATATGATTAGATCGTGACTGAAGATAAAGAGAAAAATAAGAGTTTGAAAGCAAGCCAGCAAAACTACCTTGAATGAGAGCAGAGATAGAGTCTAGCATAATCTCCCAGGCTGAATGATACAACTGGGGAAAACAGCTACAGGAAAGGAGAAAAAAACAGGGTCAATTCTTTCAATGGGTGAACATATATAGCAAAGAAGATTTTGAGCCTTTTATTAAATCATTAAATCACAATTTTTAAAAATTGAAATTCCCTAATGAGATTAGTTCATCAGAAATAAATTACCTAGACATTGGAATTTGCATAGAGAATGGCAACATCAGCACAATAATCCACAGAAAACTGACGAGCTGCAACAATATTCTGCATGCAAACAGTGGCCACCCCAAAGCACTCAAGTGGAGTGTGCTGTATGGAAAATTCCTCAGGGTGGATTTGCTCTGAAAGGTTACCCGAAAACAGTGCTGGATGATACCCTGAATAGAGCAAAGAACAGAAAGAAAGAAGATATGTTTGTAGCAAAAAAGACAATTCAGAGAAACAATGAAGATGATAAAACAATAAGATATATAATACACTTCAACGCATCCAATTATGAAATAAAGAATCATTTAAAGAATAATTGGAAAAAGATGAACAAGAATCTGAAACAGCTACTATGTGATCATCCTAACATCACATATAAAAGAACGGCATCAAGTGACCTCTTAATTAAAAGTCATTGAATAGCAGTAATCCAGGTGCAACAAATGGGCTAGCAGCGAAAAAGATAGGATTCTGGAAAAGCCAAAGATGTAAGGCATGTGCATATGGCCAAAATAAAATCGTCTTTGAAGTTCTACATGGCCATAAAAACGAAATTATAGAACAGATAAGCTGTGATACCACACATGTTGTGTATGTGTTAGAATGTCGGTGTGGAAAAAATACGTAGGGAGTAGAGTCAACAAATTCAAACTACGCATCCTACAGCAGCTACTTTCCTTCCATCATAACTTTACAATGACAAAACTCAAATGATTGTGTAAACATAGATAATTTGGAAGTAGGTAATGGTTTTTTCAAGTTCCCAACCATGACTTCCAAAAAAACACCATTGAATCATCTACTGCTATGTTTATTCCATTTGACCAATAATTGCCTGTCAACATTTTCACTAACATTACAATCCATACATGACACTTATACTCAGTGCCAGTTATCACATTTCCAGTTCCAGACCTTGCCAACATGGGAGAAGGGGATAGAGCCAAAAAATCTGATTGAATAGGCAAATTTTCATTGACTAATGTCATCAGCAGGAGCTAGTTCTTCTGGCTCACATAAGGAATCCCAAATCAATAACATCAATAGACAAAAACATGTCAATGTACATTTTGTAGATGCAGGATCATTTCAATCCATTGTTCCAGTATTCGGTGGAATGTCACAACCAAGTGTCAGTGGTGTGCAACAAGAAGTATGTCATACAATGATGAGACTCATCAACAGCTACATACACTTTACACACAATGAGGATTTTGCCAATGGAAAGGGAGATTAACATGATTTGGCTCCACTACCCCATGTGGTGTGAGCTAATGATTGTACACATATTGTCTTAGTGCCAACACATGGCAGAGAACAAGCCCAATGTAATCTTCAAATCTTCCATTCAATCGCAGTGCAAGCTGCCTTGGTACAAGATTTGTACACCCAAAGTCTGTGTCTTTCATTACCAGGATCAACCCATGTTCCCTTTGTACTTCGAAACAGCACCATTTACCTGCAAATGTCACAACTCTGAAATATCCAAATGAAGACAACATGGTGACAGAATCTAAAACATATCAAAACAAAAAGATTACCAATCAAACATAACATAATAGACATATTACAAATTCAACATTTGGAGAATACAGTTTCACAAAACTATCAGAGATAAACAATGTAACTGAACACAGCAGTCAATGTTTCAAATCTTTGATCAACAAACACCTTTGGCCTGAATTTCCCTGAACTTGCCCTTCCTAACCAATTGCCACCACATACTTCTCTCATCATCACATCAATAGTTGGTTTAACCGTGAAAGTGATAACATGTAAAGATACACTTGCACTCATGAGAAGAAGTTGTCAATGACATCTTGACATAAGTCAACTCCTTCCTCTTCACCACTATCACCTTCATTTGGCATTTCAGGATCCTCATTCGGTGACTCTTCATGGTCTCCATCCTCTGCGATGTAAGGGATGTTCCATTGCAGGGCGATGTTGTAGAGCATGCAGAAGGCCACAGTGGTTCTGCACACCGTATCAGGTGAGTAGAGAAGGTCTACACCTGTTTTGTCCAGACAACAAAATCTTGCCTTTAGGAGCCCGAAAGCCCGCTCCACTGGCCACTGTGTTCTTCCATGGGCCTCATTGAAGCAGACTTGGGGTAGGCGATAAACTCTGCTCCACCGGCGGAGTTCATGGAGTTTTTGTCACTCCGTACTCCACTTGGAGGGCAGGGTTTGGCAAAAACTCTGCCTACGCTGTGTAGCGGAGTTTACCGGCCTAGCTCTGAGTAGCTTGGCCACTCTTGCAAGAGGCCAGGAAACTCAGGAGCTATATTGTTTTAGCCCAGTCTATTAATGGCTCTCTCTCAGGGTTCTTGATGTCTGACATAAGAGAATCCTGAGGGGAGATGCCCTACCCAGTTGCCGGGTGGACTCTGCCTCACCTCCAGTAGCAGTCAGCAGAGTGAGACTGAGTTTAGAGCCGTTCATAAACAGGCCGCGTGGCCGTGCCTTCCGAGGCCATGCCACAGCAATGCCTCAGCTCACCTGCGGGGTGTTTGTTTGCTTTATCTTGCTCTACTCTTAAGTGCCGCACGAGCTCAGGACCCTGTAGCTCTGATGGCATCCCATCACTTGCTGCCCTACTCCACAGCCAACCTGGAGATCCGCCACGCCAAGGTAAGAGGTTACGGGGTCTCACGGGGGAGCGGGACACTGGCTGCAGTGCCTGCCGTCTGTCCACGTGTGGGCTTGCTCCATAGCTTTCACCAGCTCCCTGGGCTGCAGTAGTTCCAAACTTCACCTGACCCCCACCCATCACGAGTACGAGTTCCTCAGTCTCCACCAGCTCCGGAACCCTTGTTAGCTCCCTGGCTTGCAGTAGCTCCCATCCTTCAGGAGTTCCCCAGACTGCATGAGCTGCACAGACTTCACTAACGCCCAGGTAGGAATTAGCTCCTTTAGTGACTGATCATTGATGTATTGCAGAAGTGTTGTTAATGTACCATGGTTATATACAATGTTTTAATATAATTCATATGCTTAAGAATCACCATATATATTTTTTTAGGTTGCCTTAAAAAATATCAGTTCATTGGCAGGCGTATGAAGAGCTATACCAAAGCAATTGCAATGCATTAGAGAGGCTGCAGGTCATATGCTTTCATGTATATGCTTGATTGGATGTGTCTTGAGGTTATTAGTTTATAAGATGGCATTTGTTATCATTCCTGATATGGTTTCTTAAAATTATAGACAGGACTTTGGCTGAGGACAAAACACCAGCAGGGTTATTGAGTAAAGCAGACTGATCTAGCTTTGGTTCAGACTGCCAAATGTGTAGGATAAACACCGACTATGTTAATAGGTTCTATATAAATTCACTTTAGGTATACTGAAAATTAATCCTTGACCAGGTAAACTTGGGTATACATTGAACTTATCTGGGGACAAAGCTTCTCATGAGGTCTTAAAGCTCTTTTAGTGTGTCAAACCGCCTCACTCCACAGCAGAGTAAAGTAAACTATGGCTTTGCCTTTCTGAACCACAGTGACTGGGCCTGAAACACCCCATATATATATATATATATATATATATATATATATATGGAGTTCACAGCACTAGGTGTGTGGCTATACTAAAAAGGTATACTCCTTTGAGTAAACACCCGAATAATGTTCATGTCATCATGAAAATTGAGTAGCTGTTTGCCTTTTCTTTTTGTCAAAGTTCTCTGAAGCAACATCTCCAAATGCCGAGGGTGCTACTCCAAATGAAAAGCATGAACCAATCAAGAGAACTCTGATTTCAAAGTAAATAATGTGTCAATTTACACGCATCAGTTCCTCATTTAGATGCCTTTACTCGCAAAACCCTTCTCTCCGCCCCCTTTCCAATCAATGAGCATCCTAATGGAGTTCTCCTGGAGCACATTTACACTTACCATAACACGTTCAGTTAATTATCCAAAGCAAAACAGTCGTACTCTTTGACAAATAGTGTCGCTAGCATATCATTAATGCCGGGCAGCATGAGGGAAAACAAATTGTGAGTAAGCGCACGCTCGTCAGGGTTCACCAAAGGACACCTGACCTTCTGCAAATGACTGCCTTCCTGCTTCCGTTTCCTCCTGCCGCCAGGCCCTGCACCCCAGAGGTCAACGGGGTTTGAAATGCTCTTCAGAATGTACTTCAAGCGTGCTTCTAGTGAAGAGTCGAATAAAGGGTTGCAGAGCTTCTGTGCATCACTGGTACCTGCAGGGCAGGAAACAATGCACATCTGTGTTTGAAAATGGAGCTTTCTGAACAGGGTTCTTGACTTTTGCAAAACATTTAATATTAGGTACTACAGCACAGACATTTTTTCTGGCTTACTTTATTAAAGAGAATTTTACTTCCAGTGGCCTTGCACACTTCAGCTGGGCCAGGGATCGAAAAGGCTTGACTACACTTTCTGGTTTATTACTTGTGGAAGGTTTAGGAAATATAAACTCAACTAACCCTGTACCACAGAAGACCTACATGCGGGTATCATTCCTACAGGGTGAGGTTCTTGCAACTAAGGGTGAGCGAGTGGAGCAACTCCGCCTGCTGTGGAACTCCACGGAATTCCACTGAGTTTTCATGCAACTCTATGGAATTCCACATAGTGCAACTCCACAAGCTCCGCCCACCCCTAAAGCAGACTTACTCTGTCATTGTTGGATTCCTCAGCAGTGCCAATAACCATGGTCGGTTGGGATAAGCTGAGTCTCCTAGATGGAAGACAAAAAAAGCACCAAAAAATGTAACACAATTTCAGATTATTCAACTAGAAATTCCCCAAACAATATTATGAAAGCCTGTACTGACCAACAAGCCAAGCCCCCTCAGGTGCAAGTTGTGACATTTGCAAGGGTATGGAGCTGTTCTTTAGTACAAAGGAACCATGAACTGAGCCGGGATAATGCACATAGATGCTTGTGATGTATAAATTCGGTACGAAGACAACTTGCACCTTGATTGAATGAAAGCTTTCTCAATCCGGTAGACCTGTTCTCTGGAGTGTGGTGGCACTAAGGCAATGTGTGTGCCATCAATTGCTCCAACCACATGTGGTAGGTGAACCAAAACGTAAAAGTTCCCATTCACATTGGCTAAATCCTGCTGCCGTGGAAACTGGATGAAGCTGTTGATGTGTCTCATAATTGACAATATAACTTCTTGTAGCACACAGCTGATAATTGGTTGTGACATTCCACCAGATACTGCCACAGTGCATTGGAAGGATCCAATGGCCACAAAGTGAAGTACTACCATGAGTTTGACAACTGGTGTAATAGATGTGGGATTTCTGTTGTGAGGCTGAAGATCTGGCTCCAACTGATGACATAAATTCAGTATAGTTTCCTATTCAATCTGAACTTCTTGATTATATCCATTTCTTCCATGGTGGCAAGGTCTGAAAATGGGTGCCACACCTGAGGCTGTCATCTCCCCACTCTCCCAAAGTTCGTATGTCTGAATTGGAAAAACATATGAACAATTTTCACATTTCTCACAGCAACATATTTCATAATTGACACTAAAGTCATATAGTTCTACAAAATATATTTAGTTTTACAGCATATTTTAATCAAACATGTGCTTTTTATTCTTCATTCTTCACAAATGACATTTATAGCCTAACATAAATTTAAAATAAAAAAAATTGTGTAAATAATATATTTCACATGTATTATTTACAAATTTTTCTCCACAAATAATGTCAGGGAGGTGTAAACAACACAGCACAAATATCGCATTTCAGCACAGTAACGCACAACATATAAATGTTTCTTTTTTTAAAAAAATTGTGTCCATCGACGTTTGAATATGTAAACAAACTAGCTCCCATTTTGAGTGGTGGTGACATACTTAACAGTCTCAAACACACTATTTTGAACTTCTAAAATGACGGATGCCTAACCTTGCCGTTAGGATATTTGGTATCAGACGTGCGCTGTGGAAGTTGACTCAGTAGTGGGCGGTAAACTCAACGATGCACACAGCCACAGGGTAACGTAGGTGAAAGTAACCTACGAAGGCCAATGGCTGTGTTTGTCTCCACTGACAATTGCATACATCACCTACATGTACGCGATGGTTGGAAAAAGAGCTCACTTGCCTCCTAATGCTGCTGCCATTAAGACCTCCTCCACTTTTGCTGCTGTTTGTCACCTCTGGGAGCAACCATTTCAGGTCAAGCAGGTGAGAGGGCCCCTGCCTTCATGCCAGATGAGCTGGAGTTGCTAGCAAAGGAGGTCCTTTCCCTGTATGGCCAGCTCTATGGCTCACCAGAGGAACAGGTACATGTTTATAATTCATATGTGAATCTGTCTAACTGCTTTCTGTCCATTAACACAGGCTACAATGTAACTTTGAGTTCCTGAGTGAAGTGTAGTGATTGATATTAAGGGGCCGATACGATGTTGGTCAGAAAGGCTCTGAACAGGCTTCGGATTTTCCTAACCCGTGAAGTAACCTATGGTTCTGACCGACTCAGAAACTTTTCCAACTGACCGATTAAAATGGGAAGGTAACCGTTCGGTCTTTCCGTCCCGGTTCTGACCAGCATTCGGAGACTCCGAGTCGGTGGGTCTATGGAACACATTTCCAACCGACGTATTACGATGTTGGATTCGGACAGCCTTTCCAAATCGGTCAGTCTGACACAAAATGCCTGTTGGAAACTGACTTTGGGGGCCCATAGCAGGCCTCTCTTCACCCGGAGGCCTCCGGTTGGGGCCCGTGGGTATACCCATGGGACCCCTCTTTACAACCATGCACAGTGTGGCAGGGACCATGGGGTGCCCACCACAGGGTGCAAGGTTTCCCACAACCACACCTCTTTTCAATGGGAGCCTGTGTTGTCAGTCGGAACACAGGCTCCCATTGAAGTCAATGGGAGTCCGACCGAACGGTGTTCAGAAACATCGTAATCAGTCGGTCGGACTCCCTGAACCTGAGTTGGTCGGAAACGATTCCGACAGGGAGTCGGTCGGAATGCTTTCCGACCAACATTGTAATCGGCCCCTAAGTGTCATATATTTTGGTCCTTAAATATGAGGACAATGATGTTTGGGATTTGTAAGCACTTTACAATGTTTAAAAACAACAACATTGGAGACGGCGGTCGGCGGCGGCAAGATGGCCGCACCCTGAGGAGGCTCTGCAGCGTCGAGCCAAGCTTCATCACGAAGGGTCCTCTTACTGGGAACGCACCCGCTCACAAACGGATGTGAGTATGTCGGAAACCGCCAGGATTACAGAGGCGAGTTTCCGACCATCGTAAAGAATGATAAGACCTGTTTTCAGCGCGCATTAGACTCTCCTTTGATTCCTCAGCACTGCGGCCGCCATTTTGTGTGCGCTCGGACCGACGCAACATAATTGCCCTCGGTATAACCTGCCTCATGACCGAGACTGTGTGCGCTTTTCACAGCGCAAATCAAACTGTATAAATTTTACCACGCATAGCGGTTGGCATTATATATGCTGTTGGAATTACGCAACTCATTCTGCTTTAGTTAATTCAGCATAGCAGCTGCTATTATGCGTGCGCTTATAATAACGCAATTACATTTACCTCAGCTTAATTGGCATTGCGGCTGATACTGGGTGTGCACTTGAAATAGCGCAATTAACTTTGCATCAGTTCAAATAGCATTGTGGCTGCCACTGTACACGCGCTTTTAACAGCGCAATTAATTCTGCATTAGTTCTAATCGCATTGTGGCTGCCAGTGTATGTGTGTTTGCATTAACCTGTACTTGGCTGTCATGCAGTTCACTATATCACCTACGCACTGGTCCTTCTAAAGCAGCTTTCCTCCTATGCGTTTGAACAAGGTGCAGCTTTTAGGCGCATATTAATTTGATATTTTGCTCTTCACCTGGATTTTGGTTCCTGTTTCCTAGCTATGAAAGGAGCAATTTTTGCTCTACCAGTCCTCCTCCTGATAACAGTTGGAACCATTATATTGGTCGCTTTTTAACGCTTTCTGACTGCATTGCGTCTACCTGGTCTCTGGCTCTGTACTCTTTGGATTTTGCTCTTCAACAACTTTATTTTTGTGATTCTGAAGTCTTATCCTGCCCTTTTTGATTTGTGATTTCGACTCTACTTGACTATCTTCTTCATTATTTCAACATGGATCTTACGCCTTCTAGCAAATCTCATGGAACTGCAGGGACTTCTTCTGGTGGCCGCAAGGACTCTACAGCCAGCAATAGCAAACGCCTTAAGAAAGATCCTTCCTCTCCAACTAAGTCTCCTCTTCCCATCACGTTAGAGGACATCATGGATGAATTGCGTCTCTTCCGCCCTTTCATGTCGGACACTACCACTACCCTCCAAAGAATCGAGGAAAAATGGTCCGGCCTTGATATGAGACTATCTGATGTTGAGCAGAAGGTAAGCGATGCGCAGGATGTCATTGCCAAAGTCGAGAACCTCACCAAAGAAGTTCATCAACTTAAAAATCTACAGAGGATTTAGAAAATCGCAACCGGCGTAACAACCTACGCATTTATGGAATCCCGGAGGGTTCCGAAGGCTCCGACATGATCTCCTTCTTGAAATCTCAGGTTTTGCAGATTGTTGGCCTCTCAAAACCAGTTGACTTTAACATCCAAAGAGCGCATAGATTAGGGCCTCAAAATGCATCCTCTGCAACCAAACCAAGAGGTATCATCGCCTATTTTCTGCTATACTCCGACCTTATGGCAATCCTCACTGCTGCCAAACAACACAAACAGATGTTCTGGTCAGGCCACAGGGTTTTTTCAGTCAGGATGTATCTAAACCAACTGCCAGTAGACGCAAAGAATTTCTAGATCTCAGACCAACCTTAAAATCCATGAACGCCCGCTATGGCCTCATACACCCTTGTTTCTTCAAGGTAACCTACAAAGACAGAACATTTTCATTTGACGATCCAGCTGATCTCCGGAAGTTTATTCATACCCATCGAGAAGAACACATGGAACTTGGCAAACATTGATTGTCTTGTTAATTTCTTCTGATTCATTCCTCAGGTCTTGTATATGTTATTTGTCATTGTTAATTTTTCTTTTGTCCGTTTTCAGGCTTTTCCTGTGCTGTGGTGAAGATTCCTGCACTTGTCGTCCGTTTGTCTATTTTGTTTGACGTATCCAGCTGATTTGTTCCCTTGTTTTGGGTAAGCTCCCTTTTTCCTTGTCTCATTCGTTTATTATTTCCTTATTGGAGTATTTCATCCCTTCCTTTTCATGTGATGTTGTTTAATCGATTTTCGCTCTCGGTGCTCCCCTCAGTGGTGTGGCTGTTTTGGTTTTTGTCGTCCCCCCTCCCTCAATAATGTTATTTGTTCTTTCTTCTTTGACCAACATGACTAAAGCCTCTTGGCTTTCTGTCATCTTTCTTTTCCTAACTTTTTCGGGAGATTACGCTCCCCACTTCTATTGTTCTCGTTCTTTCTTATCTCTATACTTCCCCTCTTTTTTGCATTTTTCTCTTATCCTTTTTCTTTCTCTAATTTCTTCCTTTTATCCTCAATATATGGTACTTTACTGTTTTCCTCTCCTTCTCCCCTTGTGGCCAACGTACATAATTTTCTCCTTCCTCCATGCTCCTCATATTTTCTTAACCTCTAATCTACCACTTTTCTCCTATACCTTTTTTCTTCCTTATTCTGGCTTGTTTTCATCTTCAAGCCTATCAACAGTTCACTCCTATAGATGAAAGGTTTTCGTGTTGTATCCTGGAATGTCAAGGGCATTCGTAATCCTGTTAAGAAGCAACGTGTATTATCTCACTTAGCAAGGCTAAAATGTCATGTTGCATTGTTACAAGAGACACACCTTAAATCACAAGAATTGTCTTCACTACGTAAACAATGGGTAGGAGAAGTTTTTGCTCTCCTGCAGTGAATAACAAAAATGGTGTGGTTATATTATTTCACAAATCTTTAAATGTTCAGTTACAAAATGAGTTTCATGATGATAATGGTAGATGGTTGTTTCTAAATGCTAAAGTTAATAATACTCAACTTTCTTTTTGTAATATTTATGGTCCAAATGGTATTGACTTTCAATTTTGGAATGATTTCTCTACCTTCCTCTCGTCACATGCTGTAGATGATTTGATCTTAGGTGGCGACTGTAATCAACTGATGGATCCCTTCCTGGATCGCAAATCACAAACCAAATATGTCCCCAACAAAATGCAAAAAACTTTTTCTAAAACAATTTCATCTAGAGGCCTCATTGACTCATGGAGAGTCTCCTCACCCTGATACATTGGAGTTTTCCTTTTTCTCTCCCGTCCACAAATCTCCTTCCCGTATTGACTACATCTTTCTCACTCAACACGCCCTACAGTTTATGACCAACTCAGAAATCGGCTCCATCCTTATCTCAGATCATGCCCCTGTCATTTTAGATATGGACTTTCCATCACCTTCCCCTACTTCCCGCCGATGGGCGCTTTAACAACTCTCTTCTCTTAGATACCCAGTTTGTCGAACAATTCACACTTTTTATGGAAGAATTCTTTCTCAACAATCTCTCTTCTACTTCTCAATTTCATTCAATTTGGGATGCTTTTAAGGCCACTGCCAGAGGTTTTATTATTGATTTTGTATCTCGTAAGAGGAAAAAAAGCCCTTTCCGATTCCTCTCTTATCCTTAAACAAATCAAAGCTCTTGAACATCAATATTTAACCACTAATTCTAATGATACTCTTTCTTCTCTTATCAAAGCTAAAATGCAATTTAACAAACATTCATGGGACTCCGCTTGTAACAATCTCCTTAAATTTAACGCTAAAATGTACGGTGGACGGAATAAAGCCGGTAAATCTCTGGCTAACTATCTTAAAATTAAGAAACAGAAATCTAAAATCATTGCCATTAATGACAATTCTGGTGTTCGTCATACTGCTGATGATAGAATACTGGATTGCTTTGTACAGTATTATACTTCTCTTTATACTCCAGAGTCCACTCCTTCTTCTGTTCAAATTGACTCTTTCTTTCAATCTCTCCCTCATGCTCTTGATGTTTCAATAGATCTTACATCATTGGATACTCCTATTTCGGAAAAGGAAATTTTTAATGCTCTTAATCTTCTACCCAAGGATAAGACACCTGGTCCAGATGGTTTCACTGTTCGGTTTTATCTCCACTTTAAAAATTCTCTAATACCTCATTTATTTTCACTGATAAATTACTTCCTTAGTGAGGGGAAATCAAAAGGAACCTTCACCCAAGCAATGCTTTGTTTAATCCCTAAAAAGATAAAGACCCCTCCTTCTGTAAAAATTATAGGCCCATCTCTTTAATTAACACTGACTGTAAAATCTTCGCTAAAATACTGGCCATCCGCATTAACAAAGTGATTCCTGATCTTATTAATATTTATCAATCTGGGTTTGTCAAAGGAAGGTCTATAACCGACAATTCGAGAACCCTCCTTAATATCATTCACCTTGCCTCTAAAATGGACTCACCTGTCGCTGCCATCACGCTGGATGCTGAAAAAGCATTTGATAGGGTGAGCTGGGATTTTATGTTTGGAGCATTGAGATGGCATGGTTTCAGTCCTCCTTTCATTCGATATATTCAATTGCTCTATTCTGACCCCTCTACTTCTATATGGGTTAACGGATGTCAATCTAAATATTTTTCTCTTCATAGAGGAACAAGACAAGGGTGTCCCCTTTCCCCGCTTCTTTTTATTCTTGCTTTAGAGCCTTTTCTCGAAAAAATCAGGCGCTCACCTTCATACACAGGCTTCCAATTTCAAAATCTTGATATTAAGTTTACTGCTTATGCTGACGATATTCTGCTTTACATTTCCAACCCTTCCACTTCTTTGCCGGCTCTTTTCTCTCTACTACAAGAATATTCATCAGTTTCTGGCTATAAACTGAATATTGATAAGTCTGAAGTTTTACCATTGAACAAATTCTGTTTCTCTCATATGTTTCATGGCTCCGGTTTTGAATGGAACCCCAAGATCATTAAATGTTTAGGTGTCCTTTATGCTAGCACTATTAGGGAAACCATTAAGATTAACCACACTGATTTACTTAAAAAACTTTCTGCTCTTACTGAGAACTGGTCCCCCTTTTTTTGTCCTGGTGGGGTAGACTTGCCACTATTAAAATGATGCTTCTCCCCATTATAAACTTTTATCTCTCTATGCTCCCTATTTCCCTCCCACTTTTCTTCTTTAGTACCATAAATCGTTCCTTAACGAAATTTCTATGGAATAACCGCAAGGCTAGGATTTCTCTCTTCCGTCTCCAGAAACCCAAAGACTTAGGTGGAGTCAATTTCCCAAACATCAACCGATACCACTCTGCCTTCACATTAAAGCAAATTTGGCCTTTTTTAACCGATTCTTCTTGCCCTTCTGTAACAGCTTGGAGTTCTCTTGAACTCGCTCAACTTCTACCCTTTACATTCCTTACCGCTACTCGTCTATCTCAACCACCGAAACGTCTTTCCAATCCCATTTTTAATCACTCCAAAGCCCTTGCTCTTTCTCTGTTTCGCTCTCATCTTTCTCCTAAGGACTTTCTCTCCCAAACCCCAATATGGTACAATAAATTTTTAAAGATCAATAATAGAGCGCTTTTTGGAAGGAATGGATTGATAAAGGTATCATTACCCTTGATCAATTAATGAAGGACCATTCGCCGTGGGAATTTTCAGATATTCGCGAATCTTTTGGCATTTCTAACACTCACTCATCTCACTATCCCCTATTGTCGGACTCTCTCACTCAAATTTTTTCTCAGATATGCCCTCCAGTCACCCCGGACCATGCTTTATTCTTTACAATTGATTTTTCTATCCCCCTTAGAGCCTCTGCCATCTATAAATTGCTCTCCCGTCCTTTAGCGGATAGATCGAAGTCGCCAATAGAATTATTATGGGAGAATGATTTAATACAGGAATTTCCACTACAACTCTGGGAATCTGTTTGGTCAAAAATACACACCTCTTCCCGTTCTGCTAGCACTACACAGACTCTATTTTTTTCTATAACAGACTTTTTTTACTCCTTCTGACTTACACAAATTTAAATTACTTGAATCTAAAAAATGCTGGTCATGTCCATGTGAGGACAGTGATCTTTTCCACATGTTTTTTCATTGTCCATTGGTTAAATCCCTATGGTTTCGTATTTGGTCCAAATTAAATGATATTTTATCCACAAATTTCTCTTTTGACATTACACATATATTTTTAGGAGGCTCCTCACCAATATGGAATGCTTTTTGTAATGCACGTAGATTTATTGACTTAGTTATAGCTATTTCTCTCCAAATTATCACAACCAATTGGAAAGATACTTCAAAAATTTCATATCAGGCCTGGTGGAACTTGTTATGTCACCACCACAGGCTTGATCGTGCATATGCCACTTCTGTGCCTTTACTAATCAAAAAGGATTCATTATGGTCACCTCTTACAGCCTACCTTTCTAAGCATGTTCCTTGAATATTCATGTTCCTAGTTAAAGTACCCTCTTATTTCCTCATTTCTCGTTTACTTTTTAACTTGTACAGATGTTGCTGATATTGAATAGGCATTTATTCCTTCTTGTTAATTCTTTCCTTTTTTTTTTTTTTTCTCTCTCTTTCTTTCTCGTCTTTCTTCTTTCAAAACCTTAAAAAAAAAAAAAAGCTCTTTTTCCTTCGTACAGTTTTATTTCCCATTTATGGGACCGATTTTGCAAGTACAATAATATATTAACACCTGATTTTTCACTGTAAATCATTTACTTTTGTAATGATGTTTTACTATGTTTACAAATTGCAATAAAGCTCTTTAAACAAAAAAAAACAACAACATTAATATATGTTATGTGTTTTAAACCCTAGATTCTATTTGGTGTTTATGTAGAGATATATGTATGTATATGTTTGATTTACATGTGATACATTGAAAACTCACATCATGGATATTGGAAAACATTATATACTCTCAACCACTGTACATACATATGTTTTCTGTACTAACCAAATGTAAATGATGTTAGCTATGTGTATAGCCTCACAAATCACTCAGCCTAGATCAGGGGTCTCCACACAGTTTTTTGGGAGCTACCAGTACCTCCCAGACCCCTTCAGAGTAGCACACAGCCTTGAGGTCACTTATTAGATGGGCACACGGTCCTTTTTTTAATGTAAAAGTTAAGGGAAGGCTGTGTTTATGTGACATCATGATCATCAGCCTGCAGATAGCTGGCCCTGGCAATGAGCAGTGTTCAGTCAGAATCATGGCCACATGGGGTTGAGGCACAGGGACAAACAACTGAAGCACTGAGTTATATCTGTCATAAATATTAACCCCCGGGCGGAGAACTCTGCTAACCCAGCGGAGTTTAAGAAGTTTTGCCTACTCCGTGCTCCGTTAAGAATGCGGAGTTCAGGCAAAACTCTGACTCCATGGTGGAGCGGAGTTAGCCGGCCCCTCCACCCTCCCTAATTTAATTATAAAAAAAAGGCACTCACCTGCTGTGGCGTCTCCGGGCTGCTTCCTCCTTGCTATGGTCTCTCTCTCCTCCTCTTCCTCGCCGTCCTCATCCACGCACACCCCTACGTTGTACTTCTTGCACGCACGCATGCGCGCACAAGACGTACAACATAGGGGTAGATGTTGGGGTAGACGTTGGGGTAGACATAGGGGTAGGCGTTGTATGTCTTGCGTGCGCGCATGCGCGAATGCGCACACAAGACGAACAACGTAGGGGTTTGCGTGCAAGAGGACGGCGAGGACGAGGAGGAGAGAGAGACCATGGCAAGGAGGAGGCAGCCTGGAGACGCCACAGCAGGTAAGTGCCTTTTTTAATAATTAAATTAGGGAGGGTGGAGGGGAGCGGAATTTTTTCCAACTCTGTGGAACTCCGCGTAGTGGCACTCCGCCAACTCCGCCCAGGCTTATTAAATATATATCCATGCCAGGTCAAAATTTGAGGTGTGCTCATAAATATGCCCCTGAAAGCTTTTAAATAGATGACAATTGAAAGGGAGCATTGCCTAACGTGTTGAGCAAACACTTCATTTAATTTTACACCAATTTCCAAGTGTGTCATGTTTAAACTGCAGGCCCCTTACTTCTAGTGGCATGACCAGTATTCACTGTGCCAGAAGTATTTATGTTTAGCCTTCAGTAGTTCACAATGTTTTGCTCTGATCCGACATAGGTCACATCACAGATTATGTAGGAGCCCCAGGGGCTAGATGATATCACAGGCCTGGATTAGTGACTTTAGGCCATGCCATGGGATGAGTGTATTCAACAGGTTACTACAGAAGTGTGTATCAAGATATTTGTTTTGGTCAGCATGTGAAATTAAACATGTTGTAAGGTAACTTATGAGAATCCCTGTGATAGATCTTGAAAAAGTGTGTTACATCAATAAAGAAAAACAAAAAGTCACAAAAACATTGTTTTTTTCTTTCATTTCTTGTATCCATACAGGTCAACGCCCATCAGAAGTAGAACATTTGGAAGGCCATTACCAGGAAGGTGCAGACCCTGGGGGTCTACAAGCGGTTTTATGATTTGCAATGTACCCCAATATAGGCCTGGGTAGTCTCCTAACCCTTCACCTACATTTACCCTGCCATTGTACTATATAACGGGTTTGGGGCTGACCTTTTACCTAGATTAGGTGCTGCATAAATGTTGTGTGGTTTTTTCTGAAAACTAGCCTATTTATTATGCTAGAGGATTCTCAGAATCACAGCAGGATTACCATCTTCTGCATAATAACTATGTATAAGGTTCATCACTATCGTCATCCTCGGCCGACATACACAGCAAGGTAGAACCCTTGAGGGTACCTTTTGGATATATAAGTACTATATCTTTGCTGGGACGGGCAGAGGAGAAAGACTTCCATGCTGACACACTGACTCTGAGGTTCCTGCACGCAGATACTCAAGCACGTAGTGATCTGACATCCCTTGCGCGGTGTCTGTTCGAGACCAAGACAGGGTCCTTCATTTTCTCACACCAGGTAATGGGGTTGGTTCTTTCCTAGGGGGATTCTTGGCTATACACCTACATACATGCTAGGTACATTTAGGTACATCTAGTCAGGGTTAGCATCATAGGAGTACACATTTTTACTGTCATGCATCTATATACCTGCATATATCTATAGTTTTAGCACTATGGTAGAAATCTGCCATCCATTTACTCTCTTGGTGCTTATAATCGTTTATATCTGTTTCTGTCTCATGGCTGTTGCAGCACACATATTTTACACTAGAATGACGCTGGCTCAATAAATGCTTATTGAAAATGTCCCAATTGTTTATTCTGTGTATCTCTCTGAGACAAAGTGAGCATTAGTGACTGAGCGAAAAGTACTGCACTGTTTCACGATCCCTGAGGGGTCAGGGTTGTCATGTTAGATAGTTGCCCGAAACTATTCTCTCCATGGGAAGAGGACTTCAGAGTGGCACGGTGCGCTAGCAGGTATACAGGCGAACATATCCGGTGGGGGTGTCTGGAATCAGTCTGGACACCGATCCCACAATTTATGTTGTCTAAATGCGCAGATCCTATATAGATTTATAGGAACTACACGATATGGCGCCACCAATGTTGGTCTGGTTCTTATTTAATGGTCAAATCTGAGTATTTCAGTCGTGCTGTTCTCAGAGACCCCTACTCACATTATTCCAGAGCCGTCTGGAGAGGGAAGGGAAAAATCCGCCGTAGCTGAGTAGGCATATCCTATGTATTGGCTGTAGGTTTATTCAAGCTTGAAGGAGAATAGTTCCCTATTGTGCATAAAACCTTATCTCAGTTTCCTTGAAACTATTTCAACAATGTCTGTCCTGGATGATGCTATGGCAGCTTTAAATGTGAATGCAGAGGGTAAGGAGAGCAGGAAGCTGAGATAAACGGATCACTGACACAACATCAACTCCTATAATATCTACCTACACAATTATCGAGTCACTAATATCGCACACAAAAATATCGACTCCCAATACACAAAACTAAAATTATACAAATATCGAAAAATAAATATCGTCAAAATAATTATCGACTACAAAAATATTGACTACAAAAATATTGACTACAAAAAAATAGAACACAAAAATATAAAAAAAATTAAAATAACATATACTGCAACAAAATTATCAATATGTGTTGTCAATATATAATATTGACAGCACAAATATCGATAAAATACATATTAACTATACAAAAAAATAACATTTAAACACAAAAATACTATAAGAAAATAGCAAACATTAAAAAACAAAAAACTAACAAAAAAATTACAATAATAATAAAACTAAAACACAAACTAATAAAGCTAAAAAAACAAAATGAAATAAATACACAAACACTACAACATAAAAAAAATCACCACTATCAAAAATAAACAGACTTAATTATATTACTAAACAAAATAAAAACACACATTAAATAAACACAATTAAAAAGAAACAAATTAAATTACAACTGCCCAAAAATACAAACAAAGCTATCTTAACCACTGAATTTAAACTACAGCAACAAAATCAATAGAAAACTCTAACTAATTAAATAAACACTATAAAAGCAATCAATTAATTAACACAACATTTACCATTAAACCGACAAACACTGCAGAAGGACGAAACGTTGCAAGACAAACAACAGAACGAAAAAGATCTACAAATACAACTAAACAGAAAATCTTTCATTAAAGGTAAGAACAAACATTTTTAAATAAATAAATAAAATTAGCTGATGAAAAAATTATGCATATACACATACTAACCTAAAATATAATTTATTTTTCTTTATATTTCATAAACTAAACTTGACAATAACTCTACCGTGAAAATTCAAAACAATGAATTCCTCCCAAAAGAACTACAAAATCAACATTAACGAAATCTATAAAACAAAGTAAGCATACATCTTATCTAATTTATAGAGTTAACTGATTAGACCTAAAAAAAAATATTGAAAAAGCAAAATGTAACTAAAAAATACTTTTATTTTACTTCCTTCTGCAGGCTACAATACAAAAACAACATCAAAGAAATAAATTACATCAACTAAAATAGTATGTATGTTTTTAAGCATAATAATAACTAAATAAAAATAGGGACTAACTAAACTAACAAACTAAATGTAACCCTTCAATAAAACTAACATTTTTTTTAAACTAACAGAAAAAAAGAAACCAGTGAATAATCTATAAACTTTGAAAAATGATCCAACAAGAATAGAAAAAAAGATATATGTAAGTATATTTTAAAATGTAATAAGTATATCAAAATGTTTACTTTTTGCTAAGTAATAATTAACATATATATGTATAAATACATTCACAGACATATGAAGAAAATGACAGAAGGGGCAAAGTTCATTTCCTCACAAAAAGGAAAACTACTTCTATGCTACATGGGCTATACTTATACACAAGAGAAAATAACAGAAAATGAAACCCATTGGAAATATAGTAAATACTACTCCAATTCTTGCTATGGGAGAGCAACGACAATAGAAACAACTGTTATTAATGTTAGAGAACACAACCACCCCCCCGACGCCACAGAAATTGAAGTTAGAGATGTTTTAGACAACATCAAAGAAGCAAGCACCAGCTCACAACAAACTAGCACAGAAATATTAAAAAATTTGCTAACCCGTGTTCCTGAACATGTAACAGGACAATTACCTTCCATCCCAACCCTAAAACGCCTCATAGCCAGAATTAAAAGATCTACTGCTCAAACACCACCACCCCCAAAACTTTCTCAGAAGATGAAATTCTACAAGAATACACAGTAGCACACAAAGATGAAAAATTCATTCTTTATTACAACAATATCAATCAATCAATCAATCAATCAGGTGCTTGTTAAGAGCGGCTACTCCCCGTAAGGGTCTCAAGGCGCTGGGGGGGGGGGGGGTGCAGGTTCTAATCCATCAAGGAGGGGGTCTGTCGAAGAGCCAGGTTTTGAGGTTTCTCGCGAAGATGGGGAGCGAAGTTGTCTGTCTGAGGTGGAGCGGAAGGGCGTTCCAGGCTCTGGCCATGAGGAAGGAGAAGGAGCGGCCTCCCGATCTGGTCTTTCTGGTGTGGGGGGCCACAGCGTAGGAGAGCTGGGCTGATCATAGGGTCCTTTGGGGTGCGTGGAATTTGAGTCGGCTATTCAGGTATGCTGGTCCGGTGTCGTGGAGGGCCTTGTGTGTATGTGTGAGAATCTTGAAGGTGATTCTAGCCTTGATGGGGAGCCAGTGGAGTGTGCGCAGGTGCTGGGAGATGTGGCAGTGTCTTGGCAGTTTGAGGACCAGTCTTGCGGCAGCGTTTTGGATGTTTTGTAGCTTGTGGGTGAGGTTTTTGTTTATTCCGGCGTAGAGTGCGTTGCCGTAGTCGAGTCTGCTGGGGACGAGGGCGTGAGTGACAGTCTTTCTGTGCTTGAGGGGGATCCATTTGAAGGTCTTGCGTAGGAGGCGGAGGGTGTGGAAGCAGGAGGATGCGACGGAGTTGATCTTGCGGTCCATTTTGAGCTCGGGTCCAGGATGATTCCTAGGTTGCGTGCGTGATCCGTGGGGGTGGGTGGGCTTCCGAGGGCGGGGGGCCACCAGGTGTCGTTCCAGGTGTTGGGGTTCGGGCCCATGATGAGTACTTCTGTTTTGTCGGTGTTGAGTTGTAGGCAGCTGCTTTTCATCCATTTGGCGACGGCTTCCATGCCTTCTTGAAAGTTGTGTCTGGCAGTGTTGGGTTCGTTGGATAGGGAGAGGATGAGTTGGGTGTCGTCTGCGTATGACACAATGTTGAGTCCGTAAGTTCTGACGATGGGTGCGAGCGGAGCCATGTAGATGTTGAAGAGCGTAGGGCTGAGGGAGGACCCCTGGGGGACTCCGCAGGTGGTTGGTGTAGGGTCCGAGAGGAAAGGAGGGAGTCTGACCTGCTGCGTTCTGCCGGAGAGGAAGGAGTGGATCCAGTCGAGGGCCTTGTCCCGGATCCCTGCATCGTGGAGTCTGCGTATTAGGGTCATGAAAAAAGAATTATCATCTTTGCCACCAACACCAACATTCAAAAATTAAAACAATGTGAAACATGGATGATGGATGGGACATTTAAAGTCTGTCCTAAACCATTTTATCAACTTTATACCATCCATGGCAAATACGAAGAAACCAACATCCCTTTCATATACGCCCTAGCCCCCAACAATCAAAATACTACCTATATAGAACTCCTTACAATAATTAAACAACAAACAGAAAACTACTTCCCACAAAAGATAATAATAGATTTCGAACAAGAAATGATCCAAGCAATTTTTAAAAATATATCCACATACAGCAATACAAGGTTGCTTTATCATTTTAACCAAAATATATGGAGACATCTCTAAAAATCAACCCTAAGCATATTATATGCAACAAACAGCAACTTTGCTTACCAAATAAAAAAAACAATAGCCCTAGCCTACGTACCAACAACAGAAGTAGCAAACCACTATAATATATTTATCGAAAGTCCTTTTTACCAAGCCAATGAAGCAAAACTAACACCCTTTCTTGACTACTTTGAAGACACCTGGATAAAAAAACTACATAGATCAGGGCACCGAAGACAACCCAAATTCCACATCCCCCAAATCCATACTTTAAAAATAAGAGAATAGCAAACACCATGCAGCAATTAAAAATTACAACACAATAAAACAACATCATCATCATCATCAAACCACTTTAATCGGTTAATAAAAACCATAAAAGTACCATAAAAACGATACATAAATCACAAATAACACACAATAAAATATCATATCCGAATCTTCAAAAATAGGGGCGACAAATACAATACTAGAGGCAGGGCCGGACTGGGAACAGAAACCGGCCCTGGCAAACTGCTCAGCCGCCCC
Source organism: Calotriton arnoldi (assembly GCA_963921515.1). Lineage (NCBI taxonomy): Eukaryota > Metazoa > Chordata > Amphibia > Caudata > Salamandridae > Calotriton > Calotriton arnoldi. The sequence continues at coordinate 219,056 of CAWUFW010008012.1, read as the reverse complement.
CCTGGGGTGAAGGGAAGTGCAGCCGAGCAGTTTGCGAGGGCCGGTTTTGGCCGATTTTGTTACAGGGGGCCGATATTGCCGACCCCCGGTAACAAAAATGGCCCCCCAGGGGCCCAAAACCGGCCCCCACCCTAGCGGCCCACCGGGGAAACGCCCGGTGCCCGCTACGGCCAGTCCGGCCCTGACTAGAGGCTATAAATCAGAGCTCATGAGGTTAAAAATCTTGACAATAGATAAAACAGTTAAAACAGGGCATCATACTATAAAATAAATCAGTATATAAAGGCAAGTATTTAAAAGTTAATAATAAAATAGGCTTTACAAATACACATAGGATAGCATAGGGGGACGTTTTTTCCTAAGTCTGACAGCTGCGACAAAAAAGCTAGCGATGTTAAAAATCTCCCATGGGTCATTAAGCAGTTGCAAGTACAGTAAAGCAGGTTTGACCTGAGTAAAGCCTTTCCCCTTTAGAATCGGAACAAGGAACCACCTACGAATATCATGATAATGGTCACAGAACATAGTAAAATGCATTGTGTCCTGGATCGAGAAATTGTCACAGGTATAGGGACCTAGGTCACACGTCCTACTCCAAGCTTGCGAGTTACCCAGGAAGAAGTGAATCAAGTTAAAACGAAATCTGGTCAGAAGCAGGCGGTGAAATGGTTTCGTAACAACCCTCAGGTAAGGTTCAATGTCGGGTTTGGTTTTAACAGATAATGGGCTTTAACTAATGGTTTCATTAGCTCAGTCTCCTCCCGCTCTACCGCCTTCAAATTGAAAAAGTGTGATTTTATCCACGCTAAATCATCTTTTCTTATGTTATCAGGGAAATCAAATAAATCTGAACGTCCAAGCTTAGGGGGTCATTACGATGGCGGGCGGATTGCCCCCGCCGGGCCTGCGGTAGTCACCGCCCGCCATCCGTAAAGCAAAGACCCCCCGCCATATTATGATGGCTGGGGGGGTCTGCGGCAGACGGAAAGACCGTCCACCGCTTTTCCGCCGGTCGAGTCGTCGACCAGCGGAAAAGAGGGATAATATGGTGGCGGTGTCTCCAAAGCATAATGTCTTGGCATTTGGGGGCCCGTTGTGGGCCCCAGGATGTTGGGGGGTGGGGGGTGCACATGGGGGTACCTGTGGTACCCCCTGCATTTGTATGCACAAGGTGGCAGGCACCGCGCGGTGCCTGTCATGTTGTGCATGCAAATGCACGACGTACATTCACAGCATTGTGGCGGGCGGTGCGGTGAGCACCGCCCACCACAATGATGTGAATAGGGCTTGCCACCGCCACGGTGGCATCGTAATATCGGGTGCGGGACCGCCGCACCCGCTTGCGGACGGTCACGCATTCCGCTGCGGTGGCGGGCGGACTTTCTCCGCCCGCCATCGTAATGACCTCCTTAGTTAGAATGTTCTTAATGTATTTAAGCCATGGAATATTATTTGCTCAGTCCAGGGTGACACAGTCCCTAATAATCTTATGGTTCTTTTTTTTTTTGTTTACTTTTTTTTTTTTTTTTACTTTTTTTTTTAATTTAAAGTATTATTACAGAGGTAAAATACTATCATAAAAACCCTCCAGATCCCCCCACCCTCCCCCTTGTGCAACAATACGAATCAAAGACATAAAAGTAAGTAGAAAAACAAATTATACACTGGATAAACATAAGTAGAGAGAGAAAAAAAGAGGAATAAATAAATAAAAATAAAAATAAAAAAAAAGACAAGACAAGAAATCGCATAAGACCAAAGGAGACAGGGAGGAAAAAAAAAACATGGCAAAATCCTAAACTACCATGATTTTAGTATACACCAATTGGAGATAAAGGCCCTTAAGTTGACAAGTAGACTGGTTAACCCTATAAACCAGTCTGGTCCAGCCAGATAGTTAGGGGTTCCCAGATATCTAATCCCTTCCTTTGCGCTTTACGACCTTTTTTGGCATAGATAGCCTTCTCAAGATGATAAGTCGCGACTAATCTAGCCAACCATTGGGAGAAAAGAGGAGGATCTGAGTCTACCCAAACTGATGCTATGCAAATTCTCCACACCGTCATTGCCACAAATATGAGTGCGCCGCTCTTCTTTCTACTGACCACCTCCTGGGTCCCTAATACGATAGTCGTAGGGGTCAGCACTATGGCCTGGGAAATAACCTCCCCAAGGAAATCCTGTATTTTAACAAGAAGTGGAGTAAGTTTCCGGCAGGTGGCAAACATGTGTACTGCATCAGCCCCAAACTCCGAGCACCTAGGACACAGCGTCCCCTTACCAGTTCCCCATTTGGCAACTCTACTAGGTGTAATGTATAAAAAGAAAATGGTTTTAAAATATTGTGCCTGTAATTTGGCTGACAACAGATCACTCTGGGCTAGTTTCAATGCGTTATAAAATGTGCTGTGCAGGACTTCCAGCTTTGCTTGCCATTTGTCTGCTATTCTGGGTAAGTCATCAGGAGTTTGACTGTTCAGTGCGGAGTAGATAGCGCCAATCCGAGGCGTGGCTGGGGCCCTTAAGTTTTCAATAAATTCTATTTTCATGAACCCGGTGGGTCCTCCAGCTTTTCGAGACAGAAAATTGTGAATAGCAATATGCTTAAAGGCATCTTGGTCCTTCAATCCATATTTACTTTGAAGCTCGGCGAAAGATTTAATACCTTCAGTAGAGATTAGGTCTCCCAGTTTCAAAATACCAGCTTTATACCAGGCTTGCAGATAAGACCTCCCAAAAATAGCAGGCAAATTGCAATTCTTGTTGATAGGAGAGAAGTAGTTCATTCTACCTAGCCCGTAAATCCTACGAACATTACAAAAAACCTTAAAGGTGCTCATCAGTGTCTTGAATCTAACTCTCTTGTAATATCCAAAGGACATTTGTCTGATGAGACAGCCACGGGCCTCTTCTCCTAGTAGTAATTGAAATGGCGAGGGAAGCCCAGTAGGAGGAGAGAAAGAGTGTTCCTTCACTAATTCCACACTGTATTGCAAAACTGAAGCCCAGTAATAGAGCACTATGTTAGGGAAAGCCCATCCACCCCTCTCCCTGGGAAGAGACAGTTGCTTTAGCGCCCGTCTAGGTTGAGAATAAGCCCATATAAATTGTGTAAAAAGCTGCTGAAATTTTTGTAGCATAATTTTGTTAAATTCTAGTGGAATAGATCGAAAAAAATAAAGTAATTTTGGGAAATAAGTCATTTTAATTACATTGCATCTACCCACTAAGGTCAAGTGTAGGTTATTGATTCGATTAAGCGCTCTTTTTGTTTCATTAGCCAAAGGGATTAGATTTTCTGCCACAATTTCATCTATATTTGCCTTCACAATCACCCCCAAGTATTTGGCCTTTGTGACAACCCGTCTGTCTATCCAGTTAATTTCTTTGTTAACTATAATTTGGGTTTTATTTTTATTCAAAGCATACCCGAAATTTTCCCAAAATTTTGGGCCTCCAGTTCCAATGCTAAAATAGCACTTTCGGGTTCAGGGGTAGTTATGGCCAGATCGTCAGCGTAAGCCATAATTTTAGTGTCCCAACCGAATCTACTTACTGCCTGGATAGCCGGGTTGTTCTCTATTTTCTTAATCAAGGGGTCTATATAAAGAGCAAAAAGCAAAGGGGAGCACGGGCACCCTTGCCTGGTGCCCCGAGAGATTTTGAATTGTTTAGTTAACCTCCCATTTATTGATACACTAGCTGTCGGGTTCAGATAAAGAGCTTGAACAGCTTGTATTAGCTTTGGTCCAAAGCCCATCCTTCTCATAACGCCCCAGAGAAACTGCCAGGAGACCCGGTCGAATGCTTTTTCAGCATCTAAAAGAATTAATGACATCGGGTCTCCTGTTGCTTGTGCTGCATCAAACAAGGTAATAGCCCGCCTAATATGTTCGGTGGTACCTTTCTTGGGAATAAATCCGTGTTGCCATTCTGAGACCAGGGTTTCGATAACTGAAGATATTTTTATTGCAAGAATTTTCGAGAAGATTTTTGAGTCACAATTTATAAGCGTGATTGGCCTATATGATCCCATTTCTAGTGGTGATTTATCTTTTTTAGGAAATATAGAAATGTTGGCATTGGACCAAGATGCGGGCGGAGCGGCCCCGTTAAAAATAGAGAATACTAAGGAAGAGAAAATAGACTTTAATTGGGGAGCAAAGATTTGATAAAATTCCACAGGGATACAATCGACCCCTGCAGCCTTCCCATCCGGTAAACTGGCTAGAGCTTCGGCAATATCTTCCCAAGTTGGAGTAACATCAAGCTGATCGCGACTTTCCTGACTAAGTTGAGTTAGAGTCACTTCTTCTATATATTTAGCGATCTCGTCCTCTCTTGCATCTACTGAGCTACTGTTCTTCTCTGTATATAAATTAGAGTAGAACTCTCGGAAACCTTCTTGTATTTTACTTGGGTCATTAGTCTCTTCTCCCGTTGCAAGCTGAATCGACAGTATTTCACTACCTGTAACCAGCTGCCTGGTTTTGATGGCCAAATGATGGCCAATAAGATCACTATATTCGTAGTTTTTTTCCCGCGTCGTGGCCCATTTAGCTGCAACCTTCTCTGCAAATACTGACCCATTTTCTGCTTTTATGAGTATCACTTTATTTTGGGTAGACTCAGTATCCCCCCCAGCTTGCACAATTTGAATTAATTGCTCCTCTGCCTTTTTCAGCTTTTCCTGTAGTTCATAGATCGTTAGTTTTTCTTTCTTATTTTTCCTAATTGAAAACCTAAGTGTCTCCCCCCGAATGCCTGCCTTTAATGTGTCCCACACAGTCATAATTGGGGCCGACCCCAAGTTTATCTCAAGGAATTCTTGAACCCATACTTGCATATGTGTCCGATATCCTGTATCTTGTAGTAGTGCTTTCTCAAAGCTCCATTTCGGGGTTTCTCTCCAATTCCCAAGCCCCCCAATGTCTAAAATAAGCGGGTTGTGGTCTGACATAAAGCGCGGAGCAATATCTATAGAGCATTCGCGGAGTAGAGAGGACGAGATCAAAAAATAATCCAATCTGGCAAATGACCGGTGTGGGGCAGAGAAGTAAGTGTAGCCTAGCAGTTTAGAATTTAGATTAGCCCAGGCATCACTAAGCCCATGAGTTTGAATTAAGTTAACTATCGCTTGATATACTCGAGGCTTCCTTCCCGCATAAGTCCATTTATCATCCGCTTTCCAATTACAAGGCAGGTTGATATTAAGGTCGCCACAGACAATGATTGGGGAAGGCCAATGGGCAAGCTCCCCTGTAATCCAGTTAATGATCCCTGGGTCATCTGCGTTGCTCCCATAAATTGAACATAAAGTAAAAGGGAATTAGATGGCAGGTGGCACTCTACAATTACCCATCTGCCCAATGAGTCAGATTTCACACGGGGATATTTTAAAGGTAGTCTGCTATCAGCCAAAACCCCTACACCTTTTATTTTCGCACCCTGTGTAGTACCCCCTATAGTTTTAAACCCCAGTGTGTTCAATAAGTGTTTTTGTGAACCCTCTATATGTGTTTCCTGGAGGCTGACAATATCGGCCCCCAGCGATCTTAAGCCTTGAGCTACTTTTTGTCTTTTTGTAGCTTCATTCAGCCCACATATGTTCACTGACACAAATCTAAGAGTATTTATCTTAGTCATTTAAGCATTTTAAAGAGATTAAACCAATACATTCCTGTTCCCTTAAATAAGCTTGACTTTATGAATTTGTTTACTTTATCGTGTATTTTAACCAGTGATTGTAAAAAAAATGTCCTTGATTCAACTATTTCATAGCAATTTCCCCCCCTCCCCATCCCACCCCTCCCCCCCCCTCTCGTTGAGCAATCAGGAATAACCTGAATGATGGTGGTCAAGAGTAAGTCCCCGCCACTAGACCACGCCTTAGAAAGTTTAAGTAGGCCTTCGGCTATGTCTGTTCACACCTTATGTGAAAACAATTAGAAAGGTGTGCCCTAGGTTTCTAGATAAAGCTAATCAGTATCAGAAAGAAGAGAAGAAGAAAAAAGAGGAAAAAGGGAGCACATAAAAATAAAGAAAATGAAGAAAGAGATCCCCGCCACTCCCTCCCTTACCCCCCCTACAAAAAAGCAGGGAGAAAATCGCTTTAAGATTAACTTGAGCCCTTCTTCGACTTGATTTCTCCCAGGTATTCACCAGCCTTAATCTCAGACAAAAAGATTTTGGAAGCCCCATTAAAGATAACTTTGAGTCTGGCAGGGTTCATTAAGTACACTTGAGCTCCTGTCTGTTGGAACGGGAGATTAGCTGACGCAGGCGCCATCTTCGTTCTACCGTCTGATGGCAAAAGTCAGGCTTCGCAAAAGAAGTTACCCCGTTGGACCCTTTCTGGGAGTTAGGGCGGGCCTGGTCGTATACCAGTTGCCTAACGAGAAAATTTCCAAAATACACCAGGAACACCCTGGGATGTCCACCAGATGAGCTGCTACCGTCACGTTGTCGTCTCAAATTAAAAGGGAAGCGATGTGCCCTTTGTATCTCATGGTCCCAGCTTGACTGATCAGGAAAGGAATCTTGTAAAAGTTTCACTATGTAGCGCCTAGGATCTTCTCCCTCCTTCCCTTCTGGGATTCCAAGCAGACGGAGGTTGTTTCTGCGTTGTCGGTTCTCCTGTTCCTCCATTTTGGTCATTAGGTCAGACAAACAGGCGGTATTGGAGTCGCTCTGATTTTTGATTGAGGAGACCTCTGTTTCCAAACACTCAGTGCGGCCTTCAACACGGTCACTTATGTCGGTACAGATCTTATTCAGTCTTCTCATGCCCCCTTGTAGTTTTTTAGCTGCCCCTTTAGCAGCGCGGTTATCTGCCCGAGCCTCTTCTTGGAATTCTTTTATAGAAGCTAGGATCGAAGCTAGTGAGGGTTCGGTAGTATTTTCAGGTGCGCTCTTTATATTATCCCACAGTGTCGTGTGAGAGTCGTCTTCTTCAAGAGGGTAGGACATCTGTGAGTCTGAGTAGTCCCATTTAAGCTGGCTGCGTCTTTTAGCCTTGCTTCTTGCCTTCCTAGGGCGTTGTACTGTACCTATAGCCTTAGGTGACTCTTCACTATTATCTTCACTGGTGTTAAACCCACCCTCGTCCGAGGAGGTCCCAGTGCCATCTGATACCGAATAGAAGTTTTCAGTACCTGTCTCCGGTGTCCATGGGACTTGAGAACCAGAGGCGGCTGCAAGACCTTGGATATAATTGTCAGTACCGGCTTCCGAAGTTTTTAAAGTATTCTCTAGGTTGGTTATCGTGGGGTCGAGATCACCTCCTATTTTTTGGGCTACGGGAGCTGAAAATATCAAGTTCTCCTGAGCAGTTGGTCCCACAGCTTCCCCTTCTAAATGAAGGCAGGGAGGGGCAGTCAAGTTGTCAGCCATTTCTTGCAGGCCACTCGTTATCCCCTTGTCAGCTTGTTGTGCCCCTATAGAGTTTTCCTGGGCTGGGAACATTCCTTGCTGAGTGGTCAGCACCGTTGGCTCATCAGTCAACAAATCCAAGGGGCACTCTCGGGGAGATGTGTGAGACACATAGTTAGTCTTAGAGTCCGTAACAGGAGGTGGCCCCTTAGCCCCAGAAAATAGTTTAGCAACTGAAGGCTGGGAGCCCACTAGATCCTTGTGTACACCACCCCCCCGTGCCTCCCTACTGTTTTTTTGTTAACACTGACCTCGCGCTTGATTTTGGGCATGTTTTCTCCTTGTCCGGTGTCTCCAGCGTCAGCGTTGGCGATAGCTGCTTTTGTCTTGCTGATTTTCCCCGCCTTAGCTCCTCTGGTCGACATTATCCTGGACCAACGCCGATGCCACCGATGCTGCTGAGCTCTCTCACAATCCCAGATTGGAGCGAGTATCAATGAAGCAGCGCACCGCACAATCCAGAGAAAAAGCAGCGTCCGAAACCCCCAGCACGCTTGTAGAGTCACTAGCGTCGTCCGGGAGCCTTTGTGATCCTGGAATTTCACCGCATCCGCGATAAACAATTCAAAGGCGGCTGGCTGAGGGCAAAGACCGATCGTCTTCACTCTCCTCTCTTTCAACATCTGTGTCACATCGCAGGGCGCCTAGCCGATAGTCGATGTGGCTAGCGTGTGCGGCCGAGCAGCGTAGGTTTCACTCTGACTCCATCTTGCTCCTCTCCCCATAATCTTATGGTTCAATGTTAATTGCGGGTTGAGCCATGTTTTAAGCCAACAGAGCACCAGGGCCAACCTCAGCCTGTCTGCTACATAGCCCACACCTAATTCTTGATGAATTGCATAGGTAGGGGTCAATTGGGGGACAGACAAGAGGGTACGTAAAAAATTATTTTCTACTGTCTGTATCCCCTCCATTGACTTATAACCCCAAATGGCCGAGCCATATGATGCAATGGCTAAATAAAACAACATATTTCTACTCTTTTTTAAATTAATAATTATAATTATACCATTTAATAAAGATGTATATAAAAATATATGACATAATATAATTATTAAATAAAAAGAAAGAAGCAGACAAAATGGTAACCAAAAATATTTCCCACCCATAATAATTAAAAATAACTTGCAGTTTTGTAGCAGTAGATAGTCCTCAAAAAGGAACAAATCTTTATTATTTAAAACGAAATACAAATCAATAAAAAAAGGAAATCCCCCCAAAAATGTAAAATACAACTGTAGAAAAAAGGCTCCAGCGATGCAATCCTCTCAATAACGAAACCCTCAAAAACCCGAAAATTAGTTTAAAAAAAAAAAAGCTCCAACAAACCCAAATAGTACAAGTAAAATGTAAAAAAGTAATTTGTTTCAAAGAAACTAAATTAATTTTCCTTTAAAAAAAAAAAAAAACACGTCTTCACCACCATAGTGTATTGAAACTAGAAACCTGCAAAAATAAAAAAACAACACCTCCCACATAAACACACACAAACCCACACACATTAACATAAATTACAACATTTAATACAACATAACATAATTAAATATCACATAACTAACACTATATAACACTCTACTACTCTTAAAAACTACGTCAAACACATCAAACAATAAACTAACAAAAAAACACCATACTACACAAAAAACTGACATTTAACACTCTAACAAGTCTAACTATGCTACCACTAGCTTCCCCTTGACCTAAAATTACCTTAAAAGTAAATTAAAACAAACTTACCTTAAGCGACTAAACACTGCTACCAATCGCGAGGTTCTGTCTTCCAAAATGACCTAAAAACGAAATAGATAGACAAGAAAGTGAGCAAATAGAAAAAAAAATGGCCGTGTAATAAAAATTAAAAAAGACTACCTCCCCATAGACATGAATGGAGAATTCTAAAAAAAATCCCAAAAATTAATATATATTTCTATATTATGAAAAAATAATAGAAAAAAATGTACAAAAAATGTAAAATATATATTAAGTAGAATATTATCACAAAACATAAAACATAATATTTAATATATATTAATAATGTATATTTGTGTGATGTATTTAATTTTCAACATATAAAATTACCAAAAGACTATTGTGAATGTACCCAAAAAAGTTTGGGATACAAAAATATATATTTTTGAGAAATATTTGTAAATTATTTAATATATTAAATATTATTTATAAGAAATAATATTATTTAATATACTAAATATTAACCAAAAAACTTTACAATCTATAACATTGTAAAATATATATTATATAAATTGATTACAAAAATTAAATAATATAAAATGTATTAAAAAGATGTATAAAAACCAATGGACTAAAATGTGTTTTCTTCTTAAAAATAAATGAAAAATCACAAAACTTAAAAAGTCTATAATGAAAATATCAAAAATATACTTATTTTACTGTGGCATAATTGTGTTTGGATAAAAATGTTAAAATTTTCTAAATTTAAAAAAAAATTATAAATGCATTTACCAATATATTTGTAATGTTGAAAATGTACATTCAAAATATATGTTAAAATGTTTTATGCTTTATAATGTATTCTGAGTAACATTAAAAGTTGTAAACTTTTTTTTAATTACAAGAAATGTCAAATAAAACTGCATGAAAACAATTTAATTGTGAACTTCTAAAATAAATCCACTCTATTGTGAATAAAAATATTAACAATATAAACTCACATACGTCTCCTTTTTATATATAATTTATGAATAAACTCTTAGAAAATGCTAGATAATAAAACAGAAAAAATTACTATTACAACTACAAACTAACTAAACTCAGCGAAAGTGCTGGATAATAAAACTTAAAAAATTACTATTCCAACTCAAAATTAACTAAACTCAGGGAAAGTGCTGGATAATAAACTACGATAAATTACTATTACAACTCCAAACCAACTGAAATCAGGGAAAGTGCTGGACAATAAACTAATTTAATTTACTATTCCAACTACAAACTAAATAAACTCAGGGAAAGTGCTGGATAATAAACTATAAAAAATTACTATTCCAACTCCAAATCAAATAAATACAGGGAAAGTGCTAGATAATAAACCAATTAAATTTACTATTCCAACTCCAAACTAACTAAACTCAGGGAAAGTGCTGGATAATAAACCATAGAAAATTACTATTCCAACTCCAAAACAACTAAACTCAGGGAAAGTGCTAGATAATAAACCATAAAAACATACTATTCTAACTATAAACTAACTAAACTCAGTGAAAGTGCTGGATAATAACATTTAAAAAATTACTATTCCAACTCCAAACGCTGGATAATAAACCATCAAAAAATAGTATTCCAACTCCAAAACAACTAAACTCAGGGAAAGTGCTGGATAATAAACCAAGAAAAATTACAATTCCAACTCCAAACCAACTGAAATCAGGGAAAGTGCTGGATAATAAACTAATTTAATTTACTATTCCAACTCCAAACTAACTAAACTCAGGGAAAGTGCTAGATAATAAACCATATAAAATTACTAATCCAACTCCAAACTAACTAAACTCAGTGAAAGTGCTGGATAATAAGCCACGAAAAATTACTATTCCAACTCCAAACCAACAAAAATCAGGGAAAGTGCTGGATAATAAACAAATTACTATTCCAACTCCAAACTATGGGGCCTATTAGGATGGCGCCCGCCATCCACACCTGAATGACCCCCCGCCACATTAGGATGGCTGGGGGGTCCGTGGCGGATGGGAAGACCGTCCGCCGCTTTTCTGCCCGTCGACGAGTCGACCGGGCGGAAAAGGGGCTTAATATGGTGGCGGTGTCTGCAAGACACCGCCATCCATAATAACATGCAGGCGGAGAGCAGCCATGGAAAGGCATGCGGTTTTCACTGTTGGGGGCCCGTTGCGGGCCCCCAGGATGTTGGGGGGTGCACATGAGGGGTACCTATGGTACCCCCCTGCATTTGCATGCACAAGGTGGCAGGCACCGCGCGGTGCCTGTCACGTTGTGCATGCAAATGCACAACATGCATTTTTTACATTGCGGCGGGTGCTGCTTACAGCATTGCCCGCCGCAATGTCAACAATGCGGGATGCGCCCGCCAGTGTGGCGGACGCATCCTAATTTAAATGCCAGGACCGCTGCACCTATGGCGGGCGGTCCCTTTTGCCGTTGCGGTGGCGGGCGGACTTTGTCCACCCGCCATCGTAATAGACCCCTAACTAAACTCAGTGAAAGTGCTGGATAATAAACCATCAAAAAATACTATTCCAACTCCAAAACAACTAAACTCAGGGAAAGTGCTGGAAAATAAACCAAGAAAAAATACTATTCCAACTCCAAACCAACTAAAATAAGAGAAAGTGCTGGATAATTAACCAATTAAATATACTATTCCAAATCCAAACTAACTAAAATTAGGGAAAGTGCTGGATAATAAACCATTCAAATTTACTATTACAACTTCAAACTAACTAAACTCAGCTATGTAATTTAAAAAAAATAACTATTCCAAATTACAATTAACTACGTTCTGAGAAAATACCCCAAAAATGTTATTTAAATTTGAAAAAATATACAAATATTTTTTAAATTTTGAAACTTAACACAATAAATTTACAATTATTTTTATAAACATCTAAAAATATCAATAATTTTGCTAAAAGTCTATATATTATAAATAACATTATTTAAAAAAAAAATATTTAATATTTTTTTTAATGACAAAAATGTTATTTAAATTAAAATAAATACTTAGGGGCCTATTACGATAACCGGCGTTAAAAAATCCGCCATCCACCATAGCCTGAAAAAACCTCCCGCCTGCACCATGGGAATACCGACCGAGCAATTATGATGACGCGAAGCAACCTCCGCCCGCAGCGGTAAAAACACACAGAATTCCGCCCGTCCATGTCAGAGTAGAAGATAATCCGTCCGCCACGGACGCAATCCCGCCCGAAAACCCAAATCCGACCGCTCTGACGAACTAGACACCGGCCGTGAAATTATGATCTCCCCGACATGAGCGCGGTAAATCTACATATTTCCCGCCCGCCACGGTTAACAACAGAGAAGAATAACTGACACGGCGGAAGGCCTGGCGGCCACGTCCGTACACGGGAACCATTGGCGGCCCAAAGAAATACACACAACACGGCCAACAAGTCCACACAGCAAACAACGCCAAAATACCCAGACACAGAACCCATCCCAAAGTCACATCCTCCCTGGCTAAACCAAAAAACTACAAATCCCAGGACACCACGCACAACACACCTGAAAACGACAGCCCATCATGACACACCCACATAGGTGAGTACAAAAGCAGCCCCTTCACAGACCACAATCCCTTGCACCACTACAAAGCGAAGACGACAGCAGAGAACCCAGAGAGCCACAAAGGAAAGCAGCATACCACACGCACGCACACATCACACTCATCACCAACAACACCACCACCATCACCACTGAAAAACCGGCACCACTAACCCCCTGCACATCACACACCACACACCCACCACACCAGCACCACAAATACCAAACCACGCACCATGGCAACACAAAGAATGCCTAAGTTCACTGCCACAGAGTTGACGGTCATGGTCGATGAGGTCATCAAGGTGCACCCACAAATCTATGGGAACCAGGTCCAACAGACACCAGTAGCCACCAGAAACAGAATGTGGAGCAGGATCATAGACCAGGTGAATGCAGTTGGGAACGTGCCACGCTACCGGGGTGAAATCACAAAGAGGTGGCAGGACCTGAAAAGCGTGGTCAGGAAGAAGGAGGCCAAGAACCGTGAGCTAACTGACAGGACTGGCGGCGGAAATCCCGCGCCATTCAAGACCTTCAAGGCGTGGGAGGAGAAGGTGCGAGGCATTCTACATCCTGAGAGTCTCACCGGAATACCAGGGGGAGTGGAGGCTGGTAAGTACAAACAAATGTATACCAGCACACCGCTATGTACAGTCATGCACTACCAGAATGCCATAGGTCCGAGGGCCAAACACCCCCATATTCAGTACACAATCCACAAGACATCCCTCACACATGCAACAAACACTCACACACACTCAGCCCAAAGGCACCAACAAACAAAACCATGGGGGCATGTGTACAGTCAGCCAGCACCACAACTCCGACCAGGTCCCCTTGTACCCCAGATGCGCCGGAAGGAGCACTCCCCACACCCACACACATGGGTCAGCCATAGCTGCACTAACCAACAAGTAACAGGTAAGTAGCCTTACCACAAGGTCCGTGTATCGGAGGGGGGACTGCAGAAGTACAACCCCCACCAGGCCCCTAGTCCTACAGCGCAGCAAGATGGAGCACTCCCCACACCCATGTGTCAGCCATTGCAGTGCACACCTTCACCCGACAGGTAGATATGTTTCCCTACATGGAGGGGTGTCTGTGGTTGGTAAGCCATCACCACAACTCACAACACGGCCACCACTCCCACAGACCAGCAAGATGGAGCACCCCTCCCTCTCATAACCATGTGGTAGCCATTGCATTGCTCCCTCCAAACCAACAAGTAGGTAGACTACTGTACAGGGTGGGGTGTCTGTAGGCATGAGGACTGTACTACGACTAACATTTGGGACATGTCACGTAGCAGAGGAACAGGTAGCACTGCTCCCTGTCATAATCATGTGACTAATGTGCACACGGACATGAATTACAGAGTCATAGCCCACATGAGCCATCTCAAATACAGTAACATGTAAGGAGTCACGTCTGCATGCACAAGTCTCACTGGAGTACTGACCCACATGGCGTGCACTGTGCCAGTCATCACACACATCAGCAACACCATCCAAGTCTTGTCCATGTAGTCGTGTCTGCTTGTTCCGTTGACATTGTACAACATCACCCATGTAAGTCTATCTTGTCTCAATGTAACAGAGTGGAACCCCAGTAATGTCACATACACCACTGGACCCATGAACCACACAGCTACACAATGCACATTCAAAATCTCATCCATCTCATCTTTCAGCCCCAGTGTCATGAAAGGTATATCATCTAAACAGTTGTCCCATATACAGTAGTTCAGCAAAGATTCCTGCCGATGACCAATAATGTGTCTGCTGTGTCTGAAGCGCACGTCACACTGTGATTTACAACATACCAAATATAGTCAACACCCCAAGAGCATTGCATTGCTGCACATGGCTGAGGGTAGCACGCACACCAAGGAATTGTCCCATCTGCAATACGTTGTGTGGCACACAACCATTACTCACTCACTACAATGCTTGCAGTGTAATGTCCCTAAATGACAACAGTGAGCAGATATGCTGGGTAAGTCAGACATACACACACCTTTGTCTCTGTAGTGTCGTGTGGCCAAAACACATGTCCCCTTCTGCACCCATATGTCACAGTATGTACCACCAAACCATATTTCATCTCTAAAGCCTTCATGGGGCTGTACCCCTTTTGCCATCTGCGTTTCTAAGCGTTTCATTTGAACCCCAAAAACATATTCCATCTCAAAAGCGTTCATGGGGCTGTACCCCTTTTGCCATCTGCGTTTCTAAGCGTTTCATTTGAACCCCAAAAACATATTCCATCTCAAAAGCGTTCATGGGGCTGTACCCCTTTTGCCATCTGCGTTTCTAAGCGTTTCATTTGAACCCCAAAAACATATTCCATCTCAAAAGCGTTCATGGGGCTGTACCCCTTTTGCCATCTGTGTTTCTAAGCGTTTAATTTGAACCCCAAAAACATATTCCATCTCAAAAGCGTTCATGGGGCTGTACCCCTTTTGCCATCTGCGTTTCTAAGCGTTTCAATTGAACCCCAAAAACATATATCATCTCAAAAGCGATAATGGGGCTGTACCCCGTTTCCACCAAAGCCACAAAATGTAGGGGTACTGCAACACACACCGATTGGCATTCCAAATCCGTCCCATGCCATATGCACCCATCACACTATTCCATTGCCTTGATCACGCACACACATTGTAGAGCCATACACACGCATCTGGGAAATCAGTGCACAACTGTGCACAAACTGTGAATGTCAGACATCTAACACAAACCTTGCAAGGTGCAACACAATAACCTTTCGTCTCCACCCCACAGGTGATGAACAGCATGATGCTGGAGAGGGAGACAGCAGCCATCACAGCCAGTCCACAAGCCCCCCACCCGGACTCACGGATGTGGAAGACCTGGACACCTCTTCGGACGAGGACTCCCGACCAGGCACATCTGGTGTGGCAGGGCGCAACCGCTCCCCAGGACCCCTCCTACCCACCAACCCATCTCCCAGGGCTGGTGACCAGTCCCAGGCCCCTGCTGCCACGGTCATTGCGGCCACCACCACCGCCGCAACCACCATCACCACCACCAGGGCCTCCCTGGCCACCCACCCTGCGCAAGGGGTGGTACGCACGTCTACATCGACCCTGGGAGCCAGAACGAGGCCCCGGGTGACCAATGTGGCGAGTGGGCAGGTCGGTGGCAGCAGTTCAGGTGGGAGGAGCAGGGTCAGGCCAACGCCATCAGAGCCTGGGAGCCAAGCCCTGCCGCAAATCGCCAGAGTCCTTGGGGCCTATGAAGAGGCCCAGGGACAATGGGCCCGGTCAGCTGCCGACACGCGGGAAGTCCTTGGGGTGTTGAGGTCCATGGACACCCATATGGGCCAATTCGTGACCCGTATGGGCCAACTTGTAGACCTCATGGGCCAGCTAGTGGTGGTGGTGAGGGCACAATCAAGGCCAACCACACCACCTCCGCCACCACCTGCTGGTGCGCAGGGACGTGCAACATCCAGTTCCCCTGCGTCCACAGCGAGTGGGCAGTCCTCAGCCACCACCAGCAGCCCACAAACACAACCCCCCCTCTCAAACGTGGAAGGGGCCGTCCGAAGAGGAAACAGGTGTCCAGAGATGACTTCGCACGCTCCAAACGCCAGTGAGTCAGCCAGCCACGGTGGCCATCTACTGCATTCACTTGGACTACCATCCTACCCCACACTGACATGTGATTGGCATGTGTCTGTCGGACTGTGGACCCAGAACAACATGGGTACACCTTGACCATCACGCGGACATGACCGTCAACTCATTGTACAGCATGCACCACTTTCGTGATCACCTTGCCCACAATCACATGTCACCGCTTAAAATAAATAGACCTGGATCACATACTGTGTTATCTGCTCTGTGTTTAATCAAGGATGCGCAACCGTCACCATGATCAGAAATGCATCTGTAGTGTGGTATGTCGATAGGCCAGGAGAGGCTGTAGGGACCTTAGGGTGAAAAACAGAACAAGAGTCCATTGAATGTGTGTGTCACACACTCATCACACAGTACTTGTCATCAAGTTTAAGCAATGTACACACATCTCACAGAGCAACAGGGCACAATGTCACAGCCACTGTCAGTGGCATACTACCCTGGACATGGACCATTGCCACACAGCACTCAGTGAACAATAGGCCGCCGTGACAATGCACACATACACCTACACAACTACAGCGACATCAGCCGTCGTACATGGTCACTCACCGTCAAGTGAAGTAGCGGGCGATGAGCTGCTGACGCTCATTCACTGCTTCTTCGTCTCCACTGTCCTCGTCACTGGACACGGCTTGGCCTGCAGGCGAGGGCCCTGGCTGATCACCGTCATCCACTATCAGGGGGATCTGCCTGTGAATCGCAAGATTGTGCAGCATGCAGCATGCCACAACTATCTGGCACATCTTCTGTGGGGAGAATGCCAGTGCACCCCCGGTGCGGTCCAGGCATCTGAATCTGGACTTCAGGAGTCCAAAAGTCCGCTCTACCACGCGTCTGGTCCTCCCATGTGCCTCATTGTATCTGACATCAGCTGGTGTCCGAGGATTGCATAGTGGGCTCAGCAGCCAAGGCCCGTTAGGATATGCAGAGTCACCTGGGTGTGAGAAACACAGAGAAACGTTGCATTTCCAACAGGATACAAGACAGCATGTCACACCCAGCATGCTACACGAGTATGCATACTCACCAACAATCCATGCACGGTCCGGTTGAAGATTGGTCATCATACGTGGGAGGATGCTGTGGCGCATGATGTGCGAGTCATAGGTGGATCCAGGAAACTTCGCACACACGTGTGTGATGATCATGTCCGCCAGGCACACCACTTGCACATTCAGGGAGTGGAAATGTTTCCGGTTCCTGTAGATGTGCTCCATGGCCTGTGGTGCAACAAGGCCAACATGGGTGGAATCAATTGCACCAACAACGTGGGGGATGCGTCCAAGGGCATAGAAAGCACCCTTCACTGCCGCCAAATCACGAGCCCTGGGGAATCGTATGTACCGGTTCCTGTAGAGCATCATAGCTGACAGGACATCCCGTAGCACCATGCTGAACATGGGCTGGGACATCCCACCTCCACTGCCCACCGTGTGTTGAAAGGATCCTGTAGCGAAAAAATGCAGTGCAGCCATCACCTTAGCCGTGGGGGTGAATGCTGTAGGATACACCCTGCGAGGACGGAGGTGGGGTTCCAACATTGCACATAGGTGACGCAGGGTGGGTCGGTCCAGACGGAATTTCCTTATAACCTCCACATCCTCCATGTCTCCCAGCAATTGGTAGGGGCGATGTATGTTTGGTCTCCTCCTAGGACAGATGGAAGTGGACACATGTCAATGCAACACACCACATGGCATTTTCACATACACAAAACAAAGATCACTGACAAAGCAATAGAATCACAGAACAGCTGACAAGTAGGGACAGCACAGCTACATTACTCTTACACAGGTCCCCTTACCAATAGAAATGACCACTGACATAAACCATTGCTATGAGCATGCACATGGGGATTTAGGCCATAATAGCTTGAAAGGCATGATGATGATTTCAGACTGCATATGTGGGAAGCGGCAACACCACGGCAATATACCTAGCTGCTGTGCCTGACACAGCTTCCGAGTCTGGGTGAGTATGGCACACACCAACAACACAATGTACACAGGCTGGGCGGTACACCAATCGCAGCAGCTTGGACACACTGAAGCAGCCCCAGGGGGCTATATGAGTGTGGGATTGTGACCGGCATTACCACAGCTTCCAGGGACTGCTGACTAGCATCCCTCAACAACACCTGCTGCTGCTGCCACCTGTCCACCTTCATGTCGACCACTCTGATGATATGTCCAGGTCCACTCACCAGCGAGGAGCTGGAGTTCCTGGATTCCGAGCTCCACGCACACTGCCCAAGGCTATTTCTTGCAAAAGTTGTGTGTGTAAGACAACTACAGTGTGTGTGGGAGTGCATGTGGGGGACACACATGTCGTTGATCCGCAGCACTATGAGTCAGAGCCTGTGGGGTTCCAACATGCACTGCTTACCATGCTTACTACAGGTGGAAGGGGTATGTAGGCTCTCTGGCGCTTTCCCATGCATGTCCCTCCCGAGTGGTGGTACGTGGCATTTTCATGTCAGACATCTAGTGACGCAGCCACTTGGCAATGCATGATTCAGGGCAGTTATTGCTTGTGTGAATGGCTGGCTGGGTCCCTGCTGGCCTTCTCAGTCTCGGCAGACCTGGGCTGCACATTGACCGCCCAATCCTAGAAGGAAACAACACTGACTGTACAGTGGGTTACATGTGTCTTTAGTTCACAACTCTCAGGAAATGCGCAAACTCAGCCCTGTTGATTGAACACTCCAGGCCTTGTGATAGGGATGTGTGTGAGAGATAGTGGCACTGAATGTGACCTCCATTGCGGGGTGAGCCATTCACAGGGCGAGTACGTTGAGGGCTGCGCAGTGTTGGACACAGTGAGTCCACCCACAAAGATGTGTTGCCTTGTGATCTATGTGTTGGTCTACCTGACAATGGACAGTAGATGTAGGCAGACTACACATTGCTCAAAGTGCTGGCATCCTGCATGTGAATGGGATGGACAGGTACTGTGTACACACTCCCACCAGCATACATTCACGTGTGGTGTACACATGCTGTTATGCCATGTCCGATTACTTCTTGGCTCTGTTACACATCTCTGAGTGTTTTGGATGGGTCAGCATCATGCCACTGTGATTGGTGGATGTGGGTGATGATGAGAAGTGTATGAGTGATATTTCAACCCTCTTGTTCGCCATCCCTGCAGTTGGAAGTCCTCCAGCCCAAGGCCTTGTGATGACCCATTGCATCGAAGTTGATGCCTCTGTGTATGTGTATCCGACAGTGCAGCCAATTCCACAAAGGGTGTGACGTCATCTGCCGGATGAGCGACTACGTGGCGGAGACAAATCGGGGGATGCCCCCTAGTATTGTCAGGTAAGCACGGCGCTGCATATCACCACGAATGGTCTGCATCTTGACAGTCACACAGCCTGTGCCGGATGCACGTTTGTAGGGGCATCAGCAGCAAGCAAGTGTACAGTATTGTGGGATGGTGTCTTTTGCTGTGAGAGGCAGCATGTGTCCACAGCCTACCCATAATCTGGGTAATGTGATGTTTGTTGTGTGATGCAGTGGGTTGTGAGTGTACTCTGTGCTGGGTGCATCTGACATGCATATGC
The DNA here is from genome assembly GCA_963921515.1 of Calotriton arnoldi. Classification (NCBI taxonomy): domain Eukaryota; kingdom Metazoa; phylum Chordata; class Amphibia; order Caudata; family Salamandridae; genus Calotriton; species Calotriton arnoldi. Next base: position 199,095 of record CAWUFW010008012.1, on the reverse strand, counting down.
GATTCCTGAGGGTCAAGATGTAATTTGAGCACTCTACATTGTCAATGCGTTCAGAGTCGTAGGCCTCAGGAACAGCCTGTAGTATGCTGGAGTGGCAATTCCCATGTATGTTTGAGGCACTGTGCCTACTCTGATTTCGTTCGGACATATGTGTGCGATGCCTCACCTCATATTCCTGGTACTTACACATCTGGCACACTGTGCAACAGTAGTTGTGCTCGTGTGAAAGACAGGTGTATGGCATGGGCTCATGACCATTGTGGACTGTCATGTTGCAGTCTATGTGAGTGGTGTCCCATTCTGCTCCATGCAGGTATGTCCTTGGCCTAATTACGTAGTGGTCATCCTTGCCACCATCAGGACAGTGGGTGTGCACACAGCGATTTGTGGCTATGGTCGCAGGGTGACACAGTCCGGGTGTTGTGCTATGTGCACAACACATGTGCCACTTATTAGCGGCTTCATTTCCTGTACGCCAGCCATTACGTGTTGATTGTGGTAGCTGTATACAATTGCACAGGTATCGTGCAACATGTGGATTTGGGAATGTTCTGTGCTGCCTCCCTTGCACATGTCTGTTTAATTGATGCCAAATGAGTGAGGCCACCTCGCTCTCCCTCATGTAGCATCTCCCGTGGGTGCTGAGGGACAGGGGACGGTCAATAGTGGTGAGGCATCGGATGAAGCAGCTGCACAGGAGCTGGGTGAGACAGATGTGACCGGCGCCTCGGAGGGGCCAGACGTGTGCTGGATGAATCACAGGCCGAGACGGCAATTGCTGCGTCATCTGAGGACAGAGGTGATGCATCCATGTTTGCTAGCACAGGGGACATGGACTCTGGCTCCTCTGCAGCCACGCGGAGGCCAATGCCCGCCCTCCCATCTACTTCCACTGGTACAACACGTGTCGGCACAAGGATGAAGGATAGAGTGTCCTTCACACCAGGCACAGCTGCCCCTGCACATGTGACCCCTGCTGCCCTCAGTGCTGGGTCTGTTGAGCTTGTGCGGCATCTCTGCGTGGGGCAGACAGCTCTCCTCAATAACTTCATTGCCCATGACATCACCTTGCCGCAGGTGACATAGTTCATGGAGGGCCCACATGTACGCGTGGGTGGGCTACACCAGACTGTCCAATGGTTGTCCTCCCCAGTCAAGGTGGGCCTTCAACTGGGCCAATCTCAGGCTGACATTCCTGGCCCTTTCTCCACACCCCTGGAAAGTGGCACATCTGACAACAGCAGGGCACAAGTCCTAACAAAAGAGGTGGTGGGACGCTGACGTCAGGACAGGAAGTGACATCACGAAAGGTGGCTTGCACCATCGGACTCATTGCCTCCCCTCGCTCACCCCTTAGATGCAATTGCATCAGAGAAGCCAGCGCGTGAGCAGCAGCTCCAATATCACCCCAGAGAGGCCAAAGAGTAAATGTGTGGCTCCATTTGCTCCAGTTATCGAGCTCGCGGTAAAATAAGTGGGGGGACGCCGTCCACCCGCGTGGTACCCCGACTCGAGCCCTGGACAACAGTGACAATGCATGACAGTCTCCGGAGTCCGGATACACCACATGCAACACACAGAAGCTGTAGCTGCCCTAGCGGGCCAGGCCGCAAACACCATCCCAGACTAAAGGTAGACCCACCCCGGCGCGCATAGTCATTACATCCGCTGCCATTGACAAGGGACCCATAGAGTGAGATATGGGCCTCAGGGTGACGGGCCTCTGAGCCGTCCCCCGCCAACGTGTGTCATGCAACTCACACATATCGCAAAGCCAATAGGACACTTTGCCTGCACACCAGGGCTCGAGTTGGGGTACCACGCGGGTGGACGGCGTCCCCCCACTTATTTTACTGTGAGCTCGATAACTGGAGCAAATGGAGCCACACATTCACTCTTTGGCCTCTCTGGGGCGAGATTGGAGCTGCTGCTCATGCGCTGGCTTCTCTGATGCAATCGCATCTAAGGGGTGAGCGAGGGGCGGCAATGAGTCTGATGGTGCAAGCCACCTTTCGTCACGTCACTTCCTGTCATGACGTCAGCGTCCCCCCACTTCTTATTTAGCACTTGTGCCCTGCTGCACAGTGAGAATGTGTTGCCTGCGAGATGTGACCAGGAGAAGGGCGCCATGACCTCCCACCCACCAACCTCCACTGCCATCCCGTGCCCTGGGTAGCCTGTGCAGGTGGACAATGTAGGGGGTATGCCTGGAGGACAGGGGATGTAAGTGCCTTGGCAAGGGACTGGCAGACGCACAGCAGTATCCAGCATGTCCCCAGAGGGAGGGCCAACGTCTACACCTGATGCAGCATTGATCGTGTGCCCGCCTGATGTGCCCACACGAGTTCACATTCATCCCCAGACAGGTAGGCTTTCCAAATACCCAACACAGTGGAAATCTACCCCTCCGGGATCCTCCCCACACAGTCTGTTTCAACACTGCATGAGTGCACCTACCCGTGCCACCCACCCACCTGGGCCAAGCAGCCCTCCCGCTTCACATGCCACATGTGTCTTCCACAGTTGTGCTTCTCTCTCAGGGGCGGACCTCCAACTGTCCCGTAGCATACAGACAGCACCGATTCGGACTGGCATCCTGTTTGAATGGTAGGCACCCTCACACAACTACCTGTGACACAGTGGTGGCTGTAATGGCTATTGTGACTGCCATGGCAGTGTTGCTGGCCATGGCAGGGTACACTCACACACAATGCATACGCAGCTTTTCGTATCACTACTCTGCACATCGGACTGGCCACTGTCCCTGGTGTTGTACAATATTGCCGCCTGTCTATTTAATCTGTGACTGGATGCTGTTGTTCCTGTAGTCGGTTGTGTCTGTGTAGTTGCTGATTGCAGTTGTTACTGTGTGTGCATAGTTAAGTGAGGCACATGCTGTGTATGGTACCTCAACAATTGCAATGTCTGGTCTCACATTCCTATGTGTTTTATACGTGGCTGGGACTTCACTTCTTTCAGACTCTGCTACTTGTGTGTGTGATGAAGAAGTATTTTTGTGACACGGATTGTCTGCATGTATTTGGTGTTCTTTCTGGGGAAATGTATACGTGTCATGTTTGCGTGCTGGCAAAGCACAGGGTGTGAGTCTAGCCACAGGATGACAGGTAGCATGTGCAGAGTGTGCGGGTATGTGTGAGCTTACTTTCTGGGTGGCCAGCAGTGTAGGTGTATGTTAATCTTGTGATGAACATTGAGCCTGGGCACATGGCTTACTTTCAATGTGTGCATTTGGGAGGTGTAGGTGTGTGTGGTGTGAAGGGTGTGACTTTGGGGTAGTTTTGGTGTGTGTGTGTGCACTCTGGCAATGTCGACTACACACATGTGTTACCCAGGGGCATGGTGGGTGTTTGCATCCGTGTTCAGGTCTGTGAATGTGAGCACATGTGTGTATTGTATGTTGCACAGTGTGCAGTGTGTGGTTGTGTCCTTGCAGTTCAGGATGACTCCTACTTGATATGTTTTGGCCATTGTGGGTCTGCAGGGTGTGTGACTGTCAAGATTGTGCCTTGTTTAATTAAGCATGTATGTGAATTTCTGCAGTTCGTACTCACTGTGCAGACCTGCCCACCCACACTGATATCGTGTGTGTGTTTTGTCATGCATTGCTGTGGCATGCTTCTTGCGTGGCTCCTAATTTTGCTTGATGAGTGTGATGTCAGACTGTGAAGGTAATTGTACACATATGTAGGACTGTGCTTTGTAGTGACCAGGCCGTCAGTGTTAATGTGATGATCGGTTGGGCCACGTCAGAGTCTGACAAGCCAAGACCCACGACCTCTGGTATTTCACTAGGTCCACTGTGGCGGCAACTCATATGCATTGACATCCAATGACACTAGACTACATGGTCATCTCACAACTCTCGTGTACTTCACACACTCTCATCCTCTCTCATTCGTACTTGTCTTCGATAAATAATTCTACAGAGTCACATATTAGCTTCAAGGCATGTATTTGAACTTACTTCCTCTGTGATGCAGTATAGTGGACACTACTGGCAGCGAAATGCATGTGGAGGATATACTTAGCATGATTACACATACAAAAGGGGTACAGGTAGATGTGATTAGTTGTTGATTGTGGAATAAAGGCTTCGGAGTTACAACTGCCTTGCCCTTGCTATGCTAAAGTACATTTGCTCATTACTGAAGAGCTCTAGACTTTGACACAGACAGTATTCATTTTGCCTACCAGACAGCTTGACATCATAGGCACAGTACATCTCAGTTCCATGGTACAGGATTACTACAATAGTGACTCCGACACACCTGCGTCAGAGGTGACATCAGAGCATGAGCCTACATGCATGCAGCAGCGTCTCACAAGTTGTTGCAATGTGGTGGCTACTGAACATGACACAATAACTAGGGCCATGTTGTAGGGGGTTTCATTTGTTGTCCATGCAAAAGTCCTGGCACAGAAGTACAGACAAAGGTGAGGTGACAGTTCTCACGTAATACAGCAGACAGATAAGTGTGCACTGACAGGTGCATGTGTTCAGGTGCGCAGAATACATATTATAGCATAGTTGTTCGTGCAGTATTGGCCATGTGGTTACTGTACACAAGTCCCATACCTCTGACTCCCCTGTTCATGCAGAGACACGGGATATGGTGAGGAACAGAGTGCATGTCCCGAAAATGTCAAATGTCATGGCAGTGGAGTTGATGGTAAGGTGTTTGTTGCAGATTGTATGGTATAGTTGTTGTACAGCTAACTGCCCACTCCGTGCGAAAGCCAAGCATAGGTACGGTGTTGAACATCAATGTTCAATTGGGGGTATTGAGTCGGGGACCCATGAATTGACAAGTTGTCAGGTATGCGATACCTTCCAGCAGAGCATCCCTCGCATTGGTGGTAAACATGGATGACATCCAATGAAGCGGATGGTGGGTAGCAACGTGTTCATCATAAGTTGTCCCTTGTAGAAGCCTGATGGGACATGTTGGATGACATTCGATGAAACTGTGATCCAGCATACGTTGTGTGGATCACACTGGTCCCATTGCAGTGTGTGTCCGATTGCAGCAACAAACGCCATGCCCCCATACACTGAACAGATCCTGTCGTGGGCATCCAGGGGTGCAAACAGGTGTACCAAGTCCGCCTTTGGACATGCCGGGTTGGAGAGACATAAATCCACAGGCCAGTGGTACGGGCACCTCCGACAGTAGAAAGCGGGGATGACGCAGCTGAACATTTCAATGCGGTAAGTTACTCGGTAACTTACATTTGGCATAGCCAGATTTGCACAGCCCACTATCTGTAGCAAGCTATCACTGTACAGCTGCATCTGTCCGGCGTAGTTGTGAAGCACTGGTGCAACAGCCATTTTGCTACAGGGTGATGTGATGGCGTGCTCCGGCTGCCTGAGCAGTCAGCAGAGTGCAACCTCCGACGATGCTGGGAATTCTGGAATGGATGTACGGCGGCAGGACTTGGGGTATAGCTTGGGCGGAGGACACAGGCCCTCATCCCACATGCTTCAATGAATGGTCAAGGCCAGTGGTGTCTGACTCTTTCCAGATTACTTGCATTTGACCCACAAGGAGGAGTGGTATAATTGTATTTTGTAGTATTATCTTTCTTTCATGTTAGGCGCTATCTGCCAGTGGAAGGTTTACTCTGCATGGCTATGTTTGGCTTCTTGTTGGTACAATGGCTCCATTCTCCTGCAGAATTTGTTGCAATGTGATTTCAGTGTAGGAATGGAAGGCCATTCAGTGCTATCTGCTCTCCCGTGTGTGGGCAGGACACTGCGTTGCCGCTGTACATTGAGGCTTCTGTGTGGGTGTAGTAATTGGGAACACCTGTTCTCAGGCAGCAGGGTTTTTCTATTTTGTACATTGCATGGCTTGATATTACGAGCAGGATGGTATAGGTATTTTTGGATGAGACTGGCGTGCCTTTTGCAGACAATGTCCATTTTCTGCGCTGTTATGTAGCAGCCGCCGTGTGCTTCTCCATGTTTTGCACACAGGGGTGTGTCCTATTTTGCCATCACATTACTCCCCTGTTCGGGACACTTGTGTGACATCCAGTTGACAACTGTGAGTTGTCGGTTGGGGACATGATTGATGCAGGAAGGCCACGTGACATGTGCCTTCAGGGTGGGGCTGGTGTGTGGGGTGTGTAGTTGTGACCCTGTGGTGTTTGTGTGCAGCCCATGCGTGGCGCTGTCGTTGGCCTCTGCGTTGTGCGCATGTGTACTTGCGTCATCGCCGCTGCGCTGCGGTGCCGTGACGGGGACGTTACCTCCTGGTCCCAGGTAGTGGGTACCCAGGATGTTGCGAATTGTTTTATTTTAACAGGTGGGACATGTGTGGGTACAGTGGTGGATGTGTCCTGTCCCCACAGGGGTGTCTGGGGGGGCCATGTGCAGTTTTTCCGCCCTTGCATTGTGTGCAGTGTTTGCGTGCCCTTGTTGTGTGTCTGCCTACCTGCGTCATCGTTGCGCGTTCACTCCTAGGTGCTGCATCAGGTACAGCATGGGGATGGCCTGGAGAGCAGGATTCATGTCGGAGTAGGCCGGGTTTGTGTTTCTGTACTCAGCAATAGGGTTTCCGCCTTCTTTTCTCGTGCGGTGTCTCTTTGCCGGTGAGGCTGTTTGGTTGTGGCATCGTAATTTGTACGCCGGGCGGTACGTCATTTAGTCGGACGGTGTGTCTCCATTGGCTCGCGCCGCTACGTAGATGGGCTCACTTTGATGGCGGGCGGTGTCGCAGGCTTACGGGTGGTGTTTGGCTGACTTTTCACATCCTAATTTGGCGGGCGTGTGGAACGTTGCTGGCAGACGGTAACTGGCGGTTTTTGCCTCCGACAGCACGGCGGTAGTGCTTCCGCCCATCATCGTAATGGGCCCCTTAATTTCCAAATTATTTAATGTTTTTAAAATTTTGAAAATATAAACATTTAACATAAAATATGTACTATTTTTAATATTTTAAATTTTTATAATTTTTTAAACAAATACAAGAAATAAATTTAAAATGAGTTTTAATGTTTTTAAAGTTTATTAATTTTTTACATAAAAATATGTACACCTCAAATAAAAAAATAATTTAATTAAAAAACATAGGGGCATATTCTCAAGGACTTATCGGCACTTTATCGCAGCCAAAGTGGCGATAGATTTATCGCCCTATTCACAAGCTGGTGCGATATCGCCAGTTTTCCCGAGATAGCAGCCGCAAAAAACATCGCCACGGATGACACCGGCAACTAACGCTAATGAGATGCAGAGTAGGCGTTCCCGTGCAAAAAGCCGCGAAAACACCACTTCGCAACATTCTCAACGACCAGCCAGATCGGCGGTAAGATCACAAAACATGTGATAAGGCGCGTTAGCAGCAGGGAATTAACACCTGCTCTTTCCTGGTATTAAGTCAGACGATAACCTGCACCAGAAATGGGAGCCCAGCCCACAGCCACACCAGAAGAACAACAGATGCCATGGAGCCACTGATCATGCAGCTGGACACCGAAGGGGGCCACAACACGCACCGACACCCCCCCCCAGGACACCCCCCCCGGGCCCTACCCCAGACAAAGATATTTTACATCAACTTTACGAAATCATGAACAAAACAATTCGCCTGATGTCGCACAAGTACAACAATCAACATTCATGTGTGGTAAGAAAAAGGAGAATCATTCATTCATCTTTGAATTTCCAAACAAATCATTTTATTCAAATTTAACTCAAAACAACTATTCGGAAGAGTCATGGCGGGTCTTCTCTGGACAATCTGTAAGACACAGCCTGCAAGACAAAATTCAAGATAAGAAGGTGTGTCATGCGCTCAGCAAAGGACAGAGAGAGAGAGAGAGAAAGAGAGAGAGAAAGAAAGAGAGAGATAGAGAGAATGAAAGAGAGGGAGAGAGAGAAAGAGAGAGCAAGGGGGAGAGAGGGAGAAGGAGAGAGAGAGAGAAACAGAGGAAGAGAGAGAGACAGTGAAAGGAAGAGAGGGAGAAGGAGAGAGAGAGTAACAGAGGAGAGAGAGAGAGACAGTGAAAGGAAAGAGAGGGAGAAGGAGAGAGAGAGCAACAGAGGAAGAGAGAGAGACAGTGAAAGGAAGAGAGGGAGAAGGAGAGAGAGAGTAACAGAGGAAGAGAGAGAGACAGTGAAAGGAAGAGAGGGAGAGAGAGTGCCGACACTGCGGACCCACGCCTCACTGCTCACCTGCTGCCACCGGTGTGTCTCCAACCATGTGCCGGTATACACTGCAGTCCAGGTCCCTTATCTGAAACAGAGTCCAGATTTATGAATGGCAGAGTTCATATCATTGCACATGCCATCATTGCTTGGCCGCCCCTGCGCACACAGGCTGCTGCACCCCAGACCCTCCCGCCGCCCAGCGGTGTGTGCCCGCCCCTGCGCACCCAGGCCTCACTGCTCACCTTCCGCCACCAGTGTGTCTCCAAGAGGGCCCACCACGTGCCGGTGCAAGCTCCAAGCCTGGGGTCCGCGACCTTGGCAGCCTCCACATCATGCAGCCCACCCCGCGGGCCACCAGGTCACACACGTGATTCTGGGTCTTGATTTCGCAATGGCAGAGATCATATCAGTGCACACGGCATCATCGCAGGCTGCACACCCACTCAGCTCTATAGGTGCCACTAACTCTGTGCACCGAAAGTCACCGTCCCGTGGCGGTAGGCCCGTGCCGGCCGCAGTGTTTCCGGTGCCACCAATTCTGTGCAACGTAAGTCATGGACCCTTTCTGATTGAGTCTCGTGATATGCCAGGCGGACGCAGCCATGTCACCTCCGGCAGTGGGGAAGAACTGGGACACGTAGCGTCGTCGTCCCCCCCTTTATACGTAAGCCGAGTGGGCTGGGTCGCTGTACACCAGGCCAGCGTATGGGTGTGAATAATTATCCCTGGGCTCTGGGCGTGGTTCATTTCTGGGCTGGACAGGAAACCAACTGATGCGTGTGTCTCTGTTGCAGTGTCTGCGCCACATGGCCCGCAATCGAGAATGTTGCAATGTTGCATGCACCCAGAGGGTGGCCACGCACAAAGGGATTGTACAAGGAGCGCAAGGCCGCTCAGGCTCTTGGCTCATGCATGCCAACTGTTGTGTGTGTATCGCTATTGGTGCACCATAAGCCTAAGGCCTAGCCTCAATTGCAGGGCGAAATCCACATCACGTTTCCAGAATGCAAGCAGTAGTCAGACTAACATTAGGGATGAAAGCTCCTTTGTCTCAATACATAAGGCGGAAGGACATCTGCACCTCCGACCTTGGTCTTGCATGCGGCAGGCCCCCCCTGAGAGAGATACCATAGCAGATGATGACGACTCCCACACTACGCACAGCGCTAATGAAAGACCAACGTATCCACACCCCACACACAGAAGTTCTTGCTTGAGGTACTCTTGCATGGAATGCCCTTGACACTTACGTACACAACAACCCATACGTCCAAACGTTGCACACACATACGACTGATTGCTCCAAGCTGTGGCATATCATCCACATAACTGCCGCAGGTCAGAAGAGTGCCGGTTCTACGAGAGCCACCAACGCAATGGCAGAACATCCCGGGCGCATGCACAACGCCTGTCACGTGGAACTGTACCGAGACCGAATGCTGCCTGTTAGTGTCTGATGCATTGGTCTGCATGTTGTGGCCCTTGTCTTGCACGTACTGACACGCACATGGCAATAAAGTCTACGCAACTTCACTAGTGTTCAACTGTGATGAGTGTTGATTAGAATGACAAATCGTGTGCCTCAATGAGCATTGTCCGTACACAGGGAGGGACTGACTGACGCATTTCACTTAGGGGTGAGTCCCTATTGCCAGCTCCACCTCTGAGAGCCAGACATAGTGGTTGGGATAGTTGCTGATAGACCTGTGCTCTTACGTGTCTTCAGCAATGTGAGTATGGTGTCCATGTTCTTGCCATGTGGATCAATGTGATCCATCACTACAGGCTGTGTCCACCCAGTTGAGTGTGAGTAGGTATGCGAAGAGATGTTCTGTTGTCAAATGTGATGGGGGACACTACTTTAGGCCTGCCAACGACTTTGACATTTCATACCCAGCCCTATTTCTAACATTGCGTGGGGCAAATTTGAGGAATTGCGCGATTGTTGTTTTAGAGCAATGAGGCCACAGCTAGTGCACACATTCCCAGTCATCTCACTTCCTATGTGTGTCACGGTCAAACATGCGCATTGCTTTCATTTCCCAGGGTGTACCTTTTTGGGCAATCAATGTCCTTACATTCATCCATACTTTCATACTTGATCGATTATGGACATGACACATCTGTGTGAATTTGACTGATTTATTCACATTCGGGTGGAGTGTCGGAGCTGGAGCAGTACATGGTCATGCAAACCCCACATTACATTGTAGCCCAGTGGAGGGCCGGCCAGAGCCATTTAGGGATTGACAAGTACATCGGAAGAGGAAGAGTACAGTCTGCAGTCTGATTGCTGTGTCATTGGTAAGCAGACAAAATATGGCAGTCCATGTCGAGGTCCAAGGTGAGTGTCGCAGAGTGTTTCGGGGGACAGTGGGAGGTGTTGTTACAGGGCATGATGCAGAGGGCAGAACCAAGCTGAAACAGGGCATATGGCGGAGAAGAATGCTACTGGCTCATTCTTACTACAGAGGTGGTATCACCCGCATCTTCGTCCTCTATGTCATCTGTCTGACATGTGGGTGCTGATGTTTGGTCTGCAGCACTGTGTGCCACTGACACATCAGGGGCTGGAGATGTGTGTGTAGAAGTACCAGCAGCATTCATCAGCGACTGCCTTAGTGGCAGCAATGCGATGATGAGGATCTGCAGGGCATGGAAGATCCCAACAACTTTTCGCTGGTGTGCATCCGTGGCAGCCATTCTTTCCGCATGCATCCGCTCCATGTTCTCCATTATCCTCAGCAACTGTGCCAACTCTCGGCTGACATCACTGAGGCCACTCTGACTAGACAGTTGTTCTCCTCTCAGAGTCATGACACCAGCGATGTCGGGCATGGATTGTTGGACATCATGGATCGAACTGTGGGTGTCCGTTAGGGAGTGTAAGTGGTCCCTGATAGGACTTAGACACCCACGTATGTCATCTAGTTTGGCTGCCATGCGGTCGAACCCCACTGGCACCTGTTCAGCCACCTCCTTCTGGCAGTCTAACACATGGCCTTGGAATGCGATGTGTTCTTCGGTGAGGTGCTGTGAGCCAGCCGTGGTGGTGGGTGCTTCCTGCTGTGTGGTCTGTGCAGGGGGTGGGTTCTCCTGGATGCAGCTGGGCTGCCCTGCTCCTGGAGGTGGGTTGCCGTAGCTGTCCATGAGCAGTTGTAGGGCGTCAGTGTCGAAGGTGTGGAGGTCCTCTTCATCATCACTGAAGAGTTGTCTGGTCTGCTCTGCAGGAGGTGTTGATTGTCCCTCTGCAATGTGAAGGGGAGATGCATTTAAAAAAAAAAAAAAAAATATTCCTCATATGACGTCCGTAGCTACTGCCGCCTCTCACTTAATATACCCCAGCACACATATATAATTAAAAAAATGTGTTATTTATCAGTAGTTGATCACATATGAACAAAATAGAAGCGTTTCGTTGATTTTCTCCTTCTTTATTCAGTCTTCCAACTGTATTTTCCAATATGTAAAACGTTCCCAAGCCAACACGTGTTTTGTCGCCTCAGTAAAATTATACATGCGACTTGGTCACGGCTGAAAGGTTTCACTGTATTTCAATTTCCAATGTGGCGAAAATTCCAGGCCACATAAGCCTATGGCGTGGGGTAAACTCCAATGTGTCAGTAATTTATCGCACAGACTGCTGAGTGGTGATTGAGTGGCTTCAAATGCCCTGTAAGGCGTTCCCGAGTCTTTGAGAGTAGAAACGCCGTACTCCGAAATCGTGCCCCACGCCGGTATCCTCGAGTGCGAGTGAACTGGAATTTTCGCCACATTGGAAATTGAAATACAGTGAAACCTTTCAGCCGTGAACAAGTCGCATGTATAATTTTACTGAGGCGACGAAACACGTGTTGGCTTGGGAACGTTTTACATATTGGAAAATACAGTTGGAAGACTGAATAAAGAAGGAGAAAATCAACAGCACTTCTATTTTGTTCATATGTGATCAACTACTGATAAATAACACATTTTTAATTATATATGTGTGCTGGGGTATATTAAGTACGTTGTCTTGTGGCTTCTTAGCCTTACCAGGAACTTGGGGAGGCTGGTGGTTCTCCCTAACCCTTCAGCACCGCCATTATTTTGGAACGTTCAAGGAATAATGAGTGAAACTACCTAGTGCGCCTGTACCCTATCACCTATACCACCGTGTCTCTCTTTTAAAAAACTACTGCCGCCTCTCAACCTGTCCCACCACTGGCGCAGATAACTTTTTGGTGGTACATTGTCTCAGCTGATGTATTCCAAATGGGGAATACCCGTTTATACTCAACTTGAGCTGACCCAGAGGTTTTAATCATTGGAAGTTATCCTATACCCAGATCTAACATAAGGTGACCCAAGATCTCTCAAGAAGGGTCATCCAACCAGTTCCAAAACAACCCAATGTCAGGCCTTTCCCTGAAAACATTTACCCTCTGATCTACAGCTCGATAATACTTAACAGAATTCCACCAGGCATTCCAACTTGGAGAGGTTTCCTGGCGCCACAACATACAAATCTCTCTCCTGGCCAACAAAATCAGGTAAAATACCAGTTTGTATTGGGGTCCAAACTGATCTCGTATCCCACCCGGCCTAGGCACAAAACCAAATAAGATAAGAGTTGGGCTTACCTCCACCTCCCCACCCATGACCCTGGAAATAGTCTTACCAACATCCGACCAAAATTCGTGGATCTTGGGGCAAGACGCGAATATTTGGACATCATCCGCATTCTGGAATCCACACCTCCTCCACCCTTCAATTTAGAAACTTTAAGAGGGGTCCAGTATATCCTATGGAGTGTGAAAAAATGGTTTCTTCTGAGTGCAGCAGATTTAACCACAGAATAAAGCAGGTCATTAGATACTTGCCATAACTCTTTCCGTTCTTCGCTAGACAAGTAGTTCTCCCAGACCTGATGAGGCTTTTCCATCCTTGCAGGAGGTGTTGATTGTCCCTCTGCAATGTGAAGGGGAGATGCATTTTAACATTGTGTTGACATGTATGTTGACGCATTGTTCAAGTTTACATACAGACTGCATGACAATGTACATTGTGACTGTTTGGGAGGAGCTGGCTATTTTATGCGGGACAGTGGACATTTGAACTACATCACGGATGTGAGGTTGTACACGTACATTATCATCTCACAGTTTCCTGTTATGCCAGATGTGATTGGCCAGTTTCTACGCACAAGCGGAACCAGTTGTGTCCTCTGTTCTGTAGTGAGAGTGTTGCACTTTGTACCACATTGTCGTCAATGATGATGTGCTGTTATTGCTATGTGTATGTGCTGCATTGTGGGAGAGTCGCCCCTGCAGCTGTGATTTGGCTGCCCCTTATCCCTTTGAGGCGGTGTGCCTTTGACTTCTGTGCTTCTACAGTTCTGTGATGTTGAAGACTTGGCTAATTTTGGCTCTAGTTTGGATTTTGGACTCTTGGGCATGGTTTATCCGCAGATGTGTTGTTGACGTCAGGGGTTGTTTGTGCACGTGGATGTGTCAGAGTGTGACCTGCTCCTTTACGGATGTGTTCCACACTCAGCCACCTCAGTGTCGTGGCGTGCACCATGTCATGATAATTGGACTGCAGCCATGCTGTTCGTCATGCAGTGTCACTTGCATTGTCAGTGTGACTCACAGAAACGCAGCTTTGCTGGTTTTAACACATGTGCATGGGTTGGTTGTGAGATTGGTGCTGTGTGGGGAGGGACCCCTTAGTGCCCATAGTGGACGGGGGCCTACTTGCTGTTTGTATGTGTGCTGCAGTGTGCCAAGGGGATCAGGGACATGATCCAGAGTCATTGTGGGTGTGCAGTGTGCTCTACTTAATTGTGCATGTGTGCCATTGTGCCCATCTCCCCCGTCCCCCAGTCCCTGTTCGGTACTCACCCTGGTGCTGTTGTGTCAGGTCATGTCGAGCAGTGTCCGGACCCCCAACTCCTGCCACCGTCTCCCCACTGATGACTGTGGCCACCATTTCCTCCATCTCATCCAGCTCCTGGTGTTCCGCTGGACTGCCACCTCCAGTCTGCATTGCTGCCTGATGGTTGTCAGCGAGTTTCTTCTTGGTTTTGCGCTTCGCATCATTCCAGCGCCTCTTGACCTCTCCAATTGTCCTCCTCCTCACTCCGACTGCATTCACCTTGTCCAGGATGGACTGCCATATTGCATTTTTATTTGCCAATGACACGTTGGAGGTGAAGAACAGTTGTTGGTGGTGTTCTATCACCTCCGTGATGATGATCCTGTTTTCCTGCGGACTGAACCTTGTCTTCCTCGTCTTCTTCTCCTTGCCCTTCCGTGACCCCGAGGTCCCAGGCTGGTCCTCCTGGGGGCTTGTGGGGTTCTGGTCGTCCTCTGTACTTGCTCCGGCTTCCTCCATGGTGCTACGCAGTTTGAATTATTTTGTTTGTGTTTTTCAGTGCTTTTATAGTGCATTTTCCCGCATGACGCGTGGGAATTGCAGGCCTGTCGCTGGTTATCGCTGATTTTTTTATCGCGGTTGGCCACATCGCAACTTTTTTCGCGTTTGTGTTTCGCGTTTTTTTGCCTTCACAGTGATTTTATCGCGGTCATTTGACGCATTGGCGTGAGACTATCGCATGGTGCCGCCAGGTTGAGAATACAACGTTAACACGGTGTTATTTTCCCGCGATGGACTGCGATGTGCAAAGTTGCGTTAAGCTAATTTTGCGATAATTATCACACGTTCTTGAGAATATCCCCCTCAATATTTAACATTTCCCAATTTTTTTTAATCACATGAATAAATTACAACAAAAATAATTTAAATATCAGTTTAAACAGAATATATTATAAATTACTCCCCACCCTTATCCACTAAAAACCCAACATCCCGCTCCTAAAAATTTAAATAATTTTTTTTAAAATATATTATTTTAAACAAATATATTTTAAATTACTCCCCACCCTTATCCCCTATAAACCCAACATCCCAATCCTAATTAAACTAATTATAAATTGAAAAATATATATTACTTTAAACAACTATATTTTAAATTACTTCCACCCTTATCTCCTATAAACCCAGCATCCCGCTCCTACAAATAAGAGAACAAACATTAAAAACATACATTTTAACATAAAAATTATATTTATACATATAAAATAACTACTACTAAAATAGAAGAAGAATATTTTAAACATTATGCAAAAAAATAGTTGATATTATTTACTATATTTTAAACATCAATATTTTCAAAATCGACATTTGTGTCTTACACAAAAATCAATCTTTTTACAACGATAAAACTTACCTCGATATTTTGCATCCTCGATATTCTTGACTCGATATTCATGACACTCGATATTTCTTCATCAATATTCTAACTGTTCACCACGATAAACATTTCAGAAAATGTCAGAACTGCCCTTACCTTGAAACTAGCAGAATTTGGAGTCACAGCAAGAGGTGGGACAGTAACCTTCGTGATTGAGGCACCACGAGTCATACAGGACAGAGATATTCTATTTGTGGGTAAAATTCCCACCGGCAGATGCACCCACAAATACATTTCATTCATACACTGAAGATGAAATACCAGATGAATACTGTCCATATGAGGACATTGAAGTTCCGCTCACGTACCAAGAGCACATAAACTGGTTTAAAGGCGCCCTCCCATACACAACAGATAAAGTTAGACTCGGTCCGCTCAGTAGAGATGGAGCAACTTGGCCAGTCCTAGCGGCTTACACACCGCAGCCAGACATTGACACAATGCCGGTAGCAGACTTACGTCCACTACACAAAGAAGTAATAAAACTTTACAGAAATTTGGCACAGTTCATTATGAGAACACTCACACTTCAACCAACAAGGGTTACACTGGCATGACAAATACAAGGAACTGCAACTAAAATAACTCAGCAAACGCTGAATTCAGTTATGGGTAGAATGACAACTAAATGCGAGCAAATGCCATTCTGGGTAGCTCAGAAAATCATTCAATTAGAGGTAGTGTTCCCACACACAGGCCCTCAAGAAAAACACAGAATGCTAACAATATGCTTACCAATGGGATACCTCGCCCGATAGAGGATTGTACTTCTTGGGGTACAGTTTTCGCTGCCATCTATACCAGAACTCATGGTATCCCCTCAATAGCAGTGATACCAGACATATTGAGACAGATACAAAATAAATATGGAGCAGAACCTGCTCTAAACTTAGGGATGAAATTGTTAGGAAATTTTGCCCAGGTATCCACGATTATGTTGGCAAACATAAAAGGGGAGGCAGCAGCGGTGGCGATACGCCAACACCTGAGGGATTTCACTCCTGCACAACAGGAGCAGGAATTACCTAAAATCATCTAAGATACATATGCCGAATCAGGTAGAGATAATTTGGGAGCTAGAGCAACGAAACCTCAACTCATGGGTGGTCCTGAAAAGGATAACACCAAACAAGCACCTGCTTGTTCCAAAAAGAAATGGGATAATAAACAACAAAAGAATAGAGAGAATAGATCACAATCAAGGGGTAGGTCTCCTCAACGAGCCCTCCGAAAGGAGGAACATCCTTAGGAATCCTGATAACATTAAAAAACCGGACAGGTATCAGGATACTGATACATGTTCCTCTCGTTCCTTTCAGAGTTCATCAAAAAACTCAGAGAGGGAAGGACGGTTAGAACACAGATCAGAAGAACGAACAAAGTCCAGAGATACACATCGTACTTCAGACTATAATATCAAAAAAGAAGATAAACCAAAATCAAAACCTCAATTTAAAAAGAAGAGAGTAGCTGGCCTTAAAGTAAGAAATGCCCAGGCTACTGACGCCTCAACTTCTGAACGGGGAATGGGCTCTGACGATGCTAGACAGTGCGGCAGAAGTAACAATAGCTCACCAGAACCTGATGGAATTTCTGGTGACAGTGGTGTTGAATGAACATATCACGGTGGAAACACCTGATACTAGGGTAAGTGTCCCACATCAGTTATATGAAATAACGCTCCACATGGAGGGGGACATACCCAGGAAGGTTAAAGGACTCTTTTGGGAGAACCTGTCCTTTGGATATGACATTCTTTTAGCAGAAAAAGATTGGCCACCTGAATTTGTTATGGATTGCCCGAAATGAGAAACAGTGATTTTACCAGCCTTCACTGAAATCACTTTTTACCAGAATCACTGAAACATTCATACGCGCAGAAGTGAGTGGTAGCATTAGCTCCTGCATTATACCGCAATCATGTAGGGTGGGATGCTGAGTCACCTCACCATGAAATCCCAGTAGAAAATACTCCATCTCCACAGAGACAGTACCCAATAAAACATGACGCGAAAAAACAAGTCAGGGAGATCGTAAATCAACTTGAATATCAAGGTGTAATAGAGAATTGCACCTCTTCCATGAATAATCCTTTGTTTCCCGTAATGAAACCTGATAATTCATATCGTCTAGTTTTGGACTACAGGCATTTGAACACATGCACAAAGACATTTGTAGTACAGAATGCACACAGTGCCGCATTGATGAATAACATTATGCGGAAAAAATACAAAACAACACTTGATATCTCAAATGGATTCTTCTGCCAAAATATAGTGCCCGAAAGCAGATATTTGACAGCATTTTCAGCCCTAGGCTCTCAGCGTCAATTTTGTTGTCTGCTCCAAGGGGATAAGAATAGCCCCGGGTTGTTCTCAGCAAGGGTAACACAGTTGCTTCAAACTTTTGATGAAGAGGCATTGTCCTATGTAGATGATATTTATCTGACGGACGATGAATTATTGGATCACTTGACCAGGGTGAACAACATAATTTTGGGGTTCGCCTCTGAGGGCTACAAATTTAACTTTAAAAAATCAAAAATTGCCCACCTCAATGTCCTATTTTTGGGATATGAGCTTTCAAGTGAAGGAAAAAGCCTGGCAGCTAACGTTTTAGAAAAGTGTGTGCTGCTCCAACCTCCAAAGACTCTGAAAAACTTACAATCCATCTTAGGATTCCTAAATTTTGGCAGAACATACATTCTGGATTACGCAGAAAGAGTAAAACCTTTCTACGAATTAATCAGACCGGATTTTTCAGTTTGACATTGGACACAGGAACACACGGATATCCTTAGTTCCTTGCAAGGTGACATGATAGCTTCCAAGCACTCACCCACACGTGCAAATACTACAAATTTGGTGATCCGTGTAATCGCGGGTCAATCAGGGTACACTTACCTAACCTTCAATGAAGGCGAATCTGTACCCATTGCATACAAATCACATCTGTACACAAACGCTGAGATGCGCTTTGCATCCACTGAGAAGATTTTGACAGCAGTACAGACTGCTGTTGTGAGAGAAGGAGCACTGGCACAGGGGAAACGAATAATTGTCGTGACTCCAGTACCGACCTTAGAGGCTGTTACAAAAGCTAGCTTTCCAAACGCAAAAGCACTACATCCACCCAATTCTCTAACTGCAAGAGATGTAGACTACAAATTTGATTCCACATTAAAAACACAAGCATTCCTGCAATACGAACAAGAATATCCTCTCCCGAATGCAATAATGCCTCTAGATCAGTATGAATACATTATTTACACAGACTGTTCTGCTCAGCCTGCCATAGGAAGTAAACAGCAATACAGCGCAGCTTGTGTGATTGTAAAAGAGAGTATGCAGGAAGGCAAGTTCCTTCCTAGCAGGACGAAGACTCTGGGGCCGATTCCGATTCGGGCCGGAAAACGTACCGACCGACTCGGTACGGGAACTTAGTCCGACCGACACGTACTGGCGCTGCCCGACCTGCGTAGTACGATGCAATGCATGTGAATCACGACCGACTCGTACGGAACACAAGCCGAACGAGCGAACCGCACGGAAAACAGCTATCCGGCCGGGAAACAACACGAATCGAACCGACCAACACACACCAGGAATGAACCCGAACGAAACGTACCCGCGAACTTCGACCCGCGCAGTACGATGCAATGCGTGGAAAACCAGACCGAGTCGCACGGAGCCCAAGCTGTATGACCGACACGCATACAAAACCGAGCCGAAGCAAACCAATACCCCGCGACCGACGCGTACGCCGCACATGAAACACAGCGTGAACGACTCGGAGAAGCTCGCACAAGACAACTGCAGCGTCCTACTCGGTCAGAAGAACGTCTCCTACATGCACAAAAAGTACAAAGGAAAAAATACGAAAAAAAGGGCCAAACAAGCAATTACAAAGCCAATAAATACTGGGGGAGGGGAAACATGGAACAAAGACACACCCACAACTCCACCCATATAAAGCCCACAAATCCCTACCATGGTCCTTTGCAAATTCAACTGACCTGCCAGCACAGAACACCATCAGACAGCAACCACAAACACACTCACAGCTCATCCATCACACAAGCCACACACCATCAGCACCTCAACAAATAACACCCTCAAATACACCCAGCAAAACCTACACTCACACACTCTCACTTGCACACCCACACATACATCAATCCCCACCACCACCCATCACCATGCCCCCAAAGAAGAATCCAAAGTTCCTAGACAGTGAATTGGAAGTCCTGGTAGATGAGATCCTCAGGGTAGAGCCACAGTTGTTTGGTACATTGGTACAACAGACCCCCATGTCGCAGAAAACCAAGATGTGGGAGAGGATCGTCGACAGGGTGAACGCACAATCACCATGTTTGCGCACAAAGGAAGACATCCAGAACAGGTGGTATGATGTGCGCAGGAGGGTCAAGGAACTACTGAAGAAGGATTACGCCTTGAGCCAATACACCGGCAGTGGCCCTCCTGCCAAACCAGTATACCTCAGGTCCTTGGAGGAGAAGGTGCGGGCCATCCTACCACCAGTGAGCGTATATGGACTATCAAACATCCCAGAGCCTGGTGAGTAGACAACAAATATACACAATATTGTGTGACAATACACACACATCACTGTCAAGGGGATAGTCAAACCATGCACCCTTAGCAAATCCACAGCAACCAAAAGATAATCATCCCAAGATGTGTATGTCAGTCAGATAAACACAATACATGCCATTTCATAGTGATATGTAACTGTGTCATGACATGTAGAAACCCAACAACAAATAGAGCTAGGCAGTGGCACAAATCTAACCAATAAACACAGTCAGATATGTAGCCACCACTAGAACACCACCTCACAGGGAAGCTCACAGAAAGGAAGGAATTCTGTGTATGCTGGTGAAGTCAGTGTAGCCAATAGCATGATGGGGGGTTGTAGTCACAGATATTGGTCACCCTCACAATTGGCCCATCAACACCACTCTGAACCATGCCCACATCACAGGGAGTGGAAAACAACTGACAAGATGGCTGACACTGGGTACTGCTGTGGGGAGCACAAGGCCCTGCTGGGAACTGTGCACCAACAAACAACAGGACCACACTGTCAGACATCTTGCAATTGCTGTCACACTCACATACAGTGAAGTCCACTCAAAAGGAAGGAAGTATGGGCATGCTGGGAAGGGGGGTGTAGGCAATGGCATGATGGAAGTTGTCGGCACAGATATTGCTCACCTTCACAATTGGCTCATCAACACCACTCTGAACCATGCTCACATCACAGGGAGTGGAAAACAACTGACAAGATGGCTGACACTGGGTACTGCTGTGGGGAGCACAAGGCCCTGCTGGGAACTGTGCACCAACCAACAGCAGGACACCACTGACTGACATCCTGAAAGACAACTTGCACTCCCTGCAATGGGAGCACGTTCCATGGTGGGATATCTGGCTGGGTGGGAAGGAGGACTGACAGCTCTGACCATAGTTACAAGCAGCTTTTCTCACACACCCCTTAACACAAACTCCACACAACTCACCTGGGAGAATGCAATGCCTCACACTCTAATTAAATATCCCACAAAGAACCACCACCCTGGGTTATGCTGTGTGAAGCACAGGGACACTTTTGGGACATGTAGCCAAACTAACGCCAGGACAACACTGTCAGCCATCCTGTCAGCACAGTCACACTACCCCACAGGGAAGCAGAGTCAAAAGGAAGGAAGTATGGGCATGCTGGGAAGGGGGGTGTAGGTAATGGCATGATGGGCATTGTAGGCACAGATATTGCTCACCTTCACAATTGGCCCATCAACACCACTCTGAACCATGCTCACATCACAGGGAGTGGAAAACAACTGACAAGATGGCTGACACTGGGTACTGCTGTGGGGAGCACAAGGCCCTGCTGGGAACTGTGCACCAACCAACAGCAGGACACCACTGACTGACTTCCTGAAAGACAACTTGCACTCCCTGCAATGGAAGCACGTTCCATGGTGGGATATCTGGCTGGGTGGGAAGGAGGACTGACAGCACTGACCATAGTTACAAGCAGCTTTTCTCACACACACCCTTAACACAATCTCCACACAACTCACCTGGGAGAATGCAATGCCTCACACTCTAATTAAATATCCCACAAAGAACCACCACCCTGGGTTATGCTGTGTGAAGCACAGGGACACTTTTGGGACATGTAGCCAAACTAACGCCAGGACAACACTGTCAGCCATCCTGTCAGCACAGGCACACTACCCCACAGGGGAGCAGAGTCAAAAGGAAGGAAGTATGTGCAAGCTGGGAAGGGGGTGTAGGCAATAGCATGATGGGAGTGGAAGTCACAGCCCAACATCCCCCACCCACATGGCCCAGCAATCTCACACTGAAGCATGTACACCTCACAGGGAGTGAAAAGCCACTTCTAAGATGTCTGACAATTGTCCTCTGTTGTGGGGAGTACCAGGCCCTGCTGTGAACTGTGCACCAACCAACAGCAGGACACCACTGACTGACATCCTGAGAGTCAACCTGCACACACTGCAAGGGTGGCATGCTTCATGGTGGGATAACTGGGCTGGGGGGAGAAGGAGGGCCGGATGTCCACCAAATACAACCAATGCTGGCCATGCACACACCTCAACATTCACATTGAAATGCTTGAGGTTGGCAGGACAATGTGCAACCCCAATATCAACCTCTGACTCTGACAACTTAGGACAATGCAATGTACAGGCCCGCATCCAGAGGTACAGT
The DNA here is from genome assembly GCA_963921515.1 of Calotriton arnoldi. Lineage (NCBI taxonomy): Eukaryota > Metazoa > Chordata > Amphibia > Caudata > Salamandridae > Calotriton > Calotriton arnoldi. Next base: position 176,861 of record CAWUFW010008012.1, on the reverse strand, counting down.
CACAACTGTCAGGTGTGTGAACCATTGATGCCTGTAGAAACATAACATACATTGTGTGTCTCTTCCAAAAACAGGTGATGATGGGGACACAGCAGCAGACAAGGAGGAGTCCCTGTCCCAGGCTCCGTGGGACACTGAGCTCACTGGTGTGGAACAGCCTCTGCCCACCTCGGATGGCGAAGAACTACCTGGCCCCTCCGGTGTGTGTCATCATGCAGCACCAGCAGGACCAACATCTGCACCCCCTGCACCCACCCCTCCAACAACTGCCAACACACAGACCACCCCCGCCGACACGGACAGACCAAGGTGCACCGATGACAACAGCACAGGGACCCAGGCCCACCGTGGAGCAACGGACAACAACACCAGTAACAACCTCCAAGGGGGCCTAGGGTCACCTGTGCGTGCCACCGGAGGTCCTGCACGTGTCGCCAGGGGTGGTAGACATAGGTCGCTTTTTGCAGAGGGGTCTGGACTGCATGATGACCCCCAACTGGTACGCATTGCTGATGCATACCAGACTAGCACCGGAGAGGTCAGCCAGGTAGTGGGGATCCTCAAGGACATACAACAGCAGCAGGCTGCCCATCATGCCCGCTTGGACTCACACATGTACCGTGTGGAGACACACATGTCCCGTGTGGAGACACACATGTCTGGCATGGAGTCCAAGTGGGACACATTGCAAGAACTGACAGCGGTGCATAGGGACATATTGACATGCCTCTGCCAGATGAGCACCAACATGGCCACACCTCCCTGTGTGCCCACAACATCTGGTGCTGCAACAACTGACACTGCCACAGGGAGGGAGGAAGACTCTGGCGGAGAGTCCTCTGCACCGCAGCAGCCTGCACGTGAGGGTCCCCCCCAAAGAACAGGGGTCGTCCGAGGAAGGAAAACTGAGAGGCCGATGGCCACGCACATCCCCCAGGAACCCAACACCTGTTCTGGACATTCTCCTTTGTGTGCAAACTGTTCACCCTGTCGAATGCAACCCAAATCTCCCACATGACATGGGGAGTTTAAGTTGGACCAATGTATCACATGACTGTTGACTTTACTCAGGATATTTCTCCTACCAAGACTTCCAACTCATCTGGGAACTTTGGATTACAATCCCAATGTACAGCACCCACCATCCTGTGCACTATACTCACACATGTATGTAAATAAACTCACCAATACACCATACTTGCCTCTGTTGTGATTCCAACGTGGTTTCTGTCATGGAGATGATGATCTGCTAAATGACACTGTGCATGCTAACTGCTACAGCAAGTACAACACCGTCATATGAGTCATGGTGACGTGACACATATGAGGGAGACACACCACTAGGGCTACACAACACATACACACCAGGGCCATCAGACTCATCGCCTACACTTATGTTGCCAGGAAATACAGTGCAATGCACAGACACCACACCTATTCACAGTCAGTGTTAACTAGCCCACAGGTGCAGTAAGCAAATGTCAGTCAGATGTGTGACCACAGACAACGCACATCCCAAAGTGAAGCACAGGTTTATTACACATTTGCAACATGTTGTTTCCACTACAGATGCAAGGTAATCCCACGTGGCAGTGGCCACACAGTCAACAAGTGTAGAAGAAAGAAAGTCCAGGGGTGTGTGGCACATCACCTGTAGGGAAACGACAGCTTCCACCCTGGAAGTTGAATCACGGTGTCGGGGGATCACAGTTGACCAAACAACTCTGAAAGTACCCTGTGAAGGACAGATATGACACACAGTCAAAAGCACTGAAGAACAGGACAGAACTGCAATACTCATGCCCAATACATGTCACAAGATACCTACACAAAACCAAGTTAGCATGTCAACACTGTTGGGGAGTACAGACTACCTGTAAGGACACATCGCTGCATGCATACAGTCAAGTAGCACATGGCCACACTCAAACTGCAACAGAGCACCACCAACACATATCACGCAAACTCACATCATTGACATGACATCTCTGGATACTCACATTCAGCTGAAGAAGTTGGTGATGAGCTGTGTGCGGACATCACCCTCATCATCATCACCATCACTGTCATCGTGGCCCAGGCCAGGATCCTCCACAGGTGGCGGATGTTGGTCATCGTCATCCAGGATGAGAGGCAACTCCTTCCGCACTGCCAGGTTGTGTAGCATGCAGCACACGATGACACTCTTGCACACCTGTGCTGGGGCATATGGGAGGGCCCCTCCTGTCTTGTCCAGGCAGCGAAAGCGGCTCTTCAGGAGACCAAATGTCCGCTCGATCACTCTCCTGGTCCGACCATGTGCCTCATTGTAGCGCATCTGGGCTGGTGTCACAGGGTTCCTGAGGGGCGTCAGCAACCACAGCATGTTGGGGTATCCGGAGTCACCTACATACAGACAATTGCACATTAGCTGAGTTGGAAAAGAGGGTGGAATACTACATTGCAGAACACACACAATGTTACAAAGTCAGTACACACCGAGAAGCCAGGCACGCTGGTTCCGCATCTGTGACATCATCCTCGGGATGCGACTACTCCTCATCACGTAGGCATCGTGTGCAGAACCGGGGAAACGGGCACACACGTGTGAGATGCTCATATCTGCAAGACATACCACCAGAGCATTGACCGAATGGTAATGTTTTCTGTTCCTGTATGCCTGCTCATGTGCCTGTGGTGGTACCAAAGCCACATGTGTCCCATCAATGGAGCCAATGACATGCGGCATCCTCCCCAGGGCATAGAAGTCACTCTTGACGTCAGTGAGTTGTTGACATTTAGGGAAATAGATGTACTGGTTCAGGTATCTCAACATAGCCTCCAAAACATTGCGTAGCACACAGCTGAACATGGTCTGTGACATCCCACCAGCAGACGCCATAGTGTGTTGAAAGGTACAGGTGGCAAAGAAGTGTAGGGCTGCCATCACCTTCACCTTGGGGGTCAGCGCTGTAGGGTATGGCCGGCCAGGTTGCAAATGTGGGGCCAACCGCACCGTCAATTCCTCAATCAGCGGCCTGGTGAAGCGGTACCATCGGATGCAGTCCCGTTCAACCATGGTTGCAAGGTCAGGGAATGGTCTATGGACAGCTGGTGCCCTGCAGTGCATAGGTGAAGAAAGAAAGATTGTCAGTCACCCCACATATGTGGCATAGACCATACTCAATATCACATGATACATCATTACGAGACACAAGTACCTGATGTGTGTGCCGTTCTGTAAGGACATGTATGGCACCTACATGGCCGACATCTAACATCACAGTTCAACATGTGTTGTCAACAAGTCCCAGGTTGTTCTATGGGATATCATTAGGCTGTGTCACAGTACCCATGTACTGCTGTCACGTTCCAAACACACACCACAGTGACATGTGAGGACAGATGTGCCCCAGGCATCACAGCTCATTGACAGGTATATTCCCAGGGACCCTGTATTGCCACATGGACACTGGCATGACATGGCGTATCATGAATACACCACAGCAAAACAACCATGACCCCCACAGGTAGTGGTCCCTGTTGCCTCTGCAGGACAGACATGGACGTCTGTGACACACACACACGCACAACATCAAAGTCCATGCACAAACAACGTGGATGTGGAGACTGTCTCCCATTGTGCACATGGAATCAGAGACATTGTAAACACAACGGGCCTGATTCACAGAACTAACTTACGTCAAAAACGTAAAGTTAATACTTTTTTATATTCACAGAATACACTTACTCATTTTGGTATTCACAGAATGAACTTACTCATTTCGGTATTCACAGAAGTTAGTAGCCCTAACTTTAGGACTCCTAAATGCCTTCTGTGAATAACGAAAGTCTTAAATTTAGGACTTTACTACTCCTTTAACTGAGAAAAATCCTAACTTTAAGGCGTGTATAAGTGGTGCAATTCCATGGATTGGCCAGATTCAGAAGATGCAAACGACTTGGACCTATCACTTTGGACACATGGGACAGTATCTGCCTCAGCAGCACACATATAATGCTGGCTGTTCCCCTGAGAGCTCACTTGCCTGCACTACATGCTCCAGGACGACATCTGCCACCACCACTGCTGCTGTCTCTGCATCCTTTGGATCCTGCAATGGCACGTACTGTGGAGAGAGCCCCAACCTTCAGCACTGAGGAGAACCAGGCCCTGCTGGACAGCCTCCTTCCACAGTACAGCAAGCTGGATGGGAAAGCAGGGGAGCAGGTGAGTGTGCTGTCCACTGCCTTACTGAATGTGCATGTTGTCTGACTAGCAAGACTTACAGTGTGCACGCCACTGGCTAGCATGCTCACTGAGTAGTTGTCACCCCCCCATAGTGTGTAGTTACATGCACTGAACAGGTATAGTGCAGTAACAGTGCATTCCAACAAGGTTTTACTTCCCAGGCAATGATACCATGTAGTAACTGCTGGAAAACTGTTCATAGCCATCGTTGCACTGCCTGTGTACATCATGTGCCCCTGTGATTGAGACATGTATATCCAAATGTGTGATGCACGGATATGTTGCATGTGTAGTAATGTCCTTTACACTTTGTCATCCTCACAGGTTGATGCCCACCAGAAGCAGGAAATCTGGCTGAACATCGCCCGGGCAGTGAGATCCGTGGGGGTCTACAAGCGCCGGATCCGCAACTGCCAGAAGAGGTGGCAGGACCTTCGGGGCTGGACCCGGAGGATCGCAAGGGTCCAGCTGAAGCTGTCGCCTCCTCGCAAGAGGGCGGACACCGGACCCTGACCCCCCACATGCTCAGGATCCTGGCGGTGGTCTTCCCTGATCTGGATGGGCAGCTGAAGGCCAGACAGCAGCAAGGAGGGGTGAGTCCATGACTGCACTGTGAACTTTGTCTGACATGCTATGTGCCCTCCTCTGGCCTGGTTAAACTTCCACAGTACATCAGTCTTGTGGTCCAGGACCCATGTCCCTCAATTGTGACATGCCCACTCCTCATCTGATACCCAGGTGTGGCCCTTACAGTCAGGAAATTGTGTCACTTGGGTACTGTGTCCTTGCATTTTGCTTAGCTCAAGGTGGGGGACAGCATTTGTTCCTGTAACTTTGTTGTGGGCTTCATGGGTGGGTCCATTGCTTACACAATGCCTGAGTTCTGACATGTAATCTGTGTGTAACTTTGATATGTGGTCCAATTGCTGATCTGATTCACCACATGTGCCTGGGGTATTTGGCACACACCCATGCTGCGGGTGGGAACAATGTTTGGGCCTCAGGAGTATGTATATCAAGTGTGTCACACATACTTAGCCACCTGCCTACTGTCCAGGGCTCATCCCTCTTTCACGTGGAGCAGGACAGTCATGCCTACTCCAGGCCATACAATACACTCTTTACTCCCACTCCCGTGTATCAGCTGACACGTTGTGCTCAGTGAAATGTTCCCTCAGGTGTCTGCCTCTGTGTCATTGTGCTGTGGCTTCGTTGTCAGGACTACTGGGGTGTTTATCGGTTAGGGCTCAGCATGCCACCGGAGATGTGACCATAGGAGACGATACTTGTGTGACATATAGGTGTTTGATCACTTGACTGTGCAGACTGGGGTATGCGAATGTGAAGTTCAGGCAGCTGTTTCCCATTCACAGCAGATTGTGAGGTGCTCAGGTTCCGAGGGTTGTGTTTCATGTCTCCCATATGTCCAATTGGTATGACGTGGACAAATAAGAGTTCAGAGATGTGGTTTGTGGGGGATGGACATGTGCACTTGTCAGCTACAGGACTTGCATTCCCCATGACATAGGATTGTGACACAGTGCAGACTGTTGTTGGCTGGCTGCCCTGCCCATGTGACTGGGGACAGTGATGTATGACTTTGCAGGCATGCCTGTGCCATGGCATTAAACTTCCTAAGAGTGATCCTGCAGGGGAGTGACATGTGCTACATGCACCCCATTGTGGCATTGACTATCAGGACATGGGTGCATCATGGTGTCTGGTGCTGGTATGCATCACATGCATTTCAAAATAGACTCTGGCCATCGCTTTATCCGGACACCTGTACTGACTCAGTGGCAAGAGTTGTGATGTGTGCATGTTCACATACTTCACCGTGTTCTCTGCACTGTCCAACTACTGTGAAGGTGGTGCATGTGTCCACACTGGGGTATGGCCATCCGACAGACACCAGACAGATGGGTGCAAGGCCAGGAGGGATGTGAGTGCCATGGTTGACCATCAGACTGACAATTGGCTTCTCCTACTCTGTTTGGGCACTTTTGGCAATGTTCAACTAAGGATGCCAGGGCTTGCTCTGTAATGTGAATATGCGGTCCGGTGGGGAGACGACTAGGTATTTTCCAGCGAGGCACTCTCACACCAAATTTAGGACTAAGAGATCCCTCGACCCCCACGGTCCATGAGGCATATACATGCTTCTTTGAAATACTACGTGATAAAGTCTGGATCGTATGTATGGATTAACGCATGCTTTATTTTTGCAGCGTTCATTTATTAATTGTTTAGATTGCCTTATTTTGGCTGATTAGGAGTGGCAAACACAGGGCTGGTCCCTGTGTGGTCCTGACGAAGAGCTTTGGGGAAACTCGAAACATGTTGATGTATACCAAGGATTTCTGACCCATTATAGTTAGGTTTACTTGTATCACACCCCGTTTTTAGATATACCAAACTAGGAGCAACAATAAAGTATTTCGCCCACTAGCAAGGTATTTTTAACTCACTTTAGTCCACTCCACTACACTTTTTCACTACACATAGTCTTCCACAAAAGTGCTCCTACGCAAATATCGCAAGTCGCAGCATGCCTCGGCTCGTAGAGAGCTGAGATGGCCCCTATGATGAAGCATGTCACCATGGGGAAACCCTGGTGAGTGAGGGGACTCAAGAAAGAAATCCTTCTTTCCTGTTGTTGTTTCCGGATCTCATTGATTGGAAACCCTATCCCTGTCCAATGGCTAGGCCCTTTACCCGATACCTCGGGTTTTAGGTTCTGTAATGTGCTGTACTTACTGTGGTGTGTGCGGTCAGTGCAGGTGACAGATGTTTGTCTGTTTCCCTAATTGTTTGCAGATACATCCACGGCCACAGGAGGGGACAGCTCCACAGACCAGGAGGAGCCGCAGAGCCAGACTGGGTCAGCAGCCGATGAGTGGTCGGAGGGACCCAGTGGCACGGAGGGCGAGGGGAGCCACACCGAGGAGTGCTCAGCAGCATCCACCTCAGATGAGGACCACAGCAGCTCGGAGGATGACTCCCTTGTGGAGGCGGGTGTCAGCAGTCACCACACCCCAGCTAGTATTGCTGTCCCCGCCACCACCACCACCACCGCCCTCCCATCGGCTCCCATTCCAGAGGTCCGTGGAGGCTCCCGTGTTCGGGAGCGTGTCTCCTTCGTGCCAGGCACCGCACCCTCTGCCCCTGTGTCCCCTGCTGCCCTGAGTGAGGAGTCTGTGTACCTACTTCGCCAGCTCCATGTAGGGCAGACAGCAATGCTGAGTGTCCTCCATGCCCACACCACTCTGTTGACTCAGCTGGTGTCGTTTATGGAGGGCATCTCATCGGGCATGTCTGCCCTACAGAGGAGCAATAGGTCCATGGACTCCTCCCTGACGGCAGCAGTGTCCCTCCTCCAACAGTCCCTCACCCCTCCTACCTCTGCCCCATCCACACTTCCTGGCACACTACCTGTCCCAAGCACATGCACACCTGCACAATCACCCAAACACACAGACACGAGCAGCACAGACACTCCCACTACAAAAACAAAACATGCACGCAGGCATCCTCAGGGGACTGATACCACACCCACAGGGGATGGGGAACAGACACACACACAGGCATCCACAGTCACTCCGCAGTCCTCTGATACCTCTCCCTCCAAGGCCCCTTCCCTTGCCTCACCTGCAACCCCACCTACAAAGCAGCTCTTCCTCTGTGACCTCGGCCTCTTCCCCTCCGATCCAGCTGATCCAGCATACAGGGGGAAGAGGAAGTCCACCCACACAGAGGGGAGTGCCCCTCACCTCCGGACACCCTCCCCCAGGTGCAGACAGACTGAGGCCCCCATCCGCAAGTCCCCCGGACCCGGAAGAGCAAGACCCCGCCGCCACCCTGCAGCTCAACCACCAAGTCTCCTTCCTCCATCCCTCAGGCCCCCACTCCACAGGTTCCCCACCACACCCTGCCCCAGGTTCCCCCACCCACAGATACACCATCCCCAAAATGATCCGGCCTTCTCCCCGACCACTTGCTCTTCCAGCACCACACCCCCCGCTGCGCATGTTTGTGCCACTGGTGTGGAGACCGTGTTCTCCCCCTCTGTCCTGCCCACCTTACCTGAACCCCATTCTACTCCCCTGGAGATAGGCACTGCAGTGGAGTCCACTACCACCCTGTCTGACTTGGGCACTGCAGTGGGGAACCTGTCCACTCCATCTGCACAGCCCACTGCAGTCGTGCCGGCACCCACACCATCTGACTCATGCCCCCCAGTTGTGCCGGCACACACCATGTCAGACACCTCCACTGCAGTTGTCAGTGACTCTCCAGCACCCACCACCCCTTCCCTGCCTCCTTCTGGTGAACCCTGATCCTGTCCCTGCGGTGCCTGGCCTGCCGCCCCGTATGCCCCTCCGAGGGGAATGTCCCTGGTGTGTAGCAGTGCAGGCATGCAAAGGGTGACATCTGCCACTGTCACCCTGTTTGGACTTTGATAATGGACTGGCCATTGGCCTTTGTTATTTTTCTGGACTTTCACATTTTTACACACATATTCTGAATAAAGCTACTTTCTGTTCTCTAGTGGTTTTGCTTCTGATGTACATGATGTTGATGATGCTAACCATGCCCTTGCTGCAGTGATGGTGATTTTTGATCTCAGGAAAATTAAGTGTTACTGTGCAGGACCCCATGTGGTCCAGGGGGAATGTGTCCTATCCTGGTGTGTATCCATGTCATCCTTTGCAGCAATATGAGGGTGTCATGTTTTCAAGATTTGGCAATGGGATTTCCTACTTGTATTTGCAATATCACATCTGTGGCTTACACCCGTGCACATCTGTTGTGCTTGCCATTGTTCAATTTGTCTATTTCCCTGACCGTGTGACCATCTCCACTGGACATGCAAGTTTGGGCATCAATGGGGAATGACTCATCTGTGTTATCAGTGCAACTTGCTATACATGTGTGTTGGATCTGTGCTGATGATTTCGGTGACACTCCCATGACCAGGCTGATATGACGGGAGCCTTCATTTTGTGCTAATTGTTGACTGAGTGACCAAGTGTTCTGCTGACATGATAGAGCCCTACTGAGACAACGTATGGCACAGCTTTCCTTACACAGGAGTGGAGTCCCCTCATGGCAGTGTGTAATTCTGTGACATTGCCTGAGCACAAGGTGTGTGTTGTGTGAGCATGTCTGTGTGTGTTCACTTCCATTTTGCTAGGCAGGCTGGGATCCCTAGTGATGTTCCTGTTTGTGATGCTTGCTGAGTTGACCTATGTTCCCCCAAAGTCTTCTCCCTGGCTTCTCTGGGATGTGGGTGCATGGCACATTACTGGTCATCAGGGTGTCACCCATAGGTGTGTTTGCTGTCAGGGCTGAGTTTGTGGGCAAACGCAGATGAGACACAGTAAGGATTCCCCTTGGCACTTGTTGGTTACACCTGTCATGTAATTTACAGTTTGTGGTAGCTTTCAGTGATTGTGACACGTTGTGTGTGTGACTGCTGCCACTCCTCAGGGTCAGAGCTGCAATGTTGGAAGTTGTCTATGTGTGTTCTTTGTGGGTGACCTTGGCTTCTTCATTGGTGTGTGACTGTGGCCGGGATCCCATTTGTTGGTGTGGTATTGACATCATGCCCATGTACGGCGTACTGTGCAGTGTGTCAGACATTCACGAGTCTTGTTGACTGGCCATGTGTGATGGGTTTCTGCACCTTAGTTCCCACCACCACCCCTGGGATTGTCATGGGTGCATGTGCAATGTCACCAGTGCATGGGTGCTTCACTGCTGCACATTGGTGGAGATCATGGTGTGTGGTGTTGAGTGTGTGCAGATGAGAGTTGTTTCACGGCTAGACCCCTGCCTCCATATTGGCCTTGGCTGACAGGCCGTGCTGATTGATTTGTGCTTGTGTAGGTGTGATGGTAGTTTGTTGCTCAGGACACATGACTGTGGTACACAGTGTGAACGACATCTAGCTTTGTCATCACAGTGGGATTATCATGCAGGCCAGTGTCACCACAATGTGGGGACCCTGGGGGTAGTGCTGTGGTGGGTCTGTGTCTTGCTGTGTTAGTTGCTGTTCCTACAAGCTTGTGTGACATGTGTAATTTGGGCTCCCTCTCATCTAACAATGCCTGATTGCCCACATAGGTGATTCGGATCCATCAGTTACTTTTGTGTGGCACTGTATGCACATCTGTGTAATTGGGATTCAGGCCTCCTCATGTGTTGTGTGGTTGCCTGGGGACACTGGCACCCCCCCTCACCTGTTGTGTTTGATATGCAGTGTGGGGCTGCCTGTTTGTGTTTGTGCATCTGCACCACTGCATTGGCATATCTTTAGTGTGGCATTGGCTGTATGTTGTTTGGTGGGTTTCCCCTGCTGTCCCTTGGACTCCTAGGTCATCAGTCAGCACAGTGATCATGGTTTGTATGTCCCATTGCTGCCATGGTATGGTATTTGTTCACCTCACATCTACAGTCTCCACAGGATATCTACATTTGTGTGCCCATTGGTGCAGATATGTGGGTCTGCATTATGATGGTCACTTCTGTCATTGTGTTATTGATGAATGTTGACAGTGTCAGCCCCCATGGGTGATGTTTGTCTGCACATGGCCAAAGGTATGTCTTATTTGCACTGCACTGTTTGCCTCACCCAATCTATGTTGCTATGGGACACAAGCACTACTATGTCACTGATGTGTTTGTTGTTCTGTGACCAGGGATAATCCATGCTGTTTGGCATTTCCAGCTTTTGCCATGACAACACTTACAATTTGGTCACTGTGATGATGGGGGTTAGGCCCCATTGTCACAATGTTCAAAATGTGTTTCAGCTATGGACCCCACACTTACCTTTTGGTCACTGTGATGATGGGGGGTTAGGCCCCATTGTCACAATGTTCAAAATGTGCTTCAGCTATGGGCCCCACACTTGCCTTTTGGTCACTGTGATGATGGGGGGTTGGACCCCATTGCCACAATGTTCAAAATGTGCTTCAGCTATGGACCCCACACTTACCTTTTGGTCACTGTGATGATGGGGGGTTAGGCCCCATTGTCACAATGTTCAAAATGTGCTTCAGCTATGGGCCCCACACTTACCTTTTGGTCACTGTGATGATGGGGGGTTAGGCCCCATTGTCACAATGTTCAAAATGTGCTTCAGCTATGGGCCCCACACTTACCTTTTGGTCACTGTGATGATGGGGGGTTAGACCCCATTGCCACAATGTTCAAAATGTGCTTCAGCTATGGACCCCACACTTACCTTTTGGTCACTGTGATGATGGGGGGTTACACCCCATTGGCACAATGTTCAAAATGTGCTTCAGCTATGGACCCCACACTTACCTTTTGGTCACTGTGATGATGGGGTGTTAGACCCCATTGCCACAGTGGTCATGGTCTGCTTTCATTGTGGAGGCCACACACATTTATGTGTGACACATGTGATAGGGGGTCACATTGTATGTTCAATTTCATGTTCAGTGGTGTAGGCATTTGACACAGTCTACACACGCTTGTCATGGTGTTGGGGGGATGTGTTTTTCTTACATTCCTTATGTTGGAGTATGCTGGTTGTGTCATTCATTACCCATCCTATGAGTAGGGGTGGTGTTGGTGGTGGGCATCCATCCCCCTATGAGTGGGGATGGTAGTAGTGACAGGCATCCAGGCCCCCCTGAGTAGGGGTGGTGTTAGTGGTAGGCATCCAGGCCCCCCATGAGTAGAGGTGGTGTTAGTGGTAGGCATCCATCCCCCTATGAGTGGGGATGGTAGTAATGACAGGCATCCAGGCCCCCCTGAGTAGGGGTGGTGTTAGTGGTAGGCATCCATCCCCCTATGAGTGGGGATGGTAGTAGTGATAGGCATCTAGCACCCCCTGAGTAGGGGTGGTGGTAGTGGTAGGCATCCAGCCCTCCCTGAGTAGGGGTGGTGTTGGTGGTAGGCATCCATCCCCCTATGAGTGGGGATGGTAGTAATGACAGGCATCCAGGCCCCCCTGAGTAGGGGTGGTGTTAGTGGTAGGCATCCATCCCCCTATGAGTGGGGATGGTAGTAGTGACAGGCATCTAGTACCCCCTGAGTAGGGGTGGTGGTAGTAGTAGGCATCCAGCCCCCCTGAGTAGGGGTGGTGTTGGTGATAGGCATCCATCCCCCTATGAGTGGGGATGGTAGTAGTGACAGACATCCAGGCCCCCCTGAGTAGGGGTGGTGTTAGTGGTAGGCATCCATCCCCCTATGAGTGGGGATGGTAGTAGTGACAGGCATCTAGCACCCCATGAGTAGGGGTGGTGGTAGTGGTAGGCATCCAGCCCCCCCTGAGTAGGGGTGGTGTTGGTGGTAGGCATCCATCCCCCTATGAGTGGGGATGGTAGTAGTGACAGGCATCCAGGCCCCCTGAGTAGGGGTGGTGTTAGTGGTAGGCATCCATCCCCCTATGAGTGGGGATGGTAGTAGTGACAGGCATCTAGCACCCCCTGAGTAGGAGTGGTGGTAGTGGTAGGCATCCAGCCCCCCCTGAGTAGGGGTGGTGTTGGTGGTAGGCATCCATCCCCCTATGAGTGGGGATGGTAGTAGTGACAGGCATCCAGGCTCCCCTGAGTAGGGGTGGTGTTAGTGGTAGGCATCCATCCCCCTATGAGTGGGGATGGTAGTAGTGAAAGGCATCTAGCACCCCCTGAGTAGGGGTGGTGGTAGTGGTAGGCATCCAGCCCACCCTGAGTAGGGGTGGTGTTGGTGGTAGGCATCCATCCCCCTATGAGTGGGGATGGTAGTAGTGACAGGCATCCAGGCCCCCCTGAGTAGGGGTGGTGTTAGTGGTAGGCATCCATCCCCCTATGAGTGGGGATGGTAGTAGTGACAGGCATCCAGACCCCTGAGTAGGGGTGGTGTTGGAGGTAGGCATCCATCCCCCTATGAGTGGGGATGGTAGTAGTGACAGGCATCCAGGCCCCCCTGAGTAGGGGTGGTGTTAGTGGTAGGCATCCATCCCCCTATGAGTGGGGATGGTAGTAGTGACAGGCATCTAGCACCCCCTGAGTAGGGGTGGTGGTAGTGGTAGGCATCCAGCCCACCCTATGTAGGGGTGGTGTTGGTGGTAGGCATCCATCCCCCTATAAGTGGGGATGGTAGTAGTGACAGGCATCCAGGCCCCCCTGAGTAGGGGTGGTGTTAGTGGTAGGCATCCATCCCCCTATGAGTGGGGATGGTAGTAGTGACAGGCATCTAGCACCCCTGAGTAGGGGTGGTGGTAGTGGTAGGCATCCAGCCTCCCCTGAGTAGGGGTGGTGTTGGTGGTAGGCATCCATCCCCCTATGAGTGGGGATGGTAGTAGTGACAGGCATCCAGGCCCCCCTCAGTAGGGGTGGTGTTAGTGGTAGGCATCCATCCCCCTATGAGTGGGGATGGTAGAAGTGACAGGCATCCAGGCCCCCCTGAGTAGGGGTGGTGTTAGTGGTAGGCATCCATCCCCCTATGAGTGGGGATGGTAGTAGTGACAGGCATCTAGCACCCCCTGAGTAGGGGTGGTGGTAGTGGTAGGCATCCAGCCTCCCCTGAGTAGGGGTGGTGTTGGTGGTAGGCATCCATCCCCCTATGAGTGGGGATGGTAGTAGTGACAGGCATCCAGGCCCCCCTCAGTAGGGGTGGTGTTAGTGGTAGGCATCCATCCCCCTATGAGTGGGGATGGTAGTAGTGACAGGCATCCAGGCCCCCCTGAGTAGGGGTGGTGTTAGTGGTAGGCATCCATCCCCCTATGAATGGGGATGGTAGTAGTGACAGGCATCTAGCACCCCCTGAGTAGGGGTGGTGATAGTGGTAGGCAGCCAGCGCACCCTGAGTAGGGGTGGTGTTGTTGGTAGGCATCCATCCCCCTATGAGTGGGGATGGTAGTAGTGACAGGCATCCAGCCCACCCTGAGTAGGGGTGGTGTTAGTGGTAGGCATCCATCCCCCTATGGGTGTATATGGCATTGGTGATAGCCATCCCGCCCCTATGGTTCTGCTGTTGCTAGTGTAAGTCATTTCTGCATCCCTATGTGTGTGTGTTATATATCGGGTACGTGTCGTTTGTTTGTGTGGTGGGTGTTTGACTTACCTTCTGCGCCGTACGCGTCCGTACCGGTTCCGGTAATAGATGTAGAGTATTGGTAGGACCTGCGCGATGGGATTCATGGTTGGTTCGTCTCGTTCGGCTTTCTTGTTGCTTCGACTCGTACTCGTGGCTGGCGTGTTCGTCTCGTAGCCGTGGATCGTCTTGTGGCGCGAATCGGAGCTTATGTGCGCCTCTCCCGGATGCTCTGACGTGCCGTATGTAGCGACGGGTTCGGCACATACGGAAGGCGCATCATACTAGTCTGGCCGGAAGGTGCTGTATTTTGGCTTCGGTGCGACTCGATTCTGCGTTTACGGATCCGGCTCGGGCGGGGAACAGGAGCTGGATTGGCTGAGTACGGCTGGGTCGGGATCTGGGCAGTTATGCGCATCGAACTTGCTCGTTCGGACTAATGTTCGAATCGGTCGGGAAACACGCGTTCGGCTTGGTTTTTTTTCGGACGAATAGTGCTTGGTGCGCTTCCGGCCGAGATCGGAATCGACCCTTCAGTCTTGAGGAGGCTGCATGGCACAGCTGGCAGAATTAAAAGCCCTATTACTGGCACTAATAAATAAGGATTGGGAATTCCCCACACTTATAGTGTGTGATTCATTGTACTGTGTCCAGTCTTACAATGAATATCTTCACTACTGGGGTCAGAATGGATTTAAAGACTCAAAAGGTTGCACAATAAAGCATAAACTGCTTTGGGAACAAGTGGCAGAGCTGAAAAAAGGTTTGCCGCTGGCTCACGTGATTTATATGCTGAGTCATCAATGTGTTGGTGTGCACGTTGAAGGGAATTCATTGGCTGATTAACCTGCCAAGGCAACAGTGCGATCTCCTGCCGTAGCTGCAATTACTTGTTCTAGCATGAGAATAGATGGACAGATAATGGTAGCTGTCATCGCTTCACGCAGAAACAGCACAGCCTTGCCAAAGGGTTTTCCACTCAAGTACTCCTACAAGTTAGATGTGCAAAATATTCTGTGTGACCAAATTCCAGGAGTGGGGGATAGAAGAAATAACAAGCATGGATTGCAGATTAGGTTTAATTCTAGCTGCACATGAGGGTCTGGGTTCAGCACACACAGGGATAACTGCGACAGTTTCACTTCTGAAACAACGCTATTGGTGGCCAGGTTTAACAAAACAGGCAAAAACATTTGTCCATAAGTGCGACATCTGTCAGCAGATGAAGAGTTCCACTGTAGCACGTCCACCGCAAACACCACTACTGATATCTGACAGACCTCTCGCTTGTGTCTATTTGGACCACTGTGGCCCCTTACAATCTGACGGGCTTACAAGTACATCTTGGTTGCAGTGGATTAATGCTCTAGATTCCTGTGGTTTTTGCCTCAGTGCTCGGCTGACGCCCGAACTGTTATAAAAGATTTGCAAGTCTTTATAGGGGCATACGCAGTTGGCACATTACATTCTGACCGTGGCCCCGTGTTTAGCTCTCGGGCTTACAAGGAAGCCATGGGAAGTTTGGGTGTTGCATTGCGGTACTCATCTCCGTATCATCCCGAGGGAAATGCGATAGTGGAGAAGGAAAACTGGGACTTAAAGCAATCCTTAACAGCAAGGGTATTAGACTTGGGTGGTAGTTGGATCAAACACCTATATGGGGTCCAGAAGGCAATTGATAACATGCCAAGAAGTTCCCTAGGAGGCCATTTTCCTTACGAGGTCCTATTTGGGATGAGAATGTGGGTACCTGACCTCGATTGTGGCAGCACAGTGGCGGATGAAAAAACATTTGACATTGATAACCGTTGGGCTGCTTTACAAGAACTCAATGAATTCCGGGAACTACAAAGCAACGTCCAAGTAAAACGCACCGCCACTGGGGAAGTAAAGTCTGTAACGGCAAGATCTGTCTGGATCCCAAAGTCGGGGATCTGGTCAGAGAAAAGATTGTGGACAAGAAATAATTTGGGTCATCCTATAGAACGGCTGTACCTGTCCTGGCTGTCGAAGGAACAAGAACAGTACTTATTCCGCCTCTTGCTGGCAAGAAAGAAAAGAGATTCGTCTACATTGATCTGATCAAACCACACTATGTGGCCGATAGTGAATAGCAGGCCGCGTGGGCTCCTGTGTAGCCGCTGCTCTCCTCTCGCTACCATACAGGAGGTTCTGACAGATAGACTGATAACATTTGAAGAGTCTATCCGTAATAATGGTGTTATCAGCAATGAAATTGAACTCGTTCCTATTGAATTTGAACATCAAAGCACAAATGAAACACAGATATCTATTCGGCCTACCACCGACATCTACATCAATATGCCTCTACAGGAGACATCTGCAAGTTCAACAAAAGCTATTGCCCTACCAAAAATAGATCGATTTTGACATTTTTTTTCTTGATCCAAGTGAACCTGAGTCACCGCCAGCTCCAGTTTCCCGCAAAATCAACTTCATGATTTCTACCTTTGGCTGAAAAAGACATACCTAGTCTCACCATGGCTACAGCTCTGGATAGTAACTGGCATACTGTTCCTACTCTTCTGGATAGGTTTAGTGACTGTCTTTTTTTTTTGCTCGTGAATGGACATTATCTCCCAGAACGCTCCGCAGTATCACATGTGAACTTGGTACTGAAACCTCGGTGTAATCTCATCGTGAACAGAGAGACCTGTCCTATGGAAACATTACAGCAGTTCCAGTTCCCGACGGAATAGTTTGGGACAGAGTTTCATATGATGTATTTGGTCCCACTGAACGTTTGAAAATACTGCATGTATTTAAAAGTTCTTTAAATTATATCATCACCTCCAGTACACACTCCGACAATTGGGATTTTGAAACTGTAAATAGTATGCTGCCTGATTTAGAACAAACTGCTGCATTCACAAAAAGTGAACTGTTTAATGATTCATCTGATTTTGACACCATGTATTGTTACAAACACTATGGTCATCATTTTCTGCATAAAACAAGTCCACCACATAATGTTTTCACATACCACCAATGGGAACATAGCCCAACACCACCGAAAGATAGTTCAAATACTTTTGCATAGAAGTTTGCTTATTTTTCTGGGTTCAATACATCAGATCCATGCTCATATTATTATAGGCTTGCACCTACCTCTGCAAAGAAAAATATGCTTACTAATACAAAACAGTTATACTCTGCTTCTTTTTTCTCCCAACTGTCTGAACAGGGTTTCGACTTATGGAAAGACACTATAGACATAAAAGGAATGGCAAAATTATACAGAGCACAGTGAGGGTAGGCAGATGACATCATGCATGACATTTCATATAATTCATCAGACCCCAATTGGAAGGGATGGTTAGTTTGGCCTATCGACACAAATAGGTGTCAGTCAAGATTATAGGGTACCACTGAGGGGTTTAGTATCCATAGGCCTGACCTACGCTATGTACGAGAACATCCGGAGGTGGTTACATCATATAGTGTTGGGAAGTTATGCCTAGATTGGCTAAGAACCTCGACACTGTCACAGGTGAAACAACACTTGTCCTTACTCTCAGAAGACATAGATTTAAGGGATTTTTTGCTAGGTCCCCGGAAGCCACGTTGTAAATGCTTCTTCTACGCTATTTACAGCGAAGTCTGGAAAATCTCCCAACAGGAATCTGCAGAGAGATTGATTGAAATTAACAGAGTTAACATAGAAAAGGCTTTGGCAGTGGTTGACAATGGAATGACCACACTAACATCCAGGATTTATTCACTGGGCAACATTGTGTCTTCTGCTATAGATATAATGGAACAGGATCTGTCCATCCTACAACATGGGCAATCACAGTTGAGATCCATTCTATTATTAAGCTGAACGCTACAATCATTGCGCTCCGGTCATGTGCCCTGGCGATATATTAACAGTACGTCTCTATTCTCTGCATATAATCTAGCGGAGAAACAGACGAGAATGGCGCAAAGAGATGCAAAATATACAATGCTGCACTTTGAAAAATTAGACCAATTACCTTTCACCGTGGCAGAGTCACCGTCCACAGAATGGTTAATTCATGGCCATATAATGTTGCCAGTAACAACTTTCCAATTTCAATATTGCGTAGAACATCACCAGGTAGGCAGATATGAAGCAATGGGTAAGGACTTCATCCATGAATCTTGGGAGTTACCGTATAGATTTAGATGCAGGAATGGAGACACTGAAGTGTTTCTCAGCAGTACAGACTACGAGGCTACATTAAGTGGGTCTCTACTTTGCCCATGATATTATGCTTCACGGGGCCTGTAATGGTTCACTTGCAAACTTATCCTGTCATTTAAAGGGTTCCCCGGCTGCCATGATTAATCCAGTGTTCAGGCTGCTCTCAAATGGGAGTTACTTAATGCTGAAGGATCAAGGTTGTTGTGGGATGCTTCCAGCATCGCATATCTGGTCACAGTAAGTTCCAGGGTTACTTGTTGTATGCAAGTATTGTTTCCACCGACCCACACAGTCAGGGAGGCGCCGTTATGGCCTTTGTTGAATGTTTGCTTTATACGGTTTGATACTCTGAGCCGAATGAAAGCCATGCTTTTTCAGAAAGATGTGCCCTTATCCTCACCCCTAGAGACTTTTGATCTTCAGGTTGCAAGGTCCTCAGCTGAGATACAGGCACTGGTACAAACAAATTGCCCTTTCCATTTCAGAGAAATGGTACAGCATATCTTTAACATGTCTGATACGAAGGGTATAGTACACCTATTTAAGACCATAGGTTCTGGACTGTTGAGCACCGTTCAGACAGTCTTCGGAGTGATTCTAGCTTTTATACACTCCGTATTTGGAAGCATTTTTAGAGGTCTTCCGCTAATCCTGCTACTGGTAGTGGGAATCCTGATTTTTATTTTGCTGCTACGCAATGGACTTCCCAGTCACCAAGGAAATGGAAAAAACATGCTTGGAGCGACGTTACCATGACCGCAGGGTACTCCATCTGGGCACACCTCGACTCGGGAGCTAAGCGAGTCTTGGTTCCTATCATTCCAACCAGTCTGGATTGACTTTGTTTTGCCTGTTCTCCGCTGCTTGTTCTGCGTGTTGGATCTCTGTTTAACACTTCCAATGGTTGTGCCACCGGATGTGGATGTATTGCTGGACCCGTTAACGGCCCACGTAGTGCAGTGTCCTCAGCGTATTCCCAGGTTGATGTCGGCATTCATAGAGCCACCACAGGATGCTTCAGCTCCTGTTGGATTGGATACCAGCTCTACTACAGGCACACAGGCTTTGGATGTTTCAAATGCTTCCCCAGCATCAGCTGTGGGAACTGAAGAAGATCATCTTTGCTCGATTGACCTGATCTGTGAGGTTTTACAGGGACCGTTGTCTGCGAAGGCAAGCAGCAGTGATGTTGCGAGTCCCACACAAGACACATAAACATTTGGCTCTCCGTGTGCTGGGAAGAATTTAGCCTTTTTCCTAAACAACCAAAATTGGAATTTTAAACAAAGTTTTTCTTTTTTTTCTCCCTCATTCTTGCTGAGCACCATGGCTTTCAGACGTACTCAGTTGCTCCAACCATATATGAACATATTTTAAAGGACTTATAGAGCCTTTTTACTTATATATAAATAACTTATAAAGTTTTTTGGCATTTTTTTGTAATTTTTAGACATTTTTTATTCTGGACATTTTAACAATGTTTTTATGATTGATTAGAAGGACATCCCTTTTTTTAGTATATCGTCCGGTCGGATGAGGAGCGGATGTTATGATTCGCAATATACCCCAATATAGGCCTGGGTAGTCTCCTAACCTTTCACCTACATTTACCCTGCCATTGTACTACATCACGGGTTTGGTGCTGACCTTTTACCTAGATTAGGTGCTGAATAAATGTCGGGTGGTTTTCTCCGAAAGTACCGAGGGTACCTTTTGGGTATATAAGCACCATATCTTTGCTGGTATGGGCAGAGGAGAAAGACTTCCATGCTGACACACTGACGCGAGACGCTGAGGTTCCTGCACACAGATACTCAAGCATGAAGTGATCTGACATCCCTTGCGGGGTGTCTGTTCGAGACCAAGACGGGGTCCTTCATTCTCTCACACCAGGTAATGGGGTTAGTTCTTTCCTAGTGGGATTCTTGGCTATACACCTACATATATGCTAGGTACATTTAGGTACATCTAGTCAAGATTAGCATCGTAGGTGTACGTATTTTTACTGTCATGTATCTATATATCTGCAAATATCTATCGTTTTAGCACTATGGTAGAAATCTACCATCCATTTACTCTCTTGGTGCTTATAATCGTATATATCTGTTTCTGTCTCATGGTTGTTGCATCACACATATTTTACACTAGAATGACGCTGGCTCAATAAATGCTTATTGAAAACGTCTCCATTCTTTATTCTGTGTATCTCTCTGAGACAAAGTGAGCGCGAGTGACTGAGCGAAAAGTACTGCACTGTTTCCACGATCTCTAAGGGGTCAGGGTTGCCATGTTCGATAGTTGCCCAAAACTATTCTCTCCTTGGTAAGAGGAGTTCATAGTGGCAGTGTGAGCTAGCAGGTATAAAGGCAAACATATCCGGTGGGGGTGTCTGGAATCAGTCTGGACACAATCCCCCATTTTATGTTGTTTAAATGTGTAGATCCTATATAGAATTATAGGAACTACACGACAGTGGTGCAGCATCCATTTCCACAAAAGGGTGGGAGGACCTATGATGCTGGACCAGAAAGTCAGCCGAATTCCATCCGGGGCAGTCTTCCCAATGTGGGAGGTGTGTGCACTGCACCCTGACACCCCTAATGGCCCGCATTCTTGCAGTGGCAAGTTGATGGGCAGTTGAGGGCCCAACAGTAGCAACAAGGGGGTAAGTTCTTATCAGAGTTTCACATGTTAGATAACTAATTTTTTCTTACAGCCAGGTGTTTTTCCCATCAACATTAAGGGTGACCCATGTCCAACGCACAAGAAGAGTTCTTGAAGGTGTAAGTTTTGCACAATGTGGTTGATGATGTGCTTTGTCTACTAATTTGTTGGAAAGGATCCCAGAGGATTTCTGTTCACAGTCAAAGGACTGTTCTGAGCAGACACATTGCTGCCTAAACTACACATATACATCAGGTTATTTGTTGTCATGAGGTACAGTTGTACCAAACAGGCCAATAGTCTTTGTTGTGTCTGGTGTGATGATCCTTAACTATTGGGAATGATGTAATGGTAAACCAATTACATGTGACATTGCATACTATGCAGTTATGATACAGTGGATGTTCAAAATGTCACATTGTACTAATTTGAGATATTTTAGAGTCAAATGTGAATAAGTATTTGCTCTGTACTAAAGTGGATTAGAAATGTATCAAGCCCTATGTATTTACTTATGATATTGGAGTCATTTGTCAATCCACAGTGACAATATGTCTACATGTCTTCAACAGCATAGGTAAAAACATATTGTGTGTTACATTGCTACACTACTTCAGCACTGCAAGCATATAATATGTTAAACATTTCTTCAATGCTTGAGTTACTTGAGGTAAGATTTACCATTGTGAAATGGCCAAACAAAGGAAACAGGCTTCTAGCTTCTACAAATATTGTTATAACATTGCAGTATTTGTTGACACACATTGATTCATATTTAACTTTTAGTGTATGTTAATAATGCAGCTTTATGAACCTTGCACACACAGTGTCCAAAGGTATATTTGGTGCATATCATAATTGCTGGCATAAGTTCACTATTCTGGAGAACAAAGGCCAACCATTCAGAGGTGTTCAACAGTTCCTTTAGAGAAATGATTATGGCTAAGAGCTAAGATCATAATTGATGCAAGAGCTTTCATGGGGAATTACAAAATTGTGAGCAAATGGTGTCTGAAGATGTTCCCTACATGCATGAGATGACGATGTAAAGAATCAACGTTTGTGAGCCTTGTAGCAGGTGCAATATGGAAGCTATGAAAATGTTTTTTGTTCAAAGTTGTCGATCAGTTCTATCCACAAAGCTACTATAAAACTGTTGTATATGTCTTTTCAGCATCATCCGGAGCAGGCCACGAAGATGTTGGCCATGAAGGCGGGGAAGCAGCTGGACATTGTGTCTCACCTAATGAGACCACCAACACAGAGGGACACAGATCCAGGGAGCGTGAAGGGACTGGCATGGAGGGCTCTAGCTCAACATCTTCTATGGAGGCCTCCACGCCGACCAGTCCCTAGTGGTGGCAGACTCTGCGGCTCCTGTTACACCTGCATCCTTGCACGCCACCCAGAGTACCATCTCCACCCTCCCTCTTACTCCCCACTAGGTGGCCAATCATGCCTCCCTAAAAGGGGTGGCTTCTCCTTCCCTCCAGGCACCTCACACGCCTGCCCATGTCCCTCCGGCTGCGCTGAGTGCAGAGGCTATTGACCTCCTTCACAGCATTGCCTGACTACACTCCCTAATGCCATCATCGGGCTTAGCTGCCATATGCAACAAATGCTAGCTTACCTGGAAGGCATTTATAGTGGTATGTATGGCCTACAGTGGTCTTTTCAAGGTCTGGCCTCCTCACTGACCGCAGCCTTCCAACCATCCCAACCTTGTGCCTCACCTCCAGCCCCTTCCCATTCCCAGTTCCCTATTCCCAGCCCTGTCCAAGGCACACTCATACCTTTGCACTCACCCACTCCCAACACATACAAGCAGCACACACACATATAAACACAAAAAACACAGGTGTACAGCCAAACATACAGACACCACAGCGACCACCACACCCATATGTAGCACCCCCAATACCAGCACATCCACAGACACTGTAGCCACCACCAAACCCATATGCACAACCCCCCCACCAGCACATCCACAGCCACCGTGGTCACCACCACACCCACATGCACAACCCCCACCACCAACACATCCACAGATACCGCAGTCACCACCACACCCACATGCACATCCCCAACCACCAGCACAACCACAGACACACAGCCACCACCACACACAGATGCACCCCCCAACCACCAGCACATTCACAGACACCGCAGCCACCACCACACCCACATGTACCACAACCACACCCAGCACCTCCACAGACACCCATACACACACACACACACAAATTCACACCCACAAAACTCAAATACCCACACTCATCCAAACAACAGACACATATGATGCAAGACACACCCAAACATGCACAACATACACCACGTCCACAGGCATCTGCACCCTCAACAGACACATGAACATCAGACACTACCACTCCCTCTACCTCCCAAACCCAACTCCCTGTCGAACACCCTACCTATTTTCCCATAGATGTCCTTTTTACCCTTGCCCTAACCCCTTCCAAACCCCAAACCACCCTTAGCAAATGCAAATCTACCCCTTCCATACCCCAACCCACCCCTTCCACCCCTTCCACATCCCAACCCATCCCTACCGAAAGCAAAACTACCCCTTCCAGACTGCAATCAACCCCTTTCACAGCCCAGCCCATCACTAGCAAATGCAAATCTACCCCTTCCACACCGCAACCCGCCCCTTCCACATCCCAATCCACCCCTCCCAAATGTAAGAGCACCCCACCTAAAACCACACACCCATGTAAGATCTATGAGATGCCTGCTCTGCCCACTAGATGCCCCTTCCTGAGGAGGTTCCCCTTGGCAGTGAATTAAGAGGCAAACTTTGTGCCACTGCCCAACAGTGCAGAATTTATGGACTGCCATTTGGCTTGAATATTATTTTGAGAGGCTTATCTTATTTTGTGGAATAAATCTATACTTTCGATTTCACCAAATTTGTCCTGGCATTCTTTTTCCTTAGCAATTGTTTGGTTCCCAGCAATGTTTCTGAGTAAAATGTGAAGCACTTATTTTCCTTTGCCATGATGTCAGGTAATACAACTGATTTTTTTTAATGTCTACTTTGTTAAATGCATACACTGGTTTAACTTAGTACGTGATGGTCATTTGGATTTAGGTACAGGCATTCATCATAGTAAAGGCCACTTGCACCAACTAATTGATGTTAACATTTTATCTGGATGTGTTACTACAGGTGTGTTGTTGCACCTTGATTACAGATCAGCATGAAAAAGTTTGTGACTATTGAAATTGGATACAGTACAGGATTGCACTAGACAAACGGGAAATATTACATGGATGTATATGTTAAATACTTCTAATTTGTGACTGACATTGATTTTACTGTTATTTTCTAAGGTAAAGGTTAGACCTTGTCTAGTGCAATTTCTACATCATGTTACATTCAACTTATCCCAATGATGTGTGTTGCATATGTATTTAATGTGGGAATTTTGGAAAATTCTTTGAACACACCTGTATGGTGAATTTTTGATTTTTATTTGGATATCCCTTTTTAAGGAAGTGTCCATTTTCATACAGGTGTGTTCTTTAAATTTCTTAAACCTCAACATTACAGACATAAACATTGCACATTGGTATGCTATTGCTTGTAAGAGAGATTTATAAATGCACGAGTCCTGTGCAAATGTTAACAGACAAGTCAATAGGTAACAGGAAAAAGTTGAGCTTACCATCGATTGCGTCCTCAACGGTGTTGGCTTTGTTCATCATCAAGAAGCAGCGGCAGGATTTGGAAGATCGGATCCATGGCGGGACAGGAAGTGTGAAAGTGAGAAAAGGTGAGTTTCTGCCTTATATCCCTTCCATTCCACCAACTCAGGTGTGAAGGTTTTACTGCCACAGTCACGTCGGCAGGAAGGCACATCGTGATTGGGCCGGAGGGGAAACTAGTGGTCCTCCCTCCGACAGCCACTTTTGCCTATCCCGCCGTCGACAGGGTTGAGATTTCCTGGCGATGATGGAAGAACCGCAGCGGTCTTTTGTATATGGACCTGCTAACATCTAAATAGGGCGGGTGGACCACTAAGCTGGTGAATGGGAAGACCGCTGAAAAAGTCACAGCGGGACTTGATCCACCAAATTCTAAATCAGGCCCCTAGTTTCCATAAACGGCACATTTTTTGTTTCTCTAATAACTTTGGCACAGTTAGACAAATCTTCATACAATTTTCAACACTAGATTGCCACTTACTTCTGCAGCTGTCTAGAAAGTTTCAGGGTGATTCATCAAGCAGGGGACAGGAAAAAGGGGGTGTTCTAAAACACGGTTTCACCATGCAATTTCCCCTAGGGATTTTGAACACGAGTACAGCCCGAACCGCTGAGCGGAATTACACCAAATTTGGCAGAAAGCTAGTTCTTGGTCCAGAAAGATCTCTTTACATGATTTGGTGTAAATCTGTTCAGTAGTTTCAGAGTTATTAAAGAACACAGATTTATAGCTATCTAGGGGCGGGGAGGGTCCGCGGATCTGACGGATCTCAAAATGAGATCTGATTTGCTGCCACCACTTCAACCAGGAAGATATTTATAGCTGAATTTCTGTGGTTTTGTGTGTGTAAATTCTGAATCTAGCTATAATAACGTCCCTGTAACCTTTGTGTGTGTGTGTGTATATATATATGTATATGTATCTATATATATATATATATATATATATATATATATATATATATATATATTCCAGCGTCCATATGAAACAATACGAGCCACTCTAGTCAGTGCTTGCTTTTCACAATTGTTTAATGTGGCACAAGGGAAAATAATGCATTTTGACCTCACTCGGTCTCTGTCACATATATATACTGAAATAATTGATTAAAACTACTTAAATTAAATCAATATCTATTACCTGCTGGTGTTTGCCAATAGGTAGTTATAGTTAGGACCATGTTGCCATAGGGAAAGCATTTTTTGACCTGCCTATATCTTTGGTGCCGTTTGACAAATCTTCACGAAAAGTTTTCAAAAAAAAGTGTGCCGGTGATTCTTCTGGCACATGGAAAGTTTCAGGGTGATCCGCCAAGTGGGGGCAGAGAAAAAGGGGTGACAAAAAATGTTGTTTTCCCATGTTAATTCTCAAAGGACCTTTGAACACATCTACAGCCCAAACCGCTGGATGGAATGACATCAAATTTGGCAGAAAGGTAGATTTGGTTACCCAGATTGTGCTTTTTGTTATTTGGTGTAAATCTGTTCAGTAGTTGTCGCGAAATGTAAGAGAATCTGTGGTCGCGAACATTTTGTGATGATTTCACAATTAATTGTGAATGCATGTGCCAACAGGAATGCTGTGATTTGCTGGTCATAGCCTGTGAAGAAAGTTGCAGCCATCATTTTATGGATCGAGGAACGGTTCCTGGGGCTGCAAATTCAGGATAAAGCTAATATAAGGGTTCAAGGTAGAGGTTCTCTGACCACATTCTTAACAAATGGGGGTGTTAATGACACAAGTAATGTGTCAAATATCAATTTTTTTACCACGTTTGATATTCGTGAATACGCCGCGACCATCAGTGCAGCCCCTGTGTAACGTGAATATCATGATGTCTTCACAAATATTGGTAAAAAATATATGTATTCATACACCCACCCTCAGTTTTACTTAGATTTTCACATACCCACTCGCAGACACTCATGCATCCAGTGACAGACCCATTCAGACTCATACACCCACTCACATTCCCACTCCGACACTAACACACCTACTCACAGACCCGTTCAGGCACTGGCCACCTACTCGCAGATCCATACAAGCACTCCTACACCCACTTACACAGCTATGTACACACCCATACAGTCACTCACACACCCACTCAAAAACCCATATAGCCACTCACACACTCACACACCCACAAACCCACTCACACACCCACTCAGAGACCCATACAGCCACTCATACACCCACTCTCAAAGGTTACAGGTCAATCAATCAAGCAATCAATCAATCAGGATTTCTAGAGCGCGTCTGCTTCACCCGTGAGGGTCTCGAGGCAATGTCTTATAAAAAACTGCCTGTTCTCCAATCGGTTGAACATCCATGTCTTGAGGGCCTTCCTGAATTGCTGAAGTGATGGTGAGCCTATGAGGTGCAGGTGTAGGTTGTTCAAGGTCTTGGCTGCCTAATGGGAGAAGGAGTGGCCTACGCTATTTGTCCGGTGGTTGCAACAGGTGGCAGCTAGGGAGAGGGATCTGGAGCAGAGTTTCCTGGTGGGCTGGTGAAAGGTCGCGCATTGGTTAAGGTACACAGGTCCTTTGTTGGGTAATGCCTTGTATGCGTGGGTGAGTAGCTTGTACTGGCATCTCTTCATGACTGTGCCAGTGGAGTTTTCTGAGGTGAGGGGTTATGTGCGTCCGTCTGGTGAGGTCAAAGATGAGCCTGGCCGCTGTGTTCTGGATTGTCTGGAGCTTCTTCAAGAGTTGGGCTGGTATTCCTACATAGAGGGAGTTGCTGTAGTCGAGTCTGCTGGTGATGAGAGCCTGCGTGACAGTTCGACTGGTGTTGGTCGGGAGCTATCTGAACACCTTCCTGAGCATACAGAGCATGAGAAAGAAGGTAGTGGAGACTGCGCTGACTTGCTTTTTCATGGATGGCAGCCAAGGATGAGTCTGAGGTTGCAGGCATGTTTGGTGGGTATCGGGTTAGGCCCAGCTCCGGGGGCCACCATTCACTGTTCCAGTGTGAGTCCTTGCCTTTCCCGAAGATGAGTACTTCTGTCTTGTCGGTGTTGAGTTTGAGACAGTTGTTGTTCATCCGGCCAGCAACATCTTTCATGCATCTTTTGAACTTTGATAGTTCTTGGATTGTTAGTCAGAGAGAGGATGGGTTGGGTGTCATTGGTGTAGGATATGTTGTTGAATCCGTGACTTTTGAAAATGTTGGCATGGGGGGCCATATATGTGTTGAAGAGGGTTGGGCTGAGGGAAGAGCCTTGAGGTACTCTGCAGGTAATGTTCTTAGGGAGCGAGGAGTAGGGAGGGGGATGATTTTCTGCATTCTTCCTGTGAGGTATGATGTGATCCACTTGAGGGCTGCTCCTTGGATTCTGATCTGATAAAGCCTGTTGATCAGTGTGTAGTAGGATATACTGTCAATGTCTGCTGAGAGGTCGAGGAGGATGAGGGCCACTGTTTCTCCCTGGTCTAGCAGCATTTGGATGTCATCTGTGGCTGCGACTAGAGCTGTCTCCATGCTGTTGTTTACTCTGAAGCCAGACTGAGAGGTGTCCAGGAGGTGGTAATTCTCCAGATGTCTGGTGAGCTGGATGTTGATAGCCTTCTCGATGACCTTGGCTGGGAAGCGAACCAAAGAGATGGGATGGTAGGCTTCACATCTGAGTGTTTCCAATTCTGGGGGAAGTGGACTGTGGTGATAGAGGGGCTGAGGACCTTAGTAAGATCTTTGCTGATGAGATTGTTGCAGAGGTTAAAAGTGTAGTGGGGGCAGGGCTCTGCAGGCGCTCCGGAGTGGAAGGATCTCATGATGGTATTCGTTTTCTTTTTGGTGAGGGAGGTTCCACAAGGTGAGCTGGTGTGGGTGGGCATTGGTCAGCGTGAGGAAGTTGATGCTGTGTGCTGTAGGGGGTTGGGGTATGAATTCTTGGTTGATGGGATTAATTTTGTTGTGGAAAAAGTTTGCCAGGGCATCACTGAGATCTTGGGAGGGTGTGATGTTGTTTTCTGTTGCTGAAGGGGTGGTGAATTCCTTGACTATATTGAAGAGTTCCTTGGAGTTGTTGGAGCTGTCATTGATAAGGGTGGCTAAGGGTTATATTGGTGTTTTTCAGGAGGTGGTGGTAGCGATTGAGGGAGGCTTTGAAGCTTGTTCGGTCCTCGATGGTCTTACTGGCACGCCATCTTCTTTCAGCCTGTCTGCAATTGCGTTTCTGTTTTTAGTTCTTCCTTGAACCAGTAGGGGTGTCATGTTTATTTTTTGGGGTAGGTAGGTTTCCTCAGGTCACTTTGTCAGCACTTGCTGTGATCCAGTTTGTGAAGTTGTCCACCGTTTGTTCTGTGTCCTCAGTGGTGGTGGGTAGGTTGGAGTTGGGGCGTTGGCCCAGCAATGTTGTGATATCTTATACCAGATGCACCGTGTTTTGCTGGCAGTGGAGTTGGGGTTGTTGACGGGTTCTGAGATGACGAAGTGGATGCAGTGGTGGTCAGTCTAGGTGAGCTCTTCAGTGTGGGTGAATTTCACTCTGTTGCTGGCTGCGAAGATAGAGTTGAGCGGGTGTCCTGCGATGTCGGTGAGGTCGATGACCAGTTGCTTGACTCTGGGATTTGCCATACTTTCTAGGAGGTCAGCCATGTTGGTGTCATCGATGTTCTCAAGGTGAAAGTTGAGGTCTCCTAGGAAGATGCACAGGTTTGAGTCGATGGTGATAGGAGCAATGAAGTCGGGGATGGCTTTGCAGATGGGAGGATGGGATTCCAGAGGTCTGTAGGTGAGGGTGCCTCGGATTGTGGTTTTGCTATTCATTTGGAGTTAAGGTACTCCATGAAGGGGGTGGTGTCATCTGTGGTGTTTGTGCATTTGAGGGTCTCTATTGTAGATTATGGCTATGCCGTCGCTGCTTCTATAGGTGCGGTCTTGGTGCGCGATCTTGTGTCTGGCTGGGGCTGCTGTGGTGATGTCGGGTGCTGATGCCGGGTTCAGTTAGCTTTCTGTGATGACGATGGCATCTGGGGCGTCGGTCGTGATGGTGTCCCAGATTTCCGTGACGTGTTTTCCAAGTGAGCGTGTATTGATCAGCCGGCAGATTTTTTTTTTCAATTCAATTTCTTTTTATTGTTTGATTAATTAAAATCTTACATTATAGTAACAATAATTCCTATTATAAGAAATATATTATTAATACAAGTTTGATTTAAAACTGTTAAAAAAACGTACATTTAATAAACTGATCAATTTCATCTTTATAGTTAAATATAACAGCACTTAATGGTTCAGATTTCATAATACAACTTTTCCTATTATATACATCCTATATTACATCACGCCTTGATCTCAAATTAATCTTGTAATTCTACTTCCCTTCTTACTATTAATACAATTTTACAAAAGCTGAGGTCCGTAATATGACATCTCAAATTAATCTTACTGGCCTAATGCCCTTTTTACTATTAATAAAAACTTTACAAAAGCTGAGTTCAGTGCTATGTCCTCTGCATGAAGGCATTTTATCAATGCTTGTCTACAGGTACGTATTCCTTGGGAGTTGAAATGCCACATAAATATAGCTTTTCTTTCAACTTTAAGTTTTGGGCATATATACAGCAGATGAATAATGCTCTTTTCTCCCATTTCACATAGGCGACAGGGCGTTATCTCCGTTGATCGAAGCCAAGGCATTACGCGGCATGAGCCTGGGAAAACACCTAGACGAGCTTTTATGAACACATTTTTATGCTTCAAGGACCAGGGAGTTTCTAAGTACGATTGGACTTTCAATTTTGTATACCCATTTATTACTGACCAAGCATGCGTTCTCTTTGCCAGGGAATTTTTATCATTTAATAGTGATAGATGTTTTGTAATTTTGTTGATAGATTTTTTTAATGAATCTGTAGTTATTGGCATATCCCAAATTGTATGCGCTGAATATTCATCTAAGGCAGTTTGTAGATACTTCCAGAATGAAGACTTCTGATTTGTTTTTATTTCCTGCCATAGCAAATTGGACATTTGATTTACATTATCCATTTTGATTCTTTTCCATACTTATATGTATTGGCCTTTCTGTGCAATTAGCTGATTGGTTAGGCCAAATTCCAATCTAATCTGTGCAGGCGATGAATTATATGGAAGATAAAAAAGTGATTTAAAGATTTTTGTCACATCATTATTGATGATTATAGCGTCTTTTCCACACAGTGCTTCGCTACCATATGTTAAAGTTGGCAATAGTTTTGCCGATATATCTTTTAGTGGCGGTAAGTAAGTCAGCCCTCCTAATGACTTCTGCAAAGTTCTAAATGCAGTCAGTAAGGTGTTAGATCTTCTTTGGATCGCAGCCTTATGAGGACTAAATGATTCTTTATCGTTGAATAGTACTCCCAGATATTTGTATGTTCTTACTTGTTCTAATGGCAAGTTTTGGAGGAACTATTTCTACTTATACTTTGATTTTAGGTTTTTGTTAACCTCCATAGTTTTTGTCTTGGCGTCGTTTATAACCATACCATTCTCTTGGGAGTACCTTGATATCTTATTTATCAGGCGCTGTAGCCCAACCTTTGTTTGGTTTAATAGGATAACATTGTCTGCATATAACAGATTTGATATATGAGTACCAGCTAATTTTGGTGGATAGGCATTCACTTCATATCGCGTTGGTTAGGACTGTTAGAAGCAGGCAGTTGATCTCTCCAGAGGTGTTGGCACAGGCCTTGCTGCTGGGTGTGAGTGACGTGGTGTAGCTGATGGACCTGGCATCAGATGTTTCCATTGTGATGCAGGTAGAGTGGCAGTTCCAGCAGGAGAAGGTGCCTTCAGTGGTCCTGGGGGAGGCCTTGGCACACCTGTTGTTCTTTCAGCCATACAGTTACGAAATAATATTTAAAACACCGTTGAAATTTACTAAAAGAACAAAGGTTACAGGGACATTAAAGTTAGGTAATAGAATTTTAAAAAACGTATAAATTCACTGAAAAAAATAAAGATTACAGGGACGTTATATTTAGGCTCAGATTTCACTCATACAAAACCAGTGAAATTCAGCAGCTATAGTTACCTGAGCTAACTGTAACTTACGCTCCCTCAATGTACTGCTAATGACCTCACATTTCACAGCACTCATGACATGGTCAGTGACATCACTGATGGCACCACTCATGACATCATCCACAGACCCACTCACACACCCACTCACACCCCCATACAACCTTTAATACACCCACCCACACAACCACTCACTTATCCATTTACAGACCCATACAACTTCTGACACACACACTCACTCACTCATACAGCCACTCGCACAACCACTCCCTCACCCACATAGCCACTCACACAGCCACTCACAGACCCATACACACCAACAAAACTACTCACACACCCACTGACAGACCCATACAGCCATTCACACAGTCACTCACACACCCATATACCCACACAACAACTCACATACCCATTCACACAACCACACAGCCACTCAAACAACCACTCACTCACCCACCCATACAGCCACTTACACACCCACTCACTCACCCATACAGCTCCTAACAGAGCTACTCACCCATACAGCCACTCACACATCCATTCACTCATCCACAAAACCACTTATATACCCATTCACACATCAATACAATCATGAATGCGCCCACCTACTCATCTATAAAGCCACTCACACAAATAATTACTATGCAAAAGAGCCACTCACACCTACTCTCTTACCCATACACCCAGTCAAATAGCCACTCACTTACCCATACATCCACTTACACACCCAGTCACTCACCCATAGAGCCATTCACACAA
This sequence comes from Calotriton arnoldi, assembly GCA_963921515.1. Classification (NCBI taxonomy): domain Eukaryota; kingdom Metazoa; phylum Chordata; class Amphibia; order Caudata; family Salamandridae; genus Calotriton; species Calotriton arnoldi. The sequence goes on along the minus strand of CAWUFW010008012.1, from coordinate 144,233 downwards.
CCACTCAGTCACCCATACATCCACTCACAAACACATTCATCCACCCGTAGAGCCACTCACACAGTCACACAGTCACTGATACAGCCAGTCACACACTCACCCACCCACCCATACAGCCACTCACACAGTCACTCACTCACCCATACAGCTACTCACACACCTAGTAATTCACCTATACAGCCACTCACACACCCACTCACATGCCCATACAGCCACTCAGACACCCACTCCCACACTGATACAGACAGTCACAGTGCCGCTCAGATGGCATATATTAGAAACAGTATCACTCAGTGGTAATAAAGAAAAGTAAATTAACTTGTACAGTAGCTTAGTATGTATGTTTAACACTCAGAAACCTTTAAGAAACACTTACACTCACTGGATGATGTCATCAGTGATGTCACTGACCATGTTGTAAGTGATGTAATATGTGAGGTCATAAGAAGTGCATTGCGGAGGTGTAAGTTATAGTTAGCTCAGGTAACTATGACTGTAGAATTTCACTGGTTTTGTACGAGTGAAATTTGAGCCTAACTATAACGTCCCTGTAACCTTTGTTTTTTTCAATGAAATTCTACGTTTTTTAAAATTCTATTTCCTAATTGTAACGTCACTGTAACCTTTGCTTTTTTCAGGGAATCTTTCTATCTATCTATCTTAACCACAGCACTATCACAGGAAAATGGTGCTTCCTTGCAAGGTAGGTGCAAGAAAAGAGAATGAATGCAAAGAATTCTTCCATTGATCTTTGTAGCATCTTTGACCGACTACACTACCAAACTCCTCCTCTCAGCCAGACACCCTGGAGTGCATATGAATCAGCCCACTGCCAGTGGAAACCCTTGAAGACCACCACATCTGCAACTATGCTAATGCCAGTCTGAGTTCCCTGGCAAAGCAGATGGGGAGATAGTGGGTTTTGTGATTGATCACAAGATACTTCAGAGTAGTCACCCTTATCTGCAGAATGGAAAATCAATAATCAAGTCATCTTTGCGTCAAGCTCACACTTGAGTTCTGACCCACACATTAAAGAAGCAGAAGTCCATTTGAAAGAGAAGAAGTATCCTACAATCAACTGGGGTGCTTTCAATAGCATCAAGGTAAGTACTTTTCAAGGAAAAGCTTAAAGAAGTGGTGTATCTCTGTCAATGTTTCTACACAAACCACCTAATTTAGCACTGTGATATTGTGAAACATAAGTACTAATGTTCCTCATTTCACTGATGTACTTAATGGCAGAGACCATGACATATGGGTTAAGACTTGTGAAAGTTGTACTTTTAATAGCTTTATATGGATATTGAGGGACATCTTAATAGATTTCCATGAGCAATTTTTGTTTCTAAGTGAGTCAAGTCTCATTTTTAGTTTGGCTTCAGCTTTCCACAAATAGTCCTCACCACATGCTTAAAACAATGCAAATTACGCATTACAATAAAAGCATAAGTATATGCCATACAGCCAATAGCACTAGGTTTGATGTATTTAGTGCTCTGAAGCCCACTGTATGTATTATTTTTAGAAACATAGTGACAAAACCTCGGACAGACAGCTGACAAGCCAGACCTAAAAACAAGTTATTATTTATTTTATTTTGATGTATTGGCAATCACTTGAACAAGATGGAGTAGGTTAGTAGTGAATGTCAAGTCTGGCTTTCTGTGCTCTTGTGCCACACATCTATAATCGTAGTTTGAGCTGGGTGGTAATACTACGTCAACAGGGCACAATTTGGTTACGGTGGTTTACGATACATACATGGGGCCCTATCAGGAAAAGATATGTAAGTGTAAACGATCTTGCACACATCTCAATGAAAGTGCATTAAAGGTATTTAGATTCTGCTAATGCGTCTTCCTTGTCACATTTATTAAGGACAAGAGGCACACCACCACCAGGAAAGACACATTGAAGCCTCTGGCTTCAGTGCAGAAGTCTTTGCCCCTCTTCCTCAATCCATTCAGTAAACAAACGAGAATACATCTCAGAATAAAACAAGCAGATTAGGCACGACTTAAACAAAAAAGGAAAGACACACAAACGACAAAGCCATCCTTTTACGCACGTGATCTTTAATGCTTTAAGCGCCTGCAAATAATAATAAAAAACACAGCAGGGGAAGTCCCAGCCCAGGCACAGCATGTATACTTCCACCAATGGGATACAACATGTCAAGGCCGAAAGGAATTCCATTCTGCAACTCCCTCGCAGCACTGGAGAAAGAGTAGCACCCTCCAGTTCTTAACCATTGGGAATGAAGGAACAAACCCATCTGCTGATGGAGGCAGTAGCTGACTTCAAACCATATTGAGCAGGGCCAAAATTACCAAAAAGAACTTTACAAGCATGGAAAGCAGTTGCGCTCCAAGCAACACAACACACCCCTAATCACGACAGTCCTGCAGAGACAAGTCATCCCAAAGCACCACAGGAAGAGCCGCATACTGATTCAGATGGGACACAGAAAGCATCTTCGGCATAAATAAAGGAAGGGGAGACAAAGCTTTGTTAGAATGCTAGTGAATGAAGCAGGAGCAAGACCACTGACTCTTTGTCAGTGAAATTGCTCTCCCACCCTTGCAGCTCCACCATTGAGTGAGGCCTCCCCCAGCCCCTGCACTCTCTAGTGTGAGTATCCGAGGCCCTCCTCCACCCGCAGGTTCACCTGCGCCCCATCCCTGGTGGTCCAGTGGACCTCTGTCTCCCGCTTTCCGCTCTGTTTTTTCACTCGTTTTCACTCATTTTCACTTATTTTTCACTCGTTTTCACCCTCTTTCCTAATCTATTCTTCTGCACTTTTCTGCTTTCTGCTTGTTTTCTCTTTTTCCCTTTATTCCAACTTTTCCTCCTTTCCCGCCTGTTTTTCCCCTGCCGCTGCTGCCCCCGCGGCCCCTCCCCCCCAGCACGACCAGCGCGACCAATCCAGCTCCCCTCCCCGCTCCCGCCTCCCAGCTGTACAGCCCTCCCCGACCCCTACTTAATGGCGGCCGCTGCGGGGACAGGCGAGCAAGACCACTGACTCTTTGTCAGTGAAATTGCTCTCCCACCCTCGCAGCTCCACCATTGAGTGAGGCCTCCCCCAGCCCCTGCACTCTCTAGTGTGAGTGTCAGAGGCCCTCCTCCACCCGCAGGTTCACCTGCGCCTCATCCCTGGTGGTCCAGTGGACCTCTGTCTCCCACTTTACGCTCCATTTTTTCACTCATTTTCACTTGTTTTTTCACTTGTTTTCACCCTCTTTCCTAATCTATTTTTCTGCACTTTTCTGCTTTCTGTTTGTTTTCTCTTTTTCCCTTTATTCCTACTTTTCCTCCTTTCCCGCCTGTTTTTCCCCCGCCGCTGCTGCCCCCGCGGCCCCTCCCCCCAGCACAACCAGCGCGACTGATCCAGCTCCCCTCCCCACTCCCGCCTCCCAGCTGTCCAGCCCTCCCCGACCCCTACTTAATGGTGCCGCTGTGCGGCCGCGCCGCTGGCGTGCCATAGGCGCACCAAAGGCAAGTCCGTCTGCACCCGTCCTTGACCCGACCGCGACCAGCGCCAGGAACCCTGGACCTCCACCCCGCCAACGCTACGACCCAGCAGCACTCCACGCACTGAACCCAGGCTGCAACAACAACTGCAAGCTAGCATCACCAGCCGACACCCATGGACCCTTCAGCTGTCACCGCTGCCGGCACACCTGCAGCACCGCCAAGAACACGGATCCAGCACAACCCGCCCACAAGAACACAACCGAACCGAAGTCCCTGCAATGCATCCTCCTCAACGTCCGATCCCTCCACAAACACGCCACCGAAATCTGGGACCTCCTCGACAGCACCACACTGGATGTAGCGTTCTTCACCGAAACCTGGACCAACACCACCTCGGGACCGGACATCGCCATCCCCCAAGGATACAAGATCTCCAGGAAGGACCGCCCCACCCGCCCGGGAGGAGGAATCGCCATCGTCCACAAATCCACCCTCCGCCTGGGCACACTCCCCGACGAGCCCACAGACCTGATGGAACACCTTCACTTCAAGATACTGGCCAGCCCCACCGCCACCCTCCGAGGAACCCTCATCTACCGACCCCCTGGATCCCGCGGACCCTTCGCCAACTCCATCACGGACATCATCGCCCCACAGGCCATGGCATCTACCAACTACACCCTGCTGGGAGACCTCAACTTCCACCTCGACAACCAACTGGACCCCAACACCACATCCCTCCTGGACAACCTCCACAACATTGGACTCCGCCAGATCGTGACCGAGCCCACGCACTCAACAGGACACACCCTCGACCCCCTCTTCACTACAGGAAACTCCAACACCTTCAGCCACACCACCAAACTCCCATGGACCGACCATCGTTGCGTCCACTTCACCTTCAGAACACCCACCATCCACAGACACCAGCACCTGCTCCCACGTAGAAACTGGACGAAAATCACCGACGACAAGCTCACCTCCTCACTCAACAACTCCACCCCAACCATCGTGGAAAACAACGACCACAACACCGCAGCCCGAACCCTGCATAGATGGATCTCAGACAGCACCAACACCATAGCCCCCCTCAAGAATAACAACAATACCTGCGCCAAGAAAGCCAGATGGTTTACCACCGAACTTCGAGAGTCCAGACGCACTTGCCGCCGCCTCGAAAAGGCCTGGAGGAACACCAGATCCACAGAAGCCCACAACAACTTCAAAGCCGCCACCAACGCCCACCACCAACTCATCAGAGAAACGAGGAAAAAAGCGATTGAAGACAGAATCTCCACCCACGCGCACAACAGCAAGGAACTCTTCAGCATCATCAAGGAGTTCGCCCAACCCACCTGCGAGTCTACTGACATCCCTCCCTCACAAGACCTCTGCGACAAACTCAGCACCTTTTTCCACCACAAAATCAAGAGCATCTACGACAACTTCGACGAAGACAACCAACACACTGAACCCTCACCAACCACCCCCGACACCCGGAAACCAGCGATTGACAACTGGACAGCCCTCACCACCGAAAACACACTGACGACAATGAAGTCAATCCACTCAGGGGCCCCCACGGACCCCTGCCCCCACCACATCTTCAACAGAGCCGCCGACACCATCACACCCATGCTCCGCCACACCATCAACCGCTCCCTGACAACCGCCTCGTTCCCCGACGACTGGAAACACGCCGAGGTCACCCCCCTCCTGAGGAAACCCTCAGCGGACCACACCGACCTCAAAAACTACAGACCCATCTCCCTGCTCCCGTTCCCAGCGAAAGTCATCGAGAAAGCCATCAACAGCCAACTCGCCTCATTCATCGAAGAACACAACATCCGCGACTCCTCCCAATCCGGCTTCAGAAAAAACCACAGTACGGAAACCGCCCTCCTCGCCGCAACAGATGACATCCGATCCCTACTGGACAAAGGAGAAACAGTAGCCTTCATCCTCCTCGATCTCTCAGCGGCGTTCGACACAGTCTCTCACCGCACCCTAATACGCAGACTCTACGACGCAGGAATCCAGGACAAGGCCCTTGACTGAATCCGCTCCTTCCTCTTCGGCAGAACGCAGCGGGTCAGACTCCCCCCTTTCCTCTCGGACCCTACACCTACCACCTGTGGAGTCCCCCAGGGCTCCTCCCTCAGCCCGATGCTCTTCAACGTCTACATTGCTCCACTCGCCCCCATCGTCGGAACCTACTGACTCAACAATGTGTCATACGCAGACGACACCCAACTCATCCTCTCCCTATCCAACGAACCCAACACCGCCAGACACAACTTTCGAGAAGGCATGGAAGCCATCGCCAAATGGATGCAAAACAGCTGCCTACAACTGAACACCAACAAAACAGAAGTACTCATCATGGGCCCAAACTCCGACTTCTGGAGCGACACCTGGTGGCCCCCCCGCCCTCGGAAACCCGCCAACCCACACGGACCACACACGCAACCTGGGAATCATCCTGGACTCCGAGCTCAAAATGGACCGCCAGATCAACTCCGTCTCGTCTTCCTGCTTCCACACCCTCCGCCTCCTTCGTAAGACCTTCAAATGGATCCCCCTCGAACACAGAAAGACCGTCACTTACGCCCTGGTCACCAGCAGACTCGACTACGGCAACGCACTCTACGCCGGAATAAACAAAAACCTCACCCGCAAGCTACAGAACATCCAGAACGCCGCCGCAAGACTGGTCCTCAACCTGCCAAAACACTGCCACATCTCCCAGCACCTGCGCACACTCCACTGGCTCCCCGTCTAGGCGAGAATCACCTTCAAGATACTCACCCACGCACACAAGGCCCTCCACGGCACCGGACCAGCATACCTGAACAGCCTACTCAAATTCCACGCACCCCAAAGGACCCTACGATCAGCCCAGCTCTCCTACGCCGTGGTCCCCCGCACCAGAAAGACCAGATCGGGAGGCCGCTCCTTCTCCTTCCTCGCGGCCAAAGCATGGAACGCCCTTCCGCTCCACCTCAGACAGACAACATCGCTCCCCATCTTCGCAAGAAACCTCAAAACCTGGCTCTTCAACAGACCCCCTCCTTGATGGAATGGAACCTGCACCCCCCCTACCCCTAGCGCCTTGAGACCCTTACGGGTGAGTAGTCGCGCTTTAACAAACCCCTGATTGATTGATTGATAACAACAGAGAACTCAGCCCTGACATGCCTCAAGAATCTATATTTTCAGTTGTAAGACAGACCAAAAGAACTGAAGTGTTCCTTTACTCTCTGGCTAGGAAGGGTGTAACCAAAGGTTGGGCTAACCAAACACAGGAGAGCATTGTGAGGGAGAAGGTTTCTAGAATGAAGCCAGAGGCTTGAATGAGAATGTGATGGGATGCCTCGTTTGTTTAATGAAAGGAATGAGTGAGATGTGGCACTAATGTGGAATCGCACTGCATTTCCACATTAATACAAGCACTAACATCTTTTGCATGGTTTGCTCATTCACATGTTCCTGTGATATCACCCATGGGCTCTATTTTCCAGTTCCCGAGTAGTCAGCCGCCAAGATAGTTTGCAAACACTAGCATCATGAAGAGAGTGATAAACATAAAGGGAATCATTACGATGTCGGGCGGAGCTTCCTCTGTCCGACATCGTCTCGGTCAAGGGACTGACCGTCACCCGGTCGGCGGTCCCGACCGACTAATTAGGAAGCGACCGAACACTGTTCGATCGCCCTCCTATACTTTACAATAGGAGCATGCATTCCAGCCGGAATGCATGCTCCCATTGTAAAATACGAGGTGCAGTTCATCCCTGCACCCTGTGGCAGGCACCTCATCATCAGGGTTGGTGCCCCCTCGGCCGCCAACCGGAGGACACGCACCAAAGGGGGACCTGTTAGGGGCCCCCAAAGTCGAGTTCCGACAGCCTTTCTGTATCGGAAAGGCCGGCACAGAAAGGCTGTGTAAACCCGACATCGTAATCCCTCACGCGGAAAGAGCCGCCCTTGGAATTACTGCCCGCATTCCGACTGGCGGACGGGCTCTCCAAGCCCGTCGGAAGCCAGTCGGAATGACTGTTCGCATTCCTTTCCGACCGATTCCATCATAATGGGTCGGTCAGAAAGGAACGGCCGCATATTAATTAGGCCTTAAATATCCAAAGTAAATGTAGGCAACACAATCATAAGTTCTATGGAAAATAAGGCATGATGCTTATCACTGAAGCCAAAGAAGTTTGAAGTAGATTCAGCAGGGCCTCAAGTTTTTTCAGCAGACAGCTGAATGAAGAAAATAGCGTGAAGACAATTATCGTTTTGAAGAAGAAAATCTGATTGTTAACGACTCTTGTGATCTAGTGTAATGGATGCAATACTTCATTATAATTGTTTATAAAGTGTGATTTAAAGTACTTGCTGTGTGGCGGTGTTGTAGAGTAATTGCACTGCACTGACCACAGATGGCTGGCCGGCTGGCGTCGCAGAATGAGGTATGTGCTCACTCTGCCTACGTTCAGTAAACATCTTAGCATAATTGTTACTGTCGAATCTGACCATAAACAATCAAAGTTAATTTTCAAACCTGGTATGCATATTGCAATCAGTCATGAAGCTCGTCTTATATCCTACCAATGACACTTTAATGTGATCTCGACCTCAGCCTTGAAAAGTGCAACAGAATAAAACCGCAATTTCAACAAAATATAAAACACCCACGCACGCTAAAACTGAGGCATAATTTTCCAAGATGTCATATTCATATAAAAGAAATAGAAGCTTAGCTACAAGGTGCAGTGCTATAAACCTGCTATACTGAAAACATAAAACAGCGAAAAATAATTGAAGGAAAATAGATAAACTCGAGCAAGTACCACGGAATGATGCATGCAGAAAATAAAGCAAAGAGAGCACCTCGATAGTGTTGTTATGCTTTAAAGTTTTGAAAAAATGGCAGTCGATGCATTGGCTACCAGCATTGCTTCAAGTAAGAATGGACATTTATTTTCTAAATCTGGACTAAGCATAATTTTTATTGGCAACCGTATGCAATTGTGCATTTCGTTTTAGCTAAGTTTGAATCCAGCAGTTTGCATGTAGGGGCATAGTTGCTAAATATCACACAATGCAGGGCAGCAAGCAAAGTTGCTGCGTTGCATGAACGGGAGAGAGCTGAACAGCGCCGTATCTACTAAGGAATGATGCTCTTCACCCTCTCCTTGCGCTGGTGCACTGTGTGCTGCCTAGCACCAATGCAGACACCCTTGCACCATGGTGCAAGATTGTTTTTGTTTAGGAAGGATTAACTTCCTGCACGAAAACAATTGGTGGAGGCAATTTCCTCTTTGCAAGTGTGATGCAGAATGCATCATGCACATAAAGAGTAAGAAATGAAGAGAAATAAAAATATTTTTGCTCGTTATGCTATAGTTGGGATGGCATGCCATTCTGGCCTGATCCCAAGTTTACTGATTTCAGTAAATCTGGGTTTGTGTTAAATTCCATCGGAGGATGCATGGGGACACCCAAGCTCCACCCATGTAACACGTATCACTGGGAAATGTAGCGTAACACAGTGCGAGGAACACTCTGTTAATCCTGACTGGCATAAATTAAGCCATTTTCATGCAGTGTTGTACATTTGTTTACAAAAATGCCTCTATAAGTCAAACCCACTGTTGGACCTGGCCCTTTTGCAGCGTCTCACCCAGATTTTTGCCTTCTGTTGCTGAAACCATTTTTGTTGGATTAGGATTTTGTGCACTTTTTCCATGCTAACCAGTAGTAAAGTGCTTGTGTTGTCTTCCTAAAACGTGGTACAATTGTCATATACCTGATTGGTATATTTAATTTATTTTACAATTAGTTCACCTGTACATCCCTAGTAAATTGTACTACATGTACCCAGGGCCTGTAAATTAAATGCTACTAGTGGGCCTGCAACACTTCTTGTGCCACCTACTAAAGTAGCCTTTTAAAACGTATCTCAGGCCTGCCACTGCAGTCTGTAGTGCAGTTTTAAACTACCATTTTGAGATGGCAAATAAACCTTCTGCAAGGCCTAAGCTTTCATTTTTAATGCTTATAAGTGATCCCTAAGGTAGGTCCTAAAAGCCCACAGAGTAGAGTGCATTGTATTTAAAAAGTAGGACATGTGCGCTTAAGTTTTACATGTCCTGGCAGGAAAAAACTCCCAAAGTCATTCTTCACTGTTTTAATGCCTGCCTCTCCCATTGACTAACACTAGGGGCCATATGTATCAAGTCTTTTTCCCGTCTGCAAACGGGCAGATTCTCAGAATCGGCCCGTTTGCGAATTGGAAAAAGCCTTTTGGGATGTATCATCCCAAAAGGCCATCGCAAAATACAGAATTGCTAAATTTGCGATTCTCTATTTTGCGAATGCAATTAAGGAATTGCAAATTGCGATTCCTTAAATGCAATTCTGGAAGCACCAGAAATTTGCTATTTGGCCTTAAGGAATTGCAAATTACCACCAACTTGAAGTTGGTGGTAATTTGCGATTTTCTTTAAAAAAGCACTTTTTAGATTTTTTAAAAGAGCCATATGTCGCACTTACATGCCCTTAGGGCATGTATGTGCGCAAAATGTGCACACATGCATATTTCAGGGGTGCAACAGGGTGCCCTTTTGGCACCCTTGCAACCTTGAAATTGCATTCTCAAATTGCGATTCTCTAATTGGTAATCGCAAATTGAGAATGTCTTCCCATTCATTCCTATGGGCCTCCTAGCCCATAGGAATGAATAGGAAGGTATTCCTTAATTGCGAATCTCAATTTGCGATTCGCAAATAAGGAATATGTAGGATTCACAAAATTTTTTGCAAATCCTACATACATTGCATTTTGCGATTCTCTAATTGCGATTCGCTAAAAATCGCAATTTGAGAATCGCAAAACTCTTTTTTGATACATATGGCCCTAGGTGATCCTGTTACACTGAATAAGTGATAACCTTGATTCTGAGCAGATACAGATATGCTGTTTACTCTCAAATGAGTTGTAATTTAAAATCCTCTTTAATGTTAAAGTCAGATTTTAAGTCACAATTCTGAAAATAGCACTTTTAGAAAGTTGGTATTTTCTTGTCCCAACCATTTGTGCCTTCTGCCAGGGCCCTGGATACCATAACTGTCAATAGCTTTGCCGTTGGGGTATGTGTATTTCTTCCAGGTGTGGGCAGAATGGGCCATCCTGCCAGGATAGATGTGGATGGAGCTTTGCTCTGCCCTACTTACATTTCAAAGGGTTCTGCCTCCTGCACACACAATGGATCCTGACAGCAGGCCTGCCCTGTTTTTTTGTCACCTCATACTCCTTGGAGCCTAGACTGAGTAAGGAAAGAACTTTCCAGAACCAGATGCGGGGGTATGTTAGACCTGTCATCCTTAGGGTGGTTGTTCCCCAGGAGTTTTGCCTTTTACCTCCTGATTTTACTGATTCTTTTTGTTGGCCTTATGACTCTGAGCACTTTACCACTGCTAGCCAATGCTAAAGTGCATTTGCTTCTCCTCTAAACATGGTAACATTGGTGTATGCCTGATTTGCATATTTAATTTACTTGTAAGTCCCTTGTAAAGTAGTATACCATATACCTAGGGCCTGTACATTAAATGCTACTAGTGGGCTGCAGCACTGATTGTGCCACCCACATAAGTAGCCTTTCAAACCTGTCTCAGGCCTGCTACTGCAGTGTCTGCGTGTACAGTTTACTGCGTCTTCAACGTGGCATTTAAACTACCTGCCAAGCTTTAAACTCCTCTTTCATGACATATAAGTCACCCGTAAGGTAGGCCCTACGTAACCCTAATGGCAGGGTACCATGTAAGTAAAAGGTAGGACATTTGTGTTTAACCTTTACATATTCTGGTAGTGACAAACACCCAAAGTCGTTTTCCCCTGCTGTGAGGCCTACCCCTCTCATACGCTACCATTGGGAATTCCATAATACACTGTTAGGCTGTATTTCCTGATCAGAGAGGAGTAGCTTTCTCATGTTTCATATCTTTCGAAAGGCAATGATAAATCCTCCTTACTGGTGAAGTTGAATTTAACATTACGGTTTTAGAAATGCCACTTTTAGAAAGTGGACATTTCTCTGCACTTACTGCTCTGTGTGCCTGACAAACTGTCTCCAATACACGTCTGGGGTGAGTGACAGCTACACTTTGTGCATTCCCTTTAGACAGCCACAACACAGGAAGGATAGGTGTGTCTGAGTACCCATCTACATACATCTGCATTCTGACGGCCTTGCCTGGGCAGGATAGAAGTGAAGGGCTAACTCTTTACTTGACTAGACTATGTCCTGTCCTCACACAAAGGACTGATCACCCTCCACAGATAGCCTGGCAGACAGGACTGTGTTGAAAGGGACACGTGTGCACTTCAGAGAACTGTTTTGAAGTCACCGCCATCTCAAAGACACTTTTGGTATAAGTACTGACTCTGACCCCCTAAAACCAGACACTACTGGACTTGTATTGAAGCTCTGCCAGAAGAACTGCTGGGCTGCTTAAAGGACTCAGCTGGACTGTTGATCGGGAAGGCCTGCTTTTCTGTTTGTTGCTCTGCTGCCTGCTGCTCTCTGACTCTGCTGAAGGCCAGCTAGACTTTGCCTTCACTCCAAGTGATCTCCAAGGGCTTTTTGACTTACCTCCTGTTGCTTGACACTCGGGGATATCAAGGTCTCTACCCCTGCTCCTGTGCCTGGCTCACTGGAAGTGGCTCAGGTACTTGCAAGACGGATTTGGGCACATCTCCTGTCTGCATGTAGCAGAACCGGCGCATCAATCCGGTTGCGGGAGTAAAATCAGTGCATCGCCTCAGAAACAGTACTTTGCCTCCAGAGATCGATGCATGGGCAGCGTATTGCTGTCGTTTCAGCTTGGTTAGATCAGTGCATCCCCTTGACTGTGTGGCAGAATCTGGCATGTTGCTTGACACCTCTAGACTCCGGCACCCGTCTTCGGAGCTGACGCATCGTGGAGAAGATCAGCGCGTCCAGCACCTTCGAGCCTCAACATCGACACATCACACCGTTTGCTTCAAGGAAAGGTATTTTGTTCACTGGGGCCTGTGTGGTTCCTGTAGGTGACTGGCGCTCCATCACGGTCAGCCCAAACTTTGGCCTTGCCCCTGTCCAGCTCAACCTAAAGCAACCTTTTTAGCTCTACTTGCTTCTAAGTGCTTTACTGCATTTATTCCTTTAAAATTCAATATCTCAACTTCTATACATTGGACTTTTGTAGTTTTGGTCTTGTTTTGTTCAGAATATATCCATCTATTTATCTAAACCTATGTGGAGTCTTTTTGTGGTGTATTCATTGTGTTGTGTTGTGTTGCACAAATACTTTTCACTTTGCCTTTGCTTTAGATAAGCCTGACTTCTCTGTGCCAAGCTATCAGAGAGTGAGCACCTATGTTCCCTTTGGGGAGGCACGCCTGCGCACATGTACCTTTCCATTTAAAAGTGCCCAAGTTCTCTTTTGGAGTGTGCACGCTAAGCATGTACAAAGTGACTCCTTGTCAAGTGCTCATTTAAATGAGAGACTTGAAAGTTTCTCTTGGTGCAGGATGGCACTCAAGCTCCGTAAGAAGTCTTAGAGAAGTGTGAGGGCACTAGGGCGCATTTTGTGCAGAAATGAGAGTATTTTGCAGACGCTTGGGACAGCTGCTTGGGTGTTTTATGTAAATAATTTAGATGTAGGAGGCCGGGAATTGAGCACTGTGTGATTTGCCTTGTGCTGAGGGGAGGAGGCGGGCGGGGGTGCTGGTAAGGAACAGTAAAGCAGTCCTGTGTGACTGGTGCTCTAGGGGGTCTGCTAATGTTAATTGGACATTTAGCAGTCCCTTTGGGCATCAAAGCACGTTTCGCATGACACTGGCCTCTAAGATATCAAGCAGCCTACGTGGTGTAATGGCTGAGGCCAAGGGTTTGTGTGGGGTAGGTTTAGTGAAAACATTAGTGGCTTCACACCAACTACTATATTCATGCTCTTAATATTGCAGGTAAAACAAGTTTTTCTTGAGAATATGTTCAAGAACTCTTAAAAGTATTACAGATCAGCAATTCAGTCCATTACATTTCACTTTTTTGACTTCACGTTGCTTGGTATGTCCAATTCTGCTTCCTAGTAGTATTTTATTTTACCAGATATGTTTCAGTAACATATTTTATTATTCAGGTTATAAATCATGTACAACGCATAAGGCAGGCTGAGTTTTCAAGTGTTTGTGTAAGTTCAGGGGGTGGATGGGGTTTATGATGGGGCAAGATTGAGCACTCGGAAATTGTGTCTGAAAGCGGTGTGAGTTTCTCCTAGTGCCTCTCACTGGGTCATGATGATGTTTAGAAAACATGCTCATGCAATCATTGGCCTCTCTGTAGACACAGAGTGAACATCATATTTGTGCCATTTGGAACAAGGGAGATACGTAACTGTTGAGATGTTGACAGTGAAGTATTAGAGATGTGAGGGTCAACAAATTAACTGGGTGGTCTGAGGTAAGGGTATGGCATGGCTTTAAGAGCCTGTGCATGAGCCAAGTCCTCATAATGTCAGGTGTGTGAATTATGCAACGAACATTAAACAAAAATATGAGAAAGTCTCTTCAAAATTCCAAAAAGCATATTTATTTAACATACGGGAGCATTTCCCTTTAGTGAATTTAAATATTTCACGTAGTTTAAAAGCATTTAATAAAACTGACAGTTTTCAAATGTGGAGCTTAGAAACAGTCATGCCTCCTGCCATGACAACAATGCCATTAGTGACCTAAGAGGTAAGTCAGTTGTCATGAATTCCCTATATATGGCCTATATTCTTATTATAGGTGGAGCAACATTATAGTCAATTAAATTACAAAATATGTTTTGTACAACACACATTCTCAACTTACATATTCCAAGATGCTCTCATATGCAATAATGAAGAAAAAGAAGTACAGGTAAATAAAATATTTGCCCAAGATCACACAATTTGGTCAAGCAGAGAATCCAAATTTAGTCCCAGGTTTTTGCACATTGTGCAGTTCTGGCACTAGATGGGTATCTTATTCTCTCTCATTCTATACATAAAGGGTTAATGTTTGTCTTCAATTCTTGCCACAGTTTCTTAGAGTGTTGGTCGCAGGCAGAAGATACACGAAAGCTCAGCTCCTTTTAGTCTTAAGATTCCGAGAGGACCTCAAGGTGAGCCTGAGCCAGGAATCTGGCTCGAGCCTCCAATGGTTCGCCCACCTCAATGAAGTGCTGACAGTGCCAAAGGGGAGAAAAACATTGTGATAAAGATAGTGAAAGCATGGTCCTTTGAGGGGACAGAGAAAACGCATTATGGGAGAGGACATATCCTGAAAGGGTGTGCCGTGCGCGACACTCTGTAGGAACCAATGTTCCGTAGTGACGGACAGCTAATGATATAAGTGAAATGGCACCCTCCCCCCTACAGGCCACATGTTCATTTGAGGGCGTTCTAAAGTGGTTTTGCAGTTCTGGAGAGGAGGACTGTTGCTGCTGTCCTTGGTGGCCCTTGGAATTGCCATGCCCTCTGTATTGAAGAAAGAACAGGTTGGATTTGTACTGCACAGGTTGTGAAGGGTGGCGCTGTCAAAAGGGTATACGTTGGGAGTAATCCTTGAATTTACAGTATAGTCTGTAGAATCGAAGAGCAGGGAAAGCCATTTCAAAACCCTGCTTAAAATTCTCCAAGGGCAAGTCAGTCACCTTTCCAAAAACATGATCATCATTTTATTTATTTATTTATTTATTTATTTATTTATAGAGCGCAACATTCATCCGACAGGATATCACAGCGCTAGAGTAGCAGGATCTCATGGTAGAGGTGGATTGGGGCACAGGGTGCTGCTGGAATGTCCGACATTAGGCTTTGGGGAACAGGTGGGTTTTGAGCTTCTTTCTGAATGCCATGTAGTCAACAGTGAGACGTAGATCCTGAGGTAGTTTGTTCCAATGCATAGCAGCCAGATATGAAAAAGTGCAACCACCTGCCTTTGCCTTTTTTATACGTTTTGTCACAGCTTGCGTCTGATAGCGTGACCTCAGGTACCTGGTCGGGGCATAGAATTGAATTTGTTCTGAAGAATTGTGGGACCGCAATGATGTAGTGCCTTGTGTGCATGGCTCAGAAGCTTAAATCTCACTCTTTGACGTATGGGCAGCCAGTAGAGCTGTCTCATGCAGTCAGATGCTGAACTGTATCTGCCTTTGTTGCACACCAGTTTGGGCGCTGCATTTTGTATCACCTGCAGGCATGCGAAGAGGTAGTCCGCCATGCCCACGAACAGTGCGTTTCCGTAATCTAACTTACTAATAAGTAGGGCTTGTGTGATAGTTCTTCTGCATTCTAATGGAATCCAGGGGAAGAGCCTTTTTAGGAGCTTCAGACTAGCAAAGCTTCTTCCACACAGGGTTCGCACATGGTCCTGCATGGATAGGGTGTTATCAATAAGGACACCCAAGTTTTTTGCGCACTGCTTGGGTGCCGGGGCCTCTCCCAACAATTGGGGCCACCATGATGCATCCCAGATTAAATTGGCTCCTCCAAAGAGCAGGATTTCTGATTTGTTAGCGTTCAGTTTTAAACAATGTTCTGACATCCAGGTCGCCATCTCAGAGAGGCAGTTGTTTAGTTTTATCCTGGTGTCCTCATGTCTTTCTTCAATGGCTATCATCAGTTGTGTGTCGTCCGCATAGGAACAAATGCTGAAACCCCTTTTCTCGCTAATTCTTGCCAAGGATGATACATAGGCGTTAAAGAGCGTGGGGCTCAGGGAGGCTCCCTGTGGGACACCGTAGCTGATGATTTTTGGGCTTGAGGAGAATGCGCCCATTTGTACCGTTTGTGTTCTATTGCTCAAGAAAGAACTGAACCACTGAAGGGCTTTGGCGTGTATACCTTTTTCATAAAGAGTTTTCAGCAGAAGATTATGTGAGACCGTGTCGAACGCCGCCGACAGGTCTAACAGGATCAAGGCTGCCGCCTTCCCCTGATCGATCAAAGATCTTATGTTGTCTAGGACGGCCAGGAGGGTTGCCTCTGTACTATTAGTGGCTCTGAAGCCGGTTTGAGAGGGGTCCAGTAGTTCGTTGGTCTCAAGATAGTTGGATAATTGTCTATTAACCAACTTCTCCATTACTTTAGAAAGATAAGGGAGTTGGGAGTTGGGAGATTGGCCGATAGTTGGCTGGGGTGTGGACATCCATGCCTGCCTTTTTCAGCAGAGGGGTCACTGGAGCCTGTTTCCAAGTTTCTGGGAAGACTGCAGTCTCTAGAGATTGATTGAATAGCTGCGTGACATATGGGCATAGTGCAGGTATGATCCGAGCGAAGATGAAGTGTGGGCAGGGATCAAGAGGGGACCCTGATTTAACTTCCCCCATTGCCTTTGTGACCTCTTCCTCTGTAAAAGGGGAGAAGCTACCCAGCCGTGCTAGGGAATCGGGGTGGGGGTCCAGGTGTTCCCAATTTGTGGTGTCAAGTGGGTTATTGTTACTAAATGACGAGTATATTTTGCTGATTTTATCAGAAAAGAATTCGCTAATCTTTTCACAGCATTCTTCTGAGGGAGGCAGTGTCTGGGACATACTGGCTGGTTTGCAAAGTTCTTGTACTATCATCAAAGGGAATGTTTGTAAGAATCAACTGGCCGTCATCAAACAGCCAGTTGAGTGCATACAGGCATAGTGATGCATGGTAATAAAGAATCCTATGGCCCTCCCCATGATTCCACAGTATGTAGGCCACAGCAGAAGAAGTTCTCTTTGGCTGTGTCCTGCCCATCTTGCAACACTTCCGCAAAATGGTCCTAAAGGTGATCAGGGAGGTTCAGGAAAAACATTTGTGCACTTTCCTAAAGATCATGAAAGCAACAGGCCAGAAGGCAAGTCGCTTTCATAAAGCGAAAGGGCAAGCCACCCTGAAAAGAACTTCTTTCCCATTGCCTCAATCCTCTTAGATTCCATCTCAAGGAGAAGAGAGGAAAGAGTCAGGATTTCACTAGGAGTCTCCGGGAGTCAGCCACGGAAGGTTGTGGTGAAGGATGAAGGCATTGGGTGACCTGATGATTCACCATCTGTGCAGAAATTTGTTTATTCCATGTGACCAAAATGAGACCTACATTGAAAGGGAGTAAGGGAGCCACAGCAGAGTAGGCCGACGGTGTAATCTCTATGTAGTTAGCTTTGTTTTCATCAACAGGAAAATGGAATTCAAAAATCCTCAGCAATCTTGGGTTGCACAGCCATGAAGGAGGCAACCTCCTCTTTCAGACATCTGTGCTAGCAAGGGGAAAAAGATTACCCAGCTCATTGCCATCATCATGGTTGTAGATATTGGCTATCTGAATGTGGTCTGAGTAAGAGCCAAATATCCCTTCAAACCTGCCAAAGTACCTATCACAAGGTGAAGGCCTGCAAGAAACTCTTTCTCCATCAACTGTCAACGGCAGGGCAATGGGATCATATCAAAATGGCTTTCACCTATTGAAATTTGCCACACTTTGTAACAGATCAGTGATCGGCGGAACACTGGCAGTGGAGCAACTGCTCATTCCTTTGGCACAGGAAGAGTTTTGGCCAGTGACATGGCAGCGTAAGGAAGAAGCTGAGCAGGGTAGACCAGGGCCAGGGATGGAGTCTCTGGTGGAATGTTAGCTGGACGCCCCAAGGGCTCTTGGGGCTTTCAGATGCATCAGAGGAATCTGGGGGATAAAAGAGCCAATATAGCCTGGGTGAAGACAACAAACTGTGCAGTGTCAGCCCCAGGAGACTGAAACTCTAGGTAGAAAGCAGGAGGCATGGCCTTTATCCTAAGCTCATGCCGTGAAGGGCTCTGCCTTCCACACCTTCATGTTCTTGGCTCGCATGAAGCTGCACTTCTCGCATGACCTAGAGTTATGTTTGGACACCAGAGGCAGATAACTGTTGCTGTCCAATGTCAGGGCATGGCTAGCTCATCTAGTGCTATCCAAAGTCTGGCATAGCTAGCTCATCCAATCCTTTTTTCACTTTGCATTCTACAGCTTGTAGTCTTGTTGTTGCACGAAGGGGGTGGGCAGGTTCTTCCTCTTTTTTCTCTTTTTTCTCTTTTTCCTCTTTTCCTTCACCCTTTGCAAAGATAGTGGAGCTGGGGTAGAACAAAAGTACAGTGATAAGGCATTAGTAAGGTGTAAGCCAGGACAAGTAACTAGCACCCTGATTTTTGCTTCCCTGTTTGACAGAAAACTTGGCCCACTTAATAGAAGTTGCCTACTGCAGTTATTATCTGAAATTGAAGACCTGAGATTAATAACAAGTGGAGATATTGAGTGGGTTTTATTCGTGAATTGAAATGGGCTCCCGAATTCCAAATTCACTTTTAGCTCTGGGATGATTTCAATGCTAGTATTGGCGATTGTCGATAATTTTAGGAAAAATGGAATTGACGTATTTCTGCATGAGAAGGCAATAGCTGCTCATACTGAATCTCTTAGAAGAGATCACCAGGTCTTATGCAGAGTGACAACGAATATCAGGGGGTCCATAAACTTGAAAGATATTATCACAATCTTGGTTGGTAGTAACAAAGGGAAAAGAGTGATTAATATTGTGGGACATGAGCATCAAAGGGCTACAAAATCTAGAGGGGAAGCTGAATTGGCACAGTGGAGTTGGGTAGCGGGATCATTGAATGCTCCTAAATGAAATAAAAACTCCCCATGTTGCAGAGGTAGCCCCCGGAGAAAGATCCTGTCCTGGAATGTAGCAGGTGTAGGAAACCCAAGTCCTAAATTGAGTTCGCTAATGACTTCTAATCCATGGATAATCTGCCTTCAGGAAACATGGAGCTGTGTAGATTTTAGTTTTGGGAATTGTTTTGTCTTCTGTTGTGCAGCAAAACCTTCAGCAAAAGGTCACACAAGTGGGGGTTTAGCCATCCTGCTTAGTAACAGTATAAATTGGAAACCATTGGTTTTTATTCACCCATCTAAACTATGGGGCCGATTCTGATTCGGGCCGGAAAACGTACCGACCGACTCGGTACGGGAATTTAGTCCGACCGACACGTACCTGGGCTGCCCGACCTGCGTAGTACGATGAAATGTATGTGAATCACGACCGACTCGTATGGAACACAAGCTGAACGACCTAACCGCACGGAAACCAGCTATCCGGCCGGGAAACAACGCGAATCGAACCGACCGACACACACCAGGAATGAACCCGAACGAAACGTACCCGCGAACTCCGACCCACGCAGTACGATGCAATGCGTGGAAAACTAGACCGAGTCACACGGAGCCCAAGCCGTACGACCGACACGCATAAAAAACCAAGCCGAAGCAACCCAATACCCCGCGACCGACGCGTACGCCGCACATGAAATACAGCAGAAACACAGCGTGAACGACTCGGAGAAGCTCGCACGAGACAACTGCAGCGTCCAACTCGGTTAGAAGAATGTCTCCTATATGCACAAAAAGTACAAATGAAAAAATACAAAAATAAGGGCCAAACAAGCAAAGACAAAGCCAATAAATACTGGGGGGGGAAACATGGAACAAAGATACACCCACAACTCCACCCATATAAAGGACACAAATCCCTACCATGATCCTTTGCAAATTCAACTGACCTGCCAGCACAGAACACCATCAGACAGCAACCACAGACACACTCACAGCTCATCCATCACACAAGCCACACACCATCAGCACCTCAACAAATAGCACCCTCACATACACCCAGCAAAACCTACACTCACACACCCTCACTTGCACACCCACACATACATCAATCACCACCACCACCCATCACCATGCCCCCAAAGAAGAATCCAAAGTTCCTAGACAGTGAATTGGAAATCCTGGTAGATGAGATCCTCAGGGTAGAGCCACAGTTGTTTGGTACATTGGTACAACAGACCCCCATGTCGCAGAAAACCAAGATGTGGGAGAGGATCGTCGACAGGGTGAACGCACAATCACCATGTCTGCGCACAAAGGAAGACATCCAGAACAGGTGGTATGATGTGCGCAGGAGGGTCAAGGACCTACTGAAGAAGGACTACGCCTTGAGCCAATACACCGGCAGTGGCCCTCCTGCCAAACCAGTATACCTCAGGCCCTGGGAGGAGAAGGTGCGGGCCATCCTACCACCAGTGAGCGTATATGGACTATCAAACATCCCAGAGCCTGGTGAGTACACAACCAATATACCCAATATCGTGTGACAATACACACACATCACTGTCAAGGGGATAGTCAAACCATGCACCCTTAGCAAATCCACACCAACTAAAAGATAATCATCCCAAGATGTGTATGTCAGTCAGATAAACACAATACATGCCATATCACAGTGATATGTAACTGTGTCATGAAATGTACAAACCCAACAACAAATAGAGCTAGGCAGTGGCACAAATCTAACCAACAAACACAGTCAGATATGTGGCCACCACTAGAACACCACCTCACAGGCAAGCTCACTGAAAGGAAGGAATTCTGTGTATGCTGGTGAAGTCAGTGTAGCCAATAGCATGATGGGAGTTGTAGTCACAGATATTGCTCACCCTCACAATTGGCCCATCAACACCACTCTGAACCATGCACACATCACAGGGAGTGGAAAACAACTGACAAGATGGCAGAAACTGGGTACTGCGGTGTGGAGCACAAGGCCCTGCTGGGAACTGGGCCCCAACAAACAACAGGACACCACTGTCAGCCATCTTGCCATAGCTGTCACACTCACACACAGTGAAGTCCACTCAAAAGGAAGGAAGTATGGGCATGCTGGGAAGGGGGGTGTAGGCAATTGCATGATGGGAGTGGTAGTCACAGATATTGCTCACCCTCACAATTGGCCCATCAACACCACTCTGAACCATGCTCACATCACAGGGAGTGGAAAACAACTGACAAGATGGCTGACACTGGGCACTGCTGTGGGGAGCACAAGGCCCTGCCGGGAACTGTGCACCAACCAAAGCAGAACACCACTGACTGACATCCTGAAAGACAACTTGCACTCCCTGCAATGGAAGCACGTTCCATGGTGGGATATCTGGCTGGGTGGGAAGGAGGACTGATAGCTCTGACCATAGTCACCAGCAGCTTTTCACACACACCCCCTCAACACAAACAGCACACAACTCACCTGGGAGAATGCAATGCCTCACACTCTAATAAAATATCCCAACAAGAACCACAACCCTGGGTTATGCTGTGTGAAGCACAGGGACGCTCATGGGACTTGTAGCCAAACAAACGCCAGTACAACACTGTCAGCCATGTTATGTTATGTTATGTTATGTTAATGAAGTTTATAACGCGCTCAGATACTCCCAGGAGTGTCCCGGCGCGAGCCTTGAGGTGCAGCTAGAAAGAGAATCGCAGGTTAAAACAGAAGTGTTTTGAGCTGTTTTTAAAAAGTCTAAGATCATGGGTGTTACGCAGCGAGAAGGGCAACAAATTCCAGGCGGTGGCTGCCCGAAATGCAAGAGATCTGCCCCCATTCTTTGACGACGGACACGAGGTAACCGGGCAAGATACTGAGAAGCTGACCTCAGATCTCTGGTAGGGGTATAGAACTCAAAGCGCTTCCTTAGGTAAGCTGGCCCCAATCCGTGGAGAGCACGATGGGCAACCACAAGGGCTTTGAACTTAACACGCTTAGTGACCGGCAGCCAGTGCAAGGTGCGCAGATGTTGTCTAACGCTGCTTCTGATAGGAATGTTGAATAAAAGCCTGGCTGCTGCATTCTGGACGACCTGCAGTTTATTAAGAGAGTAATCTGGTAGACCAATGTACAGGGCATTGGCGTAATCAAGGCGAGACAAAATCAACGCCCTGGTCACTGTTTCCCTTGCATCCCTAGGGAGCAAGGGGAGAAATTTCCTGAGTGACTTCAGTATCCCAAAACAGCTCCCGGCCAATTTTTTGATGTGATACAAGAAAGACAAATTTTCGTCAAACCACACGCCCAGATTCTTAACAGGTTGGCCAGAAGAGGATGGTAGCGGAAAGCCGGCCGGCCAGAGAGTCTCTCTGAACCGTGTGGGAAAGTTGCCGTAGAGAAGAATCTCCGATTTTTCTTCGTTGCATTTAAGCTGTGCCGCTGAGAGCCACTGAAAGACAGCTGTCAGACATTTCTTAACCTTCAGGGTATCACACTCCAATTTACCCCAGGTAAACAGTAGTTGAGTATCATCGGCGTATGCAACGATTTTGGCTCCTAGCTCCTCCGCTAATTGTACCAGAGGAGTGACGTAGATGTTGAAGAGAAGGGGACTCAAAGAGGACCCTTGCGGAACTCCTGTGGTAACACCTTGAGGCGTGGAAGAGAATGGGGGGATCCAAATCTGTTGCGTACGCCCCTCAAGAAAAGATTTTAGCCACCTCCAGGCTGATCCCGTGACACCTATTTCCATCAAACGAGACAGAAGCAACGAGTGGGGAACAGTATCGAATGCTGCCGATAAATCCAACAATATCAAGGCAGCACTTCCACCGGCATCCAGACAGCCTCGGATAGCTTCTGATACTTCAACCAGGGCCGACTCAGTGCTATATACAGCTCTAAAACCTGATTGAGCTGGATGTAGTAGACCTGACCCTTCAATAAAATCAGTGAGCTGTTTGTTAACTGCCTTCTCACAGATTTTAGATACAGTGGGAAGAAGGGAGATGGGGCGATAGCTCCCTGGGTCCTGAGGGTTTAGTGAAGGTTTCTTTAGAAGGGGCAGGATTTTAGCTTGCTTCCACACTGTTGGAACCAGCGCCTCCTGAAAGGAGAGTCTAATAAGCGTATTAACTTCTATATTAACTGTTTCAGCCACGGAGGCCAGGAGTCTCGCCTTACAAGGATCCGATGGAGAGCCAGATTTCATAGCTTTCAAAATTTTAAGTGAGTCCGATAGGTCAATAGGTGTAAAAGCCTCCAGCATGAAAGATGGCTCAGAAGGAGCAGCCGGGGGCACCCCCTGCCTGAGGTGGACTTTGATCTCTAAATGTTCTCTGTATTGAATGAATCTTATCAATAAAGAAATTAGAAAGTTTATCACACCATGTATTAGAGGCAGGGAGCCTTGTTGTCTCAGCCCTCGGCACCATAAAGCTCTGTACAATAGAGAAAATTTCCCTAGAGTTGTTATTAGCAGACTCTATCCGGTCCGCGTAATAGAGACCCTTAGCCTTACTAATAGCAATATAATACATTTTCTGGGCTTCTCTGAGCATAATCTTTGCTGATGAGCAATAGTCTTTCCGCCAGCGGCGTTCCAGTTTCTTACATTGCTGCTTAAGAACTTTCAGTTCGGCTGAGAACCATGGTTTAGACGGTGACTCCCTGACCCGCCTGTGGCTTGACGTAGGTGAAAGACTGTCCATCGCCAACCTAATCCATCTAGTAAAGCAGGCCAGGGCGCCCTCCAAATTGGAAGGGAGAGCTGGTCTAAACTTCTCCAAAGCTTGGCTGAAGGCTATGGGATCTACTTTAGCAGCGGCCGGACTGGCACTAGCCTGTGGTATCCAGCAGTTACCCTCAATGGGCCAGGACATTTCAGCACAGGCACACTACCCCACAGGGAAGCAGAGTCAAAAGGAAGGAAGTATGGGCATGCTGGGAAGGGGGGTGTAGGCAATAGCATGATGGGAGTGGTAGTCACAGCTCAACATCCCCCACCCACATGGCCCAGCAAGCTCACACTGAAGCATGCACACCTCACAGGGAGTGAAAAGCCACTTCAAAGATGCCTGACACTGGTGCTCTGTTGTGGGGAGCACAAGGCCATGCTGGGAACTGGGCACCAACAAACAACAGGACACCACTGTCAGCCATCTTGCCATTGCTGTCACACTCACATACAGTGAAGTCCACTCAAAAGGAAGGAAGTATGGGCATGCTGGGAAGGGGGGTGTAGGCAATAGCATGATGGGAGTGGTAGTCACAGCTCAACATCCCCCACCCAAATGGCCCAGCAAGCTCACACTGAAGCATGCACACCTCACAGGGAGTGGAAAAGAACTGACAAGATGGCTGACACTGGGTACTGCTGTGGGGAGCACAAGGCCCTGCTGGGAACTGTGTACCAACAAACAACAGGACCACACTGTCAGCCATCTTGCCATTGCTGTCAAACTCACATACAGTGAAGTCCACTCAAAAGGAAGGAAGTATGGGCATGCTGGGAAGGGGGGTGTAGCCAATAGCATGATGGGAGTGGTAGTCACAGCTCAACATCCCCCACCCACATGGCCCAGCAAGCTCACACTGAAGCATGCACACCTCACAGGGAGTGAAAAGCCACTTCAAAGATGTCTGACAATGGTGCTCTGTTGTGGGGAGCACAAGGCCATGCTGGGAACTGGGCACCAACAAACAACAGGACACCACTGACTGACATCCTGAGAGTCAACCTGACCCCACTGCAAGGGTGGCATGCTTCATGGTGGGATAACTGGCCTGGGGGGAGAAGGAGGGCCTGATGTCCACCAAATACAACCAATGCTGTCCATGTACACACCTCAACATTCACATTGAAATGCTACAAGTTTGCAGGACAATGTGCTACACCAATATCAACCTCTGACTGTGACAACTTAGGACAATGCAATGTACAGGCCCGCATCCAGAGGTACACTCACAACTGTCAGGTGTGTGAACCATTGATGCCTGCAGGAACATAACATACATTGTGTGTCTCTCCCAAAAACAGGTGATGATGGGGACACAGCAGCAGACGATGAGGAGTCCCTGTCCCAGGCTCCGGGGGACACAGAGCTCACTGGTGTGGAACAGCCTCTGCCCTCCTCGGATGGCGAAGACCCACCTGACCCCTCCGGGGTGAGTCATCATGCAGCACCAGCAGGACCACCATCTGCACCCCCTGCACCCACCCCTCCAACAACTGCCAACACACAGACCACCCCCGCTGAGATGGACAGACCAAGGACCACCAATGACAACAGCACACGGACCCCGGCCCAACCTGGAGCAAAGGACAACAACCCCAGTAACAACCCCCAAGGGGGCCTAGGGTCACCTGTGCGTGAGACCGCAGGTCCTGCACGTGTCGCATGGGGTGGTGGGAGGGGTGGTAGACATAGGTCGCTGTTTGCAGAGGGGTCTGGACTGCATGATGACCCACAACTGGCACGCATTGCTGATGCGTACCAGAATAGCACCGGAGAGGTCAGCCAGGTAGTGGGGATCCTCAAGGACATTCAACAGCAGCAGGCTGCCCATCATGCCTGCTTGGACTCACACATGTCCCGTGTGGAGACACACATGTCTGGCATGGAGTCCAAGTGGGACACATTGCAAGAACTGACAGCGGTGCATAGGGACATATTGACATGCCTCCGCCAGAATAGCACCAACATGGCCACACCTCCCTGTGTGCCCACAACATCTGGTGCTGAAACAACTGCAACTGCCACATGGAGGGAGGATGACTCTGGCGGAGAGTCCCCTGCACCGCAGCAGCCTGCACGTGAGGGTCCCCCCCCAAAGAAGAGAGGTCGTCCGAGGAAGGACAACTGAGAGGCCGATGGCCATGTACATCCCCCAGGAACCCAACACCTGTTCTGGAAATTCACCTTTGTGTGCAAACTGTTCACCCTGTCGAATGCAACCCAACTCTCCCACATGACATGGGGAGTTTAAGTTGGCCCAATGTACCAGATGACTGTTGACTTTACTCAGGACATTTCTGCTACCAAGACTTCCAACTCATCTGGGAACTTTGGATTACAATCCCAATGTACAGCACCCACCACCCTGTGCACTATTCCCACACATGTATGTAAATAAACTCACTAATATGCCATACTTGCCTCTGTTGTGATTACAACGTGGTTTCTGTCATGGAGATGCTGATCTTCTAAATGACACTGTGCATGCTAACTGCTACAGCAAGTACAACACCGTCATGTGAGTCATGGCGACGTGACACATATGAGGGAGACACACCACTAGGGCTACACAACACATACTCACCAGGGCCATCTGACTCATCGCCTACACTGATGTTCCCAGGAAATACAGTGCAATGCACAGACACCACACCTATTCACAGTCTGTGTTAACTAGCCCACAGGTGCAGTAAGCAAATGTCAGTCAGATGTGTGACCACAGACAACGCACATCCCAAAGTGAAGCACAGGTTTATTACACATTTGCAAGATGTTGTTTCCACCACAGATGCAAGGTAATCCCACGTGGCAGTGGCCACACAGTCAACAAGTGTAGAAGAAAGAAAGTCCAGGGGTGTGTGGCACATCACCTGTAGGAAAACGACAGCTTCCACCCTGGAAGATGAATCACGGTGTCGGGGGATCACAGTTGACCAAATAACTCTGAAAGTACCCTGTGAAGGACAGAAATGACACACAGTCAAAAGCACTGAAGAACAGGACAGAACTGCAATACTCATACCCAATACATGTCACAAGATACCTACACAAAACCAAGTTAGCATGTCAACACTGTTGGGGAGTACAGACTACCTGTAAGGACACATCGCTGCACGCATACAGTCAAGTAGCACATGGCCACACTCAAACAGCACCAGAGCACCACCACATCATTGACATGACATCTCTGGATACTCACATTCAGCTGAAGAAGTTGGTGATGAGCTGTGTGCGGACATCACCCTCATCATCATCACCATCACTGGCATCGTGGCCCAGGCCAGGATCCTCCACAGGTGGCGGATGTTGGTCATCGTCATCCAGGATGAGAGGCAACTCCTTCTGCACTGCCAGGTTGTGTAGCATGCAGCAGACAATGACAATCTTGCACACCTTTGCTGGGGCATATGGGAGGTCCCCTCCTGTCTTGTCCAGGCAGCGGAAGCGGCTCTTCAGGAGACCAAATGTCCGCTCAATCACTCTCCTGGTCTGACCATGTGCCTCATTGTAGCGCATCTGGGCTGGTGTCACAGGGTTCCTGAGGGGCGTCAGCAACCACGGCATGTTGGGGTATCCGGAGTCACCTACAGACAGACAATTGCACATTAGCTGAGTTAGAAAAGAGGGTGGAATACTACATTGCAGAACACACACAATGGTACAAAGTCAGTACACACCGACAAGCCAGGCACGCTGGTTCAGCATCTGTGACATCATCCTTGGGATGCGACTACTCCTCATCACGTAGGCATTGTGTGCAGAACCGGGGAAACGGGCACACACATGTGAGATGCTCATATCTGCAAGACAGACCACCAGAGCATTGACCGAATGGTAATGTTTTCGGTTCCTGTATGCCTGCTCATGTGCCTGTGGTGGTACCAAAGCCACATGTGTCCCATCAATGGAGCCAATGACATGCGGCATCCTCCCCAGGGCATAGAAGTCACTCTTGATGTCAGTGAGTTGGTGACGTTTAGGGAAATAGATGTACTGGTTCAGGTATCTCAACATTGCCTCCAAAAAATCGCGTAGCACACGGCTGAACACTGTCTGTGACATCCCACCAGCAGACGCCACAGTGTGTTGAAAGGTACAGGTGGCAAAGAAGTGTAGGCTGCCATCACCTTCACCTTGGAGGTCAGCGCTGTAGGGTATGTCCGGCCAGGTTGCAAATGTGGGGCCAACCGCACCGTCAATTCCTCAATCAGCGGCCTGGTGAAGCGGTACCGTCGGATGCAGTCCCGTTCAACCATGGTTGCAAGGTCAGGGAATGGTCTATGGACAGCTGGTGCCCTGCAGTGCATAGGTGAAGAAAGAAAGATTGTTAGTCACCCCACATATGTGGCATAGACCATACTCAACATCACATGATACATCATTACGAGACACAAGTACATGATGTGTGTGCCGTTCTGTAAGGACATGTATGGCACCTACATGGCCGACATCTAACATCACAGTTCAACATGTGTTGTCAACAAGTCCCAGGTTGTGCCATGGGATATCATTAGGCTGTGTCACAGTACCCATGTACTGCTGTCACGTTCAAAACACACACCACAGTGACATGTGAGGACAGATTTGCCCCAGGCATCACAGCTCATTGACAGGTAGATTCCCAGGGACCCTGTATTGCCACATGGACACTGGCATGACATGGCGTATCATGAATACACCACAGCAAAACAACCATGACCCCCACAGGTAGTGGTCCCTGTTGCCTCTGCAGGACAGACATGGACGTCTGTGACACACACACGCACAACATCAAAGTCCATGCACAAACAACGTGGATGTGGAGACTGTCTCCCATTGTGCACATGGAATCAGAGACATTGTAAACACAACATGCACACAGACTGTGGAGGGCCATCACTATTGTGGCAATGGGTCACCCTGTGACGTACATACCGTCACACATGGGACTCAGGGGGTATGTGACATGACATACACATACACAACCTGGAAATGTGACCATCCCACATGCTCTGAAATGAACAGTTGCACATCACAGTGGTCATGTGCACAACACACCAAGGATTCTGTCCCCATGAACACGTGCACAGCCTGGGAGTGGCTGCCCCCAAGTGCCACCCAAAAACCACATGTTGACCCCCATACACAGAAAAAGTAATGCAGCCTTACATGCCTTAGGATACAGTGTGGACAGGCTGTGGTGTTGTAGGTGTGCCCCTGAGTCCCTGGAAAGTAAATGTGGCTGGCATACGTTCACCTGTGACAGGCATGGTGACATATGCGAGTGACTTGTACAGGGACACGTTGTACAGCAATGGACCGATCGGTGCGCACGCCTTGGCCATTGCATATGATGTGGACCGAAATACGCGTTGTACAGCAATGGACCGATCGGTGCGCACGCCTTGGCCATTGCATATGATGTGAGCGGGTACGCGTTGTTTTTCAAAATACGCGTTGTACAGCAATGGACCGATCGGTGCGCACGCCTTGGCCATTGCATATGATGTGAGCGGGTACGCGTTGTTTTTTTAAATACGCGTTGTACAGCAATGGACCGATCGGTGCGCACGCATTGGCCATTGCATATGATGTGGACCGAAATACACGTTGTACAGCAATGGACCGATCGGTGCGCACGCCTTGGCCATTGCATATGATGTGAGCGGGTACGCGTTGTTTTTCGAAATACACGTTGTACAGCAATGGACCGATCGGTGCGCACGCATTGGCCATTGCATATGATGTGGACCGAAATACGCGTTGTACAGCTATGGACCGATTGGTGCGCACTCCTTGGCCATTGCATATGATGTGGACCGAAATAAGCGTTGTACAGCAATGGACCGATCGGTGCGCACGCATTGGCTATGGCCTGGCATGGCAAGGGACGCGTTTTCGAACCTTTAACGAGTCTGATGCTGTGAATTCAGTTGGCCACCCACAACAATGTTGCAAAATCATGGGTCTCATGAAGTTGAACTTTTGAAGGATGCTGTGGGCGTGTGTAAGTGGTGCAATTCCATGGATTGGCCAGATTCAGAAGATGCAAACGACTTGGACCTATCACTTTGGACACATGGGACAGTAACTGCCTCAGCAGCACACATATAATGCTGGCTGTACCCCTGAGAGCTCACTTGCCTGCACTACATGCTCCAGGACGACATCTGCCACCACCACTGCTGCTGTCTCTGCATCCTCTGGATCCTGCAATGGCACGTACTGTGGAGAGAGCCCCAGCCTTCAGCACTGAGGAGAACCAGGCCCTGCTGGACAGCCTCCTTCCACAGTACAGCAAGCAGTATGGGAAAGCAGGGGAACAGGTGAGAGTGCTGTCCACTGCCTTACTGAATGTGCATGTTGTCTGACTAGCAAGACTTACAGTGTGCACGCCACTGGCTAGCATGCTCACTGAGTAGTTGTCACCCCCCCCATAGTGTGTAGTTACATGCACTGAACAGGTATAGTGCAGTAACAGTGCATTCCAACAAGGTTTTACTTCCCAGGCAATGATACCATGTAGTAACTGCTGGAAAACTGTTCATAGCCATCGTTGCACTGCCTGTGTACAACATGTGCCCCTGTGATTGAGACATGTATATCCAAATGTGTGATGCACGGATATGTTGCATGTGTAGTGATGTCCTTTACACTTTGTCATCCTCACAGGTTGATGCCCACCAGAAGCAGGAAATCTTGCTGGACATCGCCCGGGCAGTGAGATCCGTGGGGGTCTACAAGCGCCGGATCCGCAACTGCCAGAAGAGGTGGCAGGACCTTCGGGGCTGGACCCGGAGGATCTCAAGGGTCCAGCTGAAGCTGTTGCCTCCTCGCAGGAGGGCGGACACCGGACCCTGACCCCCACATGCTCAGGATCCTGGCGGTGGTCTTCCCTGATCTGGATGGGCAGCTGAAGGCCAGACAGCAGCAAGGAGGGGTGAGTCCATGACTGCACTGTGAACTTTGTCTGACATGCTATGTGCCCTCCTCTGGCCTGGTTAACCTTCCACAGTACATCAGTCTTGTGGTCCAGGACCCATGTCCCTCAATTGTGACATGCCCGCTCCTCATCTGATACCCAGGTGTGGCCCTTACAGTCAGGAAGTTGTGTCACTTGGGTACTGTGTCCTTGCATTTTGCTTAGCTCAAGGTGGGGGACAGCATTTGTTCCCGTAACTTTGTTGTGGGCTTCATGGGTGGGTCCATTGCTTACACAATGCCTGAGTTCTGACATGTAATCTGCGTGTAACTTTGATATGTGGTCCAATTGCAGATCTGATTCACCACATGTGCCTGGGGTATTTGGCACACACCCATGCTGCGGGTGGGAACAATGTCTGGGCCTCAGGAGTATGTATATCAAGTGTGTCACACATACTTAGCCACCTGCCTAATGTCCAGGGCTCTTCCCTCTTTCACGTGGAGCAGGACAGTCATGCCTACTCCAGGCCATACAATACACTCTGTACTCCCACTCCCGTGTATCAGCTGACACGTTGTGCTCAGTGAAATGTTCCCTCAGGTGTCTACCTCTGTGTCATTGTGCTGTGGCTTCGTTGTCAGGACTACTGGGGTGTTTATCGGTTAGGGCTCAGCATGCCACCGGAGATGTGACCATAGGAGACGATACTTGTGTGACATATAGGTGTTTGATCACTTGACTGTGCAGACTGGGGTATGCGAATGTGAAGTCCAGGCAGCTGTTTCCCATTCACAGCAGATTGTGAGGTGCTCAGGTTCTGAGGGTTGTGTTTCATGTCTCCCATATGTCCAATTGGTATGACGTGGACAAATAAGAGTTCAGATGATGTGGTTTGTGGGGGATGGACATGTGCACTTGTCAGCTACAGGACTTGCATTACCCATGGCCTAGGATTGTGACACAGTGCAGACTGTTGTTGGCTGGCTGCCCTGCCCATGTGACTGGAGACAGTGATGTATGACTTTGCAGGCATGCCTGTGCCATGGCATTAAACTTCCTAAGAGTGATCCTGCAGTGGAGTGACATGTGCTACATGCACCCAATTGTGGCATTGACAATCAGGACATGGGTGCATCATGGTGTCTGGTGCTGGTATGCATCACATGCATTTCAATGTAGACTCTGGCCATCCCTTTATCCGGACACCTGTACTGACTCAGTGGCAAGAGTTGTGATGTGTGCATGTTCACATACTTCACCGTGTTCTCTGCACTGTCCAACTACTGTGTAGGTGGTGCATGTGTCCACACTGGGGTATTGTCATCCGACAGACACCAGACAGATGGGTGCAAGGCCAGGCGGGATGTGGGTGCTATGGTTGACCATCAGACTGACAATTGGCTTCTCCTACTCTGTTTGGGCACTTTTGGCAATGTTCAACTAAGGATGCCAGGGCTTGCTCTGTAATGTGCTGTACTTACTGTGGTGTGTGCGGTCAGTGCAGGTGACTGATGTTTGTCTGTTTCCCTACTTGTTTGCAGATACATCCACGGCCACAGGAGGGGACAGCTCCATGGACCAGGAGGAGCCGCAGAGACAGACTGGGTCAGCAGCCGATGAGTGGTCGGAGGGACCCAGTGGCACGGAGGGCGAGGGGAGCCACACCGAGGAGTCCTCAGCAGCATCCACCTCAGCTGAGGACCACAGCAGCTCGGAGGATGACTCCCTTGTGGAGGCGGGTGTCAGCAGCCACCACACCCCTGCTAGTATTGCTGTCCCCGCCCATAACCACCACCACCACCACCGCCCTCCCATCGGCTCCCATTCCAGAGGTCCGTGGAGGCTCCCGTGTTCGGGAGCGTGTCTCCTTCATGCCAGGCACCGCACCCCCTGCCCCTGTGTCCCCTGCTGCCCTGAGTGAGGAGTCTGTGTACCTACTTCGCCAGCTCCATGTAGGGCAGACAGCAATGCTGAGTGTCCTCCATGCCCATACCACTCTGTTGACTCAGCTGGTGTCGTTCATGGAGGGCATCTCATCGGGCATGTCTGCCCTACAGAGGAGCAATAGGTCCATGGATTCCTCCCTGACGGCAGCAGTGTCCCTCCTCCAACAGTCCCTCACCCCTCCTACCTCTGCCCCATCCACACTTCCTGGCACCCTACCTGTCCCAAGCACATGCACACCTGCACAATCACCCAAACACACAGACACGAGCAGCACAGACACACCCACTACAAAGACAAAACGTGCACGCAGGCATCCTCAGGGGACTGATACCACACCCACAGGGGATGGGGAACAGACACACACACAGGCATCCACAGTCACTCCGCAGTCCTCCGATACCTCTCCCTCCAAGGCCCCTTCCCTTGCCTCACCTGCAACCCCACCTACAAAGCAGCTCTTCCTCTGTGACCTCGGCCTCTTCCCCTCTGATCCAGCTGATCCAGCATACAGGGGGAAGAGGAAGTCCACCCACACAGAGGGGAGTGCCCCTCACCCCCGGACACCCTCCCCCAGGCGCAGACAGACTGAGGCCCCCATCCGCAAGTCCCCCCAGAGCCGGAAGAGCAAGACCCCGCCGCCGCCCTGCAGCTCAACCACCAAGTCTCCTTCCTCCATCCCTCAGGCCCCCACTCCACAGGTTCCCCCACCACACCCTGTCCCAGGTTCCCCCACCCACAGATACACCATCCCCAAAATGATCCGGCCTTCTCCACCTACCACTTGCTCTTCCAGCACCACACCCCCGCTGCGCATGTTTGTGCCACTGGTGTGGAGACCGTGTCCTCCCCCTCTGTCCTGCCCACCTTACCTGAACCCCATTCTACTCTGCCTGGAGATAGGCACTGCAGTGGAGTCCACTACCACCCTGTCTGACTTGGGCACTGCAGTGGGGAACCTGTCCACTCCATCTGCACGGCCCACTGCAGTCGTGCCGGCACCCACACCATCTGACTCATGCCCCCAGTTGTGCCGGCACACACCATGTCAGACACCTCCACTGCAGTTGTCAGTGACTCTCCAGCACCCACCACCCCTTCCCTGTCTCCTTCTGGTGAGCCCTGATCCTGTCCCTGCGGTGCCTGGCCTGCACCCCCGTATGCCCCTCCGAGGGGAATGTCCCTGGTGTGTAGCAGTGCAGGCATGCAAAGGGTGACATCTGCCACTGTCACCCTGTTTGGACTTTGTAATGGACTGGCCATTGGCCTTTGTTATCTTTCTGGACTTTCACATTTTCACACACATATGCTGAATAAAGCTACTTTCTGTTCTCTAGTGGTTTTGCTTCTGATGTACATGACGTTGATGATGCTAACCATGCCCTTGCTGCAGTGATGGTGATTTTTGATCACAGGAAAATGAAGTGTTACTGTGCAGGACCCCATGTGGTCCAGGGGAATGTGTCCTATCCTGGTGTGTATCCATGTCATCCTTTGCAGCAATATGAGGGTGTCATGTTTTCAAGATTTGGCAATGGGATTTCCTACTTTTATTTGCAATATCACATCTGTGGCTTACACCCCTGCACATCTGTTGGGCTTGCCATTGTTCAATTTGTCTATTTCCCTGACGGTGTGACCATCTCCACTGGACATGCAAGTTTGGGCATAAATGGGGAAGGACTCATCTGTGTTATCAGTGCAACTTGCTATACATGTGTGTTGGATATGTGCTGATGATTTCGGTGACACTCCCATGACCAGGCTGATATGACGGCAGCCTTCATTTTGTGGTAATTGTTGACTGAGTGACCAAGTGTTCTGCTGACATGATAGAGCCCTACTGAGACAACGTATGGCACAGCTTTCCTTACACAGGAGTGGAGTCCCCTCATGGCAGTGTGTAATTCTGTGACATTGCCTGAGCACAAGGTGTGTGTTGTGTGAGCATGTCTGTGTATGTTCACTTCCATTTTGTTAGGCAGGCTGGGATCCCTAGTGATGTTCCTGTTTGTGATGCTTGCTGAGTTGACCTATGTTCCCCCAAAGTCTTCTCCCTGGCTTCTCTGGGATGTGGGTGCATGGCACATTACTGGTCATTAGGGTGTCACCCATAGGTGTGTTTGCTGTCAGGGCTGAGTTTGTGGGCAAACGCAGATGAGACACAGTCAGGATTCCCCTTGGCACTTGTTGGTTACACCTGTCATGTAATTTACAGTTTGTGTTAGCTTTCAGTGATTGTGACACGTTGTGTGTGTGACTGCTGCCACTCCTCAGGGTCAGAGCTGCAATGTTGGTAGTTGTCTATGTGTGTTCTTTGTGGGCGACCTTGGCTTCTTCATTGATGTGTGACTGTGGCCGGGATCCCATTGGTTGGGGTGGATTTGACGTCATGCCCATGTACGGCGTACTGTGCAGTGTGTCAGACATTCACGAGTCTTGTTGACTGGCCATGTGTGATGGGTTTCTGCACCTTAGTTCCCACCACCACCCCTGGGATTGTCATGGGTGCATGTGCAATGTCACCAGTGCATGTGAGCTTCACTGCTGCACATTATTGGAGATCAAGGTGTGTGGTGTTGAGTGTGTGCAGATGAGAGTTGTTTCACGGCTAGACCCCTGCCTCCATATTGGCCTTGGCTGACAGGCCGTGCTGATTGATTTGTGCTTGTGTAGGTGTGATGGTAGTTTGTTGCTCAGGACACATGACTGTGGTTCACAGAGTGAACGACATCTAGCTTTGTCATCACAGTGGGATTATCATGCAGGCCAGTGTCACCACAATGTGGGGACCCTGGGGGTAGTGCTGTGGTGGGTCTGTGTCTTGCTGTGTTAGTTGCTGTTCCTACAAGCTTGTGTGACATGTGTAATTTGGGCTCCCTCTCATCTAACAATGCCTGATTGCCCACATAGGGGATTCGGATCCATGAGTTACTTTTGTGTGGCACTGTATGCACATCTGTGTAATTGGGATTCAGGCCTCCTCATGTGTTGTGTGGTTGCCTGGGGACACTGGCACACCCCCCCTTACCTGTTGTGTTTGATATGCAGTGTGGGGCTGCCTGTTTGTGTTTGTGCATCTGCACCACTGCATTGGCATATCTTTAGTGTGGCATTGGCTGTATGTTGTTTGGTGGGTTTCCCCTACTGTCCCTGGGACTCCTAGGTCATCAGTCAGCACAGTGATCATGGTTTGTATGTCCCATTGCTGCCATGGTATGGTATTTGTTCACCTCACATCTACAGTCTCCACAGGATATCTACATTTGTGTGCCCATTGGTGCAGATATGTGGTTCTGCATTATGATGGTCACTTCTGTCATTGTGTTATTGATGAATGTTGACAGTGTCAGCCCCCATGGGTGATGTTTGTCTGCACATGGCCAAAGGTATGTCTTATTTGCACTGCACTGTTTGCCTCACCCAATCTATGTTGCTATGGGACACAAGCACTACTATGTCCCTGATGTGTTTGTTGTTCTGTGACCTGGGATAATCCATGCTGTTTGGCATTTCCAGCTTTTGCCATGACAACACTTACAATTTGGTCACTGTGATGATGGGGGGTTAGGCCCCATTGTCACAATGTTCAGAATGTGCTTCAGCTATGGGCCCCACACTTGCCTCTTGGTCACTGTGATGATGGGGGGTTGGACCCCATTGTCACAATGTTCAAAATGTGCTTCAGCTATGGGCCCCACACTTGCCTTTTGGTCACTGATGATGATGGGGGGTTAGGCCCCATTGCCACAATGTTCAGAATGTGCTTCAGCTATGGGCCCCACACTTGCCTTTTGGTCACTGTGATGATGGGGGGTTAGGCCCCATTGCCACAATGTTCAAAATGTGCTTCAGCTATGGGCCCCACACTTGCCTTTTGGTCACTGTGATGATGGGGGGTTGGACCCCATTGTCACAATGTTCAAAATGTGCTTCAGCTATGGGCCCCACACTTACCTTTTGGTCACTGTGATGATGGGGTGTTAGACCCCATTGCCACAGTGGTCATGGTCTGCTTGCATTGTGGATGCCACACACATTTATGTGTGACACATGTGATAGGGGTCACATTGTATGTTCAATTTCATGTTCAGTGTTGTAGGCATATGACACAGTCTACACACTCTTGTCATGGTGTTGGGGGGATGTGTTTTTCTTACATTCCTTATGATGCAGTATGCATTACCCATCCTATAAGTAGGGGTGGTGTTGGTGGTAGGCATCCAGCCCCCCATGAGTGGGGATGGTAGTAGTGACAGGCATCCAGCACCCCCTGAGTAGGGGTGGTGGTAGTGGTAGGCATCCAGCCCTCCATGAGTAGAGGTGGTGGTAGTGGTAGGCATCCAGCCCCCTATGAGTGGGGATGGTAGTAGTGACAGGCATCCAGCACCCCCTGAGTAGGGGTGGTGGTAGTGGTAGGCATCCCGCCCCCCATGAGTAGGGGTGGTG
The DNA here is from genome assembly GCA_963921515.1 of Calotriton arnoldi. NCBI lineage: Eukaryota > Metazoa > Chordata > Amphibia > Caudata > Salamandridae > Calotriton > Calotriton arnoldi. The sequence continues at coordinate 107,044 of CAWUFW010008012.1, read as the reverse complement.
GTAGTGGTAGGCATCCAGCCCCCTATGAGTGGGGATGGTAGTAGTGACAGGCATCCAGCCCCCATGAGTGGGGATGGTAGTAGTGACAGGCATCCAGCACCCCTGAGTAGGGGTGGTGGTAGTGGTAGGCATCCAGCCCCCCAAGAGTGGGGATGGTAGTAGTGGTAGGCATCCAGCCCCCCATGAGTGGGGATGGTGGTAGTGGTGGTAGGCATCCATCCCCCTATGAGTGGGGATGGTAGTAGTGGTAGGCATCCAGGCCCCCCTGAGTAGGGGTGGTGGTAGTGGTAGGCATCCAGCCCCCTATGAGTGGGGATGGTAGTAGTGACAGGCATCCAGCACCCCGAGTAGGGGTGGTGGTAGTGGTAGGCATCCATCCCCCTATGAGTGGGGATGGTAGTAGTGACAGGCATCCATCCCCCCTGAGTAGGGGTGGTGTTGGTGGTAGGCATCCAGCCCCCCATGAGTGGGGATGGTAGTAGTGGTAGGCATACAGCCCCCCAAGAGTGGGGATGGTGGTAGTGGTAGACATCCAGCCCCCCTGAGTAGGGGTGGTGTTGGTGGTAGGCATCCAGCCCCCCATGAGTGGGGATGGTAGTAGTGGTAGGCATACAGCCCCCCATGAGTGGGGATGGTAGTAGTGGTAGACATCCAGCCCCCCTGAGTAGGGGTGGTGGTAGTGTAGGCATCCAGCCCCCCCTGAGATGGGGTGGTGGTAGTGGTAGGCATCCAGCCCCCCATGAGTAGGGGTGGTGGTAGTGGTAGGCATCCAGCCCCCTGAGTAGGGGTGGTGGTAGTGGTAGGCATCCATCCCCCTATGAGTGGGGATGGTAGTAGTGGTAAGCCTCCAGCCCCCCCTGGGTAGGGGTGGTGGTAGTGGTAGGCATCCAGCCACCCCTGAGTAGGGGTGGTGGTAGTGGTAGGCATCCAACCTCCTATGAGTGGGGATGGTAGTAGTGACAGGCATCCAGGCCCCCTGAGTAGGGGTGGTGTTAGTGGTAGGCATCCATCCCCCTATGAGTGGGGATGGTAGTAGTGACAGGCATCCAGGCCCCCCTGAGTAGGGGTGGTGTAAGTGGTAGGCATCCAGCCCCCCCTGAGTAGGGGTGGTGGTAGTGGTAGGCATCCAGCCCCCCTGAGTAGGGGTGGTGGTAGTGACAGGCATCCAGCCCCCCCTGAGTAGGGGTGCTGGTAGTGATAGGCATCCAGCCCCCCCTGAGTAGGGGTGGTGGTAGCGACAGGCATCCAGCCCCCCAGAGTAGGGGTGGTGGTAGTGGTAGGCATCCAGCCCCCATGAGTAGGGGTGGTGGTAGTGGTAGGCATCCAGCCACCCCCTGAGTAGGGGTGGTGGTAGTGGTAGGCATCCATCCCCCTATGAGTGGGGATGGTAGTAGTGACAGGCATCCATCCCCCCTGAGTAGGGGTGGTGTTAGTGGTAGGCATCCATCCCCCTATGAGTGGGGATGGTAGTAGTGGTAAGCCTCCAGCCCCCCCTGATTAGGGGTGGTGGTAGTGGTAGGCATCCAGCCCCCCCTGAGTAGGGGTGGTGGTAGTGGTAGGCATCCATCCCCCTATGAGTGGGGATGGTAGTAGTGACTGGCATCCAGGCCCCCCTGAGTAGGGGTGGTGTTAGTGGTAGGCATCCATCCCCCTATGAGTGGGGATGGTAGTAGTGGTAAGCCTCCAGCCCCCCCTGAGTAGGGGTGGTGGTAGTGGTAGGCATCCAGCCCCCCCTGAGTAGGGGTGGTGTTGGTGGTAGGCATCCAGGCCCCTATGGGTGTATATGGCATTGGTGATAGACATCCCGCCCCTATGGTTCTGCTGTTGCTAGTGTAAGTCATTTCTGCATCCCTATGTGTGTGTGTTATGTGTCGGGTACGTGTCGTTTGTTTGTGTGGTGGGTGTTTGACTTACCTTCTGCGCCGTACGCGTCCGTACCGGTCCCGGTAATAGATGTAGAGTATTGGTAGGACCTGCACGATGGGATTTATGGTTGGTTCGTCTCGTTCGTCTTTCTCGTTGCTTCGACTCGTACTCGTGGCTGGCGTGTTCGTCTCGTAGCCGTGGATCGTCTTGTGGCGCGAATTGGAGCTTATGTGCGCCTCTCCCAGATGCTCTGACGTGCCGTGCGTAGCAACGGGTTCGGCGCGTACGGAAGGCGCATCATACTAGTCCGGCCGGAAGGTGCTGTATTTTAGCTTCCGTGCGACTCGATTCTGCGTTTACGGATCCGGCTCGGGCGGGGAACAGGAGCTGGATTGGGTGAGTACGGCTGGGTCGGGATCTGGGCAGTTATGCGCATCGTACTTGCTCGTTCGGACGAATGTTCGAATCGGTCGGGGAACACGCGTTCGGCTTGGTTTTTTCCCGGGCGAATAGTGTTAGGTGAGCTTCCGGCCGAGATTGGAATCGACCCCTATGTGTTTAAAACTGAGCTTGGGTAATGTGACACAAGGTCAGTACTCAACCCTTATATTGGTAAACGTATACATTCCACCAGGTAGGGCATCCGATTCTCTTGTTGACAAATATTTTAAAAAGTAAAATCATGATTTTTAGGTTTCGGGGATGCAGGGCTGAAAAAAACATTAATTGTTTTTCAGGTAAAAACAAACTTGAGGTTGTGAAGCAGTACCCGTATCTGTGAAGAATTATCTAGAGTAAGTGCTCCAGCAATGATCATATTGACCAGTGCAGAAGTAAAGCTAATTCCTTGGTAGGCTATACAAATGTTGTGGGCAAAGACATTTTGCACATATTTTATCTGTCTATAAAAATCTAAATCCCGCCATTATTGAGTATGCACAGCAGTGGGATTTATTTGAAAAGTTGGAAGGGCGCATTTGGCGCCAAATCTGCAATTTGAATTGTGCAGCCAGTATAGCGGCCCTTCGGCTTGAATTTGGGCTTCTTTCGACTTGCTTGTTAGCCATGGCAACATGTTTAAGGTGGGGTAATGCTTTATTGGAAAAGGATGCAAGTTCCATTCGGGCTGCGCTAAGACACAACATTTTTGACAGTTTGAAGGGGAAAAGCGTTGTTTTTAGAAATTATGAGAAAGCTTTAGACTTATTTGAAATTGGGCATAGTGGTATATGTTCCCAACCAAAATCTGTATTGAAAACTTCAATCAAAAAAACTATTTATGAAGTCAATCGCAAGAGAGATATATCTTTGTGTTCAGGGCACTCTAGAAACAACATATTAGTGGGGAGTTGTATGTATAAAATACCCCAATCGTACGTTGTATGGAACCTCCCCTATGGAGTGCGTAGAACCATTTTGTTGTAAAGGATGAATCTGCTCCCTTTGCGAATTATAACAGGGGCCTGGTAGGGATTACCTAGGGAGAATAGACTTTGTGATCTGTGCGGAAATTGGGTGCAAGACTTGAATCATGTATTATTTATTTGTCCCTTATTACAACCACTACGAAGTCGCTTATTAAGACCTGTATTTTTAAAATATAATATCACTACCACAGAGGAGGCCCGGAACTGTCTATTAGCCCCCTCCCCCTGAATTAGTATGTGTTAAAAGCTTTTTTAAACAATTTTAAAACACTTTTTAGAGAGGTGTATCGTATTTGGTATCTGGAACTAAACACTGCATTTTTAGTTCCAGATATCGTGTTTAGTTCTGAATGCCAAATACGATCCCTGATGGGTGGCATACTTTGCACATTATAAACTGGAACCTAGGGCAGGATGTAAAATCAAGTGTTATTTGGCCGCCCCTCACAATAGATTTAGTTCTGATAGGCCAAACATGGTCCCCGCCACGTAGCATATTGTTTGCATTATAAATCGATACTTATGGTACTTGAATTGTATAAAGGAGGATGTTTGAATATTAATAGGGACAAAGTATTATGCAGTTTTTGCACAATTTCAAAATCAGTTGTGTAAAGGTTTTTAGATATGCGCACTTGCACTTTATACATTGTGATTATATGGACTCATGTTTGCTTTTAACCCTCATTTGTACAGTGAAACTATAATTGCTATGTCCCCGATTGTATTTATTTCTATTATTAAGAACACTATGATACATTGTATTTTTTTTTCTTTTTTGTATACTTTTATGTGGAACTCATTGGAGTTCTGAATCATAAATAAACTGATAAATTGACTAAACTAAGGAGAAATTCTTCATATCTCCTTTCTTTTCCAACTTTGCATGTGAGCTGTGTCGTACAGCACACATACAAAGCAGGAAAAGTTGCAAAGTAAGTCTAAGCACAGTATTTTTTACTGGTAGGGCACTCTTCCAGTACAAAACATATGCTAGACTCACACAGACACCTTTGCACCATAGCACAAAGTTATCTATGTGGCGCTCAGCAGCAAGATTCTGCACCAGCACCAGGGAGAAAGGAGTGTTATATCTCTGTAGAGATGGTGCTGTCCTTCTCTCTCCCTCTCATGCAACACAGTGCAGCAACTTTGAGTGCTGCGCTGTGTTGTGTGAGTGTTTTGTAACTTTGGTCCCTTATCTACTAACAATAGTAGACAGGGTTTTGCACCAAAAAATAACACTATTTTGAAGCAGGCATAAAAAGGAGAAATCATTTTATTTCTCATTTTGTTTCCAAATTTGCACTTGTGCTACACTGTACAGCACACATATAAAGGAGGAAAAGTTTTACATTTTATCTAGGAATATTATTTTGTACAGGAACGGTATCCTTCCAGTACAAGACCTATGCTAGACTCATGCAGACACCCTTGCACTATGGCCAAAGGTTTGTATAGAGCACGCTGCCTGATTGTGTGCCGGGGCTAGGGAAAGGGGAGGCGAGTGCTACATCTTTGTAGATATGGCGCTCTCCTGTTCCTTCCATGCCATGAAATGCAGCACAGCAACTTTGGGTGCTGGGCTGCATTGCCTGGCATCTTTCCAAATCTGGCCATAAGTTTTAAATGCTTTACTTCTAAGTGTTGCTCACTGACAGAAAGGTTTTCTTCTTTTGACCCTTGAGTGTACAGTCATTGCCAGTAATATCTGGACATCCAGCCAACTGGGACTCTGCTATTTTGCCCAAATGTACTGTCCATTTCTTAATCCATCCTCCTATTGCTGGAAAAGCTCTTTAATTGGTTGTTCCCTGTAAGGAAAACAGTTTATTACGTGGTGTAGTTGTGCAACCTCAATGTGTAATAAACTCACAAACCCATCTTGGATCTGGTCAGACTCATTTGCAAAACCTTAGTTCAATTCTGGGTAGCTGTGGCTTTGAGCAGCCAGGATTTGTCACAGGAACAAATGCAAAGTATTTAGAAGTACCAAAACAGCTGAACAAAAAAGAAACGCAATGAAAAGAAAATCCAATACCAATGTATACAAATTGCTGTTATGTTTATGAATTTGTAGGCACCAAAATGAACAAATCCACTGAAGGGTTCCAAACATATATATTGGCAACTACAGTGCTTTGCGGTTTCTTGGAAGGCTTTTGAAAACTGTGCTAAATTTGTGTTCAACTACTTTGGCCCACTTTAGGCAACTAACTCCAGCAGGAAATGAGTCATAGGGGCCAATGAGGCATGGCCGGACAGTTACATTGTAGTCAAAGCAGTCTCCAGTCCAGTTCCAGGCTCTATGGGAGAACCGCTACAGACATCAATGGAGTGATCCTTATGAAAGGGATTCAGGATGCTGAAGATGCTCAAGGATGTTGAGGATGCTGATCTGGTGATGGGGCGGTCTTCCTGGGGCTACTCCTTGGTTCCTGAACAAAATGGGGTGATTTTAGCCAAAGGGGTCAATGCCTTTCGAAGTCTGGTCCAGCCAAAAAAACGTTGACACTGGTGTACTGGCCTCCTGTTAATACAAAACCAGTGGTTCCCTTTAACTGAGGCTAGTGTCTTTCTTGGGTGACCGAACTGCACTCCGATGACTCTCCCGGGTCCAGCCGACTCGGGTGCAACTTAAGAGCCATGAGACTTGGTCTCCCAGGCAGCACTTTGGTGGTCAGCGGCGGTCAGACAATCTTGGCCACCAACTCACCAAGTCAGACTTCTTCAGCCTTTGTGGCCCTGTAGATGTATCAGAAAGTCAGCCAATTGACTCTCAGAGTCACTTCTTCTGTTGACTTTTCCTCAAGCAGGGAAACAGAGGCACAGTCCTCTCTTCGCTAACACAAGGATCAGCAGATGCAGTCCAGTCTTTGGTGCAGCCTATCTTTGCCGGGCCCAGGGGACAGCATGGCAGTCCTTTGCTCCTCTCTCCATTGCAATGTGATCTGATTTCTGGGTGTCAAGGTGGCCACTTTTATGCCCAGAAGTTGCCCTCAAGGGATGAGGTGGCTACCAGTCAATTGACTGTCAGGTCCCCTCCCGCCTGATGACAACTTCCTGTCTAGTGTGGCATCTAGCTGTCCCAACATGAAATATACTGCGCACTCTCAAGATGGCAGAGCCTGTCTCTTAATGTCTGGAGCTCGGTAGCACACCCAGAGGTGTAACTACCTAAGGGCTACACTCCTACGTGAAAACTGGTTTGGCAACTGTTTCCCTCTCTCTGTCCCTAGTGCCAACCTGTCTACCAGAACACAAGAGCAGCCCTTTCCATGTGTGTCCACCATTTGCACTTCAAAGGTGGCTTCCCCTGTGAAGGTCACCTTTTGGGCTCACACCCCATTTGGCCTTCCTGCCAGGAAGAAATAACACCACTTCCAAATGCAGGCCCTTTGTGTTTCTTCTTGAAAGTCATTCATACCTCCTCCCAGGAGGGCAGAAGGCTGTCCTGTGGCCAGCAACTCTAAACGCTCACTGGAAAACCTGGGCAACAGGGTGAAAACTTTCTAAAGAGGCCATTTACTTAAAAGTTACTTTAAATTTGGCTTGGGCATCAAGTCGGGTGTAGATGTAATGATTCTTTTGAATCCTTGAAGTACCAATATTAGTAGCCCCGTTCAGAGGTTAGCACAGCTGAGTTGTCAGCAGTTAACCCTGTACCCACCAATGGGGCTACTAGCCTTTCTACAGCAAAAACAACAATTTGGGGGTTTTACTGTTAAGACATATAAAAACACATGTTCCACTTTTTCAACCTGCTTTAGAGCTCGATATGCTTACCTTAGGGGTGTCTTACATATATTGAAAAGGAAGATCTGGACTTTGACATTAGTTCAAATGGCAAAGTTGAGTTAGCAATTTTAAAACTACTCTGCCAGTCAGCAATGGCAGACAGGGAGTCTTGTTTTTCTTTGTCACACTAGTAGTGCCACAATAAGTGCTGTAGTCCATGAAGGACACTTTAATAACTTACAGGCCCTGGGTACCTCTTGCACCAAATATTAGGGACCTAACAGTAAGTTAAGAGGTCCAAGAGGAATCCAATCCTGGGGGAAAGGATCTGGCCTCAGGAGAGACTCACCCCTACAAGATCTGTCCAACTTTGTAGAGTTGAAAGGAGCCGTGGACCCACCAGAGAGGAGCTGTGCCAGGGACAAAGGGATATCCCACTCTTGAGGGCACGAGAAAAACTGTCTCCAGGCAAGAAAAGGGTGATGTCAGTGGTTTCCACAGAGTCTACTGGGAGGATAGAGTCCTCTATACAGAGGCCAGGGACCCCAAGCCAGGAGCAACCAGGAGAGCGATTGTCCCCCAGAAGCATAGAGAGAGTTCCTCCTCATATTGGCTCATGACAACCCCTTAGTCGGTCATTTGGGACAGAACAAGACCTGGAAAAAGGCTGGTCAAGCATTTCTGTTGGGCCCATGTTTCTGACAAGGTAAAGGAGTTTTGCAGACACTGTGTCACCTGCCAAGCCAGTGGCAAGACAAGGGGCAAGCCAAAGCCTCCCTGGATAACACTGCCAGTGATTGGGAATCCCTTTAAGATGGTTGTCAGACCCCTAGACCCACCAACTGCCTCTGGAACAGCTATATTTTGGTGGTAGTAGACCATGCCACTAGATACCCAGAAGCAATACCCCTCAAGGCGGTCACTGCTCCCACAGTGACCAGAGCCCTACTTGGGATCTTCACCAGAGTGGGTTTTCCCAAGAAGATGGTCTCAGATAGGTAGACCAATGTTATGTCTACCGACCTGAAGTTGATGTGGGATGAATGTGATGTTATCTACAAGTTCACCACATTCTATCACCCCAGACCAATGGTCTGGTGGATAGATTCAATAAGACACTGAAGGGCATGATTATGGGCTTATCTGAAAAGCTCAGTAGGAGATGGGATGTTCTCCTCCCATGCCTGGTGTTTTTACTTAGAGAGAGGTGCAACAGAAAGGGGTTGGTGTTAGCCCCTTTGAGTTACTGTTAGGCGATCCTGTAAGAGGGCCATTGAGTTTGTTTAGAGAAGCTTGGAAGAAGCCTCGCAAAGAGCCCAAACAAGATGTACTGGGTTATGTGCTAGGCCTGCAGCCCTGCATGATGGAGTACCTGAAGTGAGCAAGCAGCAAACTGGAGTCCAGCCAGGAGCTTATTAAGCTCTGGTATTACCAGGAGGATACTATGCCTGAATATCATCCAGGACAGTAGGTGTGGGTGTTGAAGCCTGTAGCTCCCAGGGCTCTCCAGGACAAATGGGCTTGGCCCTACCCCATTCTTGAGAAAAAAGGTGAGTTCACTTACTTGGTGGACTTTTGCACCCCCAGGAGCCCCCACTGAGTACTCCATGTCAACAGATTGAAACCCCACCAAGATGTGGCAGACATGACCATGCTGATGGTCACAGATGAAGGAGGAGAGGAGGAGAGTGAGCCTCTGCCAGACCTCCTCTCCACCACTGTACAAGATGGGTCAGCGGAGGGAGTAGTACTCTCTCCCAAGTTGACAGACCAGCAGCAGAAAGACTTCAGACAAGTGTTAGAAAAGTTTGCTTGACTTTTCTCCCTGACCCCTGGACTCACCACTTGACGTGTCCACGACATTGACTCTGGTGTCAGCCTACCTGTCAAAAACAAGTTGTACAGGCTTTCTGACCAGGTTAAAACCAGCATTACGACTGAGTTAGACAAGATGCTTGAGCTTGGGGTAATTAAGCCCTCTGACAGTGCTTGGGTCAGTCCAGTGGTACTGGTGCCTAAACCTAATTTCAAACACAAAGGTGTGGCTACCATTTGACTACATGCCCCTTCCAGTCCCTCTCCTAATCTACTTAGGGGGGCTGCCATCTGGCTGGGGATCAAGAAAGTGGGGGCTGGCCTGGGTCCTGTGACATCTGTTCTGTTGCCTTTGAAGTCAAGCTTACCTCCCCAGCCCCCTTCCTCTCCGTGGGTTCTCCAGGAAGCAAATCTCCCACCAAATGACTGTATTGTTTGAGCCACAGACCTCTTCACACCTACTCAGGGAGCAGCTTGACAAAGGCTAACCAATCAGAAGAATCTAAAACGAAGCTGTTTTAGGCAACTTCAGGATAGTAAGTTCTAAAACAATTTTCCTGTAATCTTTACATCGAATCCAACTTTGGCAAGTTGTTGGATTTAATGTGACCATTAATTTGAAACTGTTAATAATATTGCTAGGTAGCTCTAATCAAAGGTTTGAGTTTATTAAGTTTAATAAAGCCTTACCGTGTTATCCTAAGGGGTTAGCAGCACTAGAATAGGTGTTTGGATGTTTTTCCTTACCAGAGCATATAAAACATGTTTTATATTGTCCCTGCTTTTTATAACACAGGACCCTACCCTTGGGGCACCTAGTGTAGACCTCAGAGGTGACTTATATGTTATAAAAAAGTAGTGACTTATAAGTTATAAAAAGGTATCTTTAGGCTTTGGAAGTACTTTTAATTCCACAGTGGAATTTGGACATAGTTTTATCTTACAACCAGTCTGCAAGGCAGGCATGACTTTAAAATGACACCATACACCACAGCAGTGCTCCCCTATGTGCATTAAGTCCACTGGGCTCTCTAAACCTACATGCCTTACCATATACTAGGTACTTCCAGGTAGGCTGTATTTTACCAATTAGATTTATACTAATTACCATATACCTTTAGAGGAGAGATCACTGGCCCTGGGCATTGTTAGCAGACCCCAGGGAACTTTCAGAGTCAGTAACAACCAGCATCAATCAAGAAATGAGGGTGATCGGGGCAAAAAGGATGATTTTCCTACATTAAACATTTTTGCTATGTTGCACTGCTATTAATTCATAAACTTTCTACTGTTTCTCAATAATATTTTCAACATATGGCTGTGTGCCAGATCTGAATTCTTTTTATAATTAAAAATAACAATTTTTCAGCTTACATTTAAAAAATAAGCTGCAGCAGTTTGCATTTACCTGTTATATTATGCTATGTTATGTTGTGTTGTGCTGTGTTGTATTATGTTGTGTTGTGTTGTGTTGCATTATGTTATGTTTTTAGCTTCCGATAAATCTGCACCTATATGCTGTTTTAGGCTGCATGGGTCAAAGACCCAATGTACTGACAATACAAAAATGCATGTAACACAAAACGACAAAAGCCTTGCAAAAGGCAGCCAACTTAGATCCAATGTTTTCAGAACAAGTTGTTTTTTGTGCCTCCCTGAAACTGTCATGATTGCTGATTACTTGCTAGATGCTTGACAGAGCATTTCACTACTTTGTTCCAAAGATCCTCAAAGGTAAAGCCCCAGCCACCATTTCATGACTCTGAGCAGGATGAGCTAATGACCACAAGAATGGAGCTGCCTTGTGATGCCAGCATCTCTCTGCTGCCCGTCTCTCCTGTACCCAGTATTAACTTGTGGACGTTATGCTAAGCATCTTGATGTTTACCCTTGCAGAAAAGGGCAGCAAATGAAAATGGGTCAGGTCAGAAGTGACATTATTCAAGAATATATTTTTCAAATCAGTTGGATGGCTTATTTATGCAATATCATAGCAAGACATTTGGTATACAGAATTAAAATATTTGATCTTGTTGAACACTACTGGCTTACTTATGACCAAACACAGTTACCAGCGCAGGAAAATAAGATACTTTTGGGCCGTTGGAACAGGAAATTAAATTAGGTACCTACTTCAGAAATTTGTTTACTTATGAATAGGTCATAGTCAAGTCAAAATCCAAAGTCTTTCACACTTTGAGGCGAGAGAGTGCAGACCCCAATGAGAAATCGGCAAGAATGGAATTGGGTCAGACTCAACCTTCTGGATAAGCATAACCTCTATCTTGGAGCCATTGAGAGTCAACATGCGTTAGGTCTTTTAACTTTGAATGTCTACCAGGCACTGGAGATGCCACCTAATGATCCTTTCTCTGTGTGAACTGCCTGTGTCATCAGAATACATCTGATGATAACTATTGTATTTCCTGAGTGTGATAGCCAGTGGCTTCCAATGGATGTCTAACAGTGGTTGGTTCAAATTCAACTACTGGGCCACACTGCATGTCTCATTTCTGGACAAGGGAATATGTGGGCAAGCTGGTGATTTGCTGCCTGCCATCAGGAAATAAACGAACAATCCATAGATTTCTCTGAGATCCTGGCACCCATCTCCAATCCTTCAACTAAAACAGAGTGCTAAACTATTTCTAATGGTCCCAGCAAATCCTCCTTATTGACTTCCACCTGCTACCCTTCATCTATTACACAAAAAAGGCCGTCATGTCCTAGATGTTCACTAATGCATGTGGCATTAGAAATCCCAGAAGCAATTAAGAGCGAAAGCTTTCCAAGATCTGAGGAGTTTTGAAATGCCCATGTCGTTGCTCACTGACATTTTCCTAGATTTTACTAATAAGAGACAACAGACATATGTAGGATTGGTCAGAAGTCGAAAGGTTCAGTCAGAGAGTGATAGCTCTTTTTAGGTCTCAGCTACAACACCTGTCTCTAGGCAGATAGGGGCTGTATTACAGAGAGTGCCCCGGCACTTTGGTATTACAGAAGGGGCCGCAGATGCTTGTGCGGCCCCTTCTGTAATACCGATACCGCTGGTGCACATAAAGCGCCAGCACTATCTGCAGGGGGCGTTCCCTCATTTGCATGGGGGTGTGCCCCATGAAAATGAGGGAATCCCTGTGCCTCTGCACCCGCGCCGAATTACAGACGCAGGCACAGAGGCAAAGAAGCTGTCAGGGGGCGTACTGAGAGTGCGCCACTTAAAAGTTGGCGCATTGCCAGTGAGCCCCCTCAGGGCAGCCATCAGGTGGAGGGAAAGGGGGTCCCATGGACCCCCCAGACATCCCCTTGCAGGCGTGTGCAGTCACTGACTGCTCCCGCCTGAAAGTGGATCTCTAATCCCCTTTGAAAGTGCAGGTGAGTGCCGCCTGCACAGTGAAAACAATGAGCGCCTTCAAAGAAGCCACTCCGTTTTTCACAGGAAAGCACTGCCCTTAGGGCAGCGCGAGTTCGCGGCTGCCCTGTGGGCAGTGCATTCCATTTAATAGGGCGCACTTTCCCTGTTTGCACCTGGCGCACCTGTTTTAAGGTGCGTCAGGGCCTGATCCACAGAGCTAAACGTACACTTTTATGTACGTTCACCGTTGTTTGCTATTCGCAAATGTATTTTATGCGTAGTGTCTTTACTAGTGCGGAGTCCCCACACATAAAAAGATAGGACTGTTGTAGTGGTAGACTTAGTCCTTCTTTCTTGTTCATGTTTCAGTTATTGCTTTATTTGTTCATTCACTATCTCGCACCATGATTATGTTCATAAGTATTTACATTTGTCATGGCTCATGCTCAGCATTCCTGTTGGACTTGGCCCTTTTTGCAGGGTCATCCCTAAACTTTTTGCCTTTCTCCTAGCCATTTTTCTGACATGGTGTTGGTGGTTCTAGGACTCTGGGCACTTTAGCATGCTGTCCAGTGTAAAGTGCGTGTGCTCTCTGTGTTAAATATGATAAGGATTGGTCTACACCTGTTTTGGCCTATTTAATTTACCTGTCAGTCCCTTGTAAAGTGGTATCTCATATACCCAGGGCTGGTAAATTAAATGCTACGGGTGGGCTTGCAGCGCTGATTGCGCCACCCACCAAAGTAGCCTTTCAAACCTATCTCAGGCCTCTGCCATTGCAGGGCCTGTGCGCGCAGTGTTACTGCCGCTGTGACGTGGCACCTAAAGTGTGTGCCATGTCCGTGACCCCCCTTTTACTACATGTCAGTCACCCCTAAGGTAGGCCCTAGCTAGCCCTATGGGCGGGGTGCAATGTAGGTAAAAGATAGGACATGTACCTTAAGTGTGTGACATGTCCTGGTAGTGACAAACAGCCATTTTGGTTTCTCACTACTGTGGGGCTGCCCTCCCATAGGAATGCATTGGGGATTCCCTGATAAGTGTTTCAGTGGTAATTCCTGATATGAGAGGAGCAGCGTGGTCAAGCTTGGTATGTTTGAAATAGTAATAATAAATGCTACGCAATGGTGTGCGCAGATTTATTATAACTATTTTAGAAATGCCACTTTTAGAAGTTGGCATTTCTGTGTGCTATGTGTCTGCCTGCCTGATGTGAATTGCATGTCTGGCTTTTGAGTGACAGGGGCTGGTGTGGTGTGTGTGGCTCCAGGAGGGGCAGGGTGAGTCAGCCCTAGGCTGAATGGGACATCTGCATTTGGAGTAGTGGGAGGAGAAGTCCCTGGTCCCTGAATAGGATTGTGCCTGCCCTAGTGAATGCTGGCTCCGCCCCCCTGTGGTGTGTCTGATGACGAGCCCCCACCTAACAATCGAGAAGAGGAGCCCTGTCAACAGAGTGCTCCAAATCCCCCCTGAACCAGTTGCATCTGGTTCCCCCAAGGCCTGTGCTGACGCAGACAAAGGGAAATGGAGTATAAGTATAGGGGCTGTGACCCCATGATTTTGAGCTGGTGCCTGTGCTTGTTCTGACGCTGGGGGCTGCTGCTGCTGGGCTCCAGGAGAAACCGCCACGAGGGACTGCCTCCCTGCTGGAGGGCCCTGTGTGCTGGCCTGCCTGAGCCCAGCCTTGTGCCCCCTGACCTTTGCCTTGGACCTAGCGCCTCGTGGAGCGCTATCTTCCTACTGCTGAAGAGAGCGCTTCTGTTTTTGATCTGCAGCACTGGGCTGCGACGTGGGATTCCCCAGCATTTTTGGCGCTTCTGCAGCAGAGCGGGAGCCCACCCCGCACTGCCGCTGCTGAAAGAGAGCGGGAGCCTACCCCGCATTGCGGTGTACTTTTGGATATTTATGCTGCGTTAAATAGCGGGAGCCCACCCCGCGTTCGTGCAGCCTTGCCGGTGAGGGGGGGCTGACTCCTGATGCTTGTGGGTGCTCTTTTCCCCAGCTGCCCCGCCTGACAGTGGGCAGCTGCAACGAGTGGGGCACCTTTCTGGAAGAAGTCCCATTGGGGCTTGAGTGGCACAGTTAGTGCCAGTGTCATTGGGGCATTTTGTTTCTAAGGATAAGAAAGGAGTGAGATACACTCCCCCTCCCCCCTGCGCATTGCGCACCCAGGCTTTGGGGCACATTGCTTTCCGCTGCATTGGCAGCCCCAGGGGCCAGTAGAAGGCCCACCGCTACGCCCTGACACTCGCATGCCCTAGCCAACCAAAAATCCCATTTCTAACAATTCCTTCTCCATGGCACCCAGCTGCAGCAAAGTCAGTTGCAGCTTGGATTCCTTTGAGTCAGGACATGCAGGACATGGAATTCTGTATTTGAAGGAATAAACTTACTTTCAAAGTCAAATTGAAGTCTCCTGTTTACCTGGGAACCAACACAACATACTTGCCGATGAGCGACAAGTGTTTCAGGAGCCCAGTATCAACTGCATTTATTTTTGTCCTTTTCTGTGGTTGCTTTCTACCCATCTGTGCAGTTGCTGAACTTTGGGCACCCTTTTGGATGTATATTGGAGCGTTGCATCGCTCACTTGTGCCGCTTCCTGCTGTGGTTCTACGAATTGCCGGAAGCAGTGATTTCGCAGGTTTGTTGTGGACCAGCATTGGTTTACAGTGACACACTGTGGGAATGCTTGACATGCACATAATCTTCCATACGCAGTGAGTCATCAGACGTGGCCCCAATCTTGGGTCAGGTTAATACCCATTCACTTATTTGAGCACTGCTGCATTTGAGCCTCCTTCTGGGATGTTTTTTGCGCTGCAAGCACTTTTACCATTATCGTTGGTCTGTTGCCCCGCTCTAAGGTAACCTCACGGCTGAAATTGGATGAATAATTTTAGACACTTTTGAGATCCTTACACTGCTGATAGATACATCTCATTAAGGAATTTCTTTTCTCATCATGTAATTTTTGGTTCTTATCTGTAAAAAAAAACTTACGAGAAGGATCTGTACATTATTTGCAGCACTTACAATGTCTAATATTCAGCAGTTTGCCCAAATTCAACCATTGCTCTAGAGCCCTTGGAAAACCTCCATTAACTTGGGAAAAATGGTTCAACTGTTTTGAAAATATTTTGGTGCCTATTTACCTAAAAGAAAAAAAGCTATTCTTTATAGCAGTTTAGGGTCTGACGTTCAACATATTTATGACAATTTACTTGTTTTATTACCTCCCGGGGACGGTGATGGATGGAATGAGTATTTGGAGACGATTACTAGGGTGAAGAATAAGTTTACGGATCAACTTTGGGCCATATTCTCAAGAACGGCGATAACATTATCGCCGCTTTAGCGGCAGGAAACTGCTGCTAAAGCGGCGATAAAGCCCCTTATCGCCACTTTAGCGGCAGTTTCCTGCCGCTAAAGCGGCGATAATGTTATCGCCGTTCTTGAGAATATGGCCCTTAGTGTACTGCTTGAAAGATTTAATTTTAGCAACAGGAATTGAGGAATTCATCTCTGCTCTCAGGATTCTTGACACTTTCATCAGGGATCAATTTGTTTTTGGTTGCAACTCAAGGAAAATCCAAGAGAGTTTACTCAGTTTTCGTGATCCCACTTTAATTGAAATTTTAGATATGGCCAAAGCCATTGAACGCTCAGTTAGTTCTAGCAAATGTATTGCAGCTGAACCTACTGCGCATGCATTGAATTCTGTACAAATTCCTGAAACAGTAAATGTGTTGTCTTATAGAGATAAGAATAGCAAAATAACTCAACAAAGGGGTGTGACATACTGTTTTTGATGAGGTTCCAAAGCAATTATGCCTCATGTACGGCTCGGGGAAAAAATGTAATAAATGTTATAAAATGAGACATTTCCAGGGAGTTTGCACGAGTGCTAGGGATGGTCCTTGGGTGAGTTCTGTTGATATTGCTTCTGTTATGGAGGTGTGTTTGCAGGATTGATCGAGGGTTGTCCTTAAACTTAATACAGATACAACGGAAGTAAAACATGTGAAAGGTCCACTCTGTGATGTACATATTGGTTCAGTCAAGCTTAACATGATGGGGTACTCAGGAGCACCCATTACGATTGTTTCAGACACCTTATATAATCAAACATGAGCCAAAAACAAATCTTTACTTTCTCCTGATGTCTCTCCTAAGGCATATGGAGACCAGGATATTAACATGATTGGTTTCTTTATGGCTGATTTAGAATGCTTGGGCAGGCACACACAGGTTCCAAGATATATATAGCTGAAAAAGGGAAACATATTGAAGGATGGCAGGATTTAGCAAAATTGTTTTTAATGCTTGTCCCTCGTGCACCCAAGCCTGTCATGGTGAAGAGTATGCTGGTGGCGTCAATCAGTTACAATAGTGACAATATCTTGTCAGTTATAATTCAGAAGTTTCCAGAAGTTTCTATTAATAAAATTGGCAACATTCACAAATGTTAACATAGGATAAAGCTTAAGAAGTATATAATACCAGTTTCTCAGAAGGCTGGGTCAGTACCTTTGTCTGTGAGGTCAGAACTCAAAAAACTGCTTAAAAAACTGGTTAAGTAATGTGTTATTGTACACACAGGCTCTTCAGAGTGGATAAGTCCCATTGTCATGGTATGCAAGAAGGATGGGGACATTAGGCTTTGTCCATACTTGTGCATTATTAACAAGAACTTGATTGGGGATTGTCACTCTCTACCCAAGATAAATGAGTTATTGGCAAACGTAAGTGGTGCTAAATTTTTCACATTGTTGGAATTACGCTCTGCATGTCACCAGATTCCACTTGCATCTACTTTGCAAGACCTTACCACCCTTGTCCCTCTTTTTGGAGCTTACAAAGTTTCACAGTTGCTGTTTGGTCTTGCGTCTGTCCCAAGCGTATTCCAGAAATTGATGGACTCTGCCTTGTCTAACATTCCAGGTACCCAAGTCTACCAGGATGATGTATTAGTGTTTTCCAACACAATTGCAGAACATAAGATCATTCTCAACAAGGTTTTGGAGCTATTTAAGGGTGTAGGTATCACCCTCAAGCCTGAGAAATGGCGTTTCTTGAAACAGGAATTAGATTACTTGGGACATCATATTTCTGATAGTGGCATAAAATCCAAATTTTCATTAGTACAGGCATTACAGGATGTAGCTCCAGCAAGGGACAAAGACACCCTGAGGTCATTCCTTGGCACGAGCGAGTACTACTCAAAGTTCATTCAGGGAAATGCCCTGGAAGGACGCAATTCATTTGGGATGATGCAGCTAATCAAGACTTCTCTAGAGTCAATACTTTGATCATTAATGCACTAGCTTAGTCCTCTTTAAGACCAGAGAGCAAATGTATCCTCACTGTGGATGCTAGCCAAGTTGGAATAGGGGCTGTTCTCTCGCATTTTTATGACAACAGAGAACATACTGTAGCCTTAGCCTCCTGCTCATTGAAGGCACCAGAGTCATACTACAGCACAATTGAGAGGGAGGCATTGACTTAGTCATGGGCCACAGAAATGTAAAACATTTCTTTGGGGCATAAGGTTTGATTTATTCACAGATCACACACTCCTAATACATTTGCTTAATGGCAGTAGATCAGGAAAGACTTCAGCAAGGCTTGTCAGACTTCTTTCTCATCTACATGAGCTTAATTTTAAAATTGATTACATTTCTGGTGGGAAGAACTCTAGGGCTGATTGTTTGTCTAGAATGCCAGTTCAGAGTGTTGAACCAACTGAAGATCAAGAAGAAGTTGAATCTGAAATGGCCACATTGGATGACATACTAAGCTCTTCTGGTTTGATCACTTGTGATGATTAGCTGTCTGCTCATAAAGATGACAATGTGTCATCTGCTGTAATGGACTTTGTCAAAAAAGGGTTGCCCAGGGAAAGGTCACTAGCTGTCCCTCTCAGACCTTTCTCGCATGTGGAAAATAAGCTATCCATTATAGATGGCATTCTTTTACGAAATTATGTCACTGTTCCTCCCTCTGCTGTTAGGACCAACCGTATTGAGGCTGCTCCCCAAGGCCACTTAGGGGTTGGAGCCACCTTTAAAACTTTATAACAATTCTTTTGGTGGCCTTCTTTAGATTCACAAGTTGCAAGTTGGGTCTCTGAATGCAATACTTGTTTACTATCTGATGAGCACTTGAATACTCACCAAACACCGTTCCACACTGTTCTGCTCCCTGATGAGGTGTGATCTAAAGTTGCCTTTAACTTTGCAGGTCCATTCGAAGTTTTGCCCTCAGCCAAAAGGTTTTTATTGGTTCTAGTTGAATATTTCTCAAAATGTTTTTTTTTATTTTTTCCACCATCAGTACTGCTGTTGTCATAACATTTTTAAACAACATTTTTTAAACTGAGGGGCCACCAAAGTATTTGGTCACTGATAATAGGACACTTTAGGTTTTTTCACAAATGAAGGAATTTATTCACAACCATCACATTAACCATTTGAGGGTGGCTTTATACTCACCAACCTCGAATGGTCTGGTGAAAAGGATGAACAGGTTACTGAGGGAAGGTAAACAAACTGCGGTGGCCAGCAGGGTTCCAGTTGAAGATTTTCTAAGAAAAAACATATAGGTGTACTATCTGACTCCTCACTCTACCACTGTGTATCTTTTTTTGTTTGTCAAGAAGGAGAAAACCCAGATCTCAGGTTTGTTCTAATTCGGCCAATTACCTTATTCCAAAAGAGAAAGATTGCCAATGTAAAATCTCTGAGTTGGTCAAGGAGAGGGTGGCTGCGATTCAGTCACCCCATAAAACTCAGTATGACAAAATGCATGATGTAAAAAGTGTTGATTTCAAGGTTACTGATTGGGTACTGATCAAACATCCGACTAGGACAAAGAGGGGGCAATCAGTTTTCTCTGGTCCTGTACAAATTATCAACGTTTCAAGAGGGTCAGTCTTGCTAAATGAGAGGGGTTGGTGGAGCAAAAGGACTCTTGTGAGGTTAACACCTGAGCAAGCTTGCAAAATTTGCTCACAAAAGGTCTTGTTTGTGGGGAAGGAAGTCAAAACAGTGATGATTAGTTTGGCTTAGAAGGGAACATCTTTTCTTCAAGTGCTACTCAACCTTCTTCCTCTGTCTTGTCTAGAACTCCTGAGGTGAGTACAGAATCTTATCTCACTGAACCAACATTGACAGATGTTTCAGAAGTATGTTTTGACCTAAGGCCTTCTGAGGGTACTGATGCAATTGGACCTGTCAGGAATGTTAGAACTTCTCACAATGTGTCCACCCCTGTGAAGTACAGAGATTTTTATGAGCATTAAACTGTTGGTATTTTTTCATTATTTATAAGGGAGAAGATGATGTAGTGGTAGACTTAGTCCTTCTTTCTTGTTTATGTTTCAGTTATTGCATAATTTGTTCATTTACTGTCTCGCACTATGCATACGTTCGTAAGTGTTTAAATTTGTTATGGCTCATGCTCAGCATTCCTTCTCCATGGCACCCAGCTGCAGCAAAGTCAGTTGCAGCTTGGATTCCTTGGTGGCAGGATGTGCAGGCCGTGGGCTCCTGTATTTGAAGGAATAATAAACTTACTTTCAAAGACGAATTGAAGTCTCCTGTTTACCTGATAACCACCACGACAATTGTCTTATCTACTTATGTGCGGAGACTCCACACTCGTAAAGATACTACCAGTAAATAGCAAACAGTCATAAACGTATACAAACTTGTAAGTTTACGTTTGTAAATCAGGCCCATTGTGTTCTGATTGAACGAATGCTATCCTTCTACTTTGTATTTGAAATGACACTTTTTATTTTATATTAGGCACTTCATGGAAGAACATGTTTCTGAGCTTTCCCTGCTCTTACAGGTCACTTAAATAGCTGTGTGTACTTTAGGCTTCCTATATTTGCAGCATTTCATCCTGACCAACACGATGACAATGGATTTGCACCAGTTCTACCCAACCATGGCACATAGAACATGGACAAAGTCACTTCTCAGACAGACGTTCCCTTGTGCTACCATGATCCGGCCAGTGACAGATGCCTCTAAAGCTTTTAGGTGACAAGGGAAATGAACAATAGGAGACTCAGGGCCGCTTTAATATACATAACAAACACAGTAGGTGTGATGTTTCTTTGTATAAGGGAAGTCAGCTAATGGCAGCCATTGTTTAAATTTTCCCCTGGCTTGGCCTACGTGCCCCCACCTATTTTGGTGCATTTGACCGAGTGCATTTGGCCCTAGTACAGGCAAAGAAAACGCACCCCCTCTATTTGGGTAGTGAAATACAGCCATAACTGGGGTGCACCCTTCATAACCTAAGGCCTCTGTTCCACTGTACGCACAGCACTATTGACAGCTGTAGCCCTGCTGCTGTCAGAGATGAATGTTGGCTTGTTCCACATTCCAAGCGTCCTTTCCTTGGAAAACCTCCACACTTGTTTGCAAACAGGAGCATGTTCAGAATTAAAGGCCAGATTATGATTATTGTAGTAATGAAATGATAATCTTCAGACTACTAAATTAAGCGTGCCCGTAATAACTGTGTTATTTAAAAATGTCTAGTTATCCAATGGGTTGGCTTGTGATTACCTAGTAAGTGAATATAGATTTTACGCACCGATATGCTGAAATTTGTGTCTGAAGTATGAATTGCATTACTGGGTATTCTGGAGTCTAATACGTTAGAAGGCAAGTCTTGTAATTTGATGGTTTGGATACTATTACTGTTAAGGTATATAATAAAAGAAACACTAACATCTTTTCTAATAAAAATACATATAGATATGATGATGGTTAGCATGCCAATCATACTGTTATTGTGTATGTCTGTCAGAACAAGTATTTTACCTGGAATTAAGCTGCATCAAATTATTCAGCAGTGTTGACTAAATTATGTAGCAAGTAAATGTAAACTGTGCAGTATTAATAGGTAAAATGCATGCCATTTTTTGCAATTTTAGGTACATCATGCAAAACGTCCTGTGGCATTACTGTGACATTTAGCACACTGATACAAATTGAATTATTGTTTTATTCAGTACAAGAGTTTCTTAGGAAAGAAAACTATACATAACCCGCAAATGTTATTCACGATATTAATCACCAACAATTATTATTGTCTTCTATTAAGGCGTTCGAAACTATTTACTAATAATGTCCTTTCTACCATGCAGAACAAAACAGATTGTGTAAAACGTCTACGACTTTGCAGAAAAAAGTCCTTCATGTGCACACTTGGGGTCTGTTTATGAGTTTGTCGGTGCTGCACCGTGTCCACCCTGCTGCTGCACCGCCAAACCCATGTGAGGCCGCCTGCCAGATTAGGAGTTTCCTCCTGTCTGGCGGGCTTTTTTTGTGTTTCCACGGTGGTGCCCTTAAAAACAGGCACCGCAATGGGAACGCCAAAAATAATTCCTGCACGGCATGGATTGAAAAGTCCATGCCGTTTAGAAACTGATGTGCATGCACACAGGGGAGGCACAGCAGTGCATCCTTGTGCCCCCCTGTGTGCATCCACAGGGCTCAGAGGCACCAGGAGGCTCTGTAGGGCCCCCTTTGTTTCCTCTCCACTAGGGTTTACAGGGAGGAAGAATCGCAATGTAAACCCTGGCGGAGAGTAAACTCCTAATATGCTGCGGTCCCGCCAAGCATTTGGATGCCTCCTGAGTGCCGCAACACCGCCAGGGAACAGCGGTTCCCTGGTGGCTGCGGCAAGGTTGTGGCGGTCCCACCAGCCATCTCATAATAAGGGCGTTGGGGAGACCGCCATCTCATAATAAGGGCGTTGGGGAGACCGCCACCGCCGCGCACCCACGAGTCTGGCAGTCTGCAGACCACCAGACTCGTAATCAGCCCTTTATTGTCTTAAAAGATGTATCTCATTCTATAGTTAGTATTAGAAAAAAAGACGGAGAAGGAGGCAAGATGGCGACTGAGTGAGGTCAGTCGTTGGTGGCCTCCCCAGTGATGGCGAGTTTTTGATTAAATACAGGATAAAGCGGACCTGAATGGCGCTCCGCCCGTATAGAATTACCCCCATAAAGAAGCTTGCATTAACGGAGCGCTGCTTACCGGAGATTCGGCGGGGGGGCTTCGGTGTTTGCAAAGATCGCAGAGCAGCTGATTGCTGGCTGCTGCGGTCTGGAGCTGGAATTGGCCCGGATTCAGGGCGTGAGAAGGAGCGGAGGAACCCGGTTGACCATAGGTGTGGAGGTTGACGATATGGCTCCGAAGACGGGCCCAAAAGCAAAAGGAGGTGCAGCCCGCTCCAGTGGAATCTCCAAGACAGCCCCTGAAGCAGTGTATGGCGGATCCGGATCCAGTCCCTGCGCAGGGCCACCGGCAGCAGCGTGTGAGGACAGAGAATGCCCAGGAGGGGAAGGGGAGGGGTGCGGGTGCACAGCCCCAGCCACCCCGGCCCGTTACAATAATTGACATGTTCCGGGGCACAGGGATTAGCTCAGTTTCTGTTGTCGCGAAGGAGCAGCTCTGCAGTAACGAAGAAGATGCTTCTAAGGGGCCAAATATAACTGGTAAGCCGCCGCTGGGTCAGGGGGAAATACCGAATCTGAGGAAATAGAGACAATCACACTACAGACACAAGGCATTATTTTGACTAACACTGAAAATGAGGATGTGGATGTGAATGTGGCTGAAACAGGTCTCACCGGGGGCGCAAGGTATATTGAGTTATTAAATGAGAAGGCGATACAACAGGGGGAAAGCTCGGGACTCCGTTTAAAGCTAAGGGGAAAAGTAAAAGAAGGTAAAGGGCCCCCTAAGACGTGCAGGATCCTGCAGGGGGGCAGGGAGAAGGATGTGGATTCGGAAGCAAATGACTTTTATTCACTCTTCGATGCTACTTGGTCTGGACTGGGCTCAGATCACGGGACTAATTCAGAATCAAGTGAGGAAGACAGCTTCTCGGGTATGGATACGGAAGGGAGAGGTAGGGATAGGATTACATCTAATAGAAAAACAGACCTCCGGTCCGGGAGAATGGGTAACCCCAAACAAAATGATCTTAGATGGGATTATTCTACAGGAGATCAACTGGTGGGGCTTCGGGATCAGCCTAATTTAGAAGAAGGGCCGGTAGGCTCACCGGTACTCTCCCCCACTTTAGAATCCATACTGCAGTGTGTTATGGCACACAGGGAAGAAGCCTGAATGGAAAGTAAGCGTTCTCAGAATGCTAATCGGAAGCTTCAGGGTGCAATTAGAAAAATTGCTAGAACCTGTAATGATATAAGTGACCGGATGACGGAGCTGGAAACAAGGACAGTTGCACTAGAAGAGGATATCGCAGGTTCACGAGGTCAAGCCACCGCACACGAGGAGCAGCTCACTGACATTCAGTGGAAACTTGAGGAAGGCGAAAATCGCCAAAGAAGGAACAACCTGCGATTTTTGGGAATTCCGGAGGGGAAGGAAGGCTCCGATGCACGCATTTTCATGGTCCAGCTCCTGGAGAAATCTTTTCCGGAACTGGCAGGATGGAACTGGGCTCAAGAAATACAAAGAGCACACCGAGTTCCCTTTAACATTCGATAGCCAGTTCGCCCAGATGCCAAACCTCGAGCTCTTTTGGTGTATTTCGGTAATTTTTTGCTGAGACAGAACGTGTTTGAAAAAGCTAGACCAGAAGCACAGAGGGCGGCTGATGGATTTACTTTTTTTATCAGGCCGGATTTTTGCCACGTTACAGTGGAGCGAAGATGGCGGTTGCGGCAAATGATAACCCAGTTCCGGGAGAAGGGAGCACAGGCCTTTCTTCTTAATCCGGCTCGGTTGAAAGTCATTTGGAAAGAGCAAACTCGGTTTTTTGTATCAGAAATTAAGGCCAAGGAATTTTTTAACACAGGGGGGTGAATTTTGGTTGATTCTTTTTTGGTTAATTGACAGAATTAACGGCTAGAGAGTGGTTAAAAGATGTTGCTTCTTTAAAAATTCTTTTTTTTTCTCTCTAGAAAGTGTGATTAAATACAGTAATTCGTGTGGGGTGGGGTGTTCATTTCGGTCCAGGTTTGACATTTAGGTGAGATTAGAATGCAGAAAGGCATGGTACACCATCACATGGGGAGGGAATGGGCCACCACTCATCATTTACAGACCTAGAGAGGTCTGCTGCCTTACTTAGCAGGGAGGGGGGATGGGAGGGTAGGGAAGGGGGTACAGGGGGAGAGGGGTGGGAAGGGAGGGTGGGCGAGGGTGGGCGAGGGTGGGTAGGGGGGGCAAAAAGCAGAAAATCCAGGAAAGCAAGCTAGTTGGACAGAAGACAAGATGTACCAGTGGTAGCAGCCATACTAAAAGGAGGGCAAGCGAGAGGTTGAAAGTCCAAATCAGGAAGCAGGGAAGGCGCAATTATGGGTAGGATGACAATATCCACAATTAATGTGGGTGGACTAAATGATAGGGGTAAAAGAAACAGGGCCGGGGAAATCCTCCAAGCACTTGGTGCTGATATTATATGTCAGCAGGAGACACACATTCCCTGGCAGAAAAGAGGGGTTAATACTATACCAGGGTACTCTCAAGTTGTTTGTTCAGCCCAATCCACCAACACCAGAGGCGTGGCTATACACGTTTCTTCACGACTCTTACCTATTAACCGAGTTAAGGCAGATAAATGGGGCCGGTGGGCTATTGCTCTTATACCTAATCATTGCACTATTTGTACAGTATACGGCTCCAATATTGATGATGCAGAATTGTGGGTAAAGTTGGAGATAGAATTAGCGGCCTGGCCAGCGCCTTTAATTATATGTGGGGACCTGAATATTCATATAGATACTGGGGAGTGGGGTAGGGGAGGGTATACAGGGAGGAAGCCTCAGGTTTATAAAGCTCTAAAAGCTCTTACAGAAAGTTATGGTCTGGTAGATATGTGGGCATGTAAAAGAATGGGGGATCCAGGCTTTACTTATTTTTCATGCCCACATAGGAAGTATGTCAGACTTGACTACTTTTTGGTTTCGGCCTCTCTCATTGAGGGAGCGCAAATCAAAAGACTCCCTAAGGTCCTCTCGGACCATAACCCACTGGTAATGAGCTTTGAGGCCCGACACATATAAAGGGCCCGATGAAATGGACCTTCGATAAAAAATTATTAGCGATCGATGGATTTATAGAGCATATTAGGGGGTGGACCAAACAGTTTTTTGATATGAATAGATATAGTGCATCTAGAGAAATGGTTTGGGACGCATATAAGGCAGGGCTTAGGGGCGAAATAACGAGCTTTGGGGTATTCCATCAGAAACAACAAAGGGATGAAATACAGGCACTGATAGAAGAATTGAGTTTGATGGAGCGACAACATATGGTTGCCATAGCACAGAAGCAGAAAGATCAGCAAACTAGTTTAGAGTTAAAAGTAATTAGGGTTAAGGCGAAAATTAATGGAATTTATAATAAGAAAGTGGCTGAAAGATTTCAAATGGCAACTCGGGATAACTACGAGTACGGGGGAGATGGCGGGGAAACATCTGGCATTGCGAATTAAACAAAGGGCGGTGGCAAACAATATTGTACAATTAAGAGGGAAGGATGGAATAATAGCTACAGAGCTATCAGGAATATTAAAAATACTTACCGATTTTTATCAGGATCTCTATCGCTCTACGGATTCCATATCTGATGGATTGGGGGTAGTGGTGGAGAATGAGGCCCCTCTGCTCCTGGAGCTAGAAGTAGATATCACACTGAATGAGGTCCTTGAGGCTTTAGGGATGATGGCTGCAGGTAAGGCATCGGGCCCGGATGGGATCCCGATGGAGATTTATAAAGCTCTAAAGATAGAACTAATCCCATTATTGCTGGATCTGTTTTTATCGGTACAACATAAGGGGGTCCCGCCACGATCTTGGCAGGAAACTAATATTGTCATATTTCTGAAGAAGGGAAAGGAGCCGGAAGATCCTGCTGCATACAGACCAATATCATTAATTAACACCGATGAGAAATTATACTCCAAGATATTGGCTCTGAGAATGTCTAAGGTAATTGGGACCCTAGTGAGCCCATGGCAGCATGGCTTCATCCCTGGTAGAAGTACCATGGATCACGTTCGTAGGGTTATTTCCCTATTTGATATTTCCGCAGCCACAGGGACACAGATGTCTTTGATATTGCTGGATGCACAAAAAGCATTCGATCAAGTAGAGTGGGCGTATCTGTGGCAAAATTTAAGATCTAAGGGATTTGGTACAAGAATAATAACTGCTATTCAGGCGATGTATGTCGAGGCACATGCTAAAATTCAGTTAATGGGGAAGGAGTCTGGCAGGATTAAGATCACTCGGGGGACGAGGCAGGGGTGCCCATGCTCCCCTATCTTATTTGCCCTCTACATAGAACCCTTGATTAGATCTATGTTGGCGGATCATGCAATTAAACCAATAGTGATCCTGGGCTATCATACAAAAGTACTAGCCTACGCAGATGACATTGCGGTTGTTACCCCAGACCCTCAGAGTGCTATAGACAAGATCGAAAGGCTCGCGATAGAATTTGGCAAACAATCAGGTTATAGTCTAAACACCGAAAAAACACAGATTGTATGTACCAGAAATACGCAATTCCAGGATGCACGCAGGACAGATGTAGCTACATATTTAGGGATAGCCATCGCCGCAGAGGTCGGCTTGACATGGGAAATAAATTCGGCTCCTCTTTTTTAAAAAATGGAGGGGGACCTCAAGCGTTTGGATAATTTACACCTATCTATTATTGGCAGAGCAAATGTCATTAAAATGACGATGTTTCCTAAGGTGTTCTATCTATGTCGGTGCATACCTATAGAACCGGAAAATTCCATATTTAAAAAGGCAGAGGGGATGTTTTCTCAATTTATATGGGGGTATAAGAAAATTAGGAGATCTTTAAAATCCATGACCTTACCGCAACACCGGGAGGGGTTGGCAATTCCCAATCTTCTATATTATTTCTGGGCAGTAACGCTGCAACACATGAGTATACTATTTAGGCCTCAATGCTGGGACTCGGTTGGGGTGGTGGAGGGGGACAAGGACAAGGAGACCCTGCCATCTATTTATGAGCTAGCAGTTGGTAAATTTGCTCCAGGGTTAGTATTAAGGCAGCTGGAAGGCAGCTATTATAAGAAAACACGTTTTAAGATTATAAGAGCTGCCTGGAATATATGGCGAAAGATTAGTAAAAATCTGGAAATACCCAGAATTCAAAGATATACATGGTTGTGGCGCTCATCAGCCTTCCCGGTCCCCTTTTATGATAATACAAGTAAAATATGGGAAAATGCAGGAATAAAACAGATAGGTGACATGGCCGACCAGAATGGGGTCATTTCATTTGAAGAACTCCAGATACGATATGGGCTAGATTCGGGCACTATTTTTAAATATATACAAGCGAGGGAGTTGATAAACAAGCTGGTCCTGCAATTCATTAACTTGGCTCGAATCCCGCTATTAGAACTTTTGTCGAAAAAACAGATTTGTGTCAAGGATGTGTATACAATATTGTTGGAGGCCACCCCGGATGACATCTGTAAAGTAGAAAGTGCATGGGCAGCTAAATTGGACAACCCGGATATAGATATTTGTAGGTCATTAGAGCTCTCTAAGAAAATCTTTTTAAGTGCAAATCTCAAAGCCCAAACCTATAAAACAGTGTTCAGACTCTATTTTAACCCAGCTAAACTTTGGGCGTGGGGGAAACGGGATAATAATAAATGCCCAAGGTGTGATCAGGGACCAGCTGACATAATTCATATGTTTGCTGATTGTGGTAAATTGCTGGCCCTGAAGGAGGGTATTGAACAGTTTTTATGTCAAAACCTGGGGCGGGCAGTATCTCTAACATCAACCATGTTGATATTGGGATTTGATGAAAGATTACAGCTAGACCCTACTCAAGGGTATTTATGCTTTATGGCGACAGCTGTCTATCGCATTTTGATTGCTACTATGTGGAAGGATGTAGATCCAACAACATATCAGGCATGGTATGCTAGACTGTATCATATATTTAATCTAGAGATGGCATTGTATAAATGTAAAGGTCGTAGGGGGAGGGTGAGGGGTCGACAGTAGGGGAAAGGGAGGTAGAAATTTAGATTATTTTTTTTTATTGTTATATATTTTATAATATATTTCCCCCTTTTTTTTTTTTGTTCTCTCCTCCTTTGTTTGTATAAATATGTATGCTGTTTAAGGTATTAATGATGTATATGTTATGTTTGGAATAATATATCGTCAAAATATATGCTGGCTCTACTGAAAAGAAAAAAAAAAAGACTTATTGCCTTTGTCAGTGTCAGTAGTTTATGGTATTTATCAATGTTTTGCAACCAAAATCAGGTTGCAAAAGATTAAAAAGTTGGATGCTTTGTTAACAAGTTCTCAAAATGGAAGGGGTCTTCGAGGGACCCCTTCCTCTGTGTGAATGTCCAAAACAGGTTTGTTGGGAAGTAGCCAGTGGCAGGGAACCACTGCCAACTCTCGAACAAACTTTAAAAACAACCTTGTTTTAAAATGCATCCTATTTCTTTGACAGAATATAGGCTGAATTCACAAAAACGTTTACGCTATGTAAGTGCAATCACAGACATGGTGGTCTGCAGGCCTCAGTAGACCAACATCCTTGTGATGGCATACAATCAAAGTGAGTCACAATTTGCAGTGAACTTCACGAATATAGATGAGATAGATCGGATTGCAACCTACTACGATTCAGAATTTTGTGAACCAACCTATTAATACATTGATCGGTTCTCAAACATAGGTCGGTTCGCAAAATTCTTTTTAATTTGCAAAAAGTTGTTGCACAATTTGGAACCCCATTTTGCAAATAGAAATGTTGTACTTCTGGCCCCTAGTCAATTATAAAAGGAATTCTGGGCTCATAATATCATCCAATGCCTTGTCTTAATTTCTTAAGAGGACAAGCAATATGTTTAATTCTCACCCCATTGGAAGTCAATCATTGCAACAGATTTAGCCAAAGGCTTAGCCTTATAGGCTAATGTGGATTGCCTGATTCTGGATTTTTCCTTCTGAAACAAACAGCAAAATTATAGGGGGTGGATGTAAATCGAATAATTTGCTGTAGCGCAATTACGTTAAATTACGCAAGATTATGTGGAATTGCATAAGGAGTAATCCAGCTTTTAGTGTTATTTTCTCAGCGCAAAATGCACCCTTGAGGCCAAAATGGAACCAAAGATTCATTTTGAGCTAAGAAAATAGCGCGAAATGCAGCAGAACATGAACAGCAGCAGCCAGCAGCCGCTCGTGCGCACCAAGTTCATTGTTTCTTTGCTCCTACAGCAGAATTTGTGAGCTAAATTAGTCATAATTATGAGAACAGATGTAATCCAGTAATTCTGCATCATAAGAGAAACATAACATTAAATAAACTGCTCTGATTACTCCAGTCTAATTAAAATTTTGCCCAGGCCTAAAATATTAAGTGATGCATAAAGATACATGAGGATAGACCAGAAGAGGGAAAGTTAAAAATTCAGGAGAATTCATCAATTTGAAGATAGCAGCAGAACTATTTTCTAAATGGCAACAGCCATAGGTTATGTTAAATCAAGGGGGAGGGAGAAAGAAGGAACTGTGATCCATTCAGCTTCCTTATTCGTAAATTAGATATCAAAATGAGAATGGATCACTTGACCTGAGTAACCAGGGTTTTATGAAATTCGTGCAGTGTACTGATAAAAAACCCTCATTCACGTACAAAAGTCGGAAAAGCGGTATATCTTGATTATCCGCCCTGCTCTTAAAACGTGACAGCATCATCATAGGGTTAGTTTTTGTATGCTTCCTCCATCCGCAGGAAAACCACTGGTTATTGCAGTAGTGATCAAAGAAAGGTGAAAGTGTTTTTAGTGAAGTGAATCTCAAAATGTTAAAAACTCGTAGACCCCGATTTGTAAAATTCGAGATATATTAAAATCTGTGTCGTGCGTGGGAAGACTAGTTAGTGGTCTAACGCACTGTGATCCACAGATGGCTCAGACTGGAGTGGGGATGATTCTTACACACCTAGGAGAAACAGGGGACAGAACAGACGCCAAACTCATCATAGACCAAATGCTTGGCACACACCTTACTATGGCAACCAACCACAATCAGTTCCTTTCCAACCATTTAATCCCAACTTTCATGGGTGGATGAACCCGTATTTCCAAGGACCGCCATCAATGGGACCACCAATGCTACCACAGATGGGCCTGAATTACACACAAAGACCACCTTTTTTAGGAAGAGGCCAGAACAATCAAAGGACAAGACGAAAAGGAGTGACCTGGATGGACCAGGAGCGACAGGTACACACCAGGAGCATGACAGGAACAAAACCCGGAACAAGTGCGACACCCTCATAATCAACCTAACAGACATAACCATAACTAAAGAACAAGAAAACGTCCTCAACAAAGGACTTGGGTATGTTCCAACAGCCCCCCTTGACACCTTCAAGCTACAGTGCGAAATGGCTGAATTTTGCAGGAAGCTGAAATTAAAAGCCTTCTTTAACAATCAAGAAGAACATGTCATGGATGGAGACACGACACGACTTCGCAAATCCAACTTCTGCCCCATGAACCACCAAATCCCAATCAAAATACTAACTTTCGAACAGGCAGTGATGAAGGAAGTGGATGATTTAAAAGATCACACCTAAAGACCTTTCATGAATATATCGAATGCAGAACAACAGGCATTGGACGAACTACGACAGAATGGAGATCTAGTAATTAAGCCGGCAGACAAGGGTGGAGGAATTGTCCTGCTTAGCAAAGAAAGGTACGACCAACAGTGTTTAGAATTACTCTCAGATGAAAAATTCTATAAAAGGATCACGACAGACCCTACCAAACGATTACAAAGAACAATCGAACTCATGATCGATGAAGCAGAATTGAACGACTGGGTTACAAAAAATGAGGCTGAATTTTTAATAACCAAAACACCAAGGGTACCTTATTTTTATTCTCTTCCCAAGATTCATAAGGAACGGAGACCCCCACCTGGACGACCTATCGTTTCAGGGATCGGTTCAATTCTAGAGCCACTCTCTCAATTCGCGGATCAATACTTAAAACCACTGGTACAACAAACACCAACATATCTAAAGGACACCAGAGACCTGTTGAATCTCCTGAAAGATCAAACATACTCAGAAGAAAGCATGCTACTTGTAGGATTAGACGTAGAAAGTCTTTACACAAGTCTCCCCCAACAAAAGACCTTAGATACACTGGAGACTCTACTCTTTAACAAACAATGGGACTTTAAAACACCTAGACATTTCATCTTGGAATGCTGCAATTTAGCCTTAACAGAGAACTACTTCGAATATAACAACACCATGTACCAACAATGTCATGGGACTACCATGGGCAGCACCTTTGCCCCGAGTGTGGCAGGGCTGTACGTCAGCGACTTCGAAGAAACATACATACAAAACATCTCGAACCCCTTTCTACAGAGGATTCTTTTTTGGAAGCGCTACATAGACGACATTATCCTGATCTGGGAAGGAGACATGGAAAGTCTGAGTAACTTTCATAGATGGATCAAGACAAGGGATGAATGGCTGAAGTTCACTTACACAGCTGACAAGACAAAATTGGATTTCCTAGATTTAACCATCTATGTTGAGAATGATACAATCCAAACGAAAACATATTTCAAACCAACTTCAAAGAACAGCTTACTTTCCTACAAAAGCTTTCACCCGCGACCACTCAGGGATAACCTCCCTTACAGTCAGTTCCTGCGCCTTAGACGTAACTGTAGTAACATTCAAGACTACAAAAGTCAAGCAAAGGACCTATGCGACAAATTGAGGAACCGTGATTACCCTGAGAAAACCATCAACAGATGCCAAAAGAGGGCTAGAAACCAACCTAAAGAAAGCCTTTTGGAGACAACACAAAAGGAACAAGAAAGGGATGTGGTAACATGTGTAAGTACTTATAATACAGCCTCAAACGATGTCAAAAAGATTATTAACAAAAATTGGCGGATTCTGACTTCAGGATCGCTGAATTGGCCAAAACCAAGATTCGCAAATAAAAGAACCAGGAACTTAAAAGATATCCTGGTCCATACCAGACCACCACCACAAATACGAGAGGAACCAACCCCAAGGCTATGGGATAACCCCCCAGTGGTGGACCATTACCCATGCGGTTCCTGTTCTGTCTGCAATTTGACAACCGCAACAAAAACCATCCAACTTCTGCCGAATTTTAAGTGGACGATCAAATACCACACGAACTGCAACACAACACATGTGATCTATATGATCACGTGTCCCTGTGCCTTACGTTACATAGGGATGACATGTCGGAAAGCCAACCAAAGAATATGCGAGCATAAGAGCAACGTCAAGTGCAAAAGAAGCACAACAAAAATGAGCAACCACTTTATAGAAGCAAAACACACCCCCAGTGATTTAAAATGGGTAATTTTGGAAACCTTGGCAACAAAAAATCACAATGCAGAAAAAATACTCTTCGAAAAAGAACAGAGATGGGTGCACCGGCTTCAAACGAACATCCAAGGGCTCAATGATAATATTCCGTGGCTGAGCATAGGACATTAAAATATAATCTGTACTTTAGAAAACCACCCTATAAAACTCTTGGGTTGGACAAGTATACGAGAATTGCCTAAGTTGTATACCTTACTGAAGTGATAGAGCTACACTAAGTCTGTTCTTTCCATTTTTTCCTTTCAAAACCGGCTCTTTTCTAATATATCAGAAGCCGAAACCTCGCCCCCCGCCCCCCCTTTTTTAAACCAGAGCCGAATAAATACATTAAGGTAGAGTCAACACAAGGCATTTTTACACTGGGCAGCAGGTATTTATTGCAATAAGAAAAACCTTCCAATTAGAATTTATTCTTTACTATCTATTTTTATTTATAAAAACACTTCTGAGCCAACTTGCTAGACCGCTATAACCATTTATTGACATTCCCTCATTAACAATGGAATTAGTCTTTCCTTTATTTCTATCCCCGGCTGTATAAAACATCACAAGCCAGAAGCCAAACACATCCAGGCAACCAGAGGAAGTGTCAGCACAAGTCGACATTCCCTCTTTAACAATGGAATTAGTCTTTCCTTTATTTCAATCCCCGGCTGTATAAAACATCACAAGCCGGAAGCCAAACACATCCAGGCAACCAGAGGAAGTGTCATCACAAGTCGTACTACACTGCACAGCAGGTATTGAGAAGGAGCCACGAGGACGGAAAGCTGTAAAACCGTAACGTATTTTACTCAACAGAATCTAAATTGCTTTATACTGTTGTCCCTAGCAGGTAACAAGCTCCCTGGTTGCCCGTTGAAATCCACAATTTAAGACTCAAGGTATGAAACCATGCCGTTTTAGAGCTGTTTGATAATACGTAATTCAAATCTAGTCATTAGCATTTATTTAATAAACAGCTAAAGCATGATATACTAATATTTATCGAAAGGTCTGATGAGAATAAGCTGCGGTCATCTATTAAAAACACTGCTATAAGATTGTTTCTACCACAACTTCAGTTAACCTTTCTTTAACACACATTAGTATATCAACAGTAATTACAACAGACCGCCTACCAAGTCGCTTTCTCTGAGGAACACTCGCAACTATAGGTATACTGCACATATGACATCGGGGTCCATACTATCACCAAGAATAAGGTGCAGAACTATTAGACTAACCCAATTTTCTTCTTGTCAATCTTAACATGACACCTCAGGAGTTTAAAGACAAATATATGGTAATATATTTCCATATTGAGCACCGTATGGGAGACAAAAGAGAAAAAATGTTTCTTAAAAAGTTTGCCAGAATTTCACGCAGGTGAGAAAGAATTGCCATTTTCTTAGTCATTTTTAATGTTCTTCTTTATCATCATTTCTTCTGAGAAAAGACAGCACGCCATTTTTGGAGAAAATGCGCTAAATGATACTCGCATCTTTTTTCTTTTTGTTTCCTCCTTTACTCTGAACAGGTACTACTTGACCGTATGAGAATCGGGTCAATACACCCTGATACATAGAGACCCCTACAAAATAAGGTCTCCACCACTTTTCCTTTTTTTAGGTCCTGAAGAAAGCCCACTTGACCCACAAGGGCAATCACTGGGGCTGAAACATGTCGACCTTTTTATGGACACTCACAGTGCGTTAGACCACTAACTAGTCTTCCTACGCACGACACAGATTTTAATATATCTCGAACCCAGATTGATTAAATTTTACAAATCGGGGTCTACGAGTTTTTAACATTTTGAGATTCACTTCACTAAAAACACTTTCACCTTTCTTTGATCACTACTGCAATAACCAGTGGTTTTCCTCCGGATGGAGGAAGCATACAAAAACTAACCCTATGATGATGCTGTCACGTTTTTAAGAGCAGGGCGGATAATCAAGATATACCGCTTTTCCGACTTTTGTACGTGAATGAGGGATTTTTATCGGTACACTGCACGAATTTCATAAAACCCTGGTTACTCAGGTCAAGTGATCCATTCTCATTTTGATATCTAATTTACGAATAAGGAAGCTGAATGGATCACAGTTCCTTCTTTCTCCCTCCCCTTGATTTAACATAGCCTTAGCAGCGGACAGCTGTGGGAGCGATTCCTAGCAAATACACCTTATCCACACACACCCCTAAATTAGGAGTGTAATATGGCCGAAAATCTAGGCCTCAGTTATTCTACAGAAGAAATAAATGCAATTGTCTCCCTTCCCTCACTACTACAAGACAAGGATCTGACACAGACCCTAGCGCAAACTAATGACTGGGACGAGCTCTCAGAAATGAAAAAAGAACAAATAAGAACGGCTATCCATGGTATAATAATGACTGAATATCTCCGCGCTAATGCGGCACCCAAAGGACTTTGGGTCAGCAATGCTCCACGCATCTTCCTCCAAGACTTGGTCTTTAGAAAAGACTGGTCAGCGATCTCGTGGAAATGTACTAGGGATTATCTTGTACTAATAATAAAAACGGCCACAAGACTAACGGAAGAACTCACTATCAAAATCCAAGTGAGTGAAGCCAAACTGAGAAACATGGTACATATCACCGTGTACAAAAAAAGACTCGAGGAGATCAACCGGGAAATGAACGAGACAAGAGAGTATATTACACAGAATAAGATACAGAAACTTGGGAAAGACCTGAAGAGGTTTTCAATGGAACGAATGCACCCCTATGCTGCAGAAGACTATAAAGCCCCAGACAACATGTCCGACAACAATTCCAGTGCGGGGACCTCCACAGATGGCTCAGACTGGAGTGGGGATGATTCTTACACACCTAGGAGAAACAGGGGACAGAACAGACGCCAAACTCGTCGTAGACCAAATGCTTGGCACACACCTTACTATGGCAACCAACCACAATCAGTTCCTTTCCAACCATTTAATCCCAACTTTCATGGGTGGATGAACCCGTATTTCCAAGGACCGCCATCAATGGGACCACCAATGCTACCACAGATGGGCCCGAATTACACACAAAGACCACCTTTTTTAGGAAGAGGCCAGAACAATCAAAGGACAAGACGAAAAGGAGTGACCTGGACGGACCAGGAGCGACAGGTACACACCAGGAGCATGACAGGAACGAAACCCGGAACAAGTGCGACACCCTCATAATAAACCTAACAGACATAACCATAACTAAAGAACAAGAAAATGTCCTCAACAAAGGACTTGGGTATGTTCCAACACCCCCCTTGACACCTTCAAGCTACAGTGCGAAATGGCTGAATTTTGCAGGAAGCTGAAATTAAAAGCCTTCTTTAACAATCAAGAAGAACATGTCATGGATGGAGACACGACACTCCGTCGCAAATCCAACTTCTGCCCCATGAACCATCAAATCCCAATCGAAATACTAACTTTCGAACAGGCAGTGATGAAGGAAGTGGATGATTTAAAAGATCACACCAAAAGACCTTTCATGAATATATCGAATGCAGAACAACAGGCATTGGACGAACTACGACAGAATGGAGATCTAGTAATTAAGCCGGCAGACAAGGGTGGAGGAATTGTCCTGCTTAGCAAAGAAAGGTACGACCAACAGTGTTTAGAATTACTCTCAGATGAAAAATTCTATAAAAGGATCACGACAGACCCTACCAAACGATTACAAAGAACAATCGAACTCATGATCGATGAAGCAGAATTGAACGACTGGGTTACAAAAAATGAGGCTGAATTTTTAATAACCAAAACACCAAGGGTACCTTATTTTTATTCTCTTCCCAAGATTCATAAGGAACGGAGACCCCCACCTGGACGACCTATCGTTTCAGGGATCGGTTCAATTCTAGAGCCACTCTCTCAATTCGCGGATCAATACTTAAAACCACTGGTACAACAAACACCAACATATCTAAAGGACACCAGAGACCTGTTGAATCTCCTGAAAGATCAAACATACTCAGAAGAAAGCATGCTACTTGTAGGATTAGACGTAGAAAGTCTTTACACAAGTCTCCCCCAACAAAAGACCTTAGATACACTGGAGACTCTACTCTTTAACAAACAATGGGACTTTAAAACACCTAGACATTTCGTCTTGGAATGCTGCAAGTTAGCCTTAACAGAGAACTACTTCGAATATAACAACACCATGTACCAACAATGTCATGGGACTTCCATGGGCAGCACCTTTGCCCCGAGTGTGGCAGGGCTGTACGTCAGCGACTTCGAAGAAACATACATACAAAACATCTCGAACCCCTTTCTACAGAGGATTCTTTTTGGAAGCGCTACATAGACGACATTATCCTGATCTGGGAAGGAGACATGGAAAGTCTGAGTAACTTTCATAGATGGATCAACACAAGGGATGAATGGCTGAAGTTCACTTACACAGCTGACAAGACAAAATTGGATTTCCTAGATTTAACCATCTATGTTGAGAATGATACAATCCAAACGAAAACATATTTCAAACCAACTTCAAAGAACAGCTTACTTTCCTACAAAAGCTTTCACCCGCGACCACTCAGGGATAACCTCCCTTACAGTCAGTTCCTGCGCCTTAGACGTAACTGTAGTAACATTCAAGACTACAAAAGTCAAGCAAAGGACCTATGCGACAAATTGAGGAACCGTGATTACCCTGAGAAAACCATCAACAGATGCCAAAAGAGGGCTAGAAACCAACCTAGAGAAAGCCTTTTGGAGACAACACAAAAGGAACAAGAAAGGGATGTGGTAACATGTGTAAGTACTTATAATACAGCCTCAAACGATGTCAAAAAGATTGTTAACAAAAATTGGCGGATCCTGACTTCAGGATCCCTGAATTGGCCAAAACCAAGATTCGCAAATAAAAGAACCAGGAACTTAAAAGATATCCTGGTCCATACCAGACCACCACCACAAATACGAGAGGAACCAACCCCAAGGCTATGGGATAACCCCCCAGTGGTGGGCCATTACCCATGCGGTTCCTGTTCTGTCTGCAATTTGACAACCGCAACAAAAACCATCCAACTTCTGCCGAATTTTAAGTGGACGATCAAATACCACACGAACTGCAACACAACACATGTGATCTATATGATCACGTGTCCCTGTGCCTTACGTTACATAGGGATGACATGTCGGAAAGCCAAACAAAGAATATGCGAGCATAAGAGCAACGTCAAGTGCAAAAGAAGCACAACAAAAATGAGCAACCACTTTATAGAAGCAAAACACACCCCCAGTGATTTAAAATGGGTAATTTTGGAAACCTTGGCAACAAAAAATCACAATGCAGAAAAAATACTCTTCGAAAAAGAACAGAGATGGGTGCACCGGCTTCAAACGAACATCCAAGGGCTCAATGATAATATTCCGTGGCTGAGCATAGGACATTAAAATATAATCTGTACTTTAGAAAACCACCCTATAAAACTCTTGGGTTGGACAAGTATACGAGAATTGCCTAAGTTGTATACCTTACTGAAGTGATAGAGCTACACTAAGTCTGTTCTTTCCATTTTTTCCTTTCAAAACCGGCTCTTTTCTAATATATCAGAAGCCGAAATCTCGCCCCCCCTTTTTTTAAACCAGAGCCGAATAAATACATTAAGGTAGAGTCAACACAAGGCATTTTTACACTGGGCAGCAGGTATTTATTGCAATAAGAAAAACCTTCCAATTAGAATTTATTCTTTACTATCTATTTTTATTTATAAAAACACTTCTGAACCAACTTGCTAGACCGCTATAACCATTTATTGACATTCCCTCATTAACAATGGAATTAGTCTTTCCTTTATTTCTATCCCCGGCTGTATAAAACATCACAAGCCAGAAGCCAAACACATCCAGGCAACCAGAGGAAGTGTCAGCACAAGTCGACATTCCCTCTTTAACAATGGAATTAGTCTTTCCTTTATTTCTATCCCCGGCTGTATAAAACATCACAAGCCGGAAGCCAAACACATCCAGGCAACCAGAGGAAGTGTCAGCACAAGTCGTACTACACTGCACAGCAGGTATTGAGAAGGAGCCACGAGGACGGAAAGCTGTAAAACCGTAACGTATTTTACTCAACAGAATCTAAATTGCTTTATACTGTTGTCCCTAGCAGGTAACAAGCTCCCTGGTTGCCCGTTGAAATCCACAATTTAAGACTCAAGGTATGAAACCATGCCGTTTTAGAGCTGTTTGATAATACGTAATTCAAATCTAGTCATTAGCATTTATTTAATAAACAGCTAGCGCATGATATACTAATATTTATCGAAAGGTCTGATGAGAATAAGCTGCGGTCATCTATTAAAAACACTGCTATAAGATTGTTTCTACCACAACTTCAGTTAACCTTTCTTTAACACACATTAGTATATCAACAGTAATTACAACAGACCGCCTACCAAGTCGCTTTCTCTGAGGAACACTCGCAACTATAGGTATACTGCACATATGACATCGGGGTCCATACTATCACCAAGAATAAGGTGCAGAACTATTAGACTAACCCAATTTTCTTCTTGTCAATCTTAACATGACACCTCAGGAGTTTAAAGACAAATATATGGTAATATATTTCCATATTGAGCACCGTATGGGAGACAAAAGAGAAAAAATGTTTCTTAAAAAGTTTGCCAGAATTTCACGCAGGAGAGAAAGAATTGCCATTTTTTTAGTTATTTTTAATGTTCTTCTTTATCATTATTTCTTCTGAGAAAAGACAGCACGCCATTTTTTGAGAAAATGCGCTAAATGATACTTGCATCTTTTTTCTTTTTGTTTCCTCCTTTACTCTGAACAGGTACTACTTGACCGCATGAGAATCGGGTCAATACACCCTGATACATAGAGACCCATACAAAATAAGGTCTCCACCACTTTTCCTTTTTTTAGGTCCTGAAGAAAGCCCACTTGACCCACAAGGGCAATCACTGGGGCTGAAACATGTCGACCTTTTTATGGACACTCACAGTGCGTTAGACCACTAACTAGTCTTCCCACGCACGACACAGATTTTAATATATCTCGAACCCAGATTGATTAAATTTTACAAATCGGGGTCTACGAGTTTTTAACATTTTGAGATTCACTTCACTAAAAACACTTTCACCTTTCTTTGATCACTACTGCAATAACCAGTGGTTTTCCTCCGGATGGAGGAAGCATACAAAAACTAACCCTATGATGATGCTGTCACGTTTTTAAGAGCAGGGCGGATAATCAAGATATACCGCTTTTCCGACTTTTGTACGTGAATGAGGGTTTTTTATCGGTACACTGCACGAATTTCATAAAACCCTGGTTACTCAGGTCAAGTGATCCATTCTCATTTTGATATCTAATTTACGAATAAGGAAGCTGAATGGATCACAGTTCCTTCTTTCTCCCTCCCCCTTGATTTAACATAGCCTTAGCAGCGGACAGCTGTGGGAGCGATTCCTAGCAAATACACCTTATCCACACACACCCCTAAATTAGGAGTGTAATATGGCCGAAAATATAGGCCTCAGTTATTCTACAGAAGAAATAAATGCAATTCTCTCCCTTCCCTCACTACTACAAGACAAGGATCTGACACAGACCCTAGCGCAAACTAATGACTGGGACGAGCTCTCAGAAATGAAAAAAGAACAAATAAGAACGGCCATCCATGGTATAATAATGACTGAATATCTCCGCGCTAATGCGGCACCCAAAGGACTTTGGGTCAGCAATGCTCCACGCATCTTCCTCCAAGACTTGGTCTTTAGAAAAGACTGGTCAGCGATCTCGTGGAAATGTACTAGGGATTATCTTGTACTAATAATAAAAACGGCCACAAGACTAACGGAAGAACTCACTATCAAAATCCAAGTGAGTGAAGCCAAACTGAGAAACATGGTACATATCACCGTGTACAAAAAAAGACTCGAGGAGATCAACCGGGAAATGAACGAGACAAGAGAGTATATTACACAGAATAAGATACAGAAACTTGGGAAAGACCTGAAGAGGTTTTCAATGGAACGAATGCACCCCTATGCTGCAGAAGACTATAAAGCCCCAGACAACTATGTCCGACAACAATTCCAGTGCGGGGACCTCCACAGATGGCTCAGACTGGAGTGGGGATGATTCTTACACACCTAGGAGAAACAGGGGACAGAACAGACGCCAAACTCGTCGTAGACCAAAATGCTTGGCACACACCCTACTATGGCAACCAACCACAATCAGTTCCTTTCCAACCATTTAATCCCAACTTTCATGGGTGGATGAACCCGTATTTCCTAGGACCGCCATCAATGGGACCACCAATGCTACCACAGATGGGCCAGAATTACACACAAAGACCACCTTTTTTAGGAAGAGGCCAGAACAATCAAAGGACAAGACGAAAAGGAGTGACCTGGACGGACCAGGAGCGACAGGTACACACCAGGAGCATGACAGGAACGAAACCCGGAACAAGTGTGACACCCTCATAATCAACCTAACAGACATAACCATAACTAAAGAACAAGAAAACGTCCTCAACAAAGGACTTGGGTATGTTCCAACACCCCCCCTTGACACCTTCAAGCTACAGTGCGAAATGGCTGAATTTTGCAGGAAGCTGAAATTAAAAGCCTTCTTTAACAATCAAGAAGAACATGTCATGGATGGAGACACAACACTCCGTCGCAAATCCAACTTCTGCCCCATGAACCATCAAATCCCAATCGAAATACTAACTTTCGAACAGGCAGTGATGAAGGAAGTGGATGATTTAAAAGATCACACCAAAAGACCTTTCATGAATATATCGAATGCAGACCAACAGGCATTAGACGAACTACGACAGAATGGAGATCTAGTAATTAAGCCGGCAGACAAGGGTGGAGGAATTGTCCTGCTTAGCAAAGAAAGGTACGACCAACAGTGTTTAGAATTACTCTCAGATGAAAAATTCTATAAAAGGATCACGACAGACCCTACCAAACGATTACAAAGAACAATCGAACTCATGGTCGATGAAGCAGAATTGAACGACTGGGTTACAAAAAATGAGGCTGAATTTTTAATAACCAAAACACCAAGGGTACCTTATTTTTATTCTCTTCCCAAGATTCATAAGGAACGGAGACCCCCACCTGGACGACCTATCGTTTCAGGGATCGGTTCAATTCTAGAGCCACTCTCTCAATTCGCGGATCAATACTTAAAACCACTGGTACAACAAACACCAACATATCTAAAGGACACCAGAGACCTGTTAAATCTCCTGAAAGATCAAACATACTCAGAAGAAAGCATGCTACTTGTAGGATTAGACGTAGAAAGTCTTTACACAAGTCTCCCCCAACAAAAGACCTTAGATACACTGGAGACTCTACTCTTTAACAAACAATGGGACTTTAAAACACCTAGACATTTCGTCTTGGAATGCTGCAAGTTAGCCTTAACAGAGAACTACTTCAAATATAACAACACCATGTACCAACAATGTCATGGGACTTCCATGGGCAGCACCTTTGCCCCGAGTGTGGCAGGGCTGTACGTCAGCGACTTCGAAGAAACATACATACAAAACATCTCAAACCCCTTTCTACAGAGGATTCTTTTTTGGAAGCGCTACATAGACGACATTATCCTGATCTGGGAAGGAGACATGGAAAGTCTGAGTAACTTTCATAGATGGATCAACACAAGGGATGAATGGCTGAAGTTCACTTACACAGCTGACAAGACAAAATTGGATTTCCTAGATTTAACCATCTATGTTGAGAATGATACAATCCAAACGAAAACATATTTCAAACCAACTTCAAAGAACAGCTTACTTTCCTACAAAAGCTTTCACCCGCGACCACTCAGGGATAACCTCCCTTACAGTCAGTTCCTGCGCCTTAGACGTAACTGTAGTAGCATTCAAGACTACAAAAGTCAAGCAAAGGACCTATGCGACAAATTGAGGAACCGTGATTACCCTGAGAAAACCATCAACAGATGCCAAAAGAGGGCTAGAAACCAACCTAGAGAAAGCCTTTTGGAGACAACACAAAAGGAACAAGAAAGGGATGTGGTAACATGTGTAAGTACTTATAATACAGCCTCAAACGATGTCAAAAAGATTGTTAACAAAAATTGGCAGATCCTGACTTCAGGATCGCTGAATTGGCCAAAACCAAGATTCGCAAATAAAAGAACCAGGAACTTAAAAGATATCCTGGTCCATACCAGACCACCACCACAAATACGAGAGGAACCAACCCCAAGGCTATGGGATAACCTCCCAGTGGTGGGCCATTACCCATGCGGTTCCTGTTCTGTCTGCAATTTGACAACCGCAACAAAAAC
Organism: Calotriton arnoldi; assembly: GCA_963921515.1. Classification (NCBI taxonomy): domain Eukaryota; kingdom Metazoa; phylum Chordata; class Amphibia; order Caudata; family Salamandridae; genus Calotriton; species Calotriton arnoldi. Next base: position 64,026 of record CAWUFW010008012.1, on the reverse strand, counting down.
CATCCAACTTCTGCCGAATTTTAAGTGGACGATCAAATACCACACAAACTGCAACACAACACATGTGATCTATATGATCACGTGTCCCTGTGCCTTACGTTACATAGGGATGACATGTCGGAAAGCCAAACAAAGAATATGCGAGCATAAGAGCAACGTCAAGTGCAAAAGAAGCGCAACAAAAATGAGCAACCACTTTATAGAAGCAAAATACACCCCCAGTGATTTAAAATGGGTAATTTTGGAAACCTTGGCAACAAAAAATCACAATGCAGAAAAAATACTCTTCGAAAAAGAACAGAGATGGGTGCACCGGCTTCAAACGAACATCCAAGGGCTCAATGATAATATTCCGTGGCTGAGCATAGGACATTAAAATATAATCTGTACTTTAGAAAACCACCCTATAAAACTCTTGGGTTGGACAAGTCTACGAGAATTGCCTAAGTTGTATACCTTACTGAAGTGATAGAGCTACACTAAGTCTGTTCTTTCCATTTTTTCCTTTCAAAACCGGCTCTTTTCTAATATATCAGAAGCCGAAATCTCGCCCCCCCCTTTTTTAAACCATAGCCGAATAAATACATTAAGGTAGAGTCAACACAAGGCATTTTTACACTGGGCAGCAGGTATTTATTGCAATAAGAAAAACCTTCCAATTAGAATTTATTCTTTACTATCTATTTTTATTTATAAAAACACTTCTGAGCCAACTTGCTAGACCGCTATAACCATTTATTGACATTCCCTCATTAACAATGGAATTAGTCTTTCCTTTATTTCTATCCCCGGCTGTATAAAACATCACAAGCCGGAAGCCAAACACATCCAGGCAACCAGAGGAAGTGTCAGCACAAGTCGTACTACACTGCACAGCAGGTATTGAGAAGGAGCCACGAGGACGGAAAGCTGTAAAACCGTAACGTATTTTACTCAACAGAATCTAAATTGCTTTATACTGTTGTCCCTAGCAGGTAACAAGCTCCCTGGTTGCCCGTTGAAATCCACAATTTAAGACTCAAGGTATGAAACCATGCCGTTTTAGAGCTGTTTGATAATACGTAATTCAAATCTAGTCATTAGCATTTATTTAATAAACAGCTAGCGCATGATATACTAATATTTATCGAAAGGTCTGATGAGAATAAGCTGCGGTTATCTATTAAAAAAACTGCTATAAGATTGTTTCTACCACAACTTCAGTTAACCTTTCTTTAACACACATTAGTATCTCAACAGTAATTATAGCAGACCACCTACCAAGTCGCTTTCTCTGAGGAACACTCGCAACTATAGGTATACTGCACATATGACATCGGGGTCCATACTATCACCAAGAATAAGGTGCAGAACTATTAGACTAACCCAATTTTCTTCTTGTCAATCTTAACATGACACCTCAGGAGTTTAAAGACAAATATATGGTAATATATTTCCATATTGAGCACCGTATGGGAGACAAAAGAGAAAAAATGTTTCTTAAAAAGTTTGCCAGAATTTCACGCAGGAGAGAAAGAATTGCCATTTTTTTAGTTATTTTTAATGTTCTTCTTTATCATTATTTCTTCTGAGAAAAGACAGCACGCCATTTTTTGAGAAAATGCGCTAAATGATACCCGCATCTTTTTTCTTTTTGTTTCCTCCTTTACTCTGAACAGGTAGTACTTGACCGCATGAAAATCGGGTCAATACACCCTGATACATAGAGACCCATACAAAATAAGGTCTCCACCACTTTTCCTTTTTTTAGGTCCTGAAGAAAGCCCACTTGACCCACAAGGGCAATCACTGGGGCTGAAACATGTCGACCTTTTTATGGACACTCACAGTGCGTTAGACCACTAACTAGTCTTCCCACGCACGACACAGATTTTAATATATCTCGAACCCAGATTGATTAAATTTTACAAATCGGGGTCTACGAGTTTTTAACATTTTGAGATTCACTTCACTAAAAACACTTTCACCTTTCTTTGATCACTACTGCAATAACCAGTGGTTTTCCTCCGGATGGAGGACGCATACAAAAACTAACCCTATGATGATGCTGTCACGTTTTTAAGAGCAGGGCGGATAATCAAGATATACCGCTTTTCCGACTTTTGTACGTGAATGAGGGTTTTTTATCTGTACACTGCACGAATTTCATAAAACCCTGGTTACTCAGGTCAAGTGATCCATTCTCATTTTGATATCTAACAGCCATAGGTTGACAACTTTTAGCTTGAAAAAAGTTACCAAAGCCCCCTATCCTACAAGTTGTTTAACTAGCTAACGTCCCCATTCCCTCTGTACTTGCAAACCTACTTTAATTAACTTTTTTGGGGCTACAATACCCTCTTGAGCTCAGAGACGGGTGGAAACATTTTAAAACAAGAAACAAATATATGGTCTTCTCTTCTATGTCCACTGATTCATGCTGTCATGCAGGGCCGGCTTTAGCACTGCTGGCGCCAGGTGCGCCAATGTTTGCTGGTGCCCCCTAATGACCTCCTCGCACCATGGGTTCCATCACTACCACCCTTCAACAGTGCCCCTTAAGTCTCCATAACCACTCCCTCTCTCATGCTTTTCTTTTGTTTTATAGTGCCACTCATATCAGTGTAAGGTGTCAAATTACTTTACATCAGATACATATTACACAGACACAATGAATCATAAGTATGTGAATCAGTGTATAGACAATGTTACATCAGACAGAGGACTACAAGGTGTAGGAGTAATAAGTCACCCCTACTGGTAGACAGTATAGTTAAATAGTACTTGGTCTGGAGAAGCACACACTCAGATTTTAAACAGTAACACCATGGTTGGGGGTTGGGGGTTGGCTTTACTAATAAGAATGGATTTCTACCCAAGTGAATCCGTTTTGCAACATTAGGATAATGAAAGACTGGGGGAAAAAAAATCATAACACTCTAATCCATATCTTGCAGTGTGCATGCAGCTCTTTGATGACAGTTAATAGCTCACTGTTGTATATTAGGATTTAAATTTATAAACTGCAAGTCACAAAAGGGTCTCTCTGACAGAAGCAGTAATGCACTGACCTATTTACATTGTATGCACTTTGTGATCTGCACGGCACACGTACTTTGCAGCAGTCATTTTAACCTCCTGCGCTATATTATGAAGAATCAAAGCTTCCACTAAACAGAACTCCTGTCTCGCTGCAGCAGGTCCATCAACCACCAGAGTTATCTTGACTTTTTTAAGGTTGCCTGGAAATTGCTGGAGGCAAGGAACGTGGCAGCAGGTGCTTTTAAAACCATATTGTACTTGAAAACACGACGCCCCCCCACCCCACCCCCCAAAGTCAGCACCTGGTGCGATGACACCGATCACACCGCCCTAGAGCCGGCCCTGCATTTATGAATACTAATTGTATTCCTGTTTGCGGAACAGCAAGTATTAGAGTAGCAATCTACAAAGAGTGAGATCGAGCCTGTACATAAAATTATAGGTTGCTGCTTTCATGGATATTTCTGGCAAAATATATGCAAGGCATTTATTAAGAGATCTTGAAGAATGAAAGAAAAACAGATCAAATTCTTCCAAAAAATAGACTGGCATTACAGCAAATTATTCAAGAATAGCTGGGTGCCCTAAAGTGAGGCTTTCAGCCCAAAAGTATGTGTGATGAAAACAAGTACCCCTTTATGAGGCTTATTTTGACCTCTCATCTGCATTTGATTCAATAGACAAAAATTCACTCTCAAACGAAATTCTAGCATGGGACAGTCCAGTGGAACGGTGAAAATTAATAGTAGAATTATATAAACATTTTTGGACACAGATTCAACTTTGGGAAAATGTGTATCTTACCCCATTACGAATGTCAGTATACACTGCTGATGCACCTTAGGCATGACAAAAAGCTTGTTGTTTCCTGCTAAGTTAGCACAGGGAATGCTTATTCCGATGATACTATTCTGTTTAACCTTACCATTGCAGGATTTCATAAGGTGCTTGACGCATTTGGGACATAGTTAATTAAAAAAAAGAATAATATTTTCTAAAAACACAATAATGTGGTTTAAAACAGTTCATTTCAATTAAGCTTTTAATTGGAGACTAAATTCACATGCATTAGAAAAGGAAAATCCATACTTTTATTTGGGAGCGATTTTCATTAATAAATTGAATTTTCAAGAATATGTGGCTATTATGAAAGGTTGCGCAAATACTGTTTATCGTGCTCTCGGAAAATTGGATTCAATGTTGGCTCATAAGTCAATAGAAGTACTGTCTTTTATAGGGAGGTGAGCTATTGGATAAAAGTAATATAGAAAGGTTTCAGTCATCTGAAATGAGAAAATGGAAAGAATGGGTTGGATTATCACAAGGTTCACAAATTATTTTTTTATATTAGAACTGGGGCTGGTTAACTTATTGTGTAAGTATGGTAAAAGTGTATTAAATTACTGATGTTGGATCGGCTCTACTAAAGATGATACGTGTTGTTGCATTCTGAAAAAATCACAATAAAGCAAAGTTGAATAAATACATAGTGGATAAAATATTGATACAATTCTGAGTCACCTGAACCTTTGCAGAGATGGGATTAAAAAGATTCTGACAGGCAATATTTGGAAAAAGGTTATAGTGTCTTGTATAAAAAAAAGACTGCATTTGATTCTGATCATGTTTCTGACAGATTCCGGGGGATTCCACGCTAAAATCTTACAAATATTCATTCAAAAAAATAAGAAGACAGATATTAAAATTTAAATTGGGCCATGTACAATATAACATTGGAATCGAGATTGGCACAAAAAGATAAAAAAGTTAACTATTAATTGTCTTTTATGTGGATTTCCTGAAAGATCTTTAGCTCTTATAATTTTTTTTGCATTATATTGAAGGGCTCGAATAATTAGGTTCCTCCTTTTTAGGTCTCGCCTACGCAGCGCGCATGCGCTGCATAGGAAAAAAGACCTTTTGCGATCGATTCGGCTTTTCAGCCAAAAACGTGCACGCGTTCCATTGCCTTCAATGGCAACGCGTGCACGTTTGGCGATTCACTTGCGAAAGCGAGCAGCTGGCGCCATATGGTAGCAATTATCGCTCCTGGCGCCGCTCGCTCCCGCAAGTGAATCGCGCAGGCTCCCTCCTCTCCCCCCTCCCCCTGCTGCCGTGCGAGGCGCGCGCGCTTGTTTGCTTGGGTTTTGTGTTTATATAAGGTGAGGGCTGTGTTGTAACTTTAGGGTGAGCAGGCCTGTGCTCGACAGACATTCCACTTTAGAAGGATTGACTATGCTGGATGACGCCATAAACGTTTCAGGTCAGTCATTTCTGGATGGTCTGGGGACCTCACCATTTATTGCATCAGCGTGAAAAAAAGAACAAGATTTGATTATTTCGTTTGTGTCTCCTTCACAACACAAACACATGGTATACTGATGTGAGCAGAGAAGCATGGGTAGTGAGCTCGCTTTCTGGGTCAGTGAAATATATTAATTCTTAGAAGCGAGCTTCTCTGCCAGGCAGACACAATATTCTATTTCAGATTCGGTGAGCGGAGCGCGCCAAGGTCTACCCATCAGCAACAGCGCCTCTCAATAATTGAAACAGAAATATCCTATAATATTTTCAGATCACCTTTATCGGGGCTCATCTGTTATTAAACTAAAAACGTAGATCATTTCACTTTATCACAACCTAAGCCAGCCCGTGAAGAACTCGCGATAAATAATTGTCTATTTTCTAACGGCGTCATTAAGTGTTTTTTTATTTTTATTGTTCGGATTTCAACACCGGCACAGATTTCACTGACAGCCCTGATTCATACAGTTCCCAGCTCCAATCTAACAAGCTTACGGCGTATATATTTGAGTGCTGTGACTGATTCATTGCAAAATGCTTTCTTCCCGGAGTCCCCTGGGAGACTTTGGAAAACATGAGCTGGCATCTCGATGATGTATTCTGCGAATCAGATTTTAAATAAAGAAATATATGCCGCGTGCGTGGCTGGTAAACAGAGCTGCCATTAGATTTGCCCGTTTCTTTGAAAGTCACAACTGATGAGGTTTTTAGTTTCCAGAATTAGGAATGCGAGTATTCCTGTCTGCTTTGCAATATGTGTCAGGCCATGGCAATATTGATGTCATGCAGAGGAGAAAGCATCGCTACCAATAAATCATGCGGGGGACAAAGGGAAGAAACGAGCCTGTCTGCTTGCCTTTTGTTAAATAGAGCCTAGACGCGCCAGCAGACACTATAATGCCACGTCGGTTCCCACAAAGAGGCCTTGCCGCTTACTCTAAGGCACAAGGTAGGTAATACTATATATACTGACCAAGCCCATTGCTTAGAGATGTTTCAATTGGCTGCAAGTCAATTAAATCCAGAATTAGCTGCCCTAGAACGTGGGACTGTGTCACTGTCAACGGCATACAAGCAGAGTCCAGGTATGTGCCACCTGAGGCATTTTCCATAAGTCTCAAGGCGCTTTAATATGAGCAGAGCTATACAGTCTCACAAGCTGGCTTCTTATTATTGTACAAGTTCTGATATAATACGCACGAAACCATATAATAGCTCTAACTTGCCCCTAAACAGGTCTACACAACACTAGAGAACCACACCAGTGGTAGTAACAAAATATAAAAGCACCAATATGATACCACACAATAGCATCAGACAAAAGAGCGCTTTGCTCTTCATTGACTTGCCACGGGGAATCACATGGCAGCTTTGCGACATTATTACCTCAGTGGAAAGGAGGAAATGCGTGTGTTTCATCGGTGTCCTGTCTCATCTGACACAGAGTCTATCCAGAGTCCAATCTTCCAGAATGCAGCATCAAGTACATTTCTAAGCATCCATCTACACGACCACATTTCAGCTGCTCTGCAGGTGCCCTACTGGCTTCCCATTACTTGCCTGCATCACGCACAGGGCCATCTGTGGCAAAGGCTGATGCTTCACCCAAGTAAAGGTGCAGAGCTATTCACTATAAGCTGTCATCCCAGGGGACCACACAAGAAGAAATGCATCAGCAGAAAGTCCTTCTCCGTACAAACAGCAAAGACACAAAGGAGTATATGTACAAGCGGATTGCGGCACCGGAACGTCACTTTTACCGACGTTTCGGTGGCGCAATGTCCTGCTCCGTATTTACAAAGAGGCGTTTCACGCAGGTATCTGTGTGAAAGGGTCATGCAATGGGTGTTGCTGTGGGCGTTCCACTGCAACACCCATAGATTTTTGACTCTGCCCCAGATTTACAAAGATCTGTAAAACTGAGGCAGCGCCAAAAATGAATGCCATGCAAACGCAGGCGTTAGATTGGCGCAACGAGGAAAATATTTTTATTTCTCCTTGTTTTTGCTTTTTGTGTGTTCTGCAGCACACAGACAAAGCAAATTACCATTATTGATTGTTGACTGTTTATGTGCAGGAAGGTACACCTTCCTGCACATAAACAATCATCCCTTTAATGCAGGTACCCTTGCATTATGGCGCAAGGGTGTCTGTGTTAGGCTGTTATTTTCAGCGCCAGTGCTAGGGAAAACACAGGGGTGCACCGTACTCTTGTAAATACGGCGCATCCATGCATTTTTTAAATGGCGTAGCGCGGTGCTGCAAAATTTACCACAGCGCTTCGCCATTTCCTTGTACATGTGCCCCAAAGGGGCATATTTATGGGAGCTTTGCATCATGCTTGCATCATGCAATGTGGTATTTGCATGAGGCAAACCTGTAAACCATATTTTTGAAGCCACGCAAAACCACTTTGTGAGGCTTTGAATGGCTTAAAAAATAAGGAGTAATGCAACGCAGTGCAAATCGCTGTGTTGCATTACTCTGCGCAAGGGAGGTGTTCCATGGGCGTTGCGGTGAGTGTTTCCAAGCAACTCCCATGGTTTTTGGACGCATTCCCGGATTTATCGAACCTGGTAAACCTGGGAATATGCCAAAAGATACGCCTCCAGAGGAGAGGCGGAACAAAAAAAATCAATCAATCAGGGAATTGTAAGCGCGCTACTCACCCGTGAGGGTCTCAAGGCGCTGAGGGGGGGTCCGCAGAAATATGTTTATTTCTCCTAGTTTTTTCCTTTTTCTGTGTGTGCTGCATTCTGCAACATACATAGAAAGAGGAAACAACCTCTCAGGATGGTTTTTGTGCATGAAGGGATCCTTCCTGCACAAAAACAATCTTGCCTACAACACAGGCATCCTTGCACCATGGTGCAAGGGTGCATGCATTGGTGTCAGGGTTTCCAAATGGCACCAGCGCAGGTGGAAAGGACAGGAATGCGCCTTATTGGATAAATGCAATGCAGTCCTGCCCTTTCCCTGTGACGCACGGCAGAGCACTTTGCTGCACTGCACCACAAAACTCTTAAATATGCCCCAAAATATCCAAGACGATACTTAACTCAGGAAGGCATTGAAGGCTTCGCTCTTCTCAAGGTGCTCTCACAAAGAGCAGACAGCACCACTTGCTATAAATAAAAGAGTTGGACGATGCAGAATTCAGGGTTAAACTCACCCAAAACTGGAGCAAATCACCCTAGAAATGCAAGGTAAAATCACAGGCGGATCTAGCTTTAACTCTCCGGGGCTCCACTCCGTGCATAGGCGCAGCTACACCTTCGAAGTGACACTTAGCAGCATCTGCCGTTCATGCATGACATTGAAACACTTCCACGTAGGTGACACTGAATTCACGCAGCTTCTTTTCATCCATATACTGGCATCTATAAGCCTGGTTATATTAGGGCTCACTACTTTTGCTTCACTACATACCAAAGCACAGTGACAATCCCTTCAAAAGCACAACAATGGTTCTCATGCAACACTTCAAAACATTACTTTCAAAGACCCCATAAGAGACACTTTCTTCCATCCAAATACTCCAAGAGAGTAAGGATTCAGGGCCTTTTTTTACAAGGCCATTGTGTCGCCAATGCGTCACTTTTTTTGACGCACTGGCGGAGCACTGTGCCTGCCCATATTTACAAGGCCACGTAAAGTCACCCTGCGTGACTTTTTTTTGGCCTTGTAAATATGGGCCCCTTTCATGCATTACTCTGCATGAAAGGGGCGTTCCATTGGTGTTGCTGTGGGTGTTCCCACGCAACATCCCTGGAACCTGACAGATTCCCAAATTTACAGAGTTTTGTAAAGCTGGGTAAGCATCAGAATCCTCTGCCTCCCTAGGGAGGCAGAGGAGTGGCGCAACGAGGAGAAATACTTTTACTTCTCGTTTTTTCCTCTTTCTATGTGTAAAACACATAGAAAGAGGAAAATGCCATCAATGATTGTTTTTGTGCAGGAAGGCGTCCATTCCTGCACAAAAAAATCATCACCACAACGCAGGCATCCTTGCAACATGACGCAAGGTGCCTGCACAAGCACATGGCAGCCAATTGTGCTCCAGCGCAGGGGAAAGCAGACGGATGCGTCATATTGTTGTTAATGAGACGCATCCTTGAGCTTTTAAAACTGAAGTGTAAGACTTCACGTTTACATTTACTGCATCCTAAATACGAAGTAAATGTAAACGTGAAGTCTTATACTTCAGTTTTTTTTTTTACTTACCAGGTCCCAAAAGCGAGATCTATTGGCTATGCCAATGCTTGTTATGAATTCCTTGCAAATCAGATGAGTGGCTGATATGATCCTTTATGTAATGAAATATCAAAATAGTGCTCTGTACTATAAATTAGGGAGGTTCGGTAAGGTCTTAGAAAACAAAACTAAATTAGATGTGGTTTGAAGAATGAAGGGAGAACTGGGGTAAAAAGTAAAAATGTAGCTATATAGACCCATAAACAATGGATATTTCTAATATCTTTTTATTTTTTGTTTTATTGTTTTAATGAATGTATGGCCTAAATTGACATAGTAGCAAAGAAATAAATACACTTAAAGTACTGTAACTCTTAAGTAAACCATTCTTCGGCATGTGGTTAAGAGCTAATAACAGTTTATAAATCATGTCAAGGTGCATATTAAACAGGAAAAGTAGGTAAACTCATCCAAATTTCTCTCAGGTTTGCCTAATCCCAAACCAACACAAACGTTTTTTATTAAGATTACCATACCTTGTCAACGGTATTCATCTGTCTTTTTACGAGTCCCAATGGCTCTTCTGGTACATTAATCTCCATCACCTCTTTGCATTATTCCCCTTAGAATGTTCAGCGTAGAGAGCTCAAGGGTGTACAGCTCAGTAGAAGACTCTCAAGTGGAATGAGCTCAAGTGCTCAAGGGAACTCTGCACCTCAGTTGCTTTCTGAATATAGAGACCCTTCCATTTGGTTTTCAATACCTGGAAGTTTGCCTAGGGCCACTTTTCTAAGTTTAGTGTCTTTAATGTAGAAATCACCTGCTAGATAGTTTGAGCAAATCAGAGGTTGCCCAAACCTAATTTCCAGAGGAAGGTGCGGAGCTGATTATATAGCATCTAATTGATGATCAGGGTGGTGCATGGGTTTATGCTTCCTCAAGTTCATTTTCCATATATTTGCTTTCCTTTTATTACCAATGTGCTTATTTGGCTTCTGTTGGACTTGACATCATTAGTTTAGTTTCCCCTCAACTTTTTCCATTCCATCTTCCTGTTTTTGATGACTTTATTTTTGTTGGCTTTAGGACTCTGCACACTTTACCACTGCTAACCAGTTCTAAAGTGTCTGTGCTCTCTCCCTTAAACATGGTGAAATTGGCTTGCACCCACGTGCACATTTAATATACTTGTAAGTCCTTAGTAAACTGCTACTACATATGCCCTGGGCATGTAAATTAACCGTTACTAGTTGGCCTGCAGCACTTATTGTGCCACCCACTTAAGTAGCCTTTTAAAACATGTCCTAGGCCAGCCATTACAGCCTGACTGCAGTTGTAAACTGCCAAATCAGCTTGGCAGTATATTACTCTTGCCAAGCCTAAACCTTCCTTTTTAATACATATAAGTCACCCCTAAGATAGGCCCTAGATAGCCCATAGGGCAGACTGCATTGTAATTGAAAGGTTGAACATGTACTGTTATTCTTTACATGTCCTGGTAGTGAAGAATTCCTACATTTCTTTTTCACTTCTGTGAGGTCTACCTGTCCCATAGGCATTGGGTTGCCTTATTACAGGATTGGGGACAGATAAGAATTTCATGTTTAGTATCTATGATTTTAAATTACAAGTTTGAAAATGCTACTTTTACAAAGGTGGCATCTTCCTGCCCTTTGACTTTTGGTGCCTGCAGCCTGTTGTAGGTCACATGACTGGGTGTAACTGGCAGTTAGACTTTGTGAATTCCTCCCCGACAGTCACACAATAGAGGGTTCAGGTGTGCCTGAACAGGCCATCTGCTGGCAGGATGGGGAAGGGCGTTTTTGGGCAGAGCCCAGCTTGCAACTGAATAGGCTGTGCTCTACCTTCACATAAAGGGCTTTTCACCACTGAATTGTTCCTGCAGTCAGGTTGGAGCCAGAGCAAGGGGAGTCAGGAATGTCCAAGCACTTCAGAAACTTCTCCTACCTTCGAAGAAGGCACCAGGTATAAAAGTAGAGCCCTCAGACCAACTCTTCAGTTAATTTTCTGAACCTGTAGAAGGATTCTCAGAGAACTGCCTGCCACCGTGGTCTAATGCGTACTCCACAAGACTGCTTTGCTGCGCCTGGAAGAACTGCTTTGTTGCCTGGAACCTGCCTTGAAACCTCAGAAGTCTGCCCTGCTGCATGAGCCCTACTTCTCCATCTGAACCCAGCATTAGTTGGGGAGGCGTGCAGATATAGTCTGTGGATGTGGGCTTGTACCGGAACAATCTGAATATCTCACAGACAGCTTAAAAGTGTCAGTACCTTCATTACAATGGTCTGCTTCAAGTTGTCTCAAAAATCTTGAAGGGTAACATTTTCATCATTTGTCCACTTACAACTTAGAACAAACTGCAAAGTCCAATGTTGCTTTCCACAGCTGCTGTATATATTCAGACTCGTCAGCACAGCCCATGGATTGAATGGGACGTAAACCACATAATGAGTATGTATCTATAATATATTTTTAAAAGGTGCTTCTGGAGCTGTTTGTGGATTCAACTACAACTGGGTATCTTGTGGCTGATCCCTGGGCTTTTGACCTGCAAGTATAGGATAGCTTTTTATAGGACGCCATGAAAACTGAAGCCCAGTTCAGGAAGGGGCAGCCATGAAGCCAGAGGCTAGGTAAGAAGTAGAGCACCGTTTTATGACAGTATGCGCAATGCTGCTCGTCCTCTGAATTCAATACTGTAGCAGCAAAGGTGAACCATTTACATTTACCTTGCACTTGTGTCTTCCCATCTGTCAAAGCAGGCTTATCAATTGAGAGGAAATATTGAGAGGAACCGAACGAGGGTTCGAACGCTTGCTTGAAACTGCCTGGAAGTTTATCTAAACCTTTTGTCACGGCTTCCGCAAACATGGCAATGCAGTTTGTCTGAGGCTGTAAATAGCGGTATTTTTAACATGGTGGACAATCACGCCACCTCGCCTCTGTATCTTCTGTGTTCTGTTCTATACGGTGTGCCTTTACCCCATCTCATGTCAACCCTCACTGGGTTAGGGAATGGAGAGTGAAAGCTGCTCTCACACTTCACCTGTGCATCAGTGTGTCTCATATTTCACCCTGTTATTTTCAACTATAGGTAGCACATTCTAAGTGGAAACCTATGTTTGGTGCACTCTACACAGGGAGGGTGAACATCTTCAATTCTGAAAAAATACTTTTCTTTGTTAACAGTATCCATCATAGTTGTCAATGACCTCACCCTCCAGCTAGCTACACACCATCTATCCTCGCCTTAGTGAGAAAGTGGCTATATTCGTATAGATCTAATCTGTAAATTATTATAAATGCACTTGTTACTGCTTAAAGACACCCTTTTCGACTTTCCACATCTAGTGCAGGAGAAGGGTATACTTTTTTTCAATTGCATTTCCCTGGATTTTCCATTTCATTGTTGTTTTTTTGGGCGGGCGGGTGTTCTCGCATGCCGCTGTGGGTGGCTTTATTTGATTAAAGGTGTCTCATATCAGAAAAATTCAGTAAAGCTGAAACACACATTTGAGATTTCCTCAGAAGTCATGTTTTATGTACGGCTACAGCCAAGGTCTGGACAAAGAACGACAGTGTGTTTGGTAAGGTGTGACCGTGAGCATGTTCAGACTCTGGGGCCGATTCCGATTCAGGCCGGAAAACGTACCGACTGACTCGGTACGGGAATGTAGTCCGACCGACACGTACTGGCGCTGTCCGATCCACGTAGTATGATGCTATGCATGTGAATTATGACCGACTAGTACGGAACACAAGCCGAACGACCGAACCGCACGGAAACCAGCTATCCGGCCGGAAAATCTACGCGAATCGAACTGACCGACACGCACCAGGAATGAACCCGACAGATACGTACCCGCGAACTTCGACCCGCGCAGTACGATGCAATGCGTGTAAAACCAGACTGAGTCGCACGGAGCTCAAGCCGTACGACCAACACGCATAGAAAACAGAGAGCCGAAGCAACCGAATACTCCGCGACCGACGCGTACGCCGCACATGAAACCCAGCAGAAAGACAGCGTGAAAGACACGGAGAAGCTCGCACGAGCCAACTGCAGTGTCCTACTCGGTCAGAAGAACGTCTCCTACATGCCCAAAAAATACAAAGGAAAAAATACAAAAAAAAGGGCCAAACAAGCAATGACAAAGTCAATAAATACTGGGGAAAAAAAACATGGAACAAAGACACACCCACAACTCCACCCATATAAAGGCCACAAATCCCTACCATGATCCTTTGCAAATTCAACAGACCTGCCAGCACAGAACACCATCATACAGCAACCACAGACACACTTACAACTCATCCATCACACAAGCCACACACCATTAGCACCTCCCTAATAGCACCCTCACATGCACCCAGCAAAACTGACACTCACCCACCCTCACTTGCACACTCACACACACATCAATCCCCACCACCACCCATCACCATGCCCCCAAAGAAGAATCCAAAGTTAATAGACAGTGAATTGGAAGTCCTGGTAGATGAAATCCTCAGGGTAGAGCCACAGTTGTTTGGTACATTGGTCCAACAGACCCCCATGTCGCAGAAAACCAAGATGTGGGAGAAGATCGTCGACAGGGTGAACGCACAATCACCATGTTTGCGCACAAAGGAAGACATCCAGAACAGGTGGTATGATGTGCGCAGGAGGGTCAAGGACCTACTCAAGTAGGATTACGCCTTGAGTCATCGCACCGGCAGTGGCCCTCCTGCCAAACCAGTATACCTCAGGTCCTGGGAGGAGAAGGTGCGGGCCATCCTACCACCAGAGAGCGTACATGGACTATCAGACATCCCAGAGCCTGGTGAGTACACAACCAATATACCCAATATTGTGTGACAATACACACACATCACTGTCAAGGGGATAGTGAAACCATGCACCGTTAGCAAAGCCACAGTAACCAAAAGATAATCATCCCAAGATGTGTATGCTAGTCAGACAAACACAATACCTGCCATCTCATAGTGATATGTAACTGTGTCATGACATGTACAAACCTAACAACAAATAGAGCAAGGCAGTGGCACAAATCTAACCAACAAACACTGTCAGACATTTTGCCACCACTAGAACATCACCTCACAGGGAAGCTGACTGAAAGGAAAGAATTGTGTGTATGCTGGTGAAGTGAGTGTAGCCAATAGCATGATGGGAGTTGTAGTCACAGATATTGGTCACCCTCACAATTGGCCCATCAACACCACTCTGAACCATGCTCACATCACAGGGAGTGGAAAAGAACTGACAAGATGGCTGACACTGGGTACTGCTGTGGGGAGAACAAGCCCCTGCTGGGTGTTGTGCTCAAAACAACAGCAGGACTCCACTGACTGACATCCTGACAACCAACATGCACTCCCTGCAATGGAAGCACGTTTCATGGTGGGATGTCTGGCCTGGGGGGTGGAGGAGTGCCAGCTCCGACTACAGCTACCAGCAGGCCCTTACACACACACCACTTCCACTAACTCCAAACAACACACCTGGGACCATGCATTGCTACAAGAGAGTGAGTGAAAAGCCACTTCCAAGATGTCTGACACTGGCCTCAGCTGTGGGAAGCACAAGGCCCTGCTGGGAACTGTGCACCAACAAACAACAGGACCACACTGTCAGCCATCTTGCCATTGCTGTCACACTCACACACAGTGAATTCGACTCAAAAGGAAGGAAGTATGGGCATGCTGGGAAGGGGGTGTAGGCAATAGCATGATGGGAGTGGTAGTCACAGCTCAACATCCCCCACCCACATGGCCCAGCAAGCTCACACCGAAGCATGCACACCTCACAGGGAGTGAAAAGCCACTTCAAAGATGTCTGACAATGGTGCTCTGTTGTGGGAAGCACAAGGCCCTGCTGGGAACTGTGCACCAACAAACAACAGGACCACACTGTCAGCCATCTTGCCATTGCTGTCACGCTCACACACAGTGAATTCGACTCAAAAGGAAGGAAGTATGGGCATGCTGGGAAGGGGGGTGTAGGCAATAGCATGATGGGAGTGGTAGTCACAGCTCAACATCCCCCACCCACATGGCCCAGCAAGCTCACACTGAAGCATGCACACCTCACAGGGAGTGAAAAGCCAGTTCAAAGATGTCTGACAATGGTGCTCTGTTGTGGGGAGCACAAGGCCCTGCTGGGAACTGTGCACCAACCAACAGCAGGACACCACTGACTGACATCCTGACAACCAACTTGCACTCCCTGCAATGGAAGCACGTTTCATGGTGGGATGTCTGGCCTGGGGGAGGAGGAGTGCCAGCTCCGACTACAGCTACCAGCAGGCCCTTACACACACACCACTTCCACTAACTCCAAACAACACACCTGGGACCGTGCTCCACAAGAGAGTGAGTGAAAAGCCACTTCCAAGATGTCTGACACTGGCCTCAGCTGTGGGGAGCACAAGGCCCTGCTGGGAACTGTGCACCAACAAACAACAGGACCACACTGTCAGCCATCTTGCCATTGATGTCACACTCACACACAGTGAATTCGACTCAAAAGGAAGGAAGTATGGGCATGCTGGGAAGGGGGGTGTAGGCAATAGCATGATGGGAGTGGTAGTCACAGCTCAACATCCCCCACCCACATGGCCCAGCAAACTCACACTGAAGCATGCACACCTCACAGGGAGTGAAAAGCCACTTCAAAGATGTCTGACAATGGTGCTCTGTTGTGGGGAACACAAGGCCCTGCTGGGAACTGTGCACCAACCAACAGCAGGACACCACTGACTGACATCCTGAGAGTTAACCTGCACCCACTGCAAGGGTGGCATGCTTCATGGTGGGATAACTGGGCTGGGGGAGAAGGAGGTCCGGATGTCAACCAAATACCACCAATGCTGGCCATACACACACCTACTCTGCAAAAACACATTGCACACGTGGGTCCAGTCACTCCCAAAGTAAAAGCCCTGGCAAGATGGCTGACACATGGGCATGAGAAATGATGTGCCTGCAATTCACACCCATGCAATGGCCAACCCAAACACGTACACACTCACAGCCATTGCAACTCTTTGTTTACACACACTGTCAGGGGATGCAGTGTCCATGGGTGCCCCCTGGCCTGGCTGTGAAGGTGTGTCTTGCAGATGACAACTGTGGAGAATCAGACATACTACATAGCACAAAACACACAGGAAGTCACAGAGACATCATTGACAGGGGACACCTGACAGTGAATGCAATGGACACACCAATATACCGGACACTGTACCATGGTGTCAGTCACACAAGTTGCGGTTGTGAGCTGCATTCCACTCCCACATCGTTCGGCAACATATGCATCCTTCACACAACACACCACTCACTGTCATAGACACTGTAGACACAAGCACCAACCTGGACTGCATTTGAGGAGACATGCTACTCACAGCAGCAGAACTGCAACACACACCACTGGCCATCACTGTCATGAGAATGGAAAAGCCAGAGAGCTGCCGTGCCCAATCCTTATCACCATGGAGGACATTGACAAGATTAATCACGTTTGCACGTACAAAACTCAGCAACAACATCATTAGCTACGTTAACAACATCACTTGTATGAAATGAGACGTGAACTAGGAACCCAGGCAACAACACAGATACTCCCAAGAGATCCCAGGCATACCGGACTGTGACCATGTTGTCCAGACACACCAATGTGACGCACAAAGACTGGCAAAAACTGCCACCACACATGGCCCAATCTTGAAAGATATCCTAAGTGGAATTGCACGTATGTCCCTGTTAAAGGACAAATGTGGACAAGGATGACACACCTGTGTCAGGCACGTGATGGCCCTTGAGTAGCAATGGCCATGTACAGCCAATCAATACATGAGCTGGTCATGCACACACCTCAACATTCACATTGAATTGTTTCAGGTTGGCAGGACAATGTGCTACACCAATATCAACCTCTGGCTGTGACAACTTAGGACAATGCAATGTACAGGCACGCATCCAGATGTACAGTCACAACTGTCATGTGTTTGAACCATGGATGCCTGTAGAAACATAACATACATTGTGTGTCTCTTCCAAACACAGGTGATGATGGGGACACAGCAGCAGATGATGAGGAGTCCCTGTCCCAGGCTCCGGTGGCCCCTGAGCTCTCTGGTGTGGAACAGCCTCTGCCCTCCTCGGATGGCGAAGACCTACCTGGCCCCTTCGGTGTGAGTCATCATGCAGCACCAGCAGGACCACCATCTGCACGCCCTGCACCCACTCCTCCAACATCTGCCAACACGCAGACCACCCCCGCCGACACGGACAGACCAAGGCCACTGAATGACAACAGCACAGGGACCCCGGCCCCCTGGGAAGCAATGGACAACAACCCCAGTACCAACCCCCAAGGGGGCCTAGGGTCACCTGTGCGTGCCACCGCAGGTCTCGCCCGTGTGGCCAGGGGTGGTAGGCAGAGGTCGCTGTTTGCAGAGGGGTCTGGACTGCATGATGACCCACAACTGGTACGCATTGCAGATGCGTTCCAGAATAGCACCGGAGAGGTCAGCCAGGTAGTGGGGATCCTCAAGGACATTCAACAGCAGCAGGCTGCCCATCATGCCCGCTTGGACTCCCACATGTCCCGTGTGGAGACACACATGTCTCGCATGGAGTCCAAGTGAGACACATTGGAAGAACTGACAGTGGTGCAGAGGGACATATTGACATGCCTCCGCCAGATTAGCACCAACATGTCCACACCTCCCTGTGTGCCCACAACATCTGGTGCCGCAACAACTGCAACTGCCACAGGGAGGGAGGATGACTCTGGTGGAGAGTCCTCTGCACCGCAGCGGCCTGCATGTGAGAGTCCCCCCAGAAAGAAGAGGGGTCGTCCGAGGAAGGACAACTGAGAGGTAGATGGCCATGTACATCCCCCAGGAACCCAACACCTGTTCTGGAAATTCTCCTTTGTGTGCAAACTGTTAACCCTGTCGAATGCAACCCAACTCTCCCACATGACATGGGGAGTTTAAGTTGGACTAATGTATCAGATGACTGTGGACTTTACTCAGGACATTTCTAATACCAACACTTCCAACTCATCTGGGAACTTTGGATTCCAATCCCAATGTACACCACCCACCATCCTGTGCACTATCCTCACACATGTATATAAATAAACTCACTAATACACCATACTTGCCTCTGTTGTGATTCCAACGTGGTTTTTGTCATGGAGATGATGATCTGCTAAATGACACTGTGCATGCTAACTGCTACAGCAATTTCAACACCGTCATGTGAGTCATGGCGACGTGACACATATGAGGGAGACACACCACTAGGGCAACACAACACATACACACCAGGGCCATCTGACTCATCGCCTACACTGATGTTGCCAGGAAATACAGTGGAATGCACAGACACCACACCTATTCAGAGTCTGTGTTAACTAGCCCACAGGTGCAGTAAACAAATGTCAGTCAGATGTGTGACCACGGACAACGCACATCCCAAAGTGAAACACAGGTTTATTACACATTTGCAACATGTTGTTTCCACTACAGATGCAAGGTAATCCCACGTCGCAGTGGCCACACAGTCAACAAGTGCTGAAGAAATAAAGTCCAGGGGTGTGTGGCACATCACCTGTAGGGAAACGACTGCTTCCACCCTGGAAGTTGAATCATGGTGTCGGGGGATCACAGTTGACCAAACAACTCTGAAAGTACCCTGTGAAGGACAGACATGACACACAGTTAAAAGCACTGAAGAACAGGACAGAACTGCAATACTCATGCCCAATACATGTCACAAGATACCTACACAAAACCAAGTTAGCATGTCAACACTGTTGGGGAGTACAGACTACCTGTAAGGACACATCGCTGCACGCATCCAGTCAAGTAGCACATGGCCACACTCAAACAGCAACAGAGCACCACCAACACATATCATGCAAACTCAAATCATTGACATAACATCTCTGTATACTCACATTCAGCTGAAGAAGTTGTTGATGAGCTGTGTGCGGACATCACCCTCATCATCATCATCATCACTGTCATCGTGGCCCAGGCCAGGATCCTCCACAGGTGGCGGATTTTGGTCATCGTCATCCAGGATGAGAGGCAACTCCTTCCGCACTGCCAGGTTGTGTAGCATGCAGCAGACGATGAGAATCTTGCACACCTTTGCAGGGGCATATGGGAGGGCCCCTCCTGTCTTGTCCAGGCAGCGAAAGTGGCTCTTCAGGAGACCAAATGTCCGCTCGATCACTCTCCTGGTCTGACCATGTGCCTCATTGTAGCGCATCTGGGCTGGTGTCACAGGGTTCCTGAGGGGTGTCAGCAACCCCGGCATGTTGGGGTATCCGGAGTCACCTACATACAGAAAATTGCACATTAGCTGAGTTGGAAAAGAGGGTGGAATACAACATTGCAGAACACACACAATGGTACAAAGTCAGCACACACCGACAAGCCAGGCACGCTGGTTCTGCATCTGTGACATCATCCTCGGGATGCAACTACTCCTCATTACGTAGGCATTGTGTGCAGAACCGGGGAAACGTGCACACACATGTGAGATGCTCATATCCTCAAGACATACCACCAGAGCATTGATAGAATGGAAATGTTTCCTGTTCCTGTATGCCTGCTCATGTGCCTGTGGTGGTACCAAAGCCACATGTGTCCCATCAATGGAGCCGATGACATGTGGCATCCTCCCCAGGGCATAGAAGTCACTCTTGACGTCAGTGAGTTGTTGACGTTTAGGGAAAAAGATGTACTGGTTCAAGTATGTTAACATTGCCTCCAAAATATCGCGTAGCACATGGCTGAACATGGTCTGTGACATCCCACCAGCAGACGCCACAGTGTGTTGAAAGGTACCGGTGGCAAAGAAGTGTAGGGCTGCCATCACCTTCACCTTGGGGGTCAGCGCTGTAGGGTATGGCCGGCCAGCTAGCAAATGTGGGGCCAACCGCCCTGCCAATTCCTCAATCAGCGGCCTGTTGAAGCGGTACCATCGGATGCAGTCACGTTCAACCATGGTTGCAAGGTCAGGGAATGGTCTATGGACAGCTGGTGCCCTGCAGTACATAGGTGAACAAAGAAAGATTGTCAGTCACCCCACATATGTGGCATTGACCATACTCAATATCACATGATACATCATTACGAGACACAAGTACTTGATGTGTGTGCCGTTCTGTATGGATATATATGGCACCTACATGGCCATCATCTAACATCTCAGTTCAACATGTGTTGACAACAAGTTCCAGGTTGTGCTATGGGAAATCATTAGGCTGTCACAGTACCCATGTACTGCTGTCACGTTCCAAACACACACCACAGTGACAAGTGAGGACAGATGTGCCCCAGGCATCACAGCTCTTTGACAGGTAGATTCCCAGGGACCCTGTATTGCCACATGGACACTGGCATGACATGGCGTATCATGTACATGCCAGCAAAACAACCATGACTCCCACAGGTAGTGGCCCCTGTTGCCTCTGCAGGACAGACATGGACGTCTGTGACACACACACGCACAACATCAAAGTCGATGCACAAACAACGTGGATGTGGAGACTGTCTCCCATTGTGCACATGGAATCAGAGACATCTGAAACACAACATGCACACAGACTGTGGAGGGCCATCACAATTGTGGCAATGGGTCACCCTGTGACGTACATACCATCCCACATGGGACTCAGGGTGTATGTGACATAACATACACATATACAACCTGGAAATGTGACCATGCCACATGCTCTGAACTGAACAGTTGCACATCACAGTGGTCATGTGCACAACACACAAAGGATTCTGTCCCCATGAACACGCGCACAGCCTGGGAGTGGCTGCCCCCAAGTGCCACCCAGCAAACCACATGTTGACCCCCATACACACACAGGTAATGCAGCCTTACATGCCTTAGGATACAGTGTGGACAGGCTGTGGTGTTGTAGGTGTGCCCCTGAGTCCCTGGCAAGTAATTGTGGCTGGCATACGTTCACCAGTGACAACCATGGTGACATATGCGAGTGACTTGTACAGGGACGCGTCGTACAGCAATGGACCGATCCGTGCGCACGCATTGGCCATTGCATATGATGTTGACGGATGCGTGTTGTGTTTCGAAATACGCGTCGTACAGCAATGGACAGATCCGTGCGCACGCATTGGCCATTGCATATAATGTTGTCGGATGCGTGTTGTGTTTCGAAATACGCGTCGTACAGCAATGGACCGATCCGTGCGCACGCATTGGCCATTGCATATGATGTTGACGGATGCGTGTTGTGTTTCGAAATACGCGTCGTACAGCAATGGACCGATCCGTGCGCACGCATTGGCCATTGCATATGATGTTGACGGATGCGTGTTGTGTTTCGAAATACGCGTCGTACAGCAATTGACCGATCCGTGCGCACGCATTGGCTATGGACTGACATGGTAACGGACGCGTATTCGAAGCTTGTACGAGTCGGATGCAGTGAATTCAGTTGGCCACCCACAACAATGTTGCAAATTCATGGGTGTCATCAAGTTAAAATTTTGAAGGATGCTGTAGGCGTGTAGAAGTGGTGCAATTCCATGGATTGGCCAGATTCAGAAGATGCAAACGACTTGGACCTATCACTTTGGACACATGGGACAGTATCTGCCTCTGCAGCACACATATAATGCTGGCTGTTCCCCTGAGAGCTCACTTGCCTGCACTACATGCTCCAGGACGACATCTGCCACTACCACTGCTGCTGTCTCTGCATCCTCTGGCTACTGCAATGGCACGTACTGTGGAGAGAGCCCCAGCCTTCAGCACTGAGGAGAACCAGGCCCTGCTGGACAGCCTCCTTCCACAGTACAGCAAGATGTATGGGAAACCAGGGGAGCAGGTGAGTGTGCTGTCCACTGCCTTACTAATTGTGCATGTTGTCTGACTAGCAGTACTTACAGTGTGTACACCAGTGGCTAGCATGCTCACTGAGTAGTTGTCACCCCCAAAGTGTGTAGTTACATGCACTGAACAGGTATAGTGCAGTAACAGTGCATTCCAACAAGGTTTTACTTCCCAGGCAATGATACCATTTAGTAACTGCTGGACAACTGTTCATAGCCATAGTTGCACTACCTGTGTACATCATATGCCCCTGTGATTGAGACATGTATATCCAACTGTGTGATGCACGGATATGTTGCATGTGTAGTAATGGCCTTTTCACTTTGTCATCCTCACAGGTTGATGCCCACCAGAAGCAGGAGATCTGGCTGACCATCGCCCGGGCAGTACGATCTGTGGGGGTCTACAGGCACCGGATCCGCAACTGCCAGAAGAGGTGGCAGGACCTTCATGGCTGGATCCGGAGGATCACAAGGGTCCAGCTGAAGCTGTCGCCTCCTCGCAGGAGGGGCGGACACCGGACCATGACCCCCCACATGCTCCAGATTCTGGCGGTGGTCTTCCCTGACCTGGATGGGCAGCTGAAGGCCAGACAGCAGCAAGGAGGGGGTACGTGCTAGCCTTTTCTGGGTACTATGACTAACATGCTCTATGCACTCCTTTAGCCTGGTTACACTTCCACAGTACGACTGTCTTGTCGTCCTGGACTCATGTCCCTCACTTGTGTCATGCCCCCTCCTCATCTGATACACAGGTGTGGCCCTTACAGTCTGTGACTTAGGTCACTTGGGTACTGTGTACTTGCAGTTACCTGTGGTTCAAGTTGGGGACAGCATCAGTTACAGGAACTTTGTTGTGGGCTGCCTGGGTGGTACAATTGCTCACACAATGCCTGTGATCTGACATGTACTCTGGGTATGGCTTTAATATGTGTTCCAATTGCTGCTCTGACTCCCCACATGTCTGGGGTATGTGCCACACACCAATGCTGCAGCTGAGACCAAGGTAGGAGCCTCAGAAGTATGTGCATCATGTGTGTGACACATGCATAGCCACCTGCCTAGTGTTCAGGGTAATATCATGTTGCACATGGACCAGGACTGTAATGCCTACTCCGGACATCGAAGACACTCTGTTCTCCCACTCCCGTGTGTCAGCATACATATTGGGCATTGTGAAGAGTGCACTCAGGTGTCTGCCTCTGTGTCACCCTGGTGTGGCCTTGCTTTTTGGACTCCTGGAGTGTTTAACAGTTTGGGGTGGCCAGCCATCTGAGTTGTGACTATAGGATCTGCACATTGGTTAATGCATAGGTCTCTAATCCCTTGACTGTGCACAATGGTGTATGAAACATTGAGGTGCAGGCAGCTTTGGTTCATTCTCATCAGACGGTGAAGTGCTCATGTGTATGGATTTGTGTTTGCAGTCACTCAAATGTCTCATTTGAATGATGTGGGATCATCTTAGTCCTCATGATGTGGGTGGCCAGGGGTGCACATGTGCACCTGTCAGCTACAGGGCTTGCATTCCCAAAACTTCCATGATTGTGACACAGTGCAGACTGGTGTTGTGTGTATGCACTGCCCGTGTGACAGGAGACAGTTATGACTGACTTGCCAGACATGCCTGTGCCATGACATTCAACTTGCAAAGGGTGATCCAGCAGTAGTGTGATATGTCCTGCATGCACACCATTGTCGCATTGACTATCAGGACATGAGGACATCATTGTGTCTGGTGATGGAAGCAAAACCCGCATATCGACAGAGACTCTGCCCATCACTTTTCCTGACACATATACTGAGTCAGTGGCAGGAGATGGCATGTGTTTGGAGTGACACATTTCCATATGTTCTCTTGGATGTCCAACAACTGTGTATGTGGTGCATGTGTGCACATATGATTAGTGGCATCCAACAGGCACCAGACAGATGGGTGCATGGACAGGTAGGATATGAGTGGCATGAATGACTGTCAGGCAGACAATGGGCTTCTTCAAATCAGTGTCAGCACTTATTGCAATGTCTAGCAAATGATGGCAGGGCTTGCTCTGTGATGTGCTGTACTTACTGTGGTGTGTGTGGTCAGTACAGGTGACTAATGTTGCTCTGTTTATCCTGATCGTTTGCAGATACATCCACGGCCACAGGAGGAGATAGCTCCATGGACCAAGAGGAGCGGCAGAGCCAGACTGGGTCCACTGCAGAGGAGACCGAGGGACCCAGTGGCACGGAGGGTGAGGGGAGCCCCACTGAGGAGACCTCAGCTACGACCACCTCGGCTGAGGAACACAGCGCTTCCAGTGAGGACTCCCTTGTGGAGGCGGGTGTCAGCAGACCAGAGACAAAATCAAGCAAGTCTGTCCCCCCCACCACCACCATCTCCACCCTCCCATCTGCTCCCATCCCACATGTCCGTGGAGGCTCCCGAGTAGGGGAGCTTGTCTCCTTTGTGCCAGGCACCGCACCCCCTGCCTCTGTCTCCCCTGCTGCCCTGAGTGTGGAGTCTGTGGACTTGCTGAAACAGATCCATTTAGGGCAGACATCAATGCTGAGTGTCCTCCATGCACACACGGGTCTGTTGACACAACAGGTGTCATTCATGGAGGGCATCTCATCTGGCATGTCTGCCCTACAGCGGACCAATCAGTCCATGGCCTCCTCACTGACGGCAGCAGTGTCCCTCCTGCAACAGTCCCTCACCCCTCCTACCTCTGCCCCATCCACAATCCCCAGCATCCTACCTGTCCCAAGCACACACACACCGGCACAGGCACGCACCAGCACAGACACAAGCAGCACACAGACACACAAGCCAAAATCCAGACGCACACGCATGGACAGTCAGGGGACTGATACCTCACTCACAGGGGATGGGGCCCAGACACCCACACACGCATCTACGAGCACTCCGCAGTCCTCAGATACCTCTCCCTCCAAAACCCCTTCCCTTGCCTCACCTGCAACCCCCCCCTCCCAGAAGCTCTTCCTCTGTGAGCTTGGCCTCTTCCCCACAGATCCATTTGACCCAATGTACAGGTGGAAGAGGCCACCACCACACACAGAGGGTAGTGCCCCTCACACCCGGACACCCTCCCCCAGGCACAGGCAGACTGAGGACCCCATTAGGAAGTCCCCCGGACCAGGAAGGGCAAGCCCCCACCACCACCACCACGCAGCTCCACCACACAGTCTCTCTCCTTCATCCCCCAGGCCACCACTCCACAGGTTCCCCCGCCACACCCTGCCCCAGGTTCCCCCACACACCAATACCGCATCCCCAAACTGCTTAGGCCCTCCCCCCTACCACTTGCTCTTCCACCCCCAACCCAGACGCTCAGCCTGTTTGTGCCACTGGTGTGGAGACCGGGTCCCCCCCTCTGTCCTGCCCACCTCATCTGCCCCCCTTCCACTCCCTTGGAGTTATGCACTGCAGTGGAGTCCCCAACCACCCCGTCTGACTTGGGCACTGCAGTGGGGACCCAGTCCACTCCATCTGACCGGCCCACTGCAGTGGTGCCAGCACCCACACCATCTGACTTGTGCCCTACAGTGGTGCCGGCCCCCACTGAGTCAGACACCTCCACTGCAGTTGCCGGTGACACTCCTGCACCCACCACCCCTTCACTGCCTCCTTCTGGCATCCCCTGATCCTGTCCCTGCGGTGCCTGGCCTGCCCCTTGTATGCCCCTCCGAGGGGGATGTCCCTTGTCCGTACCAGTGCAGGCAAGCAATGGGTGACAAGTTGTCACATGTCACCCTGTTTGGACTGTGAATGTGGACTGGCCATTGGCCTTAGTTTCTTTTGGACTTCCAATTTTTCATTCACATTGGCTGAATAAAGCATTTTTTTTTTTACTAGTGGTTTTGCTTTTGATGTACATGATGTAGATGAGTATCATCATGCATTTGCTGTTGTAACAGTGTTCAGATCAGGAAAATGAAGTGTTGCTGTGATGGACTCCATGTGGTCCATGGGATATGTGTCCTAATCTAGTCTGGATCCATAGCATCCTTTGCTGCAGTCTGAGGGTATAATGTTCAGCATTTGACACAGGGATGTACGTTTTGCATTTGTAAATTAACATCTGTGGCTTACACTCATGCACATCTGGTGGGCTTACCACTGTTCAATGTTTCTATTTCCCTGACTGTGTGCCCATCTCCACTGGACATGCAGTTTAGCACATGAATGTTGAAGGACTCATCTGTGTATACAGTGCAACTTGCTTGACACGTGTTTTGGGTATATGCAGATGACTGAAGTGACACTCCCGTACCCAGGCTGATGTGAGCAGAGCCTTCAGTGTGTTGTAATTGTTGACTCACTGACCGAGTGTACTGCTGACATGTTTGAGTCGTGCACAGACAAGGTTTGGCACAGCGGACCTTCCACAGGAGTGGAGTGCCCTCATGGCAGTGTGTAATCCCGTGACATTGACTGGGCCCGTGTTGTGTGTTGTGTAAGCATGTCTGTGTGTGTTCCCTTCCCTTTTCCTACACAGGCTGTGTCCCTACGGATGTTCCTGTTTGTGATGCTTGCTGAGTTGTCCTGTGTTCATCCAGCATCTTGGACCTGGTTTCTCCGGGATGTGGGTGCATGGCAAACTAATGTTCATCAGGTTGTCATCCCTAGTTGTCTTTGTTGTCAGGGCTGGGGATGTGGGCAAACGCAGATGGGACACAGTCAGGATTCCCCTTGGCACTTGTTGGTTACACAAGTCATGTAATTTACAGTTTGTGGTAGCTTTCAGTGATTGTGACACATTGTGTGTGTGACTGCTGCCACTCCTCAGGGTCAGAGCTGCAATGTTGGAAGTTGTCTACGTGTGTACTTTGTGGGTCACCTTGGCTTCTTCATTGGTGTGTGACTGTGGCCGGGATCCCATTGATTGGGGTGGATTTCACGTCATGCCCATGTACCGCGTACTGTGCAGTGTATCAGACATTCACGAGTCTTGTTGACTGGCCATGTGTGATGGGTTTCTGCACCTTAGTTCCCACCACCACCCCTGGGATTGTCATGGGTGCATGTGCAATGTCACCAGTCCATGTGAGCTTCACTGCTGCACATTGGTAGAGATCAAGGTGTGTGGTGTTGAGTGTGTGCAAATGTGAGTTGTTGCACGGCTAGACCCCTACCTCCATATTGGCCATGGCTGACAGGCCGTGCTGATTGATTTGTGCTTGTGTAGGTGTGATGGTAGTTTGTTGCTCAGGACACATGGCTGTGGTTCACAGTGTGAACGACATCTACCTTTGTCATCACAGTGGGATTATCATGCAGGCTAGTGTCACCACAATGTGGGGTCCCTGGGGGTAGTGCTGTGGTGGGTCTGTCTCTTGCTGTGTTAGTTGCTGTTCCTACAAGCTTGTGTGACATGTGTAATTTGGGCTCCCTCTCATCTAAAAATGCCTGATTGCCCACATAGGGGAATCCGATCCATGAGTTACTTTGTATGGCACTGTATACACATCTGTGCAATTGGAATTCAGGCCTCCTCATGTGTTGTGTGGTTGCCTGGGGACACTGGCACACACCCCCATCACCTGTTGTGTTTGATATGCAGTGTGAGGCTGCCTGTTTGTGTTTGTGCATCTGCACCACCTCATTGGCATATCTTTAGTGTGCCATTGCCTGTATGTTGTTTGGAGGATTTCCCCTGCTGTCCCTGGGACTCCTAGGTCATCAGTCAGCACAATAATCATGGTTTGTATGTCCCATTGCTGCCATGGTATGGTACTTGTTCACCTCACATCTACAGTCTCCACAGGATATCTACATTTGTGTGTCCATTAGTGCAGATATGTGGGTCTGCATTATGATGGTCACTTCTGGCATTGTGTAATTGATAAATGGAGACAATGTCAGCCCCCATGGGTGATGTTTGTCTGCACATGGCCAAAGGTATGTTTTATTTGCACTGCACTGTTTGCCTCACCCAATCTATGTTGCTATGGGACACAACCACTACTTTGCCACTGATGTGTTTGTTGCTCTGTGACCAGGAATCATCCATGCTGTTTGGCAGTTGCAGCTTTTTCCATGACAACACTTACCTTTTGGTCACTGTGATGATGGGGGTTTAGACCCCATTGCCACACTGTTCAAAATGTGCTTCAGCTATGGACCCCACACTTACCTTTTGGTCACTGTGATGATGGTGGTTTAGGCCCCATTGCCACATTGTTCAAAATGTGCTTCAGCTATGGACCCCACACTTACCTTTTGGTCACTGTGATGATGGGGGTTTAGACCCCATTACCACAGTGGTCATGGTCTGCTTGCATTGTGAAGGCCACACACATTTTTGTGTGACACATGTGATAGGGGGTCAAATTGTATGTTCAATGTCAGGTTCAGTGTTGTAGGCATTTAACACAGACTACACACTCTTGTCATGATGTTGGGGGGATGTCTTTTGCTGACATTCCTTATGTTGGAGTATGCTGGTTGTGTCATGCATTACCCATCCTATGAGTGGGGATGGTAGTAGTGACAGGCATCCAGGCCCCCATGAGTAGGGGTGGTGGTAGTGCTAGGCATCCAGCCCCCCATGAGTAGGGGTGGTGGTAGTGGTAGGTATCCATCCCCCTATGAGTGGGGATGGTAGTAGTGACAGGCATCCAGGCCCCCATGAGTAGGGGTAGTGGTAGTGGTAGGCATCCATCCCCCTATGAGTGGGGATGGTAGTAGTGACCGGCATCCAGGCCCCCATGAGTAGGGGTGGTGGTAGTGCTAGGCATCCAGGCCCCCATGAGTAGGGGTGGTGGTAGTGCTAGGCATCCAGCCCCCCATGAGAAGGGGTGGTGGTAGTGGTAGGCGTCCATCCCCCTATGAGTGGGGATGGTAGTAGTGACAGGCATCCAGGCCCCCATGAGTAGGGGTAGTGGTAGTGGTAGGCATCCATCCCCCTATGAGTGGGGATGGTAGTAGTGACCGGCATCCAAGCCCCCATGAGTAGGGGTGGTGGTAGTGCTAGGCATCCAGGCCCCCATGACTAGGGGTGGTGGTAGTGGTAGGCATCCATCCCCCTATGAGTGGGGATGGTAGTAGTAACAGGCATCCAGGCCCCCATGAGTAGGGGTGGTGGTAGTGGTAGGCATCCATCCCTCTATGAGTGGGGATGGTAGTAGTGACAGGCATCCAGGCCCCCATGAGTAGGGGTGGTGGTAGTGCTAGGCATCCAGGCCCCCATGAGTAGGGGTGGTGGTAGTGCTAGGCATCCAGCCCCCCATGAGTAGGGGTGGTGGTAGTGGTAGCCATCAGGCCCCTATGGGTGTGTATGGCATTGGTGATAGCCATCCCGCCCCTATGGTTCGGCTGTTGCTAGTGACATCATTTCTGCATCCCTATGTGTGTGTGACATATGTCGGGTACGTGTCGTTTGTTTGTGTAGTGGGTGTCTGACTTACTGTCTGCGCCGTACGCGTCCGTACCGGTTCCGGTAATAGATGTACAGTATTGGTAGGACCTGCGCGATGGGATTCATGGTTGGTTCGTCTCGTTCGGGTTTTTCGTGGCTTCGACTCGTACTTGTAGCTGGCTTGTTCGTCTCGTAGCCGTGGATCGTCTTGTGGCGCGAATCGGAACTTATGTGCAGCTCTCCCGGATGCTCTGACCTGCCGGACGTAGCGACCAGTTCGGCACGTACGGAGTGCGCATCGTACTAGTCCGGCCGGAAGGTGCTGTGTATTTACTTTCGTGCGACTCGAATCGGCGTTTACGGATCCGGCTCGGTCGGGGAACTGGAGCTGGAATGGGAACGTACGGCTTGGTCGGAATTTTAGCAGTAATGCGCATCGTACTTGCTCGCTCGGACGACTGTTCGAATCGGTCGGGAAAACCGCGTTCGGCTCGTATTTTTTCCGGACGAATCGTATTCGGTGCGCTTCCGGCCGAGATCGGAATCGACCCCTCTGTCTTTGTGCATATTTTGGATCAGCGCTTCTTTATTTTGTGTTTTTTTACAAATAAATGATTCGGTGCTATCTCTGTCCAGTGGCTTCTCTTCTGCATGCAATTATGCTGGCAGAGATCCAGCTCCTCTACACTGTGTGATCTTATGGAAGTTCTGTCCTTCTCCATATGGAAAAGAGGTTCCCTTTATTCTGGACCATGATGTCGCTACTGCACTTGTCCCTAGCCCTCTTCTCCTGGCTCAAGAAAGGCCCCTCCCGATACACGTAGGGTAATGTTCTGCCGCAGGCATGTCAGTTCGTTTATCTCAAAGTTAAAAATATTTGGTACTTTGGCTTGTGTGTGACAGCAGAGGAGCCAATTTATTTGGTGCTCACATTCTGTTTTCAAAGTAGGACCCAGGGTTTATCTTAACAAATATTTTAAATGGAGAGTTCAATCCTCTGACAGAAGGAAATCTACAATTTGTAGATTTCTATCTTCCCAGAAAATTGTACCCTAGAGAAGTTTGACTGTTCGTCCACTTTAGGCTACCATAGCAGTGCCTTTATGTAAACTAGTTGTCCTTACTTCCACTGATCATCTTTGCTAAGTCATTCCATCCTTGAGGATTTGCCATGCACTTTCACTTTTCAGAAAATAAGCAAAAATCACGAGAATACACACTAAAACCTATAAACAGTGTTAACTTAAGTTCCATGTCCAATCCTGGCACTGGGTGGTTTGGAGTGACATGGCATGAGCATTTTTTTTTAGAGACATTGGGCCTTATTTATGAGGCCTTGCAACACTTTTGCACCGCCGTTACGGGTCTTTATGTGATGCACCGGCAGCATAAAAAATTCACTATGTTGCGCCCTATTTACAAAGTGACGCATCTAAGCAGATGCGTCACTTTGTAAAGCCCTGCGCTACATTATACCTGCGTCAGGTATAATGTATGCAGGGTGGGCGTTCCCCCGCAAAAAGCCTTGTAGAAGTGGTGCAGTGAAATCTATCAGATTTCACTGTGCCACTTCAAGTACGCCACTGCGTCAAAATCTTACGGCTGCCTCACAGCAGGCGTAAGACTGAGGCAGACACTTTTAACATGGGACTTGGCCATGTGTAATGACCCATTGCTGGAGCTGCATTGCTTTTGCGACAAACTTCAGCAATGCGTCATTACTGCGCCTACAGATATGTCAGAAATATTGACGTATCTGTTACTCCTTGCGACATGGAGCACCGTACAATAAATACAACGCGTCCATTGTGTCTCAAGGAGGGCACAGTGAAAACTGTTGCATCGCTGTGTTCACGCAGCGATGCAACAGTTTTCATAAATAAGCCCCAATGATTTTAGACAATGAGTTGCCCTAGAGTGCATTAGACAGGTCCTGGTTGTCTGTACTATAATTGTTTGGTGGTATCAGTCTTTTGTGGATATAAAAGATAGGGCCTGCAATTAATTTTCTTGGTTGAAGGATTTCGTAAACAGTACAACCATTCTGTCTGCTATGAACTTTGGTTCTTTTCTGGATTCTCATTGCTTCTAGCATCTTGTGC
Organism: Calotriton arnoldi; assembly: GCA_963921515.1. Lineage (NCBI taxonomy): Eukaryota > Metazoa > Chordata > Amphibia > Caudata > Salamandridae > Calotriton > Calotriton arnoldi. Next base: position 32,124 of record CAWUFW010008012.1, on the reverse strand, counting down.
CACAGATAATCTACTTTGGTTTTTAATGTTCTTTCAGTGTGTTTATTCTAGCAGATTGTTTGTTGTGTGGATTGTGCCACATTTGTTACACTGCAGAGCCCTGGCCTCAATAAAGTGGAATACAACTTTATGAAGGTGGTTGGGTCCATTAGCTACAGGAGGTCTAATGGAGAGGAAGGCACCCCCCATACCCATTCCCATGTGTTCATCCTACACCCTCACACTAGCACATATCCAACCACACCCAAGAATGCATCCATCAGATGACAACAAAGCATCCATCCAGCCACCCACACTTGTATCTATTCAGCTATGCTGTCACATCCATCCATCTACCCATTCACCATTGGAAGCAACCACAGCCATCCAACCTTTTCATTTTGCATACAACTTGAAAGACATAAATCCATCCAACATCAACCTGTCTGCCATGTCCATATGTGTGTTGTCTGACAGCAAAGTGCCTGCATGTGTGTTGTTTATGTGCACAGTGTGTGTTTCTGTGTGTGTTTCTGTGTGTGTGTGTGCACACTTTGGTATTTCCTTTGTGACATGGGCATCTGCGTTTTGTGTTTGTGCATCCCTACATAGCTCAAACCAACATAAGGACATCACAACAAAGAACCGATATACCCTAAACAAGCCAATAACACTGACTTTGAAAGTGCTTGTCTTAGGGGTAAGATTGTTCCAATAAAATCCTAAAATGAAAAGTGGATGGAGGAGGCACTGTCAATAAATGGCAATTTTTAAATCATAATCATGGGAGAGGTTTCAGAACCGGACCTCTTTCATTCCACTTAAGACATTTCAAAAATATATTTCAGTAGGAGGAGATCATTTTATCAATGCTCTCTGTAATTGTCTAAAAAATTCCCTGTCAGGCTGGAAATCCTTGCGTTATGAGAATAGTCAAACTAGAGCCCTTGCTCCTGTTGAAAAAAAAGAAATACTTATCACTTTTCTGCAAGCACAACTCCGGCCACCCCATACTGGATTCCCCAAAGCGACCGAGATTGCAGCTGGGTTTCCTTGTTATGTCTTCATCAAAATATTTAAAACCCATTCTCACAAACTCACGCAAATGTCGACACTGCAGAAATGTGGAAGGTTTAAGGTTTGTTAGTTCTAGTTCCCTCAGCACTGGCTGGTGCTGATATGACATTTTGGGCTTCGGCTGACAATTCTTTCTGTTCATTTGGGAACCTTGATGGATCTCCTGTCGACAGGAGCATTGCCAACTATTACATTTCCTTTCCAATACGACTCCATGCAGCGTAAAGATATATAATGCTGTTGCGGATGTTTACAGTGCAAATGCCTGGAAGATTGACTGCGTTCCTTTAAATGCACTGCGCCGTGATTCACAGCTCTTTGAGTGAAATGTCTTTGTTACCCAGCATGAATCAAATACTCTTAATTGAATTTTTTCGCTTCCCTTTGAAGAACTCATTATCGCTCTTGTCTATCAGAGAACATAATTGCATTAGGCTAAATACCGTTCAAAAAAAAGTTCTAACAGAGCAGTTTGCACCGAACTCAACACAGCGTGTGAAATGCATCCGTCACTCGTCTTTTAGCAGCAAGACAAAAATAGCTCTTTGGCTGTGAATATTTTTTATGGAAAACCTTCGTGCGCAATTCATGAAATGGGTTAATCTATTGTTTTTAACATTACAGACGTTTGGTATTTCCTAATGTGATCAATGACTCTCAACAGGATATCAATCAATCACGTTACTTGTGAAGCGCCACTGCTCACCCGTTGGGGTCTCAAGGCGCTGGATATGAGCAGTGTTATGTGCGCTTTATATCTTACCCAAAGCACCCCCCACCCCCATTTACAGAAATCAATCTGAGCTACTGATATGGGGTGTCACTCTTCCAACTGACGAATCTAAGTTTGCATATTGACCAAAATTATCAAACGTAATACACAAATATTACTAATAAATTAAGTGCTAATTTTCTAGCGTTGGTTCGGTGAGCAAGAAACATGAAAAATCTTTTGTGAATAACATTCTTCTGATTTATTATATGCCCTACAAAGGTTTCATGGTGAGACAGCATAACCTTTTCTCTGAAAGTTTCTACTCATATTTATGAGGTTTTCAAAGATAATGCACATGTGATGTTTAGTGCTTAATTTGTAACATAATGAGTGCCGGTGCCTAAAGCACTTCTCAAAAGACAGCGACCGGTGCTTAAATGTCCCGACCAGAATATCACAGCTGCGTAGTCCTGAATCCACACCGGGCCTCTTTAATCCACTGCCAGACACTCCCTATCCCTTTATCTCACTTTTACAGGCTCCTGCTTTCTCCCTTAGTGACGGTTTTTCAGTCTTACCTTCCTTCTTCTTTGCCCTGTGTGTGTTTCCCCTCTTCTGCTCTCGTGAAATGTCTGCTAAGGAAAAATTGCAGGTGAGCCCCACCAGCCCCTAAAATTACTGCCGGTGGTCCCCTCCAGCAGCCACCGGCTCAAATTAAGCACTGGCTGATGTTAAAAGGGACATTTTCACTAGTTTGGATTTTTACTTTATTTCCCAGCTTTCTCTTGGCAGAATACCGTTTCCGGAGAATACTTTTCACTAGGTACAGCCTTTTACGTGTTATATACACATTCACTGAAAAAACTACAGTTGAAGTGAAGTTATGATTATGATTAGTGATATCACTTTGAGATACACCTCTGAGAAGTATTTCCTAACTTTCAATAGATAGTTTTGTGCCCTATTTTTATATATTAGAAACATGCCCTGTGGGCTTACATATGCTGCATCAACAAATGATGAATGGAATGCTGAATAAATCAAACATTCACCCCCAGTCAAGAGATCTGGGTTAAATCCATTGTTCTTTTGCTCACTACACCACCCCAGTTTGGACCCAGCCATATGCAAATCAGTCTTGACCTTGCTCGTCCTGGTCGGTTTTGCAAAACCATGGATCTGATAGCCATCATTTCAGTATCTAAAACTAATAAAGCTCCTGCTGTACTAGCAGCCAACTTATCGGCTATAGTGGACAACTTTCTAATCTTGAGGTCATTCAAAATCACACCCACAGATGGGTTAATCACACCAAAAATATCTCCCACTATTTCTCCAGCACTAACACCTTGTTTATGTCTGGAATTAATTCCTCACACAGGGTCATTGAGATGTTCCGCGTGATAAATGTTTGGTAAAACTACACCTAGGTAGCAAGTACCATACCAGCCTCTGGGTAAAATAAGCATGTCCTCCACAAATATAGTAGGCTCCAGGAATAACAGGATCAACACTTATCAAAAATAAATTCAATTTTCCCCTAACTTTAAATATATGGTCGCACTCACTCTTTCCCACAAATTGATTGTCAAATGAAGTCCTCTCCACAAATATACATAATTTCCATTTATGTTTCCAATCTAGAGTCAATGCTGCTTGATATTTCCCTAGTTGCACGCCGATTTTCACTTGATGACATTGTGCACATCCGAATGCATTCAGGGAGTTCTTTAACCACCCATGAAATTTCAGGGAGCGTTGGGATACAAATCACCATGAGAGGCTGCTTTCCAATCCAAGAGAGCGGTTGCAGATCAGGCAGACCCGGAATATGTCCAGCACAGAGGTAGAATGGGAATGGAGAGGAATATCATTAATAATGCTGAAAGGCATCCTTTGGCAGACAGGTCATAGCTTGTTCTGGCCACCGGGTGCACCTCTGTAAGGGGTGCTGGCATCGGTCCTCACCTGTCATCATAGCAGATGTTTCTGGTGCCTAGGATGTTGAGGGAGAGGGTGAGCCCCAGGGCGCTGCACAGCAGCTCCACAACCTATCTGCTCCAGTGCTCTGGGTGACCTGCTGCCAATCCCGCAGCCTCAGTTCTAGCAGTGAGAAGCAAATCCAGCCAGGGTGTTAAAGCTGCACCCCCTCCAGACTCTGCAGTCCTTGGTGCCATGGGGTGGAGCTGCCACGCAAACCCCCATTCTGCTGTCTGTGGTGACATTACCGCCAACACTCGTGGGCTGCTGTGCCTTGTATTATCCGGCCTATTTTGACTCAGACTGATTTGGGCTAAATTAGAGGGTGAATCAGCCCAAGAACCCTCTACCCACCCTTGAGGTGGATCATGCACAGCGAAAGGAATGAATGATTTGTGATGCCTGACAACTGAGAGGAGAAGGAGCATACACAGCCACTGATTTGCGCGTGCACTCATTCTGCACTCCTGTAGGAAGACAAGCTGATGATGTGGTGCCTTTGGAGCTGGTTACAGTGGTGTGCGCAGGCCAAGAGCTTCCTTCTTTTTCCTCTCCACTTGCGCGTGCATGCAGCAGCCACCCACAGCTCCTTGCCCCACTCTGAGGATGGCCGGCTCCCTTCGAGGACTACACTCCATCTGCAGCAGAACCCATGCCAGCGGTGTTCTTAACAGGAGCGTGGGGACCCTGGGCCCACCATGAGCCAGACACAGCAGCGTAGGAACTGTGAGTAAACAACAGCGTGTGCTGTGCAGGGTGGGGTTTTGGGTTCAGTGCGCTGTGCAATCAGTGAGTCATTGGAGTGCACTAAGTGTACACAGGGAATTAATTGGTAGACTGGGACGCAATGTAAACTCCGCTCTACTCTTCTGCTATAGCAAACCCATCTGAATCTGCTTAATTATAGACCTGCATCTTAACTAGGGGTGGCCAAGCAATACTCTGCCCGCTTGCGGAACTCCAAAGAATTTGGCGGAGTTTTTGGTAATTCTGCAGAATTCCGCGGAGTTAAACTCTGCAAGCTCCACCCCTCCCAACCCCTAATGAGGCAGGGCTCTGGTGGCTTCAATCTGATGAGATACAGAATTCACAGCATCAGCCAGTCCTTTCAGTAATAAAGTATTGTGTTATTGGTAATGTTCACAAGAACATTTGCATGTACAGCTGGCAGTCTCATAGCTCTGCCCATGATGTCTCATGAGGGTACAAAAGCACACCCTTTTGTAAGCCTGGATTTCAATGTTCCATTGATCTGTTAAACCAGACCTGAAGCCTCAGGTCTATAGTTCCCATGCAGTCTCTGTTGAAATTGTAAAGCTGCACATAACATTCTCAAGATATTGTTGTGGAAATGCGTTCCCGGTCTAATTTCAGAGAAGTCGGAAAGCCAAACCTGGGTCTTATCTCCCTCAAAAGCAAATTGCTACTGCAAGACTGTCAGCCCTCCTGGTCGGGTATGCCTCAACCCAGCATGTAAAGATGCACACCACAACCAGGACATATCTCAAACCATTGCTCACAGGCATTTCAATGACATGCAACTGCATCCTGTTGAAGGAACCACCTGACCTTCCTAAGTGGCTCAATGTTACTGCAGTTCTTTTTCCTACATTGTTCTGTTGACCCACAACAAATATGTGGCATTATGCTTCAGCCATCAATCTAAACCTGGGATTAACCTAGGTCTGTCTAAACAATCTGACCATGGCACCTCTCCCTACATGAGTAGGACCATGATAATGCCTGGCCCTCAGTGGCAATGCACTGTTAAGCAACACAGGTCTTCCATCTCCTGAGACTCAAATATCCTCCTCAACCCTTTGACACAACCTGCCTTAATCCAACTTTGCTTTTCTTCCTCTGACACTTCCTCCTGAAGCCTCTTGACCTCCTCCCATGTATCAGCACTTGTTAACAAAAGGTTGTAGTTGATCTCATCTGATCCTTCATTAGTGTACTTACCATTAAAGGTGCAAGCATTATGAGCACAATACTTTGTGACCTAGTCATCATATCTGTTTCCAATGGTCACAAAATCATCCCCCTTACAATGAGCAGCACTTTTTTCAACCACAGTTTGAGCGGGCAGTTGCAATGCCTCAAGAAGCTTTCTCACTTGTTCTCCATTCTGGATGGAAGACCCTGAAGAGGTCATAAACTCCCTCTGGGACCATAACTGTTTGAAATCATGAACAACACCAAAGCCATAATTACAGTGAAAATGGTCCCTCTCTGCTTGTATGAGACACAGCATACTCTTGTAAGAGTAATCAATTCAGCCACTTATGCAGAAAGTAGTCCTTGGAGCCATAACGCTTTAACTACTCCTGAAAATGTACATACTGCATAAGCAGCTCTTAAATTTCCTCCAGGGTCTCACAAACATGAGCCATCCATAAACAATGCAAAATAAGATTCAGGCACTGGCTCGCCTTGTATATCTGGTCTTAGATTTGTGCACAGTTCAGTAAAATTGAGACAGTCATGCTCCACTTCACCATCATTACTGTCAATTTCAGGAAGAGGCAACAAGGTGGCAGGATTTAAAACTGCACATCGCTTTAATGTGACATTCTCAGCCAAATATAATCTACTCATACTGGGTTAGGAGGCTGTTTGTCAAGTGTTGAGTGTGAGTATGCATCAACAATATCTCCACAGTATGGGACACATACACAGTTAAAGGATGACCCATACCAATGTCTTCACACCTCTCAATGCTGACAGCTGCCACGGATTTGAGACACCCAGGCAACTCTGCAGCTACTGGATCAAGGGTACAAGAAAAATAGGCAACAGGTCTACGGGCACTGTCCATGCGTCTTTGTAAGCACTAAGAGATTGCAGCCCTCCCTCTGAATGCAGAATAGCAAAAAGGCTTTGTTGTAATCAGGCATTTCCAGTGCCGGGGCGCAGCAGAGACTTTCTCTCAACTCTAGGAAGGCAACCAAACAATCGTTATCCCAAGGCACCAGATCCAATACATCCATGTGTGTCAGCCTCTTTAGAAGCTTGGCCACCAAGGAAAAATTGGATATCCACTGGTGACAGTAGCCCACGATTCCCAAGAACATCCTGACTTCTTTCTGTGTTGTTGGCGGCTTCATTTGCAGAATCGCCAAGATTCTTTCCTGTGACACCTTGCTGACTCCATTCTCAATGTAATGTCTGAGATACAGGAATTCTCTCACACAGTATTGCAACTTATTGGGGAACACCTTTAGTCCATTTTCAACCAAATGGTTCAACAGAGCAATTGTATCAGTCATGCAAGCTTCTAGAGTATTTGTCACAACCAACAGGTTGGGATTTTTCTCAGTTTAGGAGTAGTAAAGTTAGGACTCCTAACTTTACTACTCCTAAACTGAGAAAAATCCTAACTTTAAGACTTTCGGTATTCACAGAAGGCATTTAGGAGTCCTAAAGTTAGGAGTCCTAACTTTATTACTCCTAAACTGAGAAAAATCCTAACTTTAAGACTTTTCGGTATTCACAGAAGGCATTTAGGAGTCCTAAAGTTAGGACTCCTAACTTCTGTGAATACCGAAATGAGTAAGTGCCTTCTGTGAATACCAAAATGAGTAAGTGCCTTCTGTGAATACCAAAATGAGTAAGTGCCTTCTGTGAATACAAAATGGTAGTAAGATTAGGATTTTGTCTTAAGTTAGTTCTGTGAATCCGGCCCTTCGGAACAACTCAACTGCTGGGCTTTGATTAGCCAATTTAAAACCAACATCTTCAGCACGAGTTTGGAACTCCACATCCTTTGGGGTGCAATAAAAAGTGCAATTCAGCTTGCACTACAGATCCCATCCCAACAGTCACCGAACTTGAATCACATACAATAAATTGGTGATTCTCCATGAAATTTCCTATTTTTACAGCTGCATTCTCGGTTATGGGGTTTGTCATTTGTTTATTTGGAATGCCTACAACTTGGAATCTCTTTCCCAAGAGGGGTAGGTTTGGAACTTCCACTGTTTTAACAGTAGAGCGGGTAGCACCAGTATCAACCAGAAATGATACGGGGTAGCCATTTACCTCACCATCTATAAATGAATGACTCTGGTCCACCTCCATGCAATCTTCCTCCCCCGTCAGGTATCGTTAGGTGGACTGATCAGAGCCATAATTGTCAACCGTATCAAACATAGGATGCTGCTGGAAAGGATTTTTATTCTGGAAAGCATTCTGATTCATATTTTGAATTTGTTTTTAATTGAATCTAGGGCCGTTAGCAGCTTGTTGTGGAATTGGGGGTTGTGGAACTTGCATCACTGGTGTTTGAGCCTCATTGAAATTTTGAGGCCTTGGTTTCTGCACATTTTGTGGCTGCATGGGGTTATTATTTTGAGGCTGTGCAAACCTTGAATTCTGACCCTGATTAGCAGCATTAATACAACATTCTCGCTTGTCAATCCCCCAGCTTCTTGCAATAGTGGCAGAAGAGGGATTTCTTCAAAGTAGCTACATCAATCCCTGAACTCGTGTCAATTGGGACGCCCAACCTCTACCTTGTGCCTGGAATCCACCTCCACCTTGCATCACAGGAGCTCCCTTCTGTTACACTCCTTGCATAGGAGGAGAAATTTCTATGAAAGGCTGACTCTAAGCTCCTCTCTGAGTAGCCTTCATGTGTGGCAACATCAGTTACTTTTTCAATTTTTTCTGCCTCATTTCTATTTCTTCATTTCAATGCTTCACATATCGCTAAATCTTCTCAACCAACGTTTTCTGCCAACAAATCAAATGCTGCTAAATCATCGTGCTAACTTCAGGCCTCAATCCTGTCACAAACCTGGAAACAAATGTCCCATGTCCTTGGGCTCCAGTGACTCCATCCCACTGTTCTACTTAAATGCCTTCAACAATTTCTCATGATATGCATGAATTGACTCTTTGGGTTCTAGGGTTGCCTGTCAATCTTGACCCAGTCAATATCTTGAGGTGATACCTTAGATTTCATCCACGTCATCACCTGGCTATACTTTCTCACTACTGTCGGTGACGGACCGTTAGTCAATGGATCTCTTACCGGCTCTCTCACAGGCCATTCTGTGGCTATCTTACATGCTGTCCACAAATCACTTGGAACTACGATATCGAGCAAGGTGTTCAGATTAATCTTGGGAAGTCACTTGTGAATAACACAAGATCACTCCTACTTCAAGGCACATGGACATAACCTCCGCTGGGTACTTCCCTGTAGTACCCGTTCCTCCTTCTACGGGAGGAGACAGTTCTTCCATAGACCTTTTGGACCTTTCCTTTTCGTCCATTTTCCTTCCCACTTATCTAGCGCACTCCAAATCTAAATGTTTTAAATTCCATTTCTGGTATGCTCATACACTCTAGGTCCTTATCACTGTGGAACTAGTTTTAGTGGTTGTGTAGCAGTATTATTTAATGTAAATAATAAGTCTACTATCATTATATAAGTCAAATAGCTTAGGACATAATCTGAGTGAAAATGTATCATAAAGATCTACTAGTAGCCCCTTTGATCTTAGCAATTGGGGCAATGAAATCAGGACCTATCTCAAGAGTCCCCTCACTTTATGACGCCATTTTGACTATTAGGTGCTGGTTGTCTGACTCTGGTTGTGCCCTGGGCTCTGCTAACCAGTCCCAGGGCTGTGCTCTGATTAAAAGTACATGGTTAGGTATAATTATAATTGGCAATGGCAGACCCCGGTAAGTCCCTAGTATATAATAAAGCAAGGGAGATTCCAACTACCTATAAGTCCCTAGTATATAATATGGCAGGGAGGTTTATAGGCCCAGCAGATTTCCTGCACTAGAGTGTGCACTGCTGTGTTGCCTGGTGTCATTTAAAAAGCCTGCCCTGCCTTGCAGGCTGCTTTAAAATTTTAAAATTATATGCAAATTCGACTTTGGAATTCAAGGTACTTCCATTGTCACACACTGCCTTATTTTTACATATAAGTCACCCCTAAGGTCTCCCCCAGGGGTAGGGTGCCTTGTAACTATAAGCAGGGACATTATAAAAGAGCCCTGGTGAGGGAAATACTGCAAATTCCATGTTTTCCATTGTAGTGAATAGCTCAATAGGCTAACATTTAGATATTTTATTGAACTATAAATATTGACAGGAACCACATAAAATATACTTCAAGGTATCTAATTAATAGTTACAATAAATCCAACAAATTGCCACTGTTAGATTTATAATACATATCACAAAAAATAAGTTATTAAACTTTGTTCTGGGAGCCAAAATCTAGCTTTCCAGCTGCCCTCTCCTTATTGACCAGCCCTTCCCAGGCTGAGCCAGAGCTGCTTGATGAGGTGTGAAGTGTCCTGCCAAAGTAGACAATGGATTTCTGTGTTTTTCAATTTAAACGCAATAAACCAAGCCTGTATCAACCTGGCTAAATGTAGGAAAATCATACAAAAAGTGCATTGTGCGAGCAGTTGGGAACATAAAACATGCTAGGTACACTGACATCATACAAAAAAGTGCCTTATGCAAACGATCAGGGGAATGAAGCATACATAGGCTTCTACAGATAGGCTACTACCGAACCGGGCTTTCTTTAAGCGTAATTGTGACAAATTGCATTATGCGAGCATCAATGAGTATACTGTGCACAGAAGCATAAACAATAATTTATTTCACCTACACTTGAATGTAGGGTATTTGAAGTTGGTTGTCAAATTCTGCCAGAGTGACAAGAGGCTCAAAAAGAAGAAGAGGAAGATCTTATATAATCAAAGAAGGCACGAAAATCATACATTAACTGTGAGCAGAAGCTACCATGTGTCCATAAAGCATTATAACATACTCCAAAATACTTAATTGAAACTGACCGACGCTAGACAGCCAGAAATACACGTGGTAGGGGACAGTATTCCTTGTACCCTTACCCTAGCAGTCCGCCCATTTGCCTGATTCGCAACAACACAGAGATATGGGTCAATAATTCTCTTTATCACCCCCTAGAAGCCCATAGTTTAATATGGACCTTTTAATGCCCTCATCTAAGTCATAGAGAATATCACTATTTACAGTGATTTTATCTAACTATTAAAGATTGCTAGAAACTGCACCAGTCGAATGTTCAGCATAAGGTTTTGTGGTTTTAGATCCTCTATTGCCACCCACCTGCAGGTTCTTCCTCCCAGGGCTAAAAACTCTTCACACAATGGGGCCCTCCGGTGTACTAGTAAATTAGGGCATAAACAAAGTTACATAAAGTTGCACATAGCATGAACGCTTCATTTGCCTGGTGGCACAGGCGGCACAATATATCCTCCAATAGTCCCTTCTTCTGCCACTTAGGTGTAAAGTCTAAATTTGGAAAGAGACCAAATTACATTTTTATAAGTTCCCTCTTGATGGTCAATGAAAATGCTACCTCAAAATAGGGATGTTCCTTGCTGAAATCATAAGAGTTTATCACCTGCCACCCATGCAATCGATTTGCCAGTGTCTTTTTATCCTCCAGGTGGCTTTTCTGCTGGATGCATTTATTCAGTATTTTCTTGAAGTTATAGTCACTATTCACATAAGACCATGATTCTCCATGCTCTTTTGTAGATACTTAGCAAAATGACTTTTCCCCCTTTTCAGATTAATTTCCGCCCAGGCAAGATGTGCTGATGAATCTTCAGGGGCACTCCTTAATCAATGACAGCATCTCACAAAAGCTCCTTGTCTGGCTAGAGATTGTTGTACCAGAGAAAATTCAAGTCTTACATGGGCAGGGTAGGCAGACTTCGGTAGCTAAAACACCTGTTTATATGTTCATAATATGAGTTTCTTCAAGATGTCCGCATCTTCAACCAGCATTATCTCACCTCCGTAGGATATGGTGAGAATCAGTTTTGATTTCATCACTGAAATCAGTGTCTTTAGATTATGCCACCACAGGCTTTTCCTTAAATTAGAGAAAGCAAAAATTAGTGCATTAGTTTTGCTATAATGGCCTTCCTTTTTTGTGCAGCAAAGTAAGTCCTCAAGTCTAGTTTAAACCCTAAGTATGTACAGGTTGCTGTTTCATTGATCGCGGAACTATTGAGGCACCATTTACCCTGTTTGGAGATTTGGCAATTTAAGGGTATGACTTTGGTCTTTTTAAGATTGATTTCCAGTTGATTGTTGACCAAGTACTCGGCAAGCCTGTTAATAAGTCTTTGTAGGCCTACTCGGGTCATCTGCATATTGAATGTTACAAAACTGTTTGCCGTCAAGACTCGGTGCATGCAACACCCCTTCAGCAAAAAACAACGGATTTCCTGTGGGTGGAGAACTTTAGCTACCGAAGCCAAAAGGCAGGAATAGGGTGGGGGAGCCAAACTAGTCTTCAAAGGGAGAATGACAGTTTGGGACCAGCACAGGTTGACCCCAACATCCTGCAGCCCCAACCATACAGGAGCCTCAGTAATTCGATTAGTCAGGGGGCTGGAGTGGGTGTGTTAGTGAAACGTAGCCACACCAGTGGGCTGACGTAGCCAGATCTAACTCTAAAGGAGAGACTTTCTTCATGTTGGATTTTGAGAGAATGGTGCTTTCTGGGGCAAGAATATGCTACACTTTGGAGGAAGTAGTCATACACCTGAGTTGCACCTGGCATCCCATTGATCAGGGGTGCACCCCTGCTTGATGTCCAGAACCTGTAAATAAATATGGGAGAGCTGCAAAGCTTCTCAGATCCGCTGCCTGAAACTACAAGGAGAAGAAGGATTGCCCTGCTGGAATCTGAATCTGCACCCAAAGGACTGCACTCTGAAGGACTGCACCTGCTGTACAATCTGGTACTACAGCTCTAAGGACTTTGCCTTGCTTTAAGAAGGATTAAGGAGTGGACTCCCTGCAAACTACAGGTTAACAGAGCCCACCTGCATCATCTCCACCAAGTGACCCTATCCTGTAGTGCGTCCAATGGACTTTAAACAATTTGGCCTGGTGCATTGTGGGAATTATAGTCCAGACATCCCAAGGGCCATCTAGGAGATTCCAGACCCGTGGATTTGTGTTTTGGACACTTTGAACCCTCAAGACGAACTTCAGGAAGAAGTTCCAGAAGTTTGGTTAAGTTTGGGAACTTTTTGTCAAAAAGCCCCATAAGGTGACAGACTTGACTTCGAGAGTCAAGCCAGCTACCTTCAACTGTCACCCAGGCCTGGATTTAAGGTTCATCCTGCTGAAAGCTCCAGAGCACCAGAATTCCAGGATTTGATCAAGGCCTTACGGAGAAGCAATCCGATGATGTCACCTCTATATCGGCCTGCTAGAGGGGACCACTCAACGTCGAGAGAAAAATCCTCCAGAAAGGTTTCTAATACCGAAGGGTACATTTTGACCGAGGTTACTGCTTAGTGATCCAACCAGGGCCCATCGCGGTCGGCCTCAAACTTTGACTTTGTTCTGCTCAAGCACAACCAGATGTCCCAAAGTAGTGCTATATGTTTTTAAACACAAGCAAGTGTTTATTCTTTAAAAATTCATATCTATGGTTCCCTACATTGGATTTTTGTCATTTTGGTGTCTATTTGTTCATAAAATATATTATTTTTTTATCAATTGAAGTTGGATTTTTATTGTGTGTTGTGTCTTACTTATTTAATGTATTGGTGTTTTTAAGTGCTTTACACACCTGTCTCCTATGTTAAGTTTGCCTGCTAGTAGCCAGCTACCATGGATTGAGCAAGGGAATCATTTATTGAGACCCTAACTGAACCTTTCATTGTGTTTGTAGCTTTATTACTAGTGGCAAGGCACTACTTATCAGTACTAATAATCCACTTTCTAATAATTGTTTTTTACCCACAGTTTGAATAGTTCCTATTTCTGCAGTGGTCACTACAGGTTGTTCTAGAGTTTTGACCAGTCGTTTTGCAGTTTCATGGGATCTGTCGAATCCAGATAGTGGCTTGTCTGTCTAGGAGTGAGAATAGATGCCTGTGCATACAGAGTTTTGTAGTATTTCCTCTCTGAGTACATGCTATTCATACATGTAAGAGAGTTCCAGTTGATCAAATAGGGATGGTCAGATCTCGTACATGCTATTATTCAGAGACAAGTCACTGGAATGGCTGTTTTAGTTGTACCATTTCCTCTTCTACTTTTCCAAGTCATGCAGCGTGTGTCACTGATCCCCTTAGATGTCTTGATACCGTCTCCTCTGATGACTATGTTGAATGTTTCCCATTCCACATCTTTATCACTTACTTTTTGTTTTTATTCTCCTTAACCCCTTCTATGCTCATGACGGAGCGGTTCCGCCATGAGCCAAAGTGGGTCTGTGCTCATGACGGAACCGCTCTGTCATGGCACCCACCCATGGGGGAAGCGCTGGCGCACCCCCCATGGGCAGCCCATCTAGCCCCCACAAAGGGGGATGGCAGCGGAAGAGTTTCCGCTGCCACCCCAGACCCCCCCGGGCAATCCCATGACGTCAGCGCGCATAGCGCGCGCCGACGTCATCAGGAGCAGCCGACGAGCTGGAAGCTATTTGTTTCCAGGCGCCCAGCAGGAAACAGGTAAGTTTCCTTGCTCCGGTGGGGAGGGGGGGCAGATCTTTGTGCATTGAGGCATCGGGGGAGAGGAAAGAGTTTTTCCTCTCCCCTGATGTCTCTTTGCAGGGCATTCCTGCTGCACGATCGCACATGGCGTCGCGATCGTGCAGCAGGAATGCCCCCACTAGGCACCAGGGATTTCCTTATGCAGAAATGGAAGCGACCCCTTGGGCAAGGATCACTTCCAATAGGGGCAAAATATTTTTATGACTTTTCTGCCCCCCCTGGAGACAGATCGGCCCGGTTTAAACCCCACTAGAGCCAGGGATTTATTTACATTAGGTGTGGGGGCGATCCCCTGGGCAGGGATCGCACCCCATTTTTTTGGGGCACTACTGGCTGTTTTCTGCTCCCCCTGGGGGCAGTTTGGCCCTTTCTTTAGGCCAATCTGCCCCCAGGGGGGCAGAAAACAGCCACAATCACTGAATCCAGTGATTGTTTTTTTCAATGGGGGGTAAAATTTGTCTATGTATTTTCTGCCCCCCCCCGGGGACAGATCAGCCCGTTTTTTTGGCCTTTCTGTCCCCGGGGGGAGGGGGGGCATAAAACCCCACTAGAGCCAGGGATTTGTTTATATTGGGCATGGGGGCGATCCCTTGGGCAAGGATTTCCCCCCATTTGTTTTGGGCACTTGTGGCTGTTTTCTGCTCCCCCTAGGGGCAGTTTGGCCCATTTTTTAGGCCAATCTGCCCCCCGGGGGGGGGGGGCAGAAAACAGCCACAATCACTGAATACAGTGATTGTGTTTTTGTTTTTTTGAATGGAAGCGACCCCTTGGGCAAGGGTCGCTTTCTGGGGGCATATTTTATGTGTATGTTTTTTCTGCCCCTCCGGGGACAGATCAGCCCGTTTCTTTTGGTCTTTTTTGTCCCCAGGGGGGTAGAAAACCCCACTAAAGCCAGGGATTTGTTTTTATAGTGCATGGAGGCAATCCCTCAGGGAAGGATCGCCCCCTAATTTTTTTTTTATACTTGTGGCCAGTGTCTGGGTCCCCCCCCACCCCCACCGGGGGCGGGTCAGCCCTATTTGAAGACCCATCTGCCCGGGGGGGTAGAAAACCCACTAGCACCAGGGATGTGTATATATTTATGTTTCGGCGTGGCCCCTTGGGTAAGAGTTGCCCCAATGGGATGGGGCATCAGTTATTATTTACTTTTGGCTGTTTTTCTGTCCCCCTTGGATTGCAGATTGGCCATTTGAGTAGTGACATAGCGTGTTATAATGTTAATTGTTTTATTTCTTGTGAATTGCGATTGTAATGTTTTACTTCTCCTTTTTATTCTAGTTCGAGGCTTTTGACTGATGTTCCAGGTTGCGGTTTCGTCACTGGTGGTTCTGCAGTTTGTGTAGTTGCATGTGTATGGTAAGAAAATGCTTTTTGTACTATTTACTCTAAATGAGTTTCATTTCCCTGCATGAATGTCTTTTTGTAAATGGTGTAATAATAGCTGAATGTTTAGCTTCTGTTTTATTGAGTGTGAAAAACGTTTTGCATTTGTGCTTGATGTGTATTTTGTTGTCTTGTGAGTAATTGGTTTTGTTTTTTCTTTCTAGTGGTATATCGTTGGTTTTTTGCTGTGTCTCTGCAGAGTAGATTCTGGTGAGTGTAGCTGTCTCTTGCAAGTGAATCATATAGTTTTTGAGTATATAGATCTTTGTGATAAAGACACACTTTGTTTACTTAGTTATTTTGCACAGTGTTGGTTGTTGTTGACTTGTTTGTGAAGTCTCCTTTCTTAGTAAGGATTATGGCTAGCCGCAGGATTACTGCTCAGCAAGTTGTTGGCATGCTTTTTGAGTCTTCCTCTGACCATGGTTCAGAGACTGACTCTACATCTGAGGCAGAGGAGGGAGTGGAAGATTCAGGCAGTGAGTTTTCTGTCCACGAGGAATCATCGGATGATGAAGCTACTCTCAGTGCGGATGAAGCTACTCTTAGTGCAGATGAAGTGCCTGTTTTAGAGGAGGACATTGATGTGCCGATAGTGCAGCAAGAGGCATCTGGGCTGCAGCCTGGGGCTGCAAGGCTTCCCGTTGGAAGTGCTGTCCTCTGGGTTGCCCCAGGCATGGTGCAGCTGGCATTGCCAGACTTTACTGGTGTTCCAGGGTGTGGAGTGGATACTGAAAACTTTTTGATGATACATTTTTTTCAGTTGTTTATGGACAATGTATTTTTGGCAGAGATTGTTGAGCAGACTAATTTGTATGCTGAACAGTATTTGAGAGACAACAGTACCAGCCTTAGGCCCCACTGTAGAGCTACCCAGTGGACTCCCACAAATCTGGATGTGTTGAAGAAGTTCTTGGGTTTAACTTTTTTGATGGGCTTGCTAAGGAAACCATCAATGTCTTCATATTGGTCTACTAGTCCCTTGATGGCAACGGCTATATTTCCGGCAGTCATGAGTCACGATAGGTATTTGCTTCTGCTTCTGATGCTGCATTTTGTCGATAATGGTTTGGCGTTGCCACAAGATCACCCTGATTGTGACCGTCTTTTCAAGATTTGGCCTGTCATTGATCAATTTGTAGATTGATTTTCTGAGATCTATGCTCCAGGGAAAGAAATAGCAGTGGATGCGTCTTTGGTCTTGTTCAAGGGCCGCTTGGTTTTTAGGCAATACATTCCTATCAAGAGGGCACGCTATGGAATTAAGATGTATATGCTGTGTGACAGTAGGACTGGATATGTCTCTAATTTCAGGGTGTACACCGGTGGGGATTCCAGGATTGACCCCCCTGGTTGTCCGTCCACTTTTGGAGTGACTGAGAAAATTGATTGGGAACTTGGTAGAGGACTTTTTAACAAAGGTCACCATTTATATGTAGATAACTTCTACACTGGTGTGCTGTTTTTCAGGGAATTGATAATCATGAGAAAATGGATCACTTGTACCTGTGTAACCAGGGTCAGGTATGGTGGCCATCTTAAAAACCCTCATTCACGTACATAGGTGGTCGGGCGGTATATCTTGATTATCCGCCTTATATATCAAAGTGACAGCATCATCATTGGATTTTTTTGAATATGCTATCCTCCACCTGGAGGTAGACCAACTGGTGATACAGTAGTGATCAGTAATAAATAGTGGTTAAGTGAGGTGAGTTCAAATTAAAATTACCCGCATCTCCAGACTAGAAAAAACTTTATTCAGTTGGAGATGGGGCAAGGTAAAATCAAGGTAGTGCGTATGAAGAAAAAGCTACTGATCTACCGCACTTATTTGTCCATGTGAGTGGTCAACATGTTTCAGCCCCATGTGTGCCCAGTCAGGTTGGGGGGCTTTCTTCAGGACATGTGCTTAAGTGAGGTTGCAAATTTATCAGCCTGGGGGGGTAGGTCAATGACTTACCACTCTTCTGTCGTTGTTATCGGTCAAAAGTACCTATAACTGTTGAGAAAAGAAGAGGAGAAAGATCGTGGTAAAACAGTATTTATATCATACACTTTGGTGACAACCATGATCTAGGGTATATAACTGTGATGCTTGCAACAGTGAATTAAAAGAATTATTAATTGAAGGAATACAAAAGACACAGAACATGATGGAGCACACATAGTTACTTACAGTGCTTTTTTCGGGGCAGAAATCGACCCCAGGTTAGTTAACAAGGTAAGAGAGAAAGGGTTGTGGGTCCTATTCTCATTAGGGGTGCTCGCTGTGATGGTAGCCGAAATGTCTCAAAGGTAACAACCATATATTAGTGAGCACTTTTCTAATCAACCCGCATTCGGTTTTTATAGCATCTTACACATTTGTGATGTTGTTGTAATGGCGTAAGTAGGTGGAACGGTATGTTTCACCCATGCTGCTAACCGTGGTTATATAGAAGAGACAGGGCGTGCAGGGATGCATTTATGTGCGTGTCGTTGACAATGAGTTTGTTGGTTAGGAATATCTAATAGGGAGCGGGTGGGCCAATGTCAGTGGTGAATATAAACACATTTAGGAATATAAAGTTTCCGTACTAGCTTGGCTCTACGTTTGACGATCTCTACAGAAACGCATAATTATGTAAATACCTTAAAAACCTCTATTTCGGGCGTCCTCGGGGGACCAGCGGGCTTTTTAACCTGCTAAGGAATAAACAAACAAACAGGAGGGGGAAGTTGAGTTTAAAGGTTACTATACGGTCTACAGGAGTCCTCGTGTGTCTGGCCGCTCTGCAGTTGGGTGCTCGTAAATACCAGACAGCGTTTTTTTCCGCGACTTGTGCTCGCTTTGGAAACGGTGCCCCGAGTGACGTGGCCCGTAAGGAGCCTCTAACCGTAAAGGTTTCCCAAAAGAACTTGTTTGTCAAAAGCTTGTGCGGGGACAGTGCAGTGCGTTGCGTAGCGAGGAACTTCTAGCTGTGAAGTTTCAAGACAGGAGAGATGTCTACATGCTGACTACCTTCCATGATGGAAGCACTTCACCTGTGACTGTTTGGGGTCAGGTTGCTGAAGCGTGCAAACCTGTGTGCATTTTAGACTATAATAGGCACATGGGTGGTGTTGTTAGAGTAGATCAGAGGTTGGAACCTTACACTGCTCTTCGTAAGGCTTACATTTGGTATAAGAAGTTGGCTATCCATCTTTTCCACTTGGCAACCTTTAATGCTTTTGTTGTATTAAAGGATTGTTGTCCTGAGTCAAAGTTGACTTTTGCTAAGTTTCAGGAGTCTTTAATAGGCAGCCTTGTCGTAGTGGAACAGGCAAGTGTTCCTAGAGTTGGATTGGTGGAGGATGTGGCTAGATTAAAAGATCGCCACTTTCCTGATCACATTCCTCCCACGCCCTCAAAAGACTTTCCCAGTAGGAGATGTAGAGTCTGTTGGCGAAGAGGTACGCGGAAGGAGACTCATATGTACTGCCCGAGTGTCTAACCCTGCGCTTTGTGTCCCTGCTTGTTTTAGAACGCACCACATGCATAAGAATTTCCCACACAGAAATTTGGGAAAAATTGGATTTTTTTAGCAAAATGTGAGGTTTGCAGGGGATTCTGGGTAGGGAAACGTTGGGGGATCCACGCAAGCCATACCTCCCTGGACTCCCCCGGGTGTCTAGTTTTCAGAAATGTGTGGGTTTGGTAGGTTTCCTGTGGGAAGTTTGCAGCGTATATGCTGTCCACTAATTAAAGTGGGAACCTTGCAGCAGTCCAAACAACCCTTATGGTGATTTAAGAGGTCAAAGATAACCTTAGAAAGCTATCCAAATGGTAGCTGTGGAGAGCAGCCTTCAGGCGTAGTCTTGAAGGAATGTTAAGCAGCTTGTTTTACCAGAATTCAACCATATTGTGTTGGTTAAATGAAAGGAGAACCACACAGTAGTTATAAGAATATATATTTATTATTATAACACACTTTAAATACCTCACAGTATCTGCTACACGCAGATAAACACAAAGCACACAATACTGTAGCACAGAAACAATAGTAAGTAGCACTAATACACAGTGGGCTCCAGGGGGAGACCAAACCATATACTAAAATAGTGGTATAAGAACCACGACTCGAGTCAAGACAGTATCTAGAGGGTGTAGAATCGCTGGGACCCCAAGGAACCACCCAAGGTGAGTAAGTAGGGACCCCACGGAGGACGGGTGCAGTGTGAGAACACGACCGCGTGCTACGTGCAGTTCAATGGGAGAGTCATGGCTGCAGTTTTAAAGTTTAAGGACCCTTCCCAGGGAATTACGAGGAAACCCTTTGGAACACAGAAGGTTGGAGAGCCACCCCACCCATGGATACCGAAGTACCAGAGTTACCTATCCCAGGGAAGCCGGGTGTATAGGGCTGAAGTGACATCGGAACCCGCCGTCGTTCCCAATTGGAGTCTTCAAAGAAATGCCACTGCTGGAAAGAAGAAAAGTGTCCGGTGGAATCCGCGGGTGGATTCTTGATGGAAGGAACCTGAAATCAGAGGGGACAGAGTCTGGGTCACTCAGCAGTGACCAGGGGCTCAGTAGACAAATGCCCACTGATGTCGGATGCTTCAGGTGTGAAGAAGGAGACCTTGACTCTACAGCTGCACGGCCCAGGAGACGTTGAGGATGACCAGGAGCCGGATACGAGCTGTCCCACAAATGATGTTGAGTGCTGAGGGGGTCGGTGTCTGGCGGGAGCATCAACAAGCCTTTGCAGCGGCAACCCATGAAGAAGGTCGAGGAAGGTCACGGTCTGGCCCAGCAAGGACGAGGAGACTCACCACAGCAAGGGGAGTCAGGGCAGGTCTGGAGCAATCAGTAGAGCCCAAGAAAATCAGATTTTTCCCTCAAATGGACCCACAGGCTGCAGGCACAGGAGTCGCGAGGGGACCTCTAGCAGTTTCACAGAGCAACAGCTTGCAGGGCACAGAGTGTGAGGAGGCCAAAGTCCTTTATACAAAATGTGTGCAGATGTGGGGGCTATCAACAGCCAAATGCACGAAGTTGGAGAATACCAACAAGCATATACACTTGCAAAAGTATGCGGTGCACAGGGGTTCAGGTTATGCGGTCCCCACGAGGGATACTGGCCTTAAACATGGTGAAAGGGCAGCTCAACCTCAAGGAACATAGGAACCCACCTCCTGTCAAGCTGGAGCCTTTGGAGTCCGCAGGAGCTCAGGATCAGCAGACCGGTCAGTGGCATTATGGTGCCTGCAAATGCAGGGGAGTGACTCCTTCACCCCAAGGGAGATACTTCAGTTGTCCTTGATGCTCCACAGGTCCTGCATGGAGCCTGTATGGTGCACGGGCACGGACGATGCTTTGGACAGAGAGGGAGCCGAAGTCGGGCCCAGTCAAAGTCCAGCGAAGTCCAGAGTGTCCAGATGGTCGAAGGTCAGTGGTTTCTTGTTCAGAATCTTGTCCACATCGAATATAGGGTCCTACAGCCAGGTAAGCCCTTTTGTACCCACGGGAGAGGGTTGGACAGATTATGGGGACCCTCCCAGGGGAGGGTCAGGACAGTGGGGAGGTTGTTCCCATGTCCTTTGTCCAGTTTCGCACCAGAGCAGGAGCCAACAGCTCCCAGAACTGGTTTGAACTGGACTATGCACAGGGACACCAAATGTGCCCCTCGTGCAGAATTTCAGGCACTTTGGAAGTGGACCCACCCAGCCCCAATACACAAAATCTTGTCTGGGAGGTGGTCATACCTCCCTGTGACAGGATGGCTATTGTGCTGCCTTCCTCTGCTTGAGCTTGGCTCAGCAGCAGGAGGGCAGAAATGTGTCTCTGGTTGGCAGCATCCAGTTTGTGCTGTCCGGATCGAGAAGACTGGTACCGGGAAGTCCAGGGACCCACTAAGCTGGCTTCTGAGGGGTGGAATCGGTGGTATGATTCCAAGGTGTTTGATACCAAACACAACATGGTTTGTTGCAGCCGTTTTCGAGATAGCATTTTACGCGAGCATCTATTGCACCTCTACCTATATGTCTGGCTGCGTCACCGACAACCCGGGAGAATGATCTCCGAAGGCTGCAGGGGTGTTCTGCTGATGCAGGGGCACCCTCTAACGTAAACCCAAGCACCCTGCCTTCAGGATTGTCAAGGCCTGCTTTAGGGGTGACTTATAGGTTTTAAGTGTAGTGACCTATAGATATAGTAAACCTACACCTAAAGTAAGTTGTGCATGCACCATCTTACACAGGCTGCAATGGCAGGCCTGGAGTTCCATTTTTCATGGTTTCTCATGGGTGGCATAATACATGCTTCAGCCCATGGGAGGCCTCTGGGGTACCTATGCCCTGGGTGCATGTGTACCATATACTAGGGACTGACAAGGGTACCCCAGTATCCAATCTGAAGTGTACCTAAGTACATAACACAACCAATTTTAGGGAGAAAGCAGATAGACTTGGGTCCTGATTAGCAGGATCCCAGTCAGACTAGTAAAAAACCAGCAAAACACCAGACAAAAAGTGGGGATAAGCATGCAGTCAGATCCTACCTTTCTACATTTCCCAAGATGGTCGCTGAGCCCGGGGCCAAAAACTCATGTGACCCCCCTTGCAAAAGCAGATAGTTTTGTGATATGTAATTTTGAAGTCTCCACAGTACAATTTGGGCCATTTCCTGTTGCAGCCACTATGCCTACCCACACAAGTGAGGTACCATTTTTATCGGGAGACCTGGGGGAACGCTGGGTGGTAGGAAATTTGTGTCAGCCCAGTGATCCTACAACTTTCCCACACAGAAATTTGAGAAACTTTGATTTTTTCAGCAAAATTTGAGGTTTGCAGGGAATTCTGGGTAGGGAAACGTTGAGGGATCCACGCAAGCCATACCTCCCTGGCTCTCCTGGGTATCTAGTTTTCAGAAATGTGTGGGTTTGTTAGGTTTCCCTAGATGGCTGCCGACCCCGGGACCTAAAACGTAGATGCCCCGTATGTACCTGAAAACTACCTGGTTTTGCAAGGGAGGTCACCTGGGTTTTTGGCCCCGGGCTCGGAGGCCATCTTGGGAAACCTACCAAACCCACACATTTCTGAAAACTAGACCACCGGGGGAGTCTAGTGAGGTATGGCTTGCGTGGACGCCCCAACGTTTTCCTACCCAGAATCCCCTGCAAACCTCAAATTTAGATGACAAAAATCACATTTTCTCAAATTTCTGTGTGGGAAAGTTCTGGAATCTACATTGATCCACAAATTTCCTACCACCCAGCATTCCCCCAGGTCTCCCGATAAAAATGGTACCTCACTCGAGTGGGTGGGTCAAGTACCTGCGACAGGCAAGGGCCCAAAACGTATTGAGAAGACATCAAAATTACCTATCACAAAACAACCTGGTTTTGCAAGGGGGTCACCTGGGTTTTTGGCCCTGGGCTCGGTGGCCATCTTGGGAAACTACCAAACCCACACATTTCTGAAAACTAGACACCCAGGGGAGTCCAGCGAGGTATGGCTTGCATGGATCCTCCAACGTTTTCATACCCAGAATCCCCTGCAAACCTCAAAATTAGCTGAAATAAACACCTTTTTAACCAATTCTGCATTGGACACCCACACAAGTGAGGTATCATTTTGCTCAGGAGACTGAGGGGAATGCGGGGTGCGTGGAATTTTGTGGATCCACACAGATTCCAGAACTTTCCACCACAGAAATGTGAGGAAAATGTGTTTTTTTGACAAATTTGAGGTTTGCAAAGGATTCTGGGTAACAGAACCTGCTGAGAGCCAGACAAGTCACCCCATCCTGGATTCCCCTGGGTGTCTAGTTTTCAAAAATGTATAGGTTTGCTAGGTTTCCCTAGGTGCCGGCAGAGCTAGGGTTCAAAATGTACAGCTAGGTACTTTGCAAAAAAAGGGTCAATTTTCACTGTGAAAATGTGGTGTATCCACGTTGCGTTTTGGGCCATTTCCTGTCGAGGGCACTAGGCCTACCCACACAAGTGAGGTACCATTTTTCTCGGAAGACTTTGGGAAATGCGGGGTGGGTGGAATTTTGTGGATCCACGCAGATTCCAGAACTTTCCACCACAGAAATGTGAGGAAAATGTGTTTTTCTTTTACAAAGTTTGAGGTTTGCAAGGGATTCTGGGTAACAGAACCTGGTGAGAGCCAGACAAGTCACCCCATCCTGGATTCCCCTGGGTGTCTAGTTTTTAAAAATGTATAGGTTTGCTAGGTTTCCCTAGGTGCCAGCAGAGCTAGGGTTCAAAATCTACAGCTAGGCACTTTGCAAAAAAGGGTCAGTTTTCACTGTGAAAATGTGGTGTGTCCACGTTGCGTTTTGGGCCGTTTCCTGTTGCAGGCACTACACCTACCCACAAATTTTTATCGGGAGACTTAGGGGAACACAGAATTGTAGAGCAACTGTTATTACCTATTGACTTTCAATGCATTTCTGCATTCCAAATGTAAGACAATGTTTAAAAAAGAAGTCACTTTGAAAAATGTCCTATAATTCACATGTTGTTATGGGTACCCACAACTTCTGAGATATGCAAATAGCTACTGTTTCTAAACTCTATATTTTGTTCCCATTTCAGAAATACATAGGTGTCTTTCATACCGATTTTTCCCTGTTTATATTTTCCCAAATGAATTGCTATATACCCGGTACACAATAAAAAACCATTGCAAGACCCTGCTCAGTTATTGGCTCTGGGTTCCTCGGGTTCTTGGTGAACCTACAAGTCCTATATATCCCCACAACCAGAAGATTCCAGCAGATGTATCGGTATATTGCTTTCAAACATCTGTCATACTTAGTAGAAGTTACAGGTGAAAACATCGGCACAAATGGCTGTTTTTTTTAAACTCATTTTCAATTTTTCCTATTTTCAACTGTTAGTTTCTATACGAAAACCTTGAAGGATCTACACAAATGACCCCTTGCTGAATTCAAAACTTTGTCTACTTTTCAGAAATGTATAGCTTTTCAGGATCCATCATTGCTTTCATACCTATTCTTACCATTAACTGGAAGGAGGTTGAAAGCACAAAAATAGGCTATGTCCCAGTAAAATGCCAAAGCTGTGTAAAAAGGTTTGGGTTTCTGACAAACGTCTGCAAGTTCCTGAAAGCTGGGAAGATGGTGATTTCAGCACCACAACCCCTTTGTTGTTACCATTTGCAGGGAAAAAACCAGACGCTTTCATCTGTAGCTCTTTTTTCCCATCCCCCCCCCCCAAAAAAAAATTAGCTGTATTTTTGCTAATTTCTGGGTCCCCTCCAGGGAAATCAATAAACCCTGGGTACCTTTAAAATCCCCATGATGCTGGAAGAAAAGGACGCAAATTTAGCGTTGATACCTTATGTGGTCAAAAAGTTTACCCGGGCCTAAGCGCGTACTACCCCAAATAGCCCAAAAAAGGCTTAGCATGGTGGGGGGAAAGGCCTAGCAGCGAAGGAGTTAAAGTAAAGGTCTGTATCCTCACCTATTGTTCTGCAGAATGCTGGGTTTATTAAGGCTACCACTTGGAACTGCAATGATGTGATCAGTGTGACTGGTTTACCCTATTTAAGCATCATCAAAATACAGTTGACGTCTGATAGCATCCTGCATAAATATTCTACAGTACCAATGTTAATAAGGAATCTGTTAATGCAAGTGTGTAGTTTATGCATCAGAGAGTAATAAGGATAGTCTCACATTGCCCAACTATGTAGTCCTTTATTTAAAGCTGTGGCATTCGTAGCACTTGCACTGGACCCTAATGGGGGTTATAGTCTATCTAATTTCACATCTATTGGACAATTGAAATCCCGTTACCAGATCACACTGTTAGGTCCTTCAGACATAAAATGTCATATCACTATGGGCCATACTTCAATAGGCAGAACACTAGGGGCATATGTGCTCAGTAGTGGTAGTGAGATACCATTTAGAAAGCCCCTAATAATAGCGTAACTCTTTTCTTTGTTTATGATCTGCTTCTCTACTGTCAACGGGAAATTCAGTCTCCTCCATATTAGCACTCCGCAGGCCTATGATGAAAAGCTGTTTGCAAAAACCTTGCCCTACCATCTATTTTGCAGCTTCATGATCTCGGAGTCTGCAGAGTGGGTCCCTTGCAGGAAGGCAATGTGGATTCAACTCCTTTTCAAGTAGACAAGAATTAATTAAACTTCAGTGATGCACACCATACTACAAATATTCTACATCATGAGATTAAACAGTTTTATGGTGATAATAGTTTTAATAGTGAAGCCAGGGTGAATGGGAAGGTCATCATACACACCAGCCTGCCCTACATACTTGGGAGGGGTGCCCTGTCTAGTGATATCATAGTTGGATTGTACAATCTTGGCACTTCTCATCAGTTATATCTGAAGGCTGACCTATGTAGTGTAACATACCTGTGTAGTGTAACATAAGTAGTCTGTCTTGCTTCATTATGTATAGCCCTCTCACTGGTATTCTATTATGGTAATCTGTACAGTAACTCACTGGAGACATCCCCCATCCTAGGATCCAGCCTGAAAAATACTGGGTCCATATAGGAAGATCTACAACTGTATCAGACAGCAAAGAATTATTATATTTTTAACTTGGCAACTCTGTGATATACAGGAGAGAGATCCACCTCACACATCAGCAGCTGAAAGAAATATTTGCCGTTAGGAGGCTATCCACATCTGGAGAGCTGATCACTGGTCACTGCTAACAATTCGTAGACACAGGGAAAACAACTACAAAAAGGTTACTAGTTGAACAGAGAGTTAAACAATATGCATCTGGGGGCCTAACCTCTGTTTTTCATGTCACATGTGTCCTTACTCTAGCACTTCTAGTACAATTCTCAGTGCTTCTCACAATGTTAAGCACATTTCAATGCCTTACTTGCTGAGTCTTTTAGCAGATCACTCAAGTATTGGAACACTTCTAAAGTTATAGTTCGGAGGTCATTGGGGTGACCACTGGATCCACCTAATTTGAGTTACCTTGCTCATCTGGGATTCCTCTTATGCAGTTTTGTTTTTGTTGATTTCCCTTCCCCTTGATTAAAATCCAGATTCCCTTAGAACTTCAGTTCCAGTTATTGCTGCTGCTTGATCAGCCATTTTCCAGTTAGGTAAGTGTCACCCATATTTCTTGTTTCAACTTCCAGTTCTACTACATTAACCAGGGCTGAGTTGTAGGAAGCCCTGGACTGTTCATTGTTGATCCCCTTGTTGTTGCAGTCACTGCCACACTACAAGTGTTTCTGTGAACAAATCTGCCTTGCCATCATGTATAAGTTTCAGTTTAGCTGGAAATGTTAACATGTAATGGATGTGTCTTTGTCATAGCCAAATCTGCACTTCCAGGAAGGAGCTTCTCTGGGATCTGGGAATGTTAAAACATTGTTGTTATCAGTTTTGAAGGGACCATGTGAATGGGTTTTCTGTAATATAGTGTTTCAATTTTGGTTTTACAGCAGCTTTGTGATCACCGCTCTCAGGTGCACCTGGAGGTCCAGTGCCCTATTTACTCTTTCAATTGCAGAAAACTTAGAAAAGCCCTGCAGGGCCACAGATGTTATCCAGTAGTAGAGGAATTATATGGTGTCCAGTCCATCCACACATTCTGGTAGTCTGACAATATTAATGTTGCTTCTAAATGTACTGCCCACAATATCTTCAGCTCTAAATTCCATGAAGCTAAGTCTCTCATGCAGATCAAACATCTCCTTACTGAGTTCTTCCACTTCTGGTGCCAGTTCTAGTATTGGCCATTCTTTGACCCTGTCGAAACTTCTGTGGCTCAGTATGTAGCAGGCCATGATCAAGTGCCACTGTGTGAATATTTGGCTTCTAATGCTGCTCACATTTCCTGTTTTGCTGTCAGGTTGTGATACAGGTGATGCAGAGGATCTGGTGTCCCTTAAGGCGTGGCACTGACCTGGGAGTCTTTGATAGTGGTGGCATTAGAACCAGTCTTTTCCAACATTGGCAATTTTAGCCATTATTGATCTGAATTCACATCTCCCAGGGCTGAGTATGACAGAGAAAGGTCTGACACAGAAATCAAACCCAACAGCTGTTTTAATGGGTAGGATTTTCTGGACTTTTTCCTGAGTAGGCCTTGTTGGGATTAAAAAGTCAATTTCCTCCCTCTGTCTAAGAATATGCTAGAAAAATGCTTCAAAGTTATTTCTTACTTTTCAAAATGTTCTTAATGCTGCCTGGGCCAACACTGGATTGTAATAGAGTTAGCAGCTCTGGCTCAGAGTCCAGGATGCTGAGATGGACATTGACTGGTTAGCACTTAGCTGAGATTTGCTATCTGGGAGTTAAAAGGAACAGTTGGCATAATAAATGGCATCTTTGGTGCTAACTATTTTGAATTTGACATGCCAGGGAGGGCTTCTCCTGTTCTTATCAAGTGTGATAGATCCTACTAGAGAGCCAGACTCTATCACACTATGAGAGAAAACCGGCTTGAACCCTGTTGGGTGGGAGGAGAACACACCTAAATACAGGTGTGTCTAAACAGCTGAAGGCAGGGCTATCTGGTAGCAGAAGGGATCTGCCATATTGAAACTGGGGCATTTTGGTAAGTTTACAATATGGAAAGGAAGTGCTGCAAAATGAGATGTGGGTCTGTAAGAAAATAATTAGAACTGGGTGGGGAAATTACTCCCTGAAGGAGGCCCCTTTTGAAGGATTACGACTGGAAAAAGGATGCAAGGACCTCTGAATCCTCCTGGCACTAAAGGACTGGAACTGCTCATCAAGGGTCAAGTGGTTTGCTTTCTGTTTGCCTGCTTCAGGGACACAGAGAGCAGATGGACTCTTAACTTCAAGAGGATGCAGCTGACCATAGGGAGCTGAATGCTACAGGAGACTTAGCTGGAGAGAGTCCTGGTGCTAGAAGCCTGCTGGGAGGAGCTAGTGGCTGCAAGTCTTTTTTTCCAACTGTGGAGTAATGGAACAAGTGTAAGGCTGGCCCAGTGCAGTTGCATCCAAGGCAGGTAAGAGCACAAGGTTGATTTAGCTCTGTGACTTTTTACATACCATAAACTGTTATATCCCGCATAAAGGCCCTAATGTAGACCCGTTCGTACATGCCTTAAAATGGACGTATTCATATTTACCCTAATATGGTCATATTCGTACTTGCCCTATTATGGTCATAGCCGCATATGCCCAATTATGGTCATAACCGTACATGTCCTATTATAGTCATGATTCCTTATATAGGCATGCTCTTTCACCTACATTGGTCCTTGCTAGTACACAACGAGCTCTGAGGGCTAAACGTTATCTATCCTGTGGTTTTGAATACAGCAGGGTTTTTCCCAAACACAGGCCCACACTGTACTCATTAATTATGCATGGCTCTCTAGGAATACACCACTTGCATAATATGTATGTACAAAGTTCACCCCTGACATCTTCCTCATGTCCAATACAAACCATACTGAGGACCGAGACTCTTTAGGGTATAAATACACCACATCTTGCCCCGGTAAGACAAAGGGAACCGAGACTTCCATGCTGACACACTGACCAGAGACGCTGAGGCTCCTGCATGCAGTCGCTCCAGCTGACAGCGGTCTGACACAGCCCTGACGGGGTGTCCAACTCGAGACCAGGATGTGGTCCCACACTCTCTCTATTCAGGTATGGGGGTTCGACTAAATCCTAGAAGGATTCTTGGCTCTTAGCTTCTACGACCTACACACATATGCTAGGTACACACAGGTACATCTAGTTAGGCATCGTAGGAGTACGCGCACTTGCATAATGCTTTTATATTCATGTATGTATTCATGATTATCGCAATATGGTAGAACTGTTCTATCCCTTTGCTTTTATCGTACTGCTGATAATATATCTCTGCTATTGTCTGATGGTTACCGCAGCACATATATTTTACACTAGAATAACAACTGTTCAATAAATACTTATTGAAACGCCCGACTGTTTATTCTGTGTAACTCTCTGAGACAAACCGAATAAGTGAGCACGAGTGACTGAGCGAAAGGTAGTACATTGTTTCCACGATTCTGAGGGAATCAGGTGTTGGACTTGGCCCTTTTTGGAGGGTCATCCCTGAACTTTTTGCCTTCCTCCTGTATTTTCTCTGACCTGTTTTTGTTGGTTTTATGACTCTGGGCACTTTACCACTGCTGATCAGTGCTAAAGTGCATATGCTCTCCCTATGTTAAATTGATGTATTGATTAGTGACTCCATGATTGGGTTATTTGATTTACTTGTCAGACCCTAGTATAGTGCACCAGGTGTGCCCAGGGCCTGTAAATCAAATGCTGCTGGTGGGCTTGCAGCACTGGTTGTGCCACCCACAGAAGCAGCTTGTAAAGTGTGTCTAAGGCCTGCCATTGCAGAGCCTGTGTGCAGTCTGTGACTGCCATGTCGACTTGGTAAGTGCACCCACTTGTCAATCCCTAAACCTTCCCTTATCTTCATATCAGACACCCCTAAGGTAGGCCCAAGGGCAGGGTGCATTGTAAGTATAAGGTAGGACATGACCTGGTGTGTGTGGCATGACCTAATAGTGAATTACAGCCATTTTCGTTTTTCACTATTGCAAGGCTACCTGTTCCCCATAGACCAGAATGGGCAGTTTGATTATTACATCTTATAATCCTAACCGACCCAGGGAACATGGTTGAAATTCGAGTTTAGTATGCCTGAATTCAGAATGATAAAATACATCTTTAAGTAAAGTTGGTTTTAACATTCTGTGTTTGAAAATACCACTTTTAGAAAGTAGGTATTTTCTTGCCTATCTGTCCAAGCCTGCCTCTGCTAGGTTGTGTATTGTGTGTCTGGTTTTGTGAGTGACAGGGGCTGGGGGATTCCAGGAGACAGGGTGAGTCAGCACAGGGCTGAATAGAGAGATCTGCATGTATATGGGTGGGAGGAGTTGCACCTGGGACCTGAATAGGGCTGTGCCTTCCCTCCACAATGCTGGCTCCACCTCCTGTGGTGCGTCTGATGTCCCTGGCCTACACTGTGAAAGGAAAGAAGGAGTCTTGTCAACAAAGTGCTCCAGGACTGACAAGAACTGGTTTGGACTAGGTACAGGCCTCTCTGCCTTCAGAGGACAAAGGATTTAGGGGTATAAATATTGGGGCCCTGACCCCAGAACTTTAGATCACTTCTGGAACAACAAGACGAACCTCTGCCAAGGAGAAGAACCAAAGGAAGCTGTAGGAGTTGGACTGCCCCCCTGCCAGTGTGCTGTGTTGCTGGGTTGGCCTACAGTGTTGTCTTCAGTGCCAAGGAGAGGAGAAGGAACTTTTAAAGAACGTTCATCATCTTGCAGAATATTACTCCAAGGGCTTGATTTGAGCTTGCCTCCTGACCGAAGTCTCAGGGATACCAGACTTCACCCCCTTCTGTTTGCCTGCATCTGAAACTTGCTGTCCTGGTGCTACGGAAGGAATTTGCAACACCGACGCAGGCGAGCGACGCCGTCTCCTGCATCGAAGCCATGAGCGCTGCTCCGACTTGCAACGTAGACCCGACGCCGACCGACATGCCACATCGACGCCAGCGAGCGACATCGTAAGCCTGCCATAGCCGTGAGCGCTGCTCCGACTTATGACGCCGGCCTGACGCCTGCTGCTGTGCCGCATTGACTCCGAAGCCGACATCATCGCGGAGCCGATCGTCGACGTGGGTGGTCAAGAATCCATCGACATCGTACGGAACCGTGGCTTCGGCGCCATCGTGACATCACCTCCTCTCCGGTCAGGAACCGACGCCTCCCCTGCCTGCGCAAGCATCCAGGTCCCGACGCATCATCTCCCCCGAAGCAAGGAACCGACGCCGCAACGCGCCAACGACGCCGCACCTCCCCGACGCCGTGAGCTGTCTTTGTTTTTGCTTTTCCAAGGTACTGTTCTTTGTGGGTCTATTTTGACTCCGGGCCCGACGCCACGCACCTTGCGGTCGGCGCCATACTTTGGGATTTCTTTGACCTCAACGTCATGATAACTCCCTTTGGGGTTATCTGTTGCTAAAGACTGCTTTTAAGTGAAGAACCTATTTTTAAACCATTTCTACCATCTTGAAGTATTATTGATTACAGTATTGTGGATTTTTGTCGTTTGTGGTCTTGTGATAAGTCTATATAAAGTATACTTATTTTTTTATAAAACCTGTGTGGTGTCCATCTGTAGTGTTTTCACTGTATAACTGTATGTGTTCACAAATGCTTAACACACTGCCTCTGAGATAAGCCTGTCTGCTCGTGCCAAGCTACCAAGGGGGTGAGCAGGGGTTATTTTAGTAGTGTATCCCCCTTACCCTGACTAGAAGCAAGGGTCCCTATTTGGTCAAAGGTGTATACCATTGCCAACTAGAGACCCCCAAGTTCTAACATCAGGGTTGTCATGTTCTAAGGTTGCCAGAAATGAATCTCTCCCCGATAAGAGGAGACACTAGTGGCACTGCGAGCAGCTAA